>OY856188.1:2020627-2636556 GCA_963693315.1 Diogma glabrata
GGGCTTTCTAAATTGTTATTCTGATTTCTTATAACTGACATAACTGGTATAACTAGTTGAACAAAATGTGCACACATAGAAACGTAATATTAAGAAGATTGTTTTTTATTGATTTAAAATTGCTAGGATTTTTTTGGAAAACGTAATGAAATTTTATTCAGAAAAAATGACTGCTAAAATGTTGTCGTGTCGCGTCAATGTACATGTAATAAATACTCTAGTAGAAGATTTAGCGGCCAAATCTATAGCATTCTTGCTTCTTCCAACACGGGTTTTTCAAAGAACATTTGAACTAATGAAAAAAAGTAGTTCAAAAACTAAAACACGACTACTGAAAAATCACGCTTTAAAAAAAATAAAACAAGAAAATACTCTTATCTGAAATTGTTATGTACAATATCAAATATTCAATATTTATTGTCTATTGAATAAACAACTTGCACATAAATAATTTTAATAAATTTAATACATACATATATTCATAGTGAATTTCAGAGGATAGTCGTAGTCGTACGCCACCTACCCTAACAAAACAATACATTCTAAGAGTATAGTAAGTGATCATCCGCTGTAGGGCATCATGCTATACATCTCTCTTGAGCACTTTTTAGATGTATAACGTGATGCACTTTGCCCTAAAGTCGATGACCGTTTACTACTGTTAGAATGTATTGTTTTGTTAGGGTAGGTGGCATACGACTACGGCTATCCGTTGAAAATCACTATGAATATGTATTAAATTTATTAAAATTATTTATGTGTAGTTGTTTATTCAATAGACAATAAATATTGAATATTTTATATTGTACATAACAATTTCAGATAAGAGTATTTTCTTGTTTATTTATTTAAGAGCGTGATATTTCAGTAATCGGGTTTTAGTTCTTCACTTCTTTTTTTTTATTTAATTTATTTTGGGGTTATAATTTTGTAATAAAGTAATTGCACATCCGCTTAAATTTTTTGTTTAGGGTTTTTGTTTTATATGTGCATATGTTAGGTTTATAGGTAATATACCAAACTTCCTGATAGGTATATGTTTCGAAACTTGGAAGATTTCTTAACCTTTTCAATTACTCAAGAGATCGTGAGTAATGAAGATTTTTCAGCGATTTATTATGATCCAAGAAACAAATAAATAATCCATCTACAGACCTGACTCTGCTGATGGCCACATAGGGCTCACCTTTAGCGAATAATGACTTACCCAAATCAATAACTGCTTTATCTAGAGTGCATCCTTGTAACTTGTGCACACTTGCTGCCAAGTAAGGATTAACGGTAACATTTTGCGTTAACTTTTTTTGGTTTGTAATCAAACGTTAATATTTAAAAATTATATCCGTTCATATTTGTGTGTGTCTAAATTTTCGATTTAGCTATGTATTTTATAAATGTCAAGTTGCTTTTTCATTTATTTTAACTCTTTCTGATGATTTACTCAATGGAAAGCAACTGATAATTCTTGAAATATCAAAACGATGATTGTAAATGTAATTATAGGGACCGACAGATAGCTGCGGTTAGCGGTACACACTAGTATTTATTATCACAATAAACAAAAGAACGATGATTAATTTGAATTGATTGCCATTATGTAATTATTCAACATTATCGAAAATTATCGAAAGCTTAGTTGCAATTTAGAGGTAACAAAATATATATTTTTGATATTTTGCTAATTAAATTTAAAATTAAATTTGATACCAAGCCTTTGATACCTTTCATTTGATGCCAAACACGGCATCATTTAATTAATTTTTTTTAAGTTTATGTCCTCTAGAGGGTGCGCTGTTCAATTTATTAAGTCATCATTAAACCTTTTGTTAGAGTGACCCTGTTACGGGGTCACGTTGTTAGTTTGGACCTTTGTTAACTACTATCTAAATTAAAAAAATATGCCCGGGATGCAATTTCTTCCCAGGCGAATCCTGATTTGGTAATCTCTTAAAATTTTTATACCATTAACCTAACATTCCAAAAGGGAACGAGGAATAATTAAACAAAAAAATTAATATATTTACTGTAAGTACCTTAACTTATAACTGTTGATTGAAGATTTGGTCTATGTGTTCCAATTCCCTTGACTAATCAACCAACTGTATTGGATGAACTAATTTGTGAACATCAGTTGCTGCTGCTGAATTACACCTTCGTTGTTCGAAATGCCCAATTGAACATTGCCTTTAATCCTTTAACTTTCCACTTCATATTTTGCTTTAAATCCATACGGTTTCTACAACCGGAAAATCCACCATACACTCGACTGTTTCTAACTGTGGTAATATGCTTCGATCACTGTTATCCTTACTACTCATACTTTCGATAACATCATTGGATACTTTATTTTTCATGTACTGCCACTTTTATAAAGCAATCTTTTTCCTTTATGATAAATTAAGTATAAACTTAATGATAACAGAATGAAAAACTTTAATAAAATATATAATCCAAATCACACACTTCCTTGTATGAATTAAAAGAATATTCTTTTTAAAACCAAAATAAAATGGAATTAGTATTTATTTTTGAACACCAACTAACAAATTTAAACTAATTTGTTAGTTTAAATTACAGATTTTTTTCTAATTCAATTAAACATTTACTTTTAAGCACTCGAAACAGAAAGAATCTTATTTCTCTAATTTCAATTTTTATTATTTTCTCTTTGTTTTCACGGCACAAACATATAAATTTTTTTCTAAATTTTACTACGACGATTGTAGCTAATTAAAAAAATGAACTAATTGAAACTACTTATAAAAAAAAAAATTAATTTAATTAAAAAATTTCAATTACTTAAACCGAACTTAATATTACTTAATATTAAGAGAAAAAGCATGAATGCAAAATTACTTGAATCTTTGACATCCATGAGAAGAGTGATTTTTTAAAAATAGGAAAAATGTGATTTTTCCTTTTAGACATCTCATGATGTCAAGACAAATCGTGTAATACTCAAAATTCAAGAAAGATCAATAACGACATCTGTTTATTAGAATTGGAAATAAAAATTTAGTACGTTCGTTTGTTTTTTATAGTATATTCGAAATTTAACTAGCAGTTGAGTATTAGAAAATTTTAAATTATTGTTAATGTGAAAAATGAATGGAAACTAATGAAATACATTTTTATTGAATTGAAAACAAAGAGGAATTTGGTTTTATTATTGTTTTGCGATTATTGCGATCGTTACAACATGAATTCAAGGTAAAAACCAAGATTTTTACTCTTGAAATCACAAAAACGTCGCCATCCCCTCTACGTCAGAAACCACCAAAGCACTATTAAACTTAAACTAATAATAGAAATTCTAATAACTATTTCTATATTTATCCTATTTTTTTAAATTAATCGCAATAAAAAAAAATAATTTTAAAAATGGTGGTAACTAAAATGGACTCATACGAGATATGTACACGTACGTCAGCAGATCAATATGATGATAAATGTGGAGGTAATGATTTGGATCCGCCTCACTCTATAGTGTGAATAATACCCAAATCAATACCTCGAAATTGTAACTCACATTAAACCAATGACGAATATGGGGATCGCGTATGAGTGCATTACTAGTAAAAAAAAATTATAATAACTATAGTAATCCTAAATTAAACACCTATTTAAATTCTAAAAACCGAAAATTAAATCTATAACTATAATAACTAATAACTAAGAATAGATGTTTAATTTATGAGAACTAATAATTCTAACAACTAAATTTAATTTTATAAAAAAAATATATTGAAAAACTTAGGCTTGGTGTATAGAAAACAGACGCTAGAGATTTCGATGGTAAAACCCGCAAAATCATGAACTCGCAATCACCAACAATAGTAAAACCAATTAACAAAAAAAAATGTAGTTAGTGCGCTGTAAATGAAAAAAAAAATAATGAAAAACGAAAAAAACAACGAACGCCCCAAAAAAACTTTGCAAAAACAAACTTGTAAAGGAACAAAAAGGAAAGACCACCGTCGTAGCTAATCTTTGTTGAATCTTTTACAGAAATTCCTAAAATATTATACATGTAGAGATATGATTTATTTATTTAATTTCAGATCTACTGAAATAATTATATATACCTAAAACTAGTTATTGACGATAGCACCCCTAAAATATATTTATTTATTTTTAAAAAAAAAATTAAAAAAATAAAAAATATTCAAAAAGGATGTTTATTTATTGGATGCAACGTCCTAGCTCAAAATATTGATTTATTTTTTTAAAAAATAAAAAATATTTATTTATCTCTTGAAGTATTGCTTAATTAATAAAAAATTTATTTTATTTAATTACCTAAAATTATTTAAATTTAAAAAAAAATTATTTAGTTACCTAAAATTTAATTTACGAAAATTTATTTTATTTAATAAAAATTATTTATTTAATTTTTTGAAAAATTGTTTGATTTATTTTATTTTTATTTAATATAATAAGAGATTCCCAAAATCTAGATTCGTCTGGAGACACATAAAAGTAAGTATGGCTACAATATCCATTTCATTCAGTATTTGAATTATCGCGTTCGCGAGCCCACTCCAACAATGCATGTGAGAACCGACTAGAAAAGCCCCTAACGACCAGATTCTACAGAACAGTATCTCCCCAACCTAACAAAAACAATCGCAACTGTCACGATTAGACTCCAGGCCCATTTCTACTGACCCAGCTGCGGTTGTTCTACCTAAAAATAAATTACCATTAAACTAATGCCATAGTCGAAGAACGCTCCCGAACACCAGACTTCAAATCCTAAACTTAATGAAAACTGTCTATTGCAAGCTAAATGTAAGAGTGGAAAAATGTTGAAGTTGTGTGAGGTGAAGCCTCGATCCTGATAAAAAAAAATGATTGGTTCTCCTCTTCATTTCGTTAAAGAAGCTTCTGTGCAGGGAATGGTACTACTGGTTTGTACCTAAGTACAGACCAGCAGTAGTCACTCCCTTATCACCAGAAAACTCCTTCTGAAATGAAGAGAAGAAACCAATGAACTTCGATCGCATGTCCATAATGGACAGAGGCGATCTAAGAACATAATTATGTTAAGGAGATAAGCCCCATGGATCCTTTGTTAGAGGTACCGCTGCGAAAAGTGAATCAATAAACCTAAATAATACATAACTTATCCATAATCTAAACAATTTCCTATTTAAAAAATGCTAAATCGAAACATGAAATATATAATATGTGTTAATAAAGTTTTACATGAAATTAATTAAATTTAATCTTCAGACTAAATAACAAATTGGTAATTTACATTATAAAAAAATTACGATTATTTTAAATTCAAAACTAAGCTTACTAATTTTTAAGTTATTAACTCTAATATATTTGTTTAGGTTAAATCTTTCGCTTTATTTATTGTATCCAAAACAAAAATAAATGTTAGCTAAAAATAATTATTTCTATATTTATACCATTTTTTAAATTAATCGCAATAAAAAATAGTTCAAAAAAATGGTGGTAGCTAAGATGGACTCATAAGAGATCTGTATACGTACATCAGCGGATCAATATGATGACAAATGTAGAGATATTGATTTGGATCCGCTCACTCTATAAAGTTAATGGGAATTAATTATTTCCAATTATACTTCTATAAACACAGACCAATAATACTTTGATAGTAGTGACGAAAGATTTAAACTTATATAAAATTGTTGAAAAACTGTTTGGTCAATGTTAACTTTTATTACGTTAATAACATCCTAAAACTCATAAAAACATGACTTAACCACAATCAAAAAAAGCATACGATTAATTTCATATATAAATTAATTGCATCATCCAAAAATATGTACAATATATAAACAAATATAAATATACATTATGTACAAAAAAATTGTACTATGTATATAAAAACATATGTACATGGTATACCAAAGATATGTACAATAGTATACCAAAAAATTTTAATAATAAAAAAAAATCCAAAAACTGGTTTATTTCAAGATAACCAAAAAGCTGATTGACAACCACCGCCCAAACCGGTTGCCAACACCCTATTACCAAAAAAAAACCCACAACTGGTTTATCCTAAAACTTACAAAGAGAAACGCGGAATTCTTTAAATTTTTGAAAATATAAATTTAGAGTACTTATGATAAATATACACACGAATACCTTAGAAACTAAACCTTTATTTTTTTCCCTTTAACTTTTTAACAAAATTTAACTAAATAAACCGACGCGAAAAATAAACTAATATATAGATATTAATTAATTTGAATTGAAATATATAAATAATATATAAATATATAAATATAATAATATAAGATGTTCCACAAAAAAAAGTTTTTACAAAAACCGGCTTGCCAACGCCCAAACTGGAAAATATTTTTCCCACCAAATATTTTTATTTATATAACTAAAAAAAATACAAGGTCACCCCCAAGGTCCCTGTTTCGGCGCCAGGTGTTAGAGTGACCCTGTTACGGGGTCACGTTGTTAGTTTGGACCTTTGTTAACTACTATCTAAATTAAAAAAATATGCCCGGGATGCAATTTCTTCCCAGGCGAATCCTGATTTGGTAATCTCTTAAAATTTTTATACCATTAACCTAACATTCCAAAAGGGAACGAGGAATAATTAAACAAAAAAATTAATATATTTACTGTAAGTACCTTAACTTATAACTGTTGATTGAAGATTTGGTCTATGTGTTCCAATTCCCTTGACTAATCAACCAACTGTATTGGATGAACTAATTTGTGAACATCAGTTGCTGCTGCTGAATTACACCTTCGTTGTTCGAAATGCCCAATTGAACATTGCCTTTAATCCTTTAACTTTCCACTTCATATTTTGCTTTAAATCCATACGGTTTCTACAACCGGAAAATCCACCATACACTCGACTGTTTCTAACTGTGGTAATATGCTTCGATCACTGTTATCCTTACTACTCATACTTTCGATAACATCATTGGATACTTTATTTTTCATGTACTGCCACTTTTATAAAGCAATCTTTTTCCTTTATGATAAATTAAGTATAAACTTAATGATAACAGAATGAAAAACTTTAATAAAATATATAATCCAAATCACACACTTCCTTGTATGAATTAAAAGAATATTCTTTTTAAAACCAAAATAAAATGGAATTAGTATTTATTTTTGAACACCAACTAACAAATTTAAACTAATTTGTTAGTTTAAATTACAGATTTTTTTCTAATTCAATTAAACATTTACTTTTAAGCACTCGAAACAGAAAGAATCTTATTTCTCTAATTTCAATTTTTATTATTTTCTCTTTGTTTTCACGGCACAAACATATAAATTTTTTTCTAAATTTTACTACGACGATTGTAGCTAATTAAAAAAATGAACTAATTGAAACTACTTATAAAAAAAAAATTAATTTAATTAAAAAATTTCAATTACTTAAACCGAACTTAATATTACTTAATATTAAGAGAAAAAGCATGAATGCAAAATTACTTGAATCTTTGACATCCATGAGAAGAGTGATTTTTTAAAAATAGGAAAAATGTGATTTTTCCTTTTAGACATCTCATGATGTCAAGACAAATCGTGTAATACTCAAAATTCAAGAAAGATCAATAACGACATCTGTTTATTAGAATTGGAAATAAAAATTTAGTACGTTCGTTTGTTTTTTATAGTATATTCGAAATTTAACTAGCAGTTGAGTATTAGAAAATTTTAAATTATTGTTAATGTGAAAAATGAATGGAAACTAATGAAATACATTTTTATTGAATTGAAAACAAAGAGGAATTTGGTTTTATTATTGTTTTGCGATTATTGCGATCGTTACACTTTAACCCGATTTACTGAAAATTAGACCAATCGACTACTACCAATCCACTCAACAATTCACTTGATTATAAAGCGACTTACAATACTTAAAATATCGAAACGATGATCGCAAATGTAATTGTGAGGACACTTTGATGAAATGTGCTCTTTTGAAAAGTCCTTTCATTTAATACCCAACACGGTATCATTAAATTAAATTTTTTTTTAGGTCATGAGCTTATGTCCTCTAGGCATCACCATATTCGATTTATTGTATCATCATTAAGCATATAACCAGCAGAAGATCAAAACGCTTGATACGATACCTCATTTGTCAAATTGTGATTAGTAGTTTAGAAGCTATGAGGGAACAGATGAACATACAAACATACATCAACCAACCACGTATGACGTAACCCAGCGTAGTCGGGTAATTATAAGGACACTTTGACATCTGCGATAGCTCGCCTACGTTATCGTGCACACAACGATACAACAGTATTTATTATTGCAATAAACAAAACGGTCACGGTCATTCAATAAGACTATAAGAGTGTTAGCCATTATGAAATTATTCCCAATTATCGGGTGTAGCCAATCAAAGTCGCTAGTTAAAGGTAACAACATGTATATTTTTGTTATACTAAACACGGCATAATTAAATAACATTTTTTTTAGGTCATGACCTTATGTCCTCTAGGCACCGCCAATTTCAATTTATTGTATCATCATTAAGCCTATAACCAGCAGAAGATCAAAACGCTTCATACGATACCTCATTTGTCAAATTGCGATTAGTAGTTTAGAAGTTATGAGGGAAACGATGAACATACATACATCTCAACCAACCACATAACCCTCTTTTTTTCGTAGTCGGGTAAAAACTACTTCCTTGTAAGCGATATAACTCGTAAATGGTGCACTTTAGGATACCGGTGCTTTGGAACTTTTTTAATCCTTAAATGTTTTTCTATAACTTAAAATAAAAAAAAAAAAAATTATTTTGTTGCAAATTTTTGCGAAAAAATGTCTAAAAAACGATATTTTGCAATTGAATTTAGTTATTTGCAAATAATTGTTTTGTAACATAATTGACCCCTCTATCTTGTAGCTGAAACCTCAACAAAAAAAATAAGCTTCAGAACGTTTCATTCGGTTTGATAGTTTTTGCACAATTCTATTTTGCTCTTAATGCCTGAAAAAAAGTTGTTAACTTTGGGCAGGCCGCAAGGTCTGAGTTTTCATCCGATCGCAATCTGCTTGACAGGAATCGAAAGGGTGTAGTGCTAGCTTTAAATAACAATTTTGTTGCCTGTACCCATTCAATATTAACAACAATTACAGTGGTTTGAAAAAACCGCGAAAATTCCTTAGTTGTAAAATTAAATTTCTCAACGAATTTTCCACTTAACGAGATGCAGTTTTAAAATTTGCAAATTCGTTCGAAGATTTAAAAAGAAACCTCTCTAACATGATTTGGACCGAGTTATGGCCCATTTTGTTTTTAAAACTGCGATTGTGACATTGATTTTGTATGCCCTATATCGACAGGAACTGAGAATTTCCCTCCAAAATGATACTGTTGCTCACAATATGCTGGGTCGTGCCTACCCAGCACGCGATTGGTTATTCTGACTCCTGCTATGAAAAAATAAAACGTACTGTGTAGTATACGTAAAACGTACGTAGCGGCACGATGTATAATTGAGTATTATTGTAATGACAAATAAATTTAATGAAAAAGTAATGAACTACTTATGTGTTATCATGTCCCAAATCATGTTAGAGAGGTCTAATTTCTAAAATTTGAGGTTTTCTAAGCACTTTGCAAATTTTACAAACGCATCTCGTTAAGTTGAAAATTCGTTGAGAAATTTAATTTTGCAACTAAGGAATTTTCGCAGTTTTTTTGAACCACTGTAATTGTTGTTACTAAATAATATTCTTAAATTTTGGTCACATATGCTTACCATCTAGAACTGGTCTCCTAAAGGGAACAGTAGAAAAAAATGGAAGATTATTTCCTACAACACTCTATGTCTCTATATCATATTTAAGTGTCTTTTGCATTGAATAATTTCTTCTTGTTTTACAAATTGCGAATTTTGACAATTCTTTTCAAAGCAAAATAATTTTATTTAATCAATCAATTCTCTATCTTCTTGACATCTTTTACTGTTCTTGTATAACGAAAAGTTTTCTAAAAACTTATTCAATTAAAACCCAATTTTTCTTCGATTTTTTAAGATATCGTAACTTATCTGCATTTACATACAGAATATACGTATTTATATTAAATACATATCAACTTAGTGACAATTTTATCAGATTTATATTACTTTTATGTCTATTCATGCGTAATAAATAAGAAAATAACTTATAAATAAATACATATTGGCATCTGGATGTAGAATCGTTCCAATGATTAAAATATAAACTTGAAAAGATTTATATTTTATAAAACGTTGCTCAGGGTTTAGATTTAGAATGACAACAGAATGAATAATTTCCAATACCCATTCTTCTATTTATCCTATCGCTATTGTTTCTAATTCTTCTTAAAAAAAACAAACAAAAAAGTACCATATCTGTATATAAGAAATCTTCGTTCCATACTTAAATATTAAATAAAGTAGTTACACTGCTGTTAGGGGATGTAAATGTAATGAATTTCTGTACGTTTAAATCTAATAGGCTTTAAACAAATTATATCCATTTTATTCACCTTTCAGCTAATACAAGTTTATATTGAATTGTAATCATACTCAATCATTAAAATAACTACAAGTCAAACATTTCTATGCAGCAAGCACCCTATGGGAACACCAGTTACCACCTTTTCATAAATTTAATGAAAACCAACAACTAATGTGTGAGGAGAAGCATTCCATTAAATTTAATTCGATCCCTAAAAGCCAAATGTGATTACAACAAATAATTTCTTCTAATTAAATACGAGATATGTATTCTGTTGTGTTTTTCTTAGTAAAAGTTGGTCCCACAGTAGCTTTAGTAGCACAAAATATGTTTTAATGTTTATTAAAAAATTTATATATCAAATCAAGTTTAAGCACATCAGAGACGTGTTATTGATATAACAAAAATATCACATCACAAAAAAATACGCCTACCTCTACTTATTACGTTCTAAATAAGTTTAAGGGTTAATTAGCACGTAAATAATTCATGAAAAAAGCAAGCTTTTTCTAGTAATAACAATATTTAAATATTTCATAATATTTTCTACCTTAAAATATTTATTATATTCCTTAATATAACAACATATTCGATCAATTTCTGAATGGTATGTTTATTTTTCTGCTTATTAGCTTCCTCTCGTAGCCTTCAACAGTCAAATTAATTTAAATAGCAAAATAGCTATCATAAGAACACCTCAAAAAAATATTCGTATATACTTAAACCAATATCTACACAAACACACCTCCTACTATACCAAGCTCAATACTACTTAAGAGTTAAAATAATAAACAAAATTATGTACGAGGAGAAGTTTTTAAATGAAATGTTTTGCATATCAGTCTATGAAAATTATGTTGCCTACATTTGTAAAAAAAAACAGACTTATGGTACTTATAACATTTAAATGTGCACAAAGGAAAATATTAGATTGATATTTTAAATGAAGTAAAATACGAAAAAATATTCAAATAGACATCATACATATTATCCTAGCTGATATAATCTCGAAGACAACATCTAGAATATATTTATTACCAACTTAGTGCATGGTGTACATCTACTACCTCATCACGACTAAACTTCGAGTTGTTTTTTACGCTTCCGCCAAAACAAGTTTGACAATTTGGTGCGCGGTACTCGGCACAATATTAGAAAATCATTAAGTGATCTGCTGATACATTTTGAATCCATAAAAAAATCAAAATAATAGTTCCTTATCTAAATACAACATTTATCTAATTGTCGTCTGTCGAGGTTGAGATTTTGATTTTCAAAAGCTTTGGAACATTATCCAAACACAAGTAAAGATTGTCTCAAAACGCAAAGATTTGAATTGGCCGCCATGTATGCGTTAATGTGTTTGCAACCTGCACCAAAAGAAACAGTTTGAACAATTTTTTAAAAATAATAAATGTTTTGGCGGTCACAGTTCGTAAGTGTAGTACAAAATATGGACGGAATATTGATTTAAAGAATTTAGGAAAACAGAATTAATTAGTGAAACTAAACACACTGGCCGTCCAACAACTAGCCCTTTAAATGTTAATACCGAAGCAGTGCGTGAGAATGTTGGTGAAAGTTCAATAATATCAATTCGGTGTCGTAGAACAGAAAGGCGAATTTCAAGAAACTTTTTACAGCGTATGCTAACTATAGATCTGCGTTTTTATGTTTAAATAATTGACACAAAATTGAACTCTAATTAATTACCATGTAGAGTGAAGAATGAATGATTTACTGAACACCAACAAATATATGTGAGGATTTTGCGAGCAAAATAATCTAATGCAATGGAGCTCATTTTCGTTTTGATGTTCGTTAATCGTCAAAATTGCCGCTGGGGTTCAAAGAACTCAAATATGATTGTCGAAAAACTAATGCCACTGTTTGGTGCAGATTTTGGGCTGAAGGCATCATTGGACCTTAATTCTTTGAGAATCGTTTATGAAACGTATTTATTTGTTAACCTTTTCCTAAAGGACAAAATATACGTGTACTCTAGAGCCATGGGAGTAGCAGGTTTCCTTGAGCGCTTACATAAGCCCAAAAGACAATCTACCAACCAAGTTTTTCGGAAGACCGTCCATTGTTGGGAAGTGAGATTGCCTATTGCAAATTTTTGGGAAAAAGTGCCACAAATCTGTATCGGTAATTGAATTTATTTAGCCAAGTATAAGTTATTATTTGCAAGGTCTGTTTAACAACTGTTATCCCAATTAGAACAGGACAATGATTCTAATAATAACCTTAGCAAATATTTATCAAGGCTGAGTCTGTATCATCCAATATTATAAATATGCCTCTTTTCTATTCACTTTTCGTTCAGATGAGTTCTTTTTACCGTCTAGTGGCAAGGTGTCATGTAAACCTCACTAAGTCAGTACCATGCTTTAAGGTGAACAAGTAAAATCTGTTGAGCCTTCGAATTTGTTTTAAACTATTTTTTCGTTGAACACAATGTCTAGTGAGTTTACCATTTTTCATCTTAGAAGCTCTCAGTAATCTTATTGGTGTGGGAATCGTCTAAAGTCTAAACTATTACCGCACTAATATATGTAAGAGTTAAGCACTTCAAAATAGAATCAATTAGATTTTTACACTATTTGCTTAAACATCTAGTGTTACCTGTAAGAATGGACTCATATATGAACCATATAAAGTATTGTCGTCCGGCACAACTTGGATAAATTGATTAATTTTTTGTGACTCTTAGCAGATAGATGATATTAATTTCAATAATAATCTCAGTCAATAAAAAAAGTTGGTCAAATGCAAATCCAAATAACTTGTCGTATGTCAAATTATTCTAAATTTTAAGTAATGAAGCAGTAGAGGATACATGTACATTGTACGGTGACACGAAATGTATAGACTCGATAGGACTAAAATCCTATTTTACTCGTCCGCACTCCTGTCCAAATTTTCTAGAAATTAATTTCAGTAATTAGGAAAACCGGTCAAATTTAAAGGCCAAAAGTCTTCGGCAATATATCGCAAAACTATGTAATGTTAAATTTTAAAAATTCAAGAAAAAATGTATGTTTGAAATGTATGTTTGAAAATGAATCAAATGAATTTTAATCATCTACCGGATAAATAAAGCTTTTTGTCGGTTAAAAATTTGCCATACTTGCAGGGATTGGAAATATTTCAAATTGTTCATTTCATCAAGTTCCGCACTAAGCGGAGTGGACGGGTTTAAAACGAAGAATATAGCGCGATAAAAAATTAAATACAAAATTGCAAATTTACTAAAATTAAATGCTCGTTTAATTAACACTCAACACGACTGGGTTATAAATGGTGTTTTTACTCTTCCTCAACTTCCAACTCCACGAAAAATATAAGTTAGTATAAATATTTGAGATATTATTATATTTTTCGTTCAAATTCCTAAGGAATCTTAGGATAACCTCCTTTCATGTGATGCACTCCAGTAGACTCGGTAAAAATTATTTTTTTTAAAGACCTCACTCACCCAGTTTTTTTTTGTACTGTGCAGTGTTGAAATTTAGGTCTGGTCGAATTTCAGTATCTATACCGGCAATGTCAAAGGGTAAGTCTTTGTCTCAACAAAATGGCAGCAGGGTGAACCAACAGCTTAGCATTGACTTCACCAACATAAGAGGTCTCAATTCGAATCTAAACGAGGTTCATCACTACATCAGTACTTCGAAAAAAATAAACCTGACATATTGTTTCTTACCGAAACAATTGTCAGTGGCAAAGCATCGAAATTGGATCTCGATAAATACCGGATGCCTAGTTACGAATTGGAACATTTCTTTTATAGCAAGCATGTTGTCTGTGTATTTTTTCGAAATTCACTTTCATGTATGAGAATTAAGGCCTACGAGTTGAACACTAAGCACCATAATTCTCTAGCACTGAAGATCTCAAGTGTTGATGAAACTATGGTTATAATAGGATTATACAGATCCCCAAATTCTCCCAGAATGTCAATTTTTCGATCAAATATCGGCTAATCTAGACAAGATTAGCACGGACTACCCCAAAGAAAGACTGGCCATTCTTGGAGACTTTAATATTCATAATAAAGGTTGGCTTAAGTATTCATTGGGTACTGACGACGCACGTAGGAAGACACGCCGAACTGATACTCGCAGATTATCACGGTTTGGCGTATTTGTTAGAGTCCCACTAGAATCCCAGGTAATTCACATTATAACAATAATTTGCAGGATCTGTTTTTGACAAAAGTTGAACAACCCCTCGGAACATCGGACCATTTAGTAATATCAGCAATAGTGCAATTTACATCACCGACACAAATTAAAGCAAATCCTCGTCGCGCTTGGAATTATAAACGCGCTGACTGGGAGGGACTGAGAAACTTTTATGATGAAACACCTTGGAAAACTATTTGTTGTGTTGATCAAGATCCTAGCACATCGGCAATAAGAATTTCTGAAATCATAAAATACGGAATGCGGCAGTTTATTCCAAATCGATAATTCACTCCTAAGCTGAGCCTTTGTTCACGCGGGATGTTGATGAAGCAGTGAGGAATAAACGCAAAGCATTTAAGACGTATAACACAAATAAAACACCTGAAACCCATAGCGCCTATAAGAAAGCCAGAAATATTAGTAAATGCAAAATAGACTTGGAAAAAGACGCGTTTATCTAGAAGAAGGCAAAGACATGTGCCGAGCACCCATCTGGCTCACGTAGTTTTTTTCAGGCAGTTAAATCCGTCCAGAGAAATTTTGCTCGATCCTCTATTCCAACATTAGTTCTGAATGACATTCCCGTGAGCGACTCGAAAGAGAAGGCGGATCTTTTGGATCGTATTTTCGCAGAAAACTCAAACATAGTTGAACCTCCCCATTCTCCTACACTCATTTCACCAGTTGTAACGAAAATGAAAGCGATTATTTTTCGTTGCAATATTGTACGGAAAATGCTTCTTTCTATCAATATCAACATATCTGATGGCCCCGACGGTATTTCACCCCTCAATCTTCAAAACTTTGCTAGGTAACTGGCTCCAATTTTAACAAAAATTTTCTATTTATCTTATAAAACCGGAATATTTCCCAATTCTTGGAAGCTGGCCAGCGTTCAACCCATATCAAAGAAAGGCAGTAAGATAGACCCTAACAATTATAGACCAATCGCAATTCTGTCGGTTTTGGGTAAAATAGTTGAAAAATATGTTAGCTACAATCTAATAGATTATTTGGAAATATCGCGAATTCTTGATGATAAGCAGTATGGTTTTCGTACAAGTCATGCAACAGGTGATCTGTTAGCCTACGTATCCTATCTCTGGAACAAATCGTTGGAAATCCATGGTGAAACATTCATTATTTCACTTGACATTTCTAAAGCATTTGATAAAGTGGCATAAAAATCTCATAGCTAAATTAAAATCTTATGTCATAGACCATCCATCTTACAGTCTCGTGGATTCATAGTTTTCTTACAGGTCGCCTATTTCATGTTAATTTAGATGGTATCACATCCAATATTTTCACAACCAATGCTGGAGTTCCCCAAGGTTCTGCACTCTCACCAACCTTGTTTCTTCTATACCTTAATGATTTACTTATTTCCACAGTGCACCCAATCCATAGTTTTGCTGATGACAGCACATTGCATGCATCACATGCATCTCCTAAATTTCGATCTCATATACTGCAGTTACCACTGATAGAGAGCTGCTAATTGATTCTATCAACAAAGACCTGGATCGCATAATGGAATGGCAATGGGGTGATTGTAATCTTGTTTCATTTAATCTAACCAAAACCAAACTATGACGTCTTTCACGAATAGAGCGACTTAAAAATTTCTCTATTAAGATAAACCATGAGGAATTGGTTGAAGGTTGAATCAGTTAGACTTGAAGGCGAGGTTGAATCAGTTAGACTTCTTGGAGTGGATATTTAAAATAACCTGAAACGAAATAAACATGTGTTCAACCTCGCTAAATCTGCAATGCAAAAATTAGGATTCTTGAGTCGATGTAACAAGTATTTCAATCCCGATCAAATTTTGCTAATCTTCAAGTCCTTTATTCGTCCATGTATGGAATACTGCTATCATGTTTGCAGGGGAGGTGCTTGTCAGTCAACAATAAAATGTCTAGACTCTGTACAGAGAAAAGCAATACGGTTGGTTGGTAATACCGAACTAACGGACCAGCTTGATTTACTCCAGCACAGAAGAAATGTGTCTGAATTGTCAATCTACTATAAATATAACTTTAGCGAATTCTTCTCTAAGGAAATTCAAAATATCCTTCCATTGTGCGCAAGTACAATCGATAAACAAGAGCTGCCGAGATATCACATCCATTTGTTGTACAAATACCTCGTTGTAGAACTGTGTCCTTCCAGAACGACTATTTTAAGAGTGGCCAAATTGTGGAACTCAATGCCCTCCTCTGTATTTCCCGGTGAATTTTCCCCTCAGGCATTAAAAGAAAATGTCCATCGTCATTTAAAACAATTAGTATAGTTATCCCTGTATCCTCATTCCTTCCATTTTCCTCATCTCCTTCCTTTATAGTTGACATGGTATCTTCGGATATTCAAAGAGTCTGAATAACGAATATTTCCTATTTAGTGTGCTAAACATGTCTAACTAATTAATAAAAAAAACTCACATTCCACGCTCATAAATAAATATAAACAATTTTTTCTACTCCTATCACAGTAAATTATAAATTACATCACACTATCCATGACATGTAAATTAATTATTTCAAAAAGTGTGCGGTAATGGAATGGATTTTCATATATATATTACGAAACACTTTTAATAAAGAAAAATTTTTATTTAAAGAAAAATTTGATTTTTAAAAATTAATTATTATAATATCAATATTTCAATTCATTTTGACACAGAATAATGCAAAACCTACCACAATTTGTAAACTATTTGCATTTAATTTATAATTAGTTGTTCATTTTTTCAAGTAATTATATGCGTTTGGGCATTAAAACAAAGTCGTAGAAAAAGTATATAACAAACCTCGAGCTGCAAACCATTTCCCATGCTGGTACCAAGGTACTGCACTCGCCGCTACGCTTCTTGTGCGCAATATTTTCACTCGCAAGTAAAATGCTATTTACAGCGCTAGGTATGTAATATACTATTATTTATTATTTGAAATTTTTGTGAGCAAGTAAATTCAAGTAACTGTGGAAGCAATTTGAATTTTTTTCAATTCAAAGGTATGGTTGAAAATATCTCTGAAAAAAACTCTGTTTTTCTCTTTTACGTGATTCGGTTGGGTTGGGATTCGAACTCGTAACCTCATCAGTGCCAGAGTGAGTCCAAATCCTTTGGCAGACCGCTATCCACTTCGCCACAAATGCGATGATATTTTCAAGTTGAAACTTGATCATCACTCTATTTACTTAAGTTGAATTGAATTCTCACTGTCGTCATTAGACTCCTATTTTTCGGACAAGTTTTATTTATTTCTGAGTCCACCATCTTGTGTGCAACCAATGTTTAAATGTTATAGTTTACAAGATAATCGACAATATAGAACAGATAAACAGATATCGACCCCAGACCCTCTCACCAATCGGGTTAACTTTTTTTTTTACACGGAACTCTAAAAGGACTTGTTAGATTAACAACTAAAGAAATAAAAACAAACTTAACAATATTTTATACGTTGTTAAATTGACTGAACAGAAAGAATTTATCCCAAAAAACAGGTTTGATTTAATAAAACAAAAGGTGTTTAAACTTTAAAATGTTTGATCATTTCTCCCTATAATGGAACTTCAAACTCAAACTTTGCGAAATGATTTTAATTTACACACTTTTTTACACTTTTAACCTTATAAGAACATATAAATTTTCAACTCACCCTTGTGACGATAATATGTAAACCACCAATGAAGTGGTTTTCGAGATAGTACATTTATTTTTTATATTATTTTTAATTAAAGCCCAAATAGAAAAAACCATTAAATACGACAATTTTATTAATTAACGAAACTATATATGAATATATGTAAATAGAATTTAATTATATTATTTATAACTTTCAAAATTTTTAATAACAAATATACAGTTTAAATTTTAAATCACGAAATTCTTAAATATACAAAAAACGTTCACTTTCTTCGATTACCAATAGTAAATTTGTTTCTTAATTAAATTAGTAATGGATAAATATTACGAAAAAACAAAAAATAATGAATTCAACTATAACTTTTTCTCTTATCATAAAATATGATGTTATAGACCGGTTGAAATCATATTACCAACTGAATTCTGAAACTGGAAAATATGAATTGAATTATGTTGTGACTTGTGAGTGAAGAAATAAAATAGTGAAAAAATTGAAATTCACTAGACTAGCTAGCAAGAGAGTAAAAAAAACAAAGAGATTTAGAAAATATATTTCGAGTTCAAATTGTTGTGAAGAATGAAAATTTGTGGAAAAGGTTTCTTAAAGCCGTTTAACGTAGGAGAATATATAAGAGAGAAGTGGTTCAGTTTAGTTAATCGATAATAGAATTTACACCATACTTTTCTTCTCTTTTTTTCTGTGTAAATACAATATTATCGAAAACTAAAACCTTAGGAGAGAAAACCTGTAGGTGAACAAAATAATTTAATTAGTATAATAAGCATAGCATACAAACATTTGGAATTTGGATTAATATAAATGTATATTATGATATTATTTAAAAATACCTTGTAAATGTCATTCATTGTTGATTCTTTTTAATATGAGATTCTTATATTTTGTTATATAAAGAATAAAAAATGTATTTATGTGCAAAATTTACATAAAAATGGGTATGGTGTTTTATTGGTAATTTATTCGAAAAAAAGTTAAATAAATTATAACTACAAACAAAATTATTTGAAGCATTTTACCTGAACTCAATTCAATTGTATGGAAATATAAATTTTGATTTTTATATTTTGACTGATTGGTTCGTATATTTATTTCCGTTTAGGGGAGTTAAAACATTTTAAAGATTAACCATCGTTGTCGTTTGGTGGAAAAAAGAAAGACATCCCACCCATCTGAAAAAAAAAATAACACCAGTGCTATAGAAAATATTGGAGAATTGCAATTGACAGTTGCACTCTTGTGCAGGAAAAATACGACATCCAATTCAAAATAATTTGGAGGTGGAGAAGTCAATCCTATTAGTGGTTCTTCTAGATTAGATCTTGGATATTTTTGTACAAAGTTAGTGTGTGTTAGTTTTTATTTGAACTATTGATACAATTAAGATTTTCTTCTTAAAAAGGGGACACGTTTATCATGAACTGTTGTTTCCATGAACGGTTTAAAAATCATTATACCAAACTTCTTTGATGCCATCCAAAATTTTCCTCACCATTCTAATTTCATCTTTCAATCAGTTTTATTTGTTGAGGCTTATTTTCAAACTAGGTGGATTATTACTTGAAGTAAGTTTAGTCTAAGGTTGGGTATCACTTTTTGCTCTGACCGGAACCAGAAACGTCCGAGGGTTTCGTTAACCTGACTAACCACTCGTCTATCCCCACTTTAGACTAGCTTACTCTGATTCGATACAATCTCTAGATCTGAAAAAACCATAAAAACCATGGCTTTACATTACGTTACAAAATATATTCGTTCAAACTTTTTGTAAGTGTAATTATATACTTTTAATGTCTGAATGTTTTCACTATTCGTAATTGCTCTTACAATTTACTTCTTTATTGTGAGTGGGTCGAATGTGAATTTTTATAATGCGTAAATCTTAGAATTTCTCGATAGATTTTATCAAAATCGTTTGTGCTATACTAGACTCTAGAATGATAGTATTTTTTTGGAAACACATTCTCTAGAGAATATTCTACATTTGTTTACTTATGTAGATTGTAGGATATGTAAAAAAAACTATTAAGTAAGCATATTTACAAACTACAACGTAGGAAAATTTGTACTCTACAAAAATTAGTTTACAAGACCAATCCTGAACAAACACCGGACATGTAGATCTTATTGAAAATTTTTTAGAATCATTAAATTTTTTTATGACACATATTTAGAAAACTTTAAAAAAGTTTTGTTTTACATGCTCCTCTATATAAATTTTCCGCATGGAGGAATCAGTTTTTGCGGATTTGTAAATTTTTTTTACTTTTGAATTTTGATCTACGGGCATGACAAACCCGCGTATTGCAGTCCTACTGACATACGAGTTAACTTGGGGTATCACATACCACTGCCACTAGTAGTAAGATATCACTACCTAGCCAATGTGATACCTCAATCTGAGTTATGGAATATTACTTGATAATTGCACGTGTTACGATTTACGAAGCGGTTGTCCCTGAATTACTTCGTAGTATATACGTTGAAATATAATTGTACCGATCAGATGCTGGCGATGTAAACTCTTATAGTTCGTTCTATCCATAATAGAACAAAGAGTTCAATGGTTCTTGCCTTTCTTTTTTTCTGTTTGCTTTTGTTAATTAATTTCAAATATATACTTGTAAAAAGATATGATTCGTGGCAGTCGATCGCAAGGAGATCTGAAACACAGTTCGTAAATGTCAAGCGCTTAAGATAAATTTAGTTGTAATTTAACAGTACAGTTTGTAGTCAAACTGGTTAAAAGTAAAAAAAATTAGGAAAATTGAATGATTTGTACTTGTAGTGAACAATTTGTACTTGTAGTCAGGGTTGTCAAAAACCCATGGGTCGGAGCAAAAACCCTGGACAATGGGTTTTTGCTGGGTTTTTGCAGGGTTTTACCTGGGTTTTTCGTGTTTTTCCGAAATTTCTATAATAAACTCAATTAATTGCATACTAACACCATAGATTTCTCATTTGACTAAAAACGAAAATAATAAACGTCTGATCCAATGTTATTGTTGTATTTCTTATACGTTTTAAAACTCACTGCATTCTAAATCTAGAAGGTATTGATATATGCAACACATTTTATCATCATTACTTTACAAATTTCGCCAACTCAATGATGAGGATGACATTGGAATTATCAGAAGCTTTTTTCGTGTTTTTTATAAAATGAAAAATCTATGTAAATACGTTGGTCTGCTATAAATACCATAAAAAGAATATCGACATTTTGTTTTATTAGTAAAGTAACGTGATTAGTTCGAACAATTGTGAACACAGCACAGTGATAAAAAATTAACTGCTACTCTAGTAGTTGGTGTGTGATATCATATAAGCTTAAGTGTGGTTATGGCAAAACTGCTTAATTTATTGCTTAATTTATGGCAAAATTGCATGGGTGTCCAACAAGTTCGGCTGGGATAGAAAGAATATTTAGCACATTTGGCCATGTGTGGTCGTGGAGCAAGCTCCGTAATAGATTGGGCATAGAAAAAGTTTACAAATTAGTCAAATTAGATTTTTAAATTTCTACAATATAAACCGTAATTATAGAAATAAATAAAACAACTTAATATACGAGCACAAAATGCATTTCAATTTATAGGTTGGGTTTTTGGGTTTTGGGGAGTTGGGGAATTGCTTTTACCCACCCAAGAAAAACCCACAAAAAATTGGGTTTGGGTGTTTTGGGTTTCCAACCCTGCTTGTAGTGAACAATTTGTACTTGTAGTGAACAATTGAACTTTTGGTAAAATTTGAATTACTTACATAAATTAAAAGAGAAAAATAATTTTGCAGTCGGAATAATATTCTGTTGGTAAGTATTGCAAAAACAAATGAGTAATGTGTAATTAAAAGAAAAACAAAATGAAAGCAAAATATTTTTGTGTTAAAATTTATTTCGGTTTTGTATGAAAAAGTCCAAGCGCCAGGATATCCGCTAGAAATAGGTAGATTTCGGGATCAGACAGTTTTGTGTACAAGTAGAATTAGATGTATCAGATTAGTTTAATTTTTATTAAACAATGTGATTATAAACAGAACTATCAAACGGACTTGGTACGTTCTTTTAATTATAATTAATTATAAACTATAAGAATAAACTATAAACTATAAGAAATATCACTTTAATATTAGTTCCTTTTTAATTAAGGAAAAAATTATTTTTGCTGTGTTTATTTGCAACAATTTTCAATCTTTTCATTTAATTTTTGTTGTAGGAAAATATTTTTGGTGTGTGTCAAAAAATGAGCAATCACATCGTTGATTGCAGATAGATAGCTAAAGAGTCCCTTATTGCAGATGTCTAATTTTTACAAAAATGATAGAAATATGTTCAAATAAATAATATTTATAAATTTTGTTTCAATATTTGGACCCGTACGGCCGTTACAACGGTTTGATTTATATATGTTTTGGGCTCTAGCCTCTTAACCTCTTCCCGGATATGGCCAATTGTCGAACTTATCCAAGAAATTATTTGCCGCAACACACACAGAAAATATTTTTGGCGTAGATCGAGAAATGCGACCGAAAAGACTACCGCTAAATTCCGTTGTACTTCACACAGTTGATTGCAGATAGCTAAAGAGCCTTTTATTGCAGAGGTTTGCCTCATCAAAAAATGATAGAAATATGTTCAAGTAATTAATATTTATAAATTTTGTTTACATATTTTGCCCCAAACGGCCGTTATCACACTTTGTTTTTGATAGTTTTAAGGCTCTAGCCTCTTAACATGTACCCCTATATGGTCAGTTGTCAAACTTATCCAAGAGATTGTTTGCCACAACACTCTCTCTCTCTCTCTGGCGTTTACATCCCATGGAGGGATTTTGCCGTCTGTGCAATCAGCTTCCAATCATTTCGTTCCATGACCAGTTGCCCCAGATTTGATATCCTATATCACGAAGGTCTTCGATGATGTCATCACGCCAGCGTTGTCTAGGTCTTCCTCTTCGACGAGCACCAGCTGGTTGTTGTTGGGACGCTTTTTTATCATTCTATCTAATGGAGCCCTTTCTACATGACCAAACCATCTAATCCGGTTAGATTTAATGAATCCGATTACATCGCAGCCTCCAATAAGTTGTCTGATTTCATGATGCATTCGGATTCTATACTGATTTTCAGCAACTTTACATGGACCATAAATTGTTCGTATGACCTTCCTCTCGAATGTTGATAAAATTCTACAATCGGAGGAAGTTAGTGTCCAGCTTTCACTTCCAAAGGTAAGCAGAGGTCGAATTAATGCTTTGTAAAGTGTGAGTTTACACGACCGCGAAAGATGTTTTGATCGCAGAAGTTTTGAGTATGCGTAGAAAACTCTGTATGCAGCAGAGACACGGGCTTTAATATCTGCCTGCATGTCATTTGACGATGTTATTACAGACCCGAGGTATTTGAAGTTTTCCACAGTCGCCAGTATCCAGATTTCCGAGAGGTATGTTCTTAGATGTTGTTAACACTTTAGTTTTGCCGGTGTTGATGCACAATCCAAGTCGTTTATCATTTATTTCAAGCTGAAAGAGACAATCCTTAATATCGCTCGTTCTACGTCCGAGAAACACAATATCATCTGCGTAGCCAAGAAATTGACTAGATTTGTTATATATGCAGTTTTGTGTCTCAATTCGGCTTTTTCTTATCGCGTACTCCAGCGCCAAATTAAACAGTACGGGCGCGAGTGCATCACTTTGTCGAACACCTGATGTTATATCGAAAGGATCAGAAACTGACCCTTCGATTACTATTCTACAATTTGATCCCGATGTTGTGAGTTTGCATAGAGAAAAAAGTTTGTCTGGGATACCAACTACTAAGGCATATGAGTGCGGACTGCGGACCAAAGGTTGTCGCGGATGATACTATCATATGCTTGCTTGAAATCAACGTAGAGCTGGTGAATGCTGTTGTACTCCTAACATTTTTCCAGAATCATCCTTAATGTAAAACATTAATCTGTGGTTGAGCGGTTGGGACGAAAACCACACTGATAGTTACCGATGATAGATTCGGCGAAAGGGATGAGTCGAGCAAGTACGACATTAGCTAGTATTTTATATGCAGTGTTCAACAGTGTCATGCCACGATAATTCGCACAATTTAGACGGTCAGCTTTCTTATGTAGCGGAACAATGAGAGCTGTTTGCTGTTTCAGCAGGCAGTTCTTCTTGGTCCCAGATTGCAAAAATCAGATCGAATATACGTGAGACCAGAGCTGCTCCTTCATTTTTCAAAATTTCTGCGGGAGTTCCATCGAAATCTGGTGATTTGCCATTTTTCAGTTTTTTAATGGCAGCTTACACTTCTTCTATTGCTGGGTAAGGGACAAAGATCTCCTCAGTTGATGGAGCAATTCCTCGAATAGGATGAACTTCATTCGTCCTATTCAGTAGGTCTTGAAAATGGGATCGTCACACTGCCAGCACATCACGTTCACTTGTGGTAAGTTCATTATTTTCATTTTTGACGGTTGTAGATCTTGGGTGGAAATCTTTTGTCAGATTCCGTGCGTTGGCAAAGCACTCTTTTGAATTTCCATTGGCCGCATGTTGATTGATGTTTTCGATGCAGCTCTTCATGTGTTCGCGTTTCTTTTTACGTAGAAGTTCTGCTGAGGCTTTCCTGGCGCATAGATAATCAGCTTGGGAGCTTCGGGTGTTCCTTGTTAACCATTTTTCTCACAGTTTTTGTTTATGTTCAACGCTTTGGCGGCACTCGTCGTTAAACCATTCGTTGTGTGATTTCGGTGGTCGTTTTCCGATTGTAGTTTGTGCTGCGGCTATAATGGTTGATTGAAGCGTTTGCCATTCTACTTGTATGTTTAATGGCATCTCAGAAGAGATGTTATGCTCTTCTATGTTTTGTGTTATTGTTTCCTGATATCTATTCAGCGTTTCCGGATGTTTAAATGCTTCGATATTCCAGTGCACGGTCTTTTTTGCTTGTCTATTAAATGTAGATGATAATTTGCACTTGTACTTAAAGATGACAAGCATATGATCGGTGTCCATATCAGCACCTCTGTATGATCGAACGTCAGTTATACTTGTAGAGTGTCTCTCAGAGATCATGACGTGATCGATTTGACTTTCCGTTCTTCCGTCATTTGATTTCCACGTTGCCTTGTGAATTCTCTTGTGAGGGAAGAAGTGCTGGAAATTACTAGATCATACATCATAGCCAGCTCGGCTGCGCGAAAACCGTTATTGTTGCTGGTATGATGCAAGCCGATCGGCTGCCGATTATTTGATGAAAATGAGTAAAACAAATCTACACAATGAATTTTTTTATTAGACTATTAATTGAACGCGGGACTTTTCTTTAAAAGTCGGGACAATTCCACCAAAATCGGGACGCTTGGTAACCTCAGTTTAAAATATTATGCAAATGTCGCTTTTATTTTTTTAATATATAGTTCGAAAATATTTAAATAAAAAAATCCTGTAACTGTTGAAAGTGCTTTTTTGCAAATTTCTGTCAACTATTTTCCATTTGTAGGTAAAACAATCTGCAGTCCTGCTTGCTTATTTTTGACCGAATCGCTATAAGTGAGCTGTGTCACATTTGGTGGATTCATGTATTTGGGAACGACTTCGTTGTCATTATTTCAAGCATGGTTACTCTGGTATAGAAATAATAAAAACTTACGTATTTATAAGACAGAAGCCACGAATGGCAAACTTCGAGAACCACACTGCCATTAATGACCGAACGAGAAACTTTGCACCGAATTTTTTAACACAAATCGAGTTTTTCTAATCTGAAAGAAACTGTACTTCTTATAACGTATTGAACTGAGAGCATTTTAGCCCAGACAAAATAGCTTTAGTGAATATTTCATGTTTCTAAGCTAAACGAATGTTTTATTGCCAATTGAATTATATAGTACCCTAGATCTAGTTCTGAACTCTTTTTAAATTTATTTTCGGTTGCTTTCGATATTTTCTGGGTGATTCGCATTATTAACCCTACGGACTGTTCAGCCCTCGGAACCATGCTATTGCTGGTTTGGAAATATTTCTGACTGCTTGTTTTTAAGCATACATGATTTTTCTATAATATCGAGTCTATTATTTCTATTATTTCGCAAACCCTATGGGTCTGCCTGAAATTTAAGATGCGTATAAAATTAACCTGTCCACCCAAAATGGCGTGATTATTAATAAATAAAGCTGTTTTTGTTTGTTTTTCAGTGATGCGATGTAGGGCTATAAAAATATACATTTTTTACCGAGTCACTAGCGTTTCAAATAAAAGGGCGGTATATCTGTATTTTTACATTTATTATTTGTACCGCGCATGCTGTTTTTCGCTTTGTTCCGAACCTGATTGACTGAAAAACTTAGAGTTCGTAATGATAGAAAAATTAATAGTTTACAATGAAAAATACAATGATGTCTCAAGTAAGAATTTATGAAAGAGTAAAACCAACATTCATGACACAGTTTAAAGAAGTGTCATTTGAAAGAACTTTTAATTTAAGTAACATCGCAATTTTTTGTATAATTTTCAGACAGATTTGTCATATTTTTAAACATCCCTCACTCAATCTTATACGTTTTTAAAAAGGTTTTTAGCTATGGCTGACTATGGTGTTTTAGAATTTGGTATTTGTTGTGTTTAAAATGAAATAAACAATTAAAAACGCATGTCTTGATAATTGGCCGATTAATCGGACAAAAAAGCCGATACCGATTAATCGGCAAAATGGCCGATATGCCCGATTACCGATTATATACCGATTAATCGGTGCAACCCAAGTTCCTACTCGTAATCACTTAAATTGAAAGTTTTTTAAGCCAAAAATATGAAAATTTGCTGTTTTTGACAGCACGAGTGTGTTTGACAGTTTAAGATGATTTTTTTGACACACTTCCGGTACAGTTATCGAACACAGCGTCCTTTCGGACCCGTCCCTTGAGTATACCTATTTTTAAAAAAAAAATTTTTTGAAATCCCTCCAGCGGTTTTCCCTGCAGCGTAGGTAATGACGGGGCCGGCAGACAGACATACATTTTTTTTGCTTTTTTAGAATCAGTAGGTCCTAAAACGTCGAGAAATGCCAAAAAGTGGGGGTAAGAATTTCAATTTTGGCTCCTGAATGTAATACTTAGGTCTTTCAGACCGAAGTAATTACAAAAAAATAGTCCACCTAGTGACATTTTTCTTGATCTTGTGACGCACTGTCTTCGTGAACTATTAACACTCAGATATGAGTTATATAAAAGCTCGTTTTTTTCAATCACATTAGCTAGTAATATCTCACTGCTATTGCCATTGTTATGTGATATCTCATGTTAGCTCATATACCAATCACATTGACTGGAGTACGCGGGGTTGTCACACCCGAAGAACAACAATTAAAAAAAAAATACAAATCAACAAAAATTGGTCTCTTCATGATTTGGAAAATCGAAGCCCTAAAAAAATTAGTATAACAAAATATAAAACTGTAGTCGAAAATATATACTCATAATGTTCATAAGAAACAAATATAAAAAGATTAACGATGTATGTTTACTCGTGCAAACCGTATAAATTACCTATATAAGTATATGCAGACTTTTTCAAGTTATTTATTATCATAAATGAAACTCCATTGAGAATTGAGATACATATTAAAACAATTTCATTCAAAAACAAAACAACAAAGAGTAATAAACTTATACACGAGTTTACCTAAACAATATTCATTGTCCTTCCTTCTATCATACGCATAATTTTATTATTCTCTGATGATTAAACCAAATAGTGATAAACGAATTAAATTACATTTAATTAAATTTGACTAACTAATACATTTATAGTTGTAGTGTAACAGAAAACATTGTGAATTAAATAACAATATTTACTGGACTTTTTGTTTGTTTAAATTATATCATTATTCTGCAAATTTGTTTTAGAAATTACATTCTTGTTAGTTGGAAAAAATAATGCATGCGGAAAATGAACAAACAAATCTGAATTAGTTTAGTTAATTAAAAACTAAATAACAATTTATTTAATTCTGAAAAAAATTTTTACGTTTCACAATTTAATAATTTATTCTACTTGATTATAGAGACATATAGTAAAATTCAAAGCGTTGCGTTATGCATTCATTCTATATCGTTTGGATTGAAAATGAGTCAAAAAAATCGAACTGCTGCTTCTACAAGTCCCGAACGATTAATAACCTTTTAGATGGATTTGGATAACTTAACTTGTGTCTGCTCACACAATTCAAATTTTAGATAATATCAAATAATTATGTCTGTAGCTGTACAAATAAAAATATTGTTTTTTGATTTTGTAAGAATTTAAATCGAGTGAAGTGAAAATAAAAGCGAAACATAATTATTTGTACCGAACTAAATCAAAGAAACAAACAAAATTAAATTACGAAATGTTATCGAATTTTGATCAAACGATAGTTACAAATTTTCCGCTCCACTAATTCAATTCAAATCGATTTCAGGTCGAAATGACACATTAACACTAAAAATAAAACATAATCTAACCAATAATACAATTTTTTTTCCTATTGCTTTTTTTATAATTTAGTGGGTGTGGTAGTTTAAAACTCAACATATTATGTAACGATAAAGAAAACTATTTGAACCGGTTATTTGATTGGCTTTAGATGCACTGTAGCCTACTAAATTGGGTCTACGACGTTAAACAATGTTAACTGTTTGAAAAAATAAAATTCAAGAATATTTTTTTAACCAACTAACTTGTTTGATTTTTCAAATCATTAGCCGGGAGTCGTTTTTTAATAAGAAATAACGATTTAATAAGAAATTGACGAGCAGAAAAAAACAAAATTTTTTTTCTTAGAACCGCCGTTATATTTAGCTATAAAATACAAGAAATTTGGTATTCGATTGATTTTTTGCATTTACGATTCAAGAAGAAGTTCTATCCGATGTGGTACCCAAATCTTTGAAATGACGGATTACGCCTATAGTCCAAAACAAAAGTGGCATAAATTTGAGCCAAAAGCAATGAAATATGTTTTGGCAGGTTGGGACCACTGACCACCTGTTTATTTTAAGTTTAAAGTCGAATGTTAAATTCCGAAAAGATTCAATTGTCTATGCAGTCCCCATAATTGCTATCGATAGCCGTTATAAATAAACATTAAAGTACAAATGAAAAAAGATCTTCAGTAACCAAAAAGTCCATAGCAAAAACGAAATTATCATTTTAGATCTGTTTGTGAGTTTGGGATCACCCTTTATATATCTTTTCGAATTCTAATTTTATAACGTTATGTTGAAGGAATATTTAATTAATAGTGGGCTTTCACTGCTTGTTCACATTCAATTTTTTTTCATTTTTGCTTCATGTTTGTTTCAAATAAAAGCTTTTTATTTAATTTTTAAGTTTTATATATATTGTATTGGCTTCTACGTGAAAAAAACGATGGTTTGTTATAGTCTTTTGAAATAAATACAAATGCCTATTCAAAAAAGGTAAGAACCTTATTCTAAAATTTAAAAAAAGTTTAAAACTGGTGGGTGTATTGAATCTATTCGCTTAGTCAAAGTTTGTAAACAATAGGAAGAAAGAACACCCAGTCGAAATTTCATAGCAATCTAAGAAAAATCTAAATAATAAAGAAAAATGCATACAAATCACTAGCTAATTCTAGAACTTCTTTGTTTCACAATTCTTGATAAAATTGTAGAATAACAACAACGTCTTTAGATTTAAGATTCTAATTGTATTTTACTCGTGAGAAATAAGAAACTTTTAAACTCATAAACTATTTATTGTTTTTTTCTTTTTAATTGTAAAAAAAACTTTACAGTCTTTTATTTCATTTCATGAACGACGTACATTCAATTTTTTTATTTGGGCCATATTTTACAAACAAATCAGTTATTTTTGGTTTCTTTAGGTTTCACTAAGTAATTGTGGGTGCAAAGTTTTCTTTTATCGTAAGGTCTAGCAAATTACTTTGATTGTTACATTTTTAATTAAATTATAAAAAAACTAAATCTAAAAATTTGGCTATCCAATTCAATTCAATTCAACAGCCAACATTAAAAATTAAAACATAAGTAAAAAAGGCGAAACATTTTCTTTTACGTTTTGTAGTTTTTTAAAAATGCGTCGCACTTTTTTTAATAACTAAAATCTCAACAATAAATGTCAAATGTTTAATGAAAAATAAATAATGTAACCAGAAAATATTCCCCACAACAGTTCCACTTTAGTGGCATCGAAGAAGGATCGGTATGAAAAGAAAGAAAAAGGAATGGAACTGATTGACCTTCGTATGATGCTTGTAGTGATTGACGTACTAATTCAAAACGTAAGAAGACATGCGAATAAATTCAAGTGCTTTAAAAAAGAGAACTTCAGAATAAGCGTGTCTTGAAGTTTTTGAGGGATAAAGGTGATTAAAATTTTGTGTCAGATGTGAAACGAAATCGGACGAAGAAGTAGAGTATATATTTGCGTTCAAGAATGCTTGATAGACTAGTACTGCCGATGATGTTTGAAGTTTTCACGGAAAGTGGTTTGTAAATCGAGCAAAATTGACGGTAGTTTACGAGTTCCGCCATAATAGATTTTTGAGCTTCGAAGGTTTCAGCAGCAATCAGGAGGTCATCAATGTAGATGAAGTAAAAGTTTAGGTCTTAAAGAAAGGAATATACCGTTGGCAGGTTGGCGAAGCGTTTCGCAACCGGTTATTCAAACGAGTTCGAAGACTCCGATCGGAATAGAATTTCAAGATTTTACAATGATATGCACGCATGAGAGCACTTGTGGAAAAAAATTTACATTCGTTAAGTTGCTAAGAAAAATTTTGAATGTGAGAAATAGGATATTATCAAAATAGCGGTAGTCATCCTAAGGTCGCCACTCACCGTTCTTCTTCTAACGAGATGTAGAGGCGAGAAACCCGAACTGTAAGTCAGTCGACAAATGCTTTGAAAAAATACTTTCTTTGTCCAGTTTGTCAGGAGCTAGTCATTAGTATTTACGTGAAACAGAAGGTCCATTTGTTTTGATAACTTTACATGTTTAGTTTAGGAAAGTGTTTGTTGTTTGAGAAGTAGACAGTTTAGAAATAGTGAGTTAGATAGAATGTTAGATGATCAGGTTTTAATATCCACTAGATTCTATAAGAACATACTAATTCAGAAAATCAGCTCCTAGAAAATTGATAGTAACATCGGCTGTAACAAAGGTCTGACAAAACGCTTGTTTGAAACCAAGCAAAGAGTGAGGTCAGATTTTTTGTAAAGTTTTTTCCACAGTAGTATCAACGTACCGTATGCAAGAGGAAATGTCAAAGACCAGAAAACAGAGTTTGGAAAAGGTATCGTCTCATACTGCTCCGTTTGCGAGGGAAATGTATTCCTTAATTTTCTATGTCATTGAAAAAGTGTGCATTCTGTTCTTCAATTTTTTAAATTTTAACAATTCGGCAAGTGCAATGACCTCTATTGAAAAAGAAGGTGCTACGAGCTGATTTAAGCACAGTTAGAACATATTTAAAGATTACACAAAAAACGTTAAAAGAAAAATATGTGCTAGTTGTGCTTAAGCCTTAAGTGTGCTTAGTGTTATATGTTCGAATTTTTTAAGGTTCATTTAGTCAAACTTATTTCAATTAAGATCTAAATGCAGTTACTCTATATCGAGGGTACGACGAAGAGTTACAAGTTGCTGGTATCTAACATGTTGTCGTTGGCTGTTCGATGCTTTCGAATTATCTGTACAATTATGGTTTGGTAGATTAGTTGTGGAACTTCATAGTTTCCATTTCCATTTTCCATTTTTTTTCAATGGAGGCTCGTTTGGAGGCTTATAAACCACAAACGCCTGTATCAGATGGCGCCCAACGTGGGGCTCTAAACTAAAACCATGACGTTAGAGTATCATGCTCTATCGACTGAGCTAGCCGCTCGCTCCCTCACCTCGGGACCTTCAGTACTACATGCTCAATCTGAGAGGCGAAAGCCGAACTGGAAGTAGAAAAAGAAATAGAGTAGAGCAGGAGGGAGAGGCAGAGAAAAGGTTGACGGTTCTCCAGGGATTTCATTATTTGGTACTGTTCTTGACCGTTAAGGTTTGAGTTTGGTTCTTCACTTTAGGATATTTTGATGATCCACATGCGCCGACCTTTGAAGTATAGAGGTGCACTTTATTTTAAAAAATAAAATTGTAAAAAAACATTGTGCTCATAGAAGTTGATGTTCGCTACATCTAAAGAACGGTCGCACTTTTACGGCCACAGTGGCATTTAACCTGGGCCCTGGCAAATGTTTATACAAAAGTTTTGATCATTTGATTGTTCCTTCAATTTTGCAGATCAACTTAAAGCATAAATCATTCGGGCGACTATATAACTTGTTGATTTATTGTTCTATTATTTTTGAAACATTTATTTTTGAGGTGTGTTAAATTTTTTAGCAATGATCGCATGAAGTTTGATTATTTTGGCAATATTTTCACAAAATAAGTATGTACTATGACTTTCTTATCATGAATTAATTTCACTACACGTAAGATGTGTTACAAATATAAGAATATTTACGATTTATAACTATAATAACATGTTAAAATCGTTTAATCTACTTTTCGATTCACTCATGAAGTATCGGGGCGCCGATTATCTACCACGGTTATCCAATAAGAAGATTTAGGATAACTTAGTTTCAGGATATCACTGTTAGCTTGTAACAACTAGATAGTGAATGACAAACTCGAATAGGACTTTCATAGAGATAAATGCTCCTCTAACCTGCAACCATCTGAATTATCGTATATTATTCCAACACACTTCTTTCCTGAAGCGAATAATTTCCAAAATTATTTTATATTATTAATCGTTTTCCATTCCAAAATTTTAACTTTCATTTGAATTAAAATAACAGTCCAAACTAATATATGTATATTTTATAATTACACAATGGTGAAATTTTAAACGACACTACCTAGAGTCAAACAGAAACAAAAAAAACTTGTTATGACATTCAAATTTTTTTCTTCAATCTAATCGTATTTCGTCCGATAAGAAACTAAAGACATGAATTCTTTCATCTTTTAAAGTAAAAAAATTTAAAAAACATTTGTACAAATAAAACTCATTCATTAAATTTAAATTATTTAAACCACAGGTTTGCTTGTTGAAATCAGTGCATGTATATAAGAAAGAGAATTAAAAAAAAATATGCTAAGGATTTTAATTGTTGATGTCGCCATCAATACTAACGGATATTCACAATAACGTAGGTTTTTGTTAAAGCTTACCTGTCAAATTTCCATGTTTCTAATCCACAATAGAAAATTCAAATATTTGTATAAACCAAGATCACACAAGCACTTTAAAAAAAACAAATTACATATTTATTTTAACAATTAAATTAGGTATTATATTCTTATTTTTTTTCTTTTAATTTCTCTTTACACAGGTAAGTTTTTTATTTTTCTTAATTTCACACTCACACATATAACTCATAAAGAAAAGAACGAAGGTAAAAGAATTTAACACTAACACATCGAAATAAGCACACAAATTTATCGTTAAATCAGGTTAAATACAATGAACTATTCACGATGACGATCTTTTTTAATAACACAAATTAAAATTTGTCACCTTGGAATTATTGCATTAATATTGTAATTAAATAAATAATATTACACGTAAATTATAATATTAATATTTTAAATTATCTAAATCACTAAATATCACTAAATTTTATCCTTTATTAATAAGAAAAGTCGATAAAACGCGCACTACACTTAACTTGCGTGAAGTAGCCATGACAATAATAATGTAAGTAACGTTGCAATCAACGGAGGTGAGGCAGCAATATGGATTGCAAAAATAAAATCATTTGAAATTTTAATTTACATCGTATTTTTGAAACACTCCAATATATGTCCGTTAAAATAATTTGTTTTTTATTTTAATACTCTTTATGTAATGTTTGTTTACTTAATACAAAAGTCTTAAAAATAAAATATTTATTAATTAATTATCACCTATTTACAACCAGTAAGCAAATTTGTAAGTTTAAGATTGAAAACGTTTGAAATAAGTCGGTGTAAGCATTTGACAAATCTGTATTTTATTTTCGCTTTTACGACACTAGAGCCACGTTTTCAAGTATCATTATTGTATACTATTTTTGCTTAAATTTTGAATTATTTAAAATTCAGTTACTACGACTTATTTTGATCTACTTAAGGAACTCAAAATGTAATTGTGGAAGAGTAGAAAACAAAAAAAAAAATTCACTATGATAAATATTTTCATTTAATTTAAATTAAAAAAAACTTATTTATGAAATTACAGTTACAATACACAAAACAACACTCACACACACAATTCAAAATTTTTTAATTGTCAGGAAGCTTAGTATAAAGTAATTTTTTTCTTCTTTTTCCGATAACCTTTTCTACAACCTTTACCATACCAACCGGCTTGTATTTTTATTGGTTTATTTATGTCATTTTCGATTAATTTCTTATCATCATCCTCCATCTGATCATTGTTATCATTTAACTCACCACCGTCAACATCTTTTTCTTCATTATTACCTACTTCATCATCTGTATAGTCACAGCACTCACAGATAATTTCTTTGCCATTTCGTTTATGTATTACTTTAAATTCGGTGGTTTGGGAACGATAAAATTGACAATTGTATTCACCGTAATTATCCGCACAAAATTTACATTCAATTACATCGTTTTTAACTTTGACCACTGGTATGAAAACAGTTCCCCATAAATCAATTTCAGGTGGTGGTGGATGAATAATACTGTGTAAACCTGAGTATGCATAATTTACATCGTACCAATGAGGTAATGCGTTTTCAATTGCTTTGTAATAATCAATCCAACATTTGTATGCTTCCGTACATTTAGCTAAAATTATAAAAAAACTTAAATTAAATATACAGGGTTATTTTTTATGGGAATTATGATTGTAAACGAGGTGCAGAATGGCTGCGAAAGTGCTTGGTCAACAATTGCAACTCGATATAATAAGGTTCCTACTTTTTTCTTCTAATAACTGGAATAGAAACCTGGGATCGACGCACAGTATGGTACTGACCGAAAGGCAATCAATGGTGTCCTCTGATATAATTATCTGAGATCGCATCCATGTTGCTTTAATATACAATACATCCCAAACACTGCCAGATTCAATACGCAAAACTAAATAGCAACAACAATAACAGCAGAACTCGCCGTAGAGACCACGATTAAACTAGATCTGAAGGTCTTGCATTGGTTAGAGAGAACGTTAGGTATTAAGAATATTCTAGAATATAAAATATGGGACGAACTAAGATGTTTACCACAGGTGTCGATAGTTTAGTTCTTTTCTGTTATAAAAATTAATAACTTTTGTTTGTTTGGCAATTTGGTGTTTTGATATCTCTTTTTGCTTTGACTATTTGTAAAATTTATCGCGGTACTGTTGCTTAACATTTGCTGTCATTATTTGTGCCAAAAGCACACCGATTTTATAAGGCAGCGATGGATGTACTGGAAAGTATGATAACAATTATAATAACTGAATTGAATTAAAAGATCCGCTTGCAACGAAATGACAGGTGTTTCTGCAGCGGTTAAGCGGTTAATTCTTATGCATCGGCAGCATCGGTTAATTCTTAAGCATCGTTTACGGAGAAAACAGAAGCCTTACCCAGAGCAGCTGTAACGGTTACGGAAACCTGAAAAGCAACTTTGCATGCAACTGTTGCATATTTAATCCAATGTGAGACGGCACAGCTCATTTGATGGTTTGAACAAATGGGACGAGAAGATTAACATTACAGATTACAGATTTCCGCGATGTTGGGTTGTCAGAACCGAAACTATCTGGGAACGCCCGGCCGAAATATAATCTGATTCAGGACCTGAACAAATGTTCAAGAAGAATCTGATCAAATAAATAAATACCTGTACATCACGCTATACAACTGTCCTATTTGCCTCTGCCTTATTTGAACTATTGGACCACATAACCAACCCAGCATTTATTCCATTGTATCAAGGATTTTACAATTTTAGAAGTAAGAACATTGTGAATAGACCTTACAGAGGTGACGATTCTTGACCTAGAGACAACAAGGGACAAATGACACGTGAATCTGGAAGACACTTGGATCTGTGTAAAACTTCGTTGGTCCCGTTTACCAAGAAAAGAAAACAGCACGAAATCCATCATTGGGTTCGAGAGGCTGGGTAACTGTATCTACACAGGAGACAAATTATCTGGGCGTAATTCTGAATAGCAAACTCCTATGGAAAAACCACATGAAAACAGTAATAAGCAAAGCCGTAAGAGCTCTGATGGTATTCAAAAACCTAGCGCAGTTGAGCACCAAAACGGTGTGGAGTAGTGCCACTACGTATCACCTGAGTAACGATGTAATCAAATGATACACAGATGATCCAAAAACCGAGTAGGGGTGGGTGCAGGAGTATTTGGACCGAACACCAAATACTTTAAGCCCATGGGCAACTACTCCAGGCTGAGATAATGTGCAATTGAAAGATTTATAAATTTCAGTTTATGAAGGAATTATCAGAAGAAGAGAATTGCCATATACTCGAACAGCCAAGCAGCAGTTAAGGCATTAAGCACATACAAATGTGGAATAACACTACGGACTTAAGGCATTCCAAGGATTTGATTGGGCCGTTTAATCAAAAGAGAATAGTAATGTGCTATAGGCTGACAAATGTGTTTACATGACACTGTAGATTAAGAAATTAACTCACGAACTTTGGAGTGGAGCAGAAAGGCAAGAGACGTAAATTCTGACTATTGCCGGAAGATACAGCAGGAAATCTTCTCATAGAATGTGGAGCCTTGACAAGAGAAGGATTCATCTAGGGAATTATTATATGAACATGACGGTTTCTGAAGGTGGTTATATTGGAGTTGGTGCTCTAACTGGGTGTTCACTATGGAGAAGAAGAGAGGAGTACAATAAATTATTTTGGTCGCAGTACAACATATCACTACCGAATTAAATCTTATCTAATCAAAGGTAGTAATTGGTGGAAAAATATTTAAACCAGCCCATGGAATACTGCTTTAAACAATAACTGCCGAATGGGGTGATATAAAAGGTAAGGTTCGCTAGCAAGAAATATGCAATAATTAATATCAATAATGCAACCGGAAATGGGATTATAGAGATTGCTTTGCTCAATCAAAAACTCTGACACAGGTATTTGGACGATGATAAAAAATTTACGCGTTACAATACATATCTAAAATAAAAAAAATTAATTTGTTTTAATATACTTACCAACCGTTGTCATATCATAACCGCCTAACGGTGGATTGAAATTTAAATGCTCTATTGGATTCGCTCCGGCTCCTATTTTCTTTAAAAATCTATCATGTCTATATGCTCTTAAGTTTTTCATTTTATTATCACAATTTTTGTTCGGCATAATACTACTAAAGGAAGGATAAGTTATTGGCTTATTTAATATAGCTGTCGTTCGCTGCTGTATGTGATGACTATTTTTAAATAATAAATTAAATTGTTCCGTTATATTATCACCACCATCATTTGTTTGTTTATTGTTATAACTTTTATTCATCGATAAATCTAACGGTGGAGGAGTTTCTGATGATGAAGAACCAGAACTTATTTCGTAAACTGATTCAGGTTTCTTCAGCGAATCGTTGCTGTCATTTTTTTCGGTGATTATATTACGATTTTGAAGAGCTGCTTGCATTTCATGATTCGAGATCAGCTGTTTTATGGAATTTTGCTGTTGAAATATTGGAAATTTTATAGCTTCGGTTTGTAGAAATGCTTTGTTTGCGATTTCTTTTGTTTTGTAAAAATCGTAATGATCAACAGCGTTGAAGTCAAGATCTGTAACGGCTGAATCTTCTTTTTTTACGATCAAATTACTTGACGAACTTTGAATTTGAAGATCGACTTCCTGAATTGGTTTATTGATCAAAGCTCGAAGATCTTGTTTCGGTGAAATCATTTTTAGTTTAGTTCCATTCCTTTCTATGTGCTCAATCGTTTTATGGTTTTCTTCAGTACTTAATGCATTTCTTAAGCTAGCTAACAAATTTTCTTTATTCCCAATTACAACTTTATCGTTCTTGAAATCGTACTTTTCATCGGAACTAATTTCTAAAGTAAGAGGTTTACATGTTTTTGAACTTTGATCAACAATGTCTGTATGCGATTGAAATTGAACGTTTCCTGTTAACGAACCAGAAATTTTATTCAAGTTGATCGGAAATAATTTGTTCGATTTTCTATCTACATAAAATTGATTCTGTAACTCGGTTGACTCTAAATTCGCTGGAACGGATTGGGATGACTTTTCGTCATGCAAATTAGTTTTATTACGTATCGATGCATTTTTGTTAAAAAAAATAAACTTATTTTCTATTTTCGAAAAAAAACTTTTATGTGTTTGTGGTAAAATTGTGTTTTTTAAGTTTTCGTTGATTACATTACTATGTTTTTCGTTTGGATTATCAATAAATTTGGTGGTTTGCTCTGAATTATGATCAATTTCGGATTTGGATTGAATATTGTTAAGAGCTTTTTCGTTGGCTTGAAGATGAAAACCAAAATTTAATTTTATGTTATCCATAACCATTTGCATATTGTCTGGGTTTACTTGTTTTGAATGTGTAGGAATAGTAACATCATTTTCTTCTAATTTGACTTCAACATTTTCTTCTTTCAACTCTTTTTCTATGTCGTTATTTATAGAAAACTCGTTTTCAATATTAGATTGCAGTTCTACTTCCGTGTGTGATTTGACCATTGGTTGGGATACTGTATGCAATTCATTTTGATGTAACAAACTAGCATGAGCAAAAATCGGATCTTTCAGTCGGTTATATTGTGACACTAGAATATTGAGATATCTCATTACATGTTCCATTACTACATCGCATTTTCCATTGATTTTTAATTTCGCTTGTTTATCTTTAGGTGTCCACTGAAGGTTAACAACTAAAACAATCGGACGTTGTTTTAGAGGACGTTCGGACCCCCACAACCAATGATAACGTTTCAAAACTTTTAAACTAGAGCCAAGGCAAAGTATCACATCCGCATGTTCTGCATGATAGCCAGCACCAGCCCAATTTAAAGGCCACTGAAGTTTTCCACGCTCCCCAAAATGAACGATTGTATCAATTAACGCGTTACCACATTCATGACAACGTCGATTTGTTTTATGATAATGCCTAGCTGTCGTTTCTGTACAATCAAAAAGTCTCCAATATTCACAATTTGGTTTGCAATGTTTACAAACTTCAATATACATGTTACCATGTATTTCAGAAATCGAATTTTTTGGCAAACCAGATCTCAAATGTAATCCATCACAATTTTGAGAAACAACAAATCGTAAAACCTTTCGTCTATGTAATTCATAAAGCGCCATATGAGTATATGTAGGTTCGGCTAAACTTAAATCATGAGCACCAATATCTTTTCCTTGTTGCAATAAAGTCCAAATACCTTGACTTCCTCGATAATCAGGTATCCGGGCTGACGTACTTATACCAGCTCCAGTATAAACAACCAAATGTTTAGCACGATGTATAAATTGTGCTAATATTATCGATTTATTTTCAACAACTTCTGGAAGATCTTCTTTTTCAATTTCTCGTTCTTTATATCTTGATATTCGTTCCCGTCGCAGGCAAATTTCTTTAACAACTTTTTTACTTTTTTCTAAAATATGAATTTCTTCAGACGTTCGCTTTGTTTCACATTTTTTTAATATGGAAGATATCTTAAATAGTTCAAAAACATATAATCAATTTATCTTTTAACACATAAAAAGTAAAAAAAAATACCTGTTTTATTGAATCCTTTTGTTTTCTGATTTCACAGTAATTAGCATTTTGGGATGCCTTTCTTTTAGTTACCGTAATATCTTTATCTTCAGAAGCTTCCTCCATTTTCGGTTTGAAATAAAAACTATACTAATAAGAAACAATACTATTTTTGTAAATTAAAATTTAATTAGTTTTATATAAGTTCACATTTTTATGTAAATTAATAATTTAAACATTAACTTTGAGTTTGTTTTCGTTTTTGACAGATTGTTTTTTTTTGTGTATGAAAACTACAATAAATTCTGCTGTTTTTATAAAGCCATTGCGAACAGGCTTAAATCATTATACTTATAAAAATTTGAATTCGATTCTAGCAATATAAATTAAGTGGTTGGATGATTGTTCAAGATAAATATAGTTGAATGTGTATAAACAGCAGAAAAGTGAGATCAGTGGTTTCAAACAGCTTTCATTGGAAAAAAAATTAAATATTTATGCCCTATTTAAGTTCTGGTGGTAAACTTTATAAATAAGATTTTACCCCGTCAATCATCAGTGTTATTTAACGGCACTGTCATTAAATACAATCAACAGCCAAAGTACCTGGGCAGTACTCTCGATAGAACTCTTTCTTTTAAACTCCACCTAGAAAATACTTCAAAAAAACTTAAAACGAGAAACAATATATTGCACAAACTGGCAGGCTCGACATGGGGTGGTACTCCAGCTACCCTCCGTACAACTGCTCTAAGTCTGGTTTACTCAGTGGCTGAGTATGGCACACCAGTCTGGCTGAATAGCACACATACTCAAAAAGTTGACTGCCAGCTGCATGCCACGATGCGTACTATAAGTGGTACTATCAGAACCACCCCTTTGCCTTGGCTCCTTGTGTTTAAGCAATATCGCTCCACCTGCACTCAGACGCTCGCACGCTCTCATGCGTGAACATAAAAAGGTAACGAACAACATTACGTTACCCTTGCACGAATATTACGGTGACCACACTTGTTGTCGATTGAAGTCAAGAAAGCCTCCACATAAAACTGCCAGCAACCTGCTGGCAACTAATTTTAATATCTTGGATGCCTGGGATACCTCCTGCCATCATTACAACACAACTTGACTTTCTATTACCATCCCGACTTCTACCCAACCTGGGTCCGATCTGCCACGTCATACCTGGACTACACTAAACCGAATAAGAACGAATCATGGACGTTGTGCTGATTCTTTCTACAAGTGGGGCATTTCAGAGTCCCCTGAATGAACAAACCATAAAACACATTGCAAATGTGTGTCCAATTCGACGGTACAATGGCAACATCTCAGACATCCATTTGGCAACTCCCGATGTAGTAGCATGGATAGACTCGCTCGATGTAAACATCTAATGTCCAAATGTACTGCCCAATGTTCAAATATGTTACTTTTTACTTTTTTACTAAGAGACGTGCAATCAAATCGATTGTAAGTTCATTTAATGTGTAGCCATGTTTTGTTTTAGGTTTCATAGATTTCATAGAAGTTAGAAGTTACACCTATTTTACGTTTAATTTTGAATGTGTCACAATCAAAACCATACGCTAAATAAAACCCCGTCAACGTTTGCATATTTTGAAACATTTGTTGTGCTCTAGTTTTTGAATAACAAAATATGGAGGGGCTGAAATCTCGCAGCTTTGAGATATCAAGACTTCGGTCTGGGTTAAGGATTTTGATATAGTTTTCGGCAAACAACTTTTATGGGGAAGTGGTTTTTAGTTTTGGGCAGCGATGTTTTTCAAACAAAACTCTTTGTTAAAGTTTTATCTCCGTTTAGAAATTTATTACAAAACTAACACGAAACATCAATACGTTGCCGGAAAATTATAACAGATCATAAATTAACATAATTTAGTGAAAAGATGATAACTCAGCAAACTACTCAAAAACCTCTCCATTTAGCGTTTCGGGAAAATATTACAAAATCACAAATTCATATTTCCTTCAAAAAATAAATAAGTGATGAAGAAGTTTCAACTTTGAAATTGTCATCGCCTCAACCGGCGTAATCTATAGCGTGTCTGCCCAAGGATTCGAGCCAGGCACTGACGAGGGTAGGTTTGAATCCCATCCGAAACAAGAAAAATGTGAATTGGAGTTTTTTCTGAGAAACTTCAAACCATACCTTTGAATTGAAAAAATTCCAATTACTTCTTTACTTACTTGCGAGTTTAATCGATCTCAAAAATCCAAAATAAATAAAATCATTTTTTGACACACTTGACATTATTTTTTTGACAAGCTTATAATGCCATAATTCTCTATAATAATAATAAAATTTCATGTCATACAAATTATTAATTTTATTTTTTTCTAAAAAAATTGGGCAAAAAATTAAATAAAAATCTTTCTTTTGACACACTTGACAACATTTCTTTGACAAACTTATAATGCCATAATTCTCAATAATAATAACAAAATTTCATTTCAAACAAACAATTAATTTTATTTTTTTCCAGAAAATTGGGTAAAAAATAAATAAAAATCCTTCTTTTGACATACTTGACAACTTTTTTTTGACAAACTTATAATGCAATAATCTTGATTTTTGTCTTACATACCTATCCTGACCATCAAGATTTCTCTAAATTCAATGTTCCTACTCGTAATCACTTAAAATGAAAGTTTTTTAAGCAAAAAATATGCAAATTTCCTTGTTTTGACACACTTGACGATTTTTTTGACACACTTTCGGTACAGTTATCGAACACATCGTCCTTTCGGCTCTTTCCATTGAGTAAACCTATTTTTAGAAAAAAAAAGATTTTTGAAATCCCTCCAGCGGTTTTCTAGATTTTGCAGGTTGTGACGGCCGGACGGCATACAGACATACATTGATTTTTGCTATTTTAGAATCAGTAGGTCCTAAAACTTCGAGAAATGCCAAAAAAGCGGGGGTAAGAATTTCACTTTTAGATCATGAATGTACTACTTAGGTCTTTCAGACCGAAGTAATATAACATTGCTAAGGTGATCATTTTTCATATGTACTATAAAAAGGAGGACGGAAAAATAAAAGAAAAAGCACAACGTAAATACTAGTCACAAGACCCTTACCCTTTTCATTTGATGATTATCACATATTCAATACTTTGTGAACCGACTTTCTGACGAGTTCGACAAATTTTTTATCTGCTATTTTCCTCGATTCGACCGCTTTTTCGCTTGGAAACCTCCGTTACAGAGTTACCTTGTCCGACAAAAATTTGTCTGCTATTGTCGAATTTGACAACCTAAACATGCCAAAATGTCATGGTCGTACTCGGCCATACCAGACACATTTTGGTCGAACAACGTTAGCTTCGTTTTCTAAAACAAATTTTCACCCCTATTAATAAAAAACAAAATTGTGGTAATAAATTTACAAGACCGCAAGATATCGCCCATGTTTCGGAGTTTTTCCAAGCGAAAAAGCGGTCGAATCGAGGAAAATAGCAGATAAAAAATTTGTCGGACTCGTCAGACAGTCGGTTTACGAAGTATTAAATATGTGATAATCATCAAATGGAAGGCGTGAGCCGTGAGCGCCTGTTGACTATTAGATAATATAAACAGTGCCCGTCGATTTTTGTTCAATGTTCGAATGGTCTAAAAACCTTGGTCAAGTGATTTTTGGTGGCTCTTTTGTCGGCAAGCTTTTTTCATCAAGGAAAATTTTCAAAGACATGGATAAATGATAGTCAGATGGAGCAAGATCTGGGCTATACATTGACTGCACCAAAACTGCCCAACCCAGATGACAGTTCAATCATTTTTTGGCGGGTCATCAAAGATTTGTGTAGTCTGGCATTGTCATGATGGAAAACAACACTCTTTCGAATGAACAATTCAAATGCTTAGTTAAAAATATTTAAATTGAATCGATAGATGGCTGCGTACTAATAAAAAAGTCTCTGAATACAGAGATTAACAGATTAGTTTTAAAATATCGAAAAGGAGGACAGCTAGGACGATATTTTCCGAGGCAGGACAGAACCATCAAAAAAAGGACTGTCCTTTCAAAAGGGGGACGGTTGGTCACCTTAAATTGCATAATAGTAATTTATGTAAATTACTCCCCTCTCGGGAGCGCGCACTTACAAAAGTGATATTGGCATTTAAAGTGGCTTCGTCCCCTACAGAATGTTGCCGTGGAGTCATGGCTGAGTAGTACCAGACCAGATGTCTTTATGGGTTATGTTAAACGCTTAAATTTACAAATATATCGGCCCAAGTATGAAAATCACCTGAAATTAGCGTGTCTGATTTAATGCTGCTTTCGCGGTTAGTAGAAGTCGGCCGAGTGTCTTCTCAAATTCGCTCAGTGACTTCAACAATGAACACCTTTGATTTTGGTATATAGACCAATCCGTCACTGTTCGCAGTTCCACTTTTGCTCTCAAGCTTTGTGTGTCAGTAGCTCTTGTTGCGTCATTCAGTGGTTGCAATATATCTGGATGGACTTATCCGTATTATTTAAACTAGATATCTACCGCCTTGTGTATGACGTCTCTTATACGGTGTGTGCTTCCCAGGTCATAAGGAGCACACTTTGGGAGTTCTTTGCAGTCTCCTTAATTATATCATGTCCTTCCGCATATATATGTGTTTTAGATACGGAGGAATATGGATACGATGTGAGTCGCTTTTACAGTGCTAAGCGACGGTTTAGTCACGGCATCTGAAATAGCTCGTTAGAGTGATATACGCTCGTGCAGTCTGTATAACATTTATCCTAGTCTGATGTGCTAGTTATTACAAGCGTATTTGCGTGTACTACACGAAATTAGTTGTCTTCGCAAGTTGTCACTTCGTCTATTTCACGACACTTTATAAAATTTTATATTGGCCTTCATCTCTATGCTTGTGTTGTGTTGTGCTGCGTTGTGTGTTGTGTTGTGTTGAGTTGTGTTGAGTTGTGTTGAGTTTTGTTGTGTTGTGTTGTGTTGTGCTGTGTTGTGTTCTGTCGTATTGTGTTGTTTTGTTTTTTTGTTGTGTTATGTTGTTCTATGTTGTGTTGTGTTATGACGTGTTTTTACGTCATCGTATGCATGTTTCGTGTTAATTTTGTAATACAAATCTAACCAGAAAACTCAAAAAATTAGCTAATTTTAGCTCCGAGGTTTTAATTTCTCTATTTTTACATATTTGAGTTTATGTTCTACAATAACGTGTTTTTATTAGTAATATGTTTGAACCGTTAGTTTAAAAACAACAAACTTAACAAATTAAAGTTTTCAACATGAACCAAATCGCTCGGTCCTGTTCAAACGATTTGTTTCATTTCAACTAAACCATTCAAAGTGCAACGATTTTTTTTTGGAAATTTAAACTCAAAACAAATTTAAATCCTGAAAAAATAATTTGGAAACATTTTCCCTTAATTTTTCTTTATCATCATTTGTGTATATTATTTGCTATTGCGCAAATATAAATTTGGGGTTGTTATTTATGTGATAAAAAAAATCAATATAACCTTAAATTTGTGTAAAGTTATTATTAAGTGAAAAAAATTGTATTAACGAATACTTTATTCTATTACGATTACTTCGTCACCATTAGTTCAATGAAGTAAGTAGTGTTTACTAGGAACATGTAAGCATTATTCTTATTTTTTTTTCAAACTAAGTTTCTATTGACTATCCAATTCCTGAGATTTAGATTTTACACCCAGGTTGGTAGAGAGTGTCGACTTGTACTGTCCCAGTTTTGATTTGTAGTTCAACAGATGTAAATTGCTTAGGACATAATAATGTCACTCAGAGCTGCATAGTTTCTTATCTGTTCGCTTGAATGCAACAACAGGATAGTCATATCCGTTAGTTATATAATATAAATTTTATACGAAATCAAACTGACTAAGTTGATTATTTTGCCTAACATGATATCTATTTGCTTGCAATCTCAATAATGGTCAAGTAACGTTCAAACAATACTATGTGGTTTAATAAATTCCCAAGTATTACCGTAAAAATTTAAGCATAACTAATCTAAGTTTTAACACTGTTCTAGATTCACAGAATAGGTCTAATATTATGAAAACGATTTTCCTTACCACAAGATCATTTTGGATTATATTTGCAACAATTAAAATAATTAATGTAGAATCACGTCGTGGGCCACATCATCCAAGAGGTCTTGAGGCACAATCACGTCCACCCAAATTAGATGAACATTTAGAACATGAACACGATCATTTACGTGAAGATTTAGGCCCATGGGCATTGAAGAATAATAAACTTATGAGTGAGATGACAGATGATGAAAAGAATTTTTATTATTTCAAAGTTCATGATTCAGATAACAATGACGTACTCGATGGATTGGAAATGTTACAGGCAGCAACTCATCGATCAGGGCATTTACATAAATTAAATCAGGATGATGAATTGGAAAGTATGGATGATGAACTAGGTCACATTATAGGTGATAAAAACGAAATTAAAAACTTTCCTGTTTGATAAATTGTTAGTTTTTTTGCTCTAGATGTCATTGATGATTTTTTAAGTTACGCAGATCTAAATCAAGATGGATATCTTAACTATCCAGAATATGCCAAAGGAATACAGAATGATGATGTAACTAATATGGAACAAATAACTTAATTTTATAAATAATAATATTTTATTCAATTCACAATTTTTATACAAACAATATAAACTATAAGTTTTTTTATTTTCAATTATAATAAGTTTATCATATGTAGGATTAAAATCAAATAAGAAGAACTGGACATTTTTTGTATATTTAAATAAAATTAAAGTTTGCTTAAAATTATTTTATTTATCTTAGTAAACAATGGTAAATCATTTCACAGGGTGCTCCTTCAACGCCTTCAATAGCAGCTTGTTCTAAATTATAAACCAATTGACTGTAGCGTTGATTTGTTATAATTTTACTAGAAAAAGCGGAAAACAATTTATTAACTTTAATTACTTCGATAATAATGAGAGTTATATACTCGGTAAATAATTCAGATCCTTTGATGATTGCACGGGCTGCTTTTATATATTCAGCCGAAGTTTGAGGTGATTGGCATGCAGCGCGTTGTAAACATCCATCTTGTCCAGAACCTTGTGCGGCAAGAAATCCTATTAAAAGTGGGGTTTCATTTTGGTCCAGTAACGGAACTGTAAAACCAAAAGAGATGTACAGAATTAAATATTATTAAATTCAATTAAAAGCAACCAGTAAGACTAAATTATTTTAACTAGCTGCCCACGACATTAAGTTTAATTAGTTATACTGATATGTTCTAAAATGATCTAAAACTTGGCGGTTAACCATTGTGAAAAGCACCTTCACTGACACCTTTAATGACAATATCAAAGTATATACTGAACAATTATTTCAACTACCAATTGTTTATGTTACTAACAAATTCTATTGTTTTATATTTTTTATGGATTGAATCATCATCTTTACAAATAATACATATTACAAATTCGTAGGGGTAAACAATTGTTTTTTTAAATAGAATTAATTATCTGCGTTGAAAGCGAAAACATTTTTTGTAACAATGTTTATTATCATTTTTAAAAAAATTCTTACCATCGTCATCCATCCCACGACTTCGTCCATAGTGACTCCAGTTACCAGCTCCGATTAGACCAGCGGCAAATATTAATGCTTTTAATAGTATCAGGATGAGTAAATTTGTTAAATTTAAACTTAAAACCTGAAATTAAAATGTAATAGCAATGGTTTACACGATTAGCATGAGTTTAGCTCAGGTGGCATTTGGCTTCTAGTGGTGCATTCCGGTCATCAGATGCTACTCTCTAATTTTAATCAAATTTTTATCGCTTAAGAGTGCCTGACTTTTAAGTACATCCTCAGTCACATAACACAGTTATGAAGGTAGACGATAGTAAACCTGTCTAAAAGGTATGGATAGGCGAGTGGTTATAGACAGGCTGACCAAGACTCGGTAGTCCCGGCTTCAAACCCCTGTCGGAGCAAAAAGTGCATTTCTAGCTATTATTGATAACATGTAGACTATATTAGGTCCTCTTACCTCACTTCACAATAATACCAGAAAACTACAATGCCAATCCGCACATTAGGTTGAGACCATCATGAAACATGCTGTTTAGAAGAAACTTATGATACTGTTGTTTATTTCTGACCCAGCATTGGAAAGTTAGTTCCATGTTTCAGTCAACAGTTTGATTCTCTCTACTGTTCTGCCGAACTCCAATCAAAAACAAATGTGAAACCAAAAGGGGTAGTGCTTATTGGGTCAGAAACTTTTTCCTCATCTTCAGGGTCAATGGTCGGTAACGATTGCACATCCGCATTCACTTTTGGATAGAATGACAAAGGTTTTACGTCTGCTATCAAACCAGGACCAAGCAAAATGCTATGTCTCCGTAAGATCAACATTGCTGTAAAACTAGACTGTGCGGTTCACCAATCGCTATTTTAACGGCTTTATTCAACAGCTTGCTTACGATCTTGTGTTCACCCAGGAATCGTAGGCAGACAGCTAAAAGGTAAAAGCTTTATTGATCAACAAGAACACTGAACTGATATGCTTCCCAGGCGAAAGAACGGGAACTCCGATGCTTTTAACAAACCGGCTTGTTTTCCCCAACCGAATTTATTTCAGAAATTTAGCAGGTGTGCAGATTAAAATACCTCGTGTCCATAACGGGTGTTGGAAGTTCATTTGGGTATCTGGGTCCTTCTTATAAGTAACATAACTTTATAATATCTTGCGATGCCAAGACTCATCATGTATATGACAGTGTGCAACATTAACAAAAAATGTGAGTCTGTGCTCAAATTTTTGTAAACCAACAGCATTTTTATTGCTTTCAAAGGTAGTGAACCAAACTGAAGAATAATAGCAGAAACAAAACCCAGATCCTGATTCTCTAGAACAATATTGCCTTTTGGTCTATGTATTTTTGTCACCCTATGCAGTAGGTGTATGTTTATCCTCAAAGAAAGACAGAAAGTGGACCTGACGGAAAGAAGTGTTGGGTTTAATAATATATAACAAATTGGAGGGCTTAAAATGTGAACGTTCCTTGTCAGGACAATTATGTTTGAATTAGAAAGAACAAACCAGAAAGTAATTCCTGACAGCCAGCTGCTAAAGCAATTACCGCTGTTTGAAGCTGGTGTTTAAGAGGAATACTCTAACTGGCCAGTTACCATACAGCAAACAGATGGTCTTCTATAAATCTGGTTAAGTCAAAGTGCGCTATTATACTATTAATTTTTAATCTAATGCAATCAGCCGTTGGAACAGATACACACACAAATCAACACAATTATTAGTATTACTTCTGCTTAAGTCAGGTGCTAGGCTCATATCCCATTTCAAAAGATTAAGGTTTCTAGTTTCAGGCTTTTTTAATTACTTTTTAGAACTTTACCAACTTTAGTACACTTCCATTGTAATTAAGACTCTGAGAGATAAATAAAAATAATTATATCACTATCTCAATAATTATAACAATTATGTTACACTACCAGCACAATTTTTAAAACTTTTATTATCTTACTTGACTATTACCAGCCGATCGACTAATAAGCTCTTTAGCGAAATGCACCATCATTTGTCCTGCTGGTCCAGACATCATCTGTTGAGCACTTTGCATCCATCCTCTTCTCTGTGCAACTTGATCAGGATATTTAGATAAAACACTATTTTGATAAACTTCATTATTTACACTTGTCTCCTCCCCTTGTGCTACGATAAATTCTAGTTGCAATAAAATAATCAAACCCACAATTGTAGATACCGAGTACAGGAGACTTGTTTTCATTTTTCAGTTAAATCTCTATTTTGCAAATTCAAACTTTACACACAAATATTCAAAAATCAACTGAAGCCACTATCCTATACCGTTGAAATATTTATAGATTTTAAAACATAAACAATTTTATTCTTCGTTTAAATGAAATGCATTCAAATATGATTATTTACCTGTGCAAAGGCAAGAAATTAGTCTAAACAATACGACAATTACATAAATCTATCAAAAGACAAAACATAATAGAAATCGTTGAGGTAAAAAAGAGTCATATGCGTCGGTAAGTTTGAAAATTTCCTTGAGACAGAAAAGTTATTCATATTTGCTAGAATTCTAAACAGGAAAACGAAATTAGGAAATTCAAGGAATATAAGTTTTTATCAGTTCATAAAAATTTTTAATTTGTATAAATTTTTTAAATATTATTGATAAGAAAAGGTCGGCAAAATAATATAAAAGGTAAACTTCATTGATACAATTGTTTTATGTAAACAGTAGGTTGAGTTGAAAAATAGATAACTTCACACTCGAAAAGTGACATGGAGGGAACCGTATCAACTAAACATTTTAGATTTTAATTTGATTTATTTGTGAATCCTTCAGAAATTGATTTTTTTTAAATCGCAAAACATTTTTATTGAAGATGTTCGGCATCTAGTGTGCCTTATAATGGCGAATAATTTTCGATCGGTTTAACATTCATAAAACATCAATAAAATCCTGCTCCCTGGGTCCTTACACAACCAGCAATTTTTTAAAATCTTAACCTGGTGCATATATTTTAAGGCTATGTTGACGACTAACTTTAGAACATTAAAACAAGTCCAAAATAAAAACCATAATTTGGACATTAAAGACTCATTGTATATAGTTGCTTGATTGTTTGTCTGATCTCAACAAGTCCAATTCAAAATTATTTCGGTCTAAAAGGCCTAAGTGTTAAAATCATGAGAAAGTAGTCAAAATATTATTATGCTCTTACTTTTTTGTTTTGTCGACTTTTTTGGCCATAACGACTCTTACTAAGCAAAAACCTTTTGATGAACCCAAGCCTTAAAAAAGAGGTAGGATTAAAATATTAAGGCCTTTGAGGTATGAAATAACAATAGAATATGTAATAAATGTTTTGCAAATGCTTGTTACAAAAAACAATATAATATAATATAAAAATTTTTCAAATGTTAATTGACAAAAATTTGCAAAGCTAACTGCATGGAAGAGTGATAATGAAAACAATAGTGAATAAATATTGTGACAACTTTCCAACATACGATGAAGTTCTTCTATTCTAATTTTATTCATAAAAATATTTAAGAATTGAAATTTATTTTTATAGTATTTATTTATATTTATATCGTATTTATTTAGAAATTTATTTACCTCAGGGGTCATTGGTCTGATTATACCGTGATACGGGACCTGGTGAACCCAAGGTACCTGAGCTATAGTAGGCTCTAGCCTGCTATTGAAAACCGTAAACCTGTTGTCATGTCTAGCGGGAACAAGGACCTTGGCTTAGCCGCCCCGATCGCGGGAAGCTGCTCCCTTATCAGCACCCTCTGGTGGGTACACACTAGAGAGGTCTCATGTAGGTTCAAACCATGAAAAGTACCAACCTCTGGACACCTGTCGCCCTCAGTTGTATATAGACTTCTAACAGGTATAGACGAAGGCCTGTTGGTGACCTTTATTGCGTCCTACTAAATCCTAAATATAGTCTTGAATCACCTTTTAAACTTCATCAAGGTGTATGTGCATACATTCATGAGAGTGTTGCATATAAACGCTTTCCAAATTATGAAGTACATGGTGATGGCTACAGCACAGTAGTATTAAAGGTTTGTCTACCTGAAATTTCTTTTTTCACAATAGCTCTATACCAGTCCCCAAACAAACATAATCCCAATTTTTTTAATCTCTTGACTAATGTTGTCGACGAAATTAGAGCACAATTTCAAAATTGTGAGGTTATCCTTACCGGTGACTTTAACGTCCACAACAAATCGTGGTTAGAATTTTCCAAAATGACCGACGACGACAACAATGGAAGGCAGGCAGAAATATTTGCTGCATCGCACGACCTGACGCAGATTGTAAAAAGACCAACTTTTACTCCTCGTAATGGCGATGGTAAAAGTTTTCTCTTAGACCTTTATCTCACATCTATGCCAGATATTACGTTGCTGTCGATAAGGGTAGTATTGGAAATTCTGACCATTATCTAATCACATCAATTATCAAAACTGATTTGCTACAAACTAGAGTTCCCAAACCCAGTAAAATATTTCACTTTTCCAAAATGGACACCAATGGTCTCCAAATTTTTTTTCAAGGTTTTCCTTTTGATCGTCATTGTTTTTATACTGACGATGTAAATGTTTCTGCTCAAAACTTTACTGAAACCATTCAATTCGGTATTAACAAATTCGTTCCCTTTTCAATAATAAAACCCCAACAAAAATATTTGTTTTCGAAGGCAGCCAAATTGGCTCTTAGAAACAAACGTAGACTATTTAATATTTGGATTCATAAAAAGAGTTCTGTTAATCGATCCCAATATTTAAAGGCCAACAAAATATTAAACCAGATAAATGAAAACGAAAAAGCAGAGATTGACAGAGCGAAAGCGGCAAAACTTTCGTATGTCAATTTCTGACAAAAGTTTTTACAGTGGCATTAATTCTTTAAACTGTGGTACTAAATCTTCTATCCCTCCTATCATTGATGGTGACTCAATCATTACGGATCCTGCAAGGAAAGCTACATTGTTTGCGGAACGCTTTGCTTCAAATGTTTTAGAAACGCCTAAAGAAATACCCCAAATCCAGTCTTCAGGAGTTAATATGAAACAATTAAATTTCAAACCCAAAATTGTCGAAAAACTTTTAAGGGAGATAAACAACAACGAAGCCTCTGGTCTGGACAACATTCCTCCTGTTATTCTAAAAACATTTTCAAAAGAACTTGCACCAACTCTCACCAAAATATTCTATAAATCCTATCAATCTGGTATTTTTCCATCCTGCTGGAAGTTGGCCAATGTCCAGCCTGTCCCAAAAGAAGGAATGAAATGTGATATTTCAAATTATAGACCAATAGTCTTACTTCCAGTCATGTCTAAAATATACGAGCACTATGTTAATTCACATATATCCAAATTTTTGGAAGACAACCATTTGATATCTGACTGCCAATACGGTTTTAGAAACAAAAGATCAACAACCGATCTATTGAACTATGTGGCACATCTTTGGAATAGCATACTTGAAAAAAGTGCTGAAACGTACGTGATCGCATTAGACATCTCAAAAGCATTTGATCGAATTTGGCATGCCAACTTGATCAACAAGCTCGTTGCGTACGGATTTCATCCCGCAGTTGTGAAGTTGATTCCAAATTTTCTGTCTAACCGAAACATCTCGGTATCTATAGATGGCTTTTCTTCTGAGTCTAAATTAATAACCGCTGGTGTTCCCCAAGGCTCAGTTATATCTCCCACTTTATTTTTATCTTATATCAACGAATTGTTGCAAAACACCAGTAACCCAATAAATAGTTTTGCAGATGATAGTACACTGCACAAGTCTATTCGTCCCCCTATCTTCAAAAATTAAAATGGATGGACGAACAAATTCCGAGAGATGCTGTCATAAATGTAAACGAGGACCTAAAAAAGTCGCCGATTGGGGTGACAATGATTGATTGTTTTCAGATCAAAGTGATTGTTTTCAGATCAAAGACCGAGTTTCCCAACGATATTTCAATTAATATGTGTGACGACCAAATAGACGAATGTGAAAGCATTCGTTTATTGGGAGTTTTTCCCCGTTTGACTCGTCAATCGGTTTGTGCAGGTAGTCGGACTGTTGAGATTACTTACTGTCACAGTAATAAAATACAAAGGGATTTCTTTGTGTGTACATCGTACAAATGGAATGCTTTGCCCGAATCAATAGTCTTGAGTGCCTTCAATCCACAAAGATTAAAAAAAGCGTCCACCAATACCTCAAGACGCATGTTGTTGTGGGACCTAGGTCTTAAAAGGTATCTATGTGTTGTTGTAACACATTTTGTAATTCCTACTACACAATACTTTTTATAAAAAAAAATAGTATTAAGTTAAAGTATTAAGTGTAAAACCAGTGGTGCAAAATTAAGAAAAGCAATAATAATATCTCAGTCTAATCGTGTATTATGAATAACAGTCATACTCATTATACGTAGTAGTGATATTTTTACTTATGCGGTTGGTTCCAGATTCGTTGATGTGTTCGGCAGCTTTTATATTAAGGGTTAAAATGTTGACCGAACTCTGCTACCAAAATGATTTTGATATAGTAACCCGGATCTGGCGATGCTTTCGTCAGAATCGCCAACTCATATGGGCTTACATTTGTCATGCTCTGTGGATTAAATTTAGGGATAGACAAACGGATGAGAAAATAAAAGTAATGATGAGAGCCAGAAAGCAGTGGCCAAACGTAGAATTTGATGTTTTTCTACAGTCTCTTTATAGATTGTATATGATAGATTGGCCATTCCAATGAGTGATGCATTACTATGGGTGAAAAACACGTGAAATCAGCAAAAAACATGCGTATTGGAATTCATTGACATCAATAAAAAAATTTTCTGCGTTTTCAGTTTTTTTTGTACCCTGTCTTAAGATACAGGGTGATGAAAAATCAAAAAATTGCTCGACTCTGGTGTATTGAAATGGCTCTGCAGTCAAAACTACTGAGTTTATTTTAATGTTATATATAGCTCAAAATGTAGGTATTGAACAGAGCTAATCAAAATAATAATTCACATTATATGACTTTAAACACTTTCTTTTAGAAAAATAAATGTAAAAAATTCAAATTCTATTTTCTAGAAATGCGTGTTTTTTATATTTTTAATATGTGAAAGGTACATATGTTACTAACATTTTATAAAAAATTCAGGAGGGGAAAATTTTTTGTTTTTTTTTATTAATTTTATTGCAACACGCCTTAAAAATTTTTTGAGCTACATAACATTAAAATCAGTTTAGTAGTTTTGACCGTGTAGAGCCATTTCAATACACCAAGGGCAAGCAATTTCTTGATTTTTCAACACCCTGTATCTTAAGACAGGGTTAAAAAAAAAAACTAAAAACGCAGAAAACTTTTTTTATTGATTTCAACGAATTCCAATACCAAAAATTAAAACTTCATTTCCAGACCTTGCTGATTTCACGTGTTTTTCACCTCATATACTAAATCGTAATAGCTTGGGTTTAGAGATTCGCCAAGAGCTCTGGTATGTTATGATCCATCTGTTGGAACACCTTCGCCAATTTTGTTGAGATAGAGAGTAGTTGTGGTCCAAAACAACTCCTATAAAACGTCACTATAATTATCTATCAACTAGTCCTGTGTCAGTATTTGATATTGAAAATGAGTTCTCACGAGTGAGGTTTTGTGAACTTCTACCTGAGCCCGTATCTACTGAATTGGCGCCCAAGAAAATTTCCTTTTATAATAACTTTTGTTTTTTTAGAATCAATAAATTAAACTCTGACGTAAACTTCCGTCCCAAGCAGGAGCGAAGATATAGTCTTAACGGAATTTTAACTATCTATGATGGGAAGTTGCGTCCTTACGCCTCCAGATCGCATGTAGCGTATAGCTTACATTCGGTACGCATAGATAGGCGGAGCTATTGATTTTATGAGTTATTGACTGCCTCCGAAGAGAATTCGTTTTACATCCCAAACGCGCCTCTGGCTAAACAATTGTTTTTGCTTTTTTGATATTGCAAGGGTACGAATAATTCTTTGGAACTATTCTCAATGGGCTTTACACACCCACAGTCTCTAGAAGCGTGATAGCTTCATGGTGGTACCAGGGATGCTAGAGATGGCAAAGATGTCAGGCAATTGATTGTGGAGTTGTGATGTTTACACCACTGCCATCATGACTTAGTCATCTAGCCAGGCTTTGGATTCATGGTATCATTAGGACTCTTTACGCGTTAACATTTTATAGGGTTATAATCCCTCCAAAAAAATGTTTGCATCCTATGATAGTGGTTGGTTAGTTCCCAACGGATGATGCTGAGGAAGTTTCTGAGGGATTTCGCTCAGCCGTCATACTGTTGAGTTGGGAAGTATCTAAAGCTTGGTTGGGAATTATCCGAGAAGGGAAGAGTTGGGAAGTATCCGGCTTTTGGCGCAAATGATTTATCCTCTGATCATTTCGTACAATTGCTACCCAGGTTTCTTGTTATAATCGGGGTTTATAAGAACTGACGCCGATGTTAGAGAATTTTTAAGAATACGCTCAAAAAAATAAAAGTCACTTTTACAAAATTTTTATAAATATACAACACACAATTTTTTTTTGATAAAACTACAATTTTTTTCCTTCAAGTCCAAAAATAATTGTTCACGGTTGAAAATGAAGTCAGATATGAACCTACGATAATATCCAGCCATACCGCGGTACCTACGCACCTGCTTAGGGTACGACGGATTAGAAATTCAGAAATCACTTGAGTTTTTTAGAATATATCTTGATTTTTTTGTCAAATTCACTTGAGACACTGGGAGATCTCTTTAATAAAAAACTGATACAATGGCATACCAAGGACTGTGAAAGCAGGTTTCTTACAGGTGTGTTTCTCTAGTGGCATTTGTCAAAAAACATCCTCCATGTTCAGACGGTAAAGGAAGTTACTTTGAGGCAGTCATTTCCGAGCAGTTTTTATCATTATTCTGGTGTAGACTTAAGCTCCTTAACTGTTACTTTAGGAGCTAGAATCTCGAATGGTTTTCAAACCCTCTTAGAAAACCATTCGAGATTCTAGCTCCTAAAGTAACAGTTAAGGAGCTTAAGTCAAACACTTTTCACCTTTTCTCCTGCTGAAAATCACTTCCCTTCCATCCTCTCCCTTATTCAACTGAGACGGTTTATGGTGTATAATTCGTACCGTTGTATTAAGTATTCGCCAGGCTAGGGTCCCATGAAATAGCTCCGTCGCAAATAGTATCTGTATAAACTAAAAAGCAACCACATTACGGCGAAGTAATGAAAATCTGCCGACTTTCAATTAGAAGATGCCAGAGAGTCAGAGCTGGTATAGGCCTGTAAAGACAACGTTATACCTAAAATCAGCACAGAGATTAACTGAAACTCGGTTTGGTTAGTATCATTGTATATAGCGCATGTCTACCAATGACCACGTTTCACAAAACATCTGGCTACTATCATCTGGTGAAGCTCAGAGGCCATAGAACTATTGACTACGTATAGCAATGAAATCTGTTTAAGGTTGAAGTATAATGGTATATTCGGTAAACCGCTATTGAAAAAAAAAGTAAACCATAATAATTAATAATAAAATAAATATATTGGTTTTTATTTAAATATTATAAATACAATTAGCTTAAATATCTATTCTAATTCTAAATATAAAGATATCTTAATTCATAAAAAGCTTAAGTTGAATAGTATGAAAAAATAATTTATCTTTTTGAGACACAACGTTTGCACACAGTGTTCGTTGTCTAGGTTTTGTAAAATTTTTTTTTTGGGTAATATCTATATTATGAAATTAAATTAATCAAGTAATAGAGTTATACTATATATTTATACTTTAATGGAGATAAATATGCCACTAATTGTTGCATAGATAATTAAAGTTATATTCCATCTACAAATTAAATCATTAAATATTATAGACTAAATTTTATTAAACGTTTAAATCTTAGTAAAAACCTAAAATAATATTAAAATATATTCTATCTTTGATAACATACAAATGGAGAACAATCATGTCGTCGGATAGCGTCTGTTACTTCAAAAAGATGATGTGACAAACCAAAACTTAATGATGGATGCATCCTAAAAAGAAAAATAATTACATTCAAAATAAGATTTTAAGCTTTTAACAAACATCACGATTTACTAATTAGTTAGAACTTAAATTTTTTTACCCAAGACCTTCACAGTTGAGTTATTCAAGTCTACAATTAAAACCATAATAAAACTGTGACGTTAAATGGTGAATGCAAATATTTCTCAGTTGTTTCAATTTTTCGCTCGAAATATAAATACATTTCGTAAACTTGTACTTGTTTTTTTTTTCAATTCAATATCGATTTCGTTTTGTTTTTGAAAACATCAAATTGTTCATGATCAATGAAATTTGTTTGCTTTATTGTCTTAGAGAAAGTAAAATCTTGAGAAAACAAATGAAATGGAAATTATTTCTTCGATATTCATAATTTGAATAATTTAGATTTATCGAAACGTATTGATTAAAATTTATAAAAATTATCAATTATATATATTATTAGAAAAGGAATTTTTAAATCAATTATAATGAACGATCGATATGGTAAAATATTTGTGCTTAAGTATGGGAATTTTATAGAGAAATGTGCTGACATAAATTGTTAATTTAATATTTTTTATTGGTTTCTTATTGTTTATTATTAATTGTTTATAAATTAATCCGTTGGAATAACAGAGCAAAAATAAATGTGATACCTGGGAAAATTGTGTTGTTGCATTTTTGTTCGTGAAAACCCGAAAATGTATTGACAAAATTGTATTGTTTGAATGGGAATGGTAAAGATAAGGGGTGGAATTTTTTGAGATATTATAGCCTGTGTTCATAGTAGTCAATTTCGATAAAACATTGGTAAATTCGAATTAATTTTTAAGCCATATTGGAAAAGGAGTGAGAGTTCTAACAAGCACTTGTTTATTTAAAATTTCAATAATATCAACTTCTGATAACCAATTTGAATAATAATTGGTACATAATATTTTACTAAGAGTTGTAACAGTTTTGTACATCAACTTCCGCTTTATCACTTCCGGTAAAAAGAAAATTCTACACTATTTCGGTTCCATCATGAATCACCTTTGAGGAAACTTTGATTGAAATTAGGTTTATGTGGCAAGAAACTGAGTACCGTCTAGTATTACCGTCACTGTTGGAACAATTATTTATCTTATACTTTTATTGTAGTAATTTTTTTAAAAATAAATATAAGAAAAAAGTCTGTGAAAGTCTAAGAGAAATATCAACTAAATATATTTAAAATTAGTGTTGCATTCGTAATTCTGTCCACATGCAGCCAGAATTGCAAAATTATGCAAAATGTGTCTAATAGTAATCCTAATTTCACTGCGACAGTGCTATAAAATACAAAACTAAAACTTAGACATCAAAAAATAGATGATTTTAACACATTTTATTTCTTTTTTAATATGTAGGAAATAAGTTTAGATTAGATTTTTAAATTTTTGTAATACGTAAGGATTTCTGACGGTTCCAGTATTCTTTTAACAATTAAAATAAGGTAAGGTAATAAGAGAAATATCAAATTCAATATCAAATTCTCTTCCTAATTTTAACGAATTTTTTTCTCGAGGTGAGGATCTTCACATCAAGCCTAACCCAGTCGGAATTTCATCCCCAATACCACTAGTTTACAAGAAAAATCTCCCTAAATAAAACCCAACTTTTCTTATAGATTTTGACCTCCTGAACAGGAGTGTCATATTCATTTTTTTTAGTTTAGATCTTGTTTTTGAGATATTCGCGAGAAACCAATATTTTCGGTGAACAAAAAGGTTATTCCGGTTTTGGAACGCATATTTTACAAAACAAACAAATTTAACGTATTAATGAAACAAGTGCATATTAAAAGTGCTAATAAACATTTGAGCTTTTTTTTTGTAAAAATCCATCAAGGATTCTGGAAGTTATATATTCGAAAAAAGTTGAAAAAATCAAAAATTTATGTTTTTTTTTAAATTTTCCATATTCAACGCCATAAATTTTGAACAAACAATGATTGTAGATTTTTTTAATTTCTCGGATCCTACAGTTAATTACAAATTGTTAAAAACCCAACTTTCACTCCCCGTAGTGGCGGTGATAAAAGGCAAACGAAAAGTTTGAAATTGACAGAGCGAAAGCCTCAAAACTTTACGAGAGTTGTGGCATAGCAGTTCTCCCTTCTGGAGATTCTGGGTGGTGTTTTTTAATGCACGTTTTGTTTTTTTTTTGTTATTTTAAATTTTCTTGTGTTGTGAGGTAGGTCTTTAGAACCTTCGCTCTATCGAGCTAGCGTCAGGGTGAATAGCGTGCGCGACCACTGGTGAACCTTCACGGACCACCACACAAACCTCCTATTACAATTTAAAATGGCGATTTATGGTCAAAACCTATAGTCGTAACACAACGTTAAATCGTTAAATGAACATCTTCTCTATTGTACCATCTTGGATGTGTTAAGTTGCAGTTGACATAACTATTTTTCGGCATCCACGGTTTATCTTCATTCAATTTTATGCCGAAGGTATGCAATTCTTATATATGGAGTGATTAGTTTTTAGCAGGATGTGTTATGCAAATTCCACAAATAAAACAAAATGAATTTGGACTATTTTTACAGACCGCATTTAAATAAATTTAACTTTACACTTTAGTATTTTAAAAGAATTCTTAACTGATGTTTGAGAACGACTGAACTTGTAAAATCAAATTTACGATGCGGCACAAAAAGAAAAGAAAAAATACATAAACGTTGAAATAAGGAAAACTCAAAATAGTTCGCAGTTTTTATTCAAAAATCTGAATAACTACTTATATATGATATATAAATCAATTATGTTGCAGGATTTAAATTATTCTTAGTAAAAAATGTTTTTCCAAATTTTCTGGGAAAACCTGCATGTTGAAAAAAAAATGCAAAAGCATGCACCAATATTCGTGCTTTTTAACTTAAAAGCTAGGGAATTAAATTTACCAATGGCTCCAAGAAATTAAAAAAATTTGCAATTATTGTTTGTTCAAAATTTATGGCGTTGAATATGGTAAAGTTTTAAAAAAACATAAATTTTTGTTCAGGATTTTGTGAGCAATTAAACTCAAGTAACTAAGAAATTAATTTAAATTTTTCCAATTCAAAGGTATGGTTGGAAATATCTCAGAAAAAAACTATGTTTTGCAAGCGCGCATATATGACAATAATTGACCAAGTGTCGATCATTGATTTTCGCATTAATTGGAAACTATCAATAATTACTATACACTCTTGACTTAGAATGTTGACTATTCTATAATAGAAATATTACACATTCTATGAATTCCCAGAATAGTACTGTCAAGAAAAATTCAATGCAAAAAAAATCTTCATTCAAAATAAATTTTTGATTTTTTTTCAACTTTTTTCGAGTGTAACTCCAAAATCCTGGATGGATTTTTACAAAAAAAGCTCAAAATGTGTGTTAGCATCTTTACTATGCATTTCTTTTATTAATACAATGAATTTGTGTGTTTTGTAAAATAGGCGACCCAAAAACCGGAATAATCTTTTTTTTCACCGAAATAATTGGTTTTTCGCGAATATCCCAAAAACAAGAGCTAACCTAAAAAAATGAGTATGATATTCATACTCAGCAGTTCAAAATCCACAAGAAAAATTGGGTAAGTCAGGGAGGCAAAAAAAAATTAATATTATATATCTATAAAAGATTGTTTTGTGGAATTATTTTTACAATAATTTATTATCATAAATAATTGATTTATTTTAAAAAAGGAAGAAGTCAAATTTTATAATTTGGTAGTGACTGAATTTTTTAGCGACTAAATTTAACTATCAATTCCAGCAAATCGATCTTAAGTGTTATTAGACTTACACTACATATTCCCTTAATTTCTAAAGTTCATTTCAATCAAAAATTGTTCAACCTTTATTATATTAATTATTATTCAAATGAAACCAAATTCCATTCTCTATCAAAGATTGTTGAATTAACAAATTAAATAATAGATATCTTCATAGTAATCTCGTTTGAATTAACTCATGACAGAATAACAAGAAACTCAGTGTCTATAGTTTACCGGTTATATATACTTTGAATTTTTTTCTCTTCAAAACTGACATTTTTAAGCTAACAATATTTAACCATAAAAATTAAAAACACTTTTATGATATGAATAATAAACCAAAGGTTTATTTAACCAAAGGAGAAAAATTAAACATTCAAATATAACTTTCACCTGATACGATGAGTTATTAAAAGAAAAAAACACACGCAGTTCAGTACACTAATTTCAGTAAAAATCAACAACTAATACGTGTTTTTTTTTACGTGTTCATTAATTCAAAACAATTTACATCTCCGTTCATTGGTCTTTTTGTTGGTCAACGAAAACAAAACTATATAACGATGAGCGAAGGAAACAAATTGTTGATGGTTTTTCCTTAAAAAAAAAACAATACAAAAATATTGACCTTAACATTTTGAATTTCTTTGAAAGCTTTTTTTTTAAATTCTTGTAGTTTAATGTAACAAGATCAACATTTTTTTTGTTACGGTTTTTAAAGTTTTATGAATTTTGTGTAGGTAGATAGGTTGTGATGTCTGTTCATTTTATTCTTAATTTCAACTTAATAAAGGTAAATAAGGTGATGAAACTGAAAGTAGTATAGCCAGTGAAAAGTTAGAGCCAGTATAAAACTGAAAATACTGTGCTCTTATTGTTTTATATGATAATTATCTAACTCCCGCGAATACAGACCGAAAATAGTCTTAAGGATTTTATTTTACAAGTTGTAATTTTCATTTATAACGTCTGATAGATTTGAAAGGGGTCGGATATACCAGTTGGGGTTGCACCTAGCTTATAATGGCTGTATTACGATAGCAAAGAGAAAAATATTTAAGAAGATTTAAACAATGCCGAATTTGACGCAAAAGTATTAAGAACAAACTTGACACGAGTATCAAGAGTAAAAGTTAATGGTGAGTCGATTGAGTTTAAACTCATTTACCACCATTTAGGCAATTTAAAAACAAAATCCCTAACGTTTTGAAAAACTAAATAACGCTAACTAAAGATATATTTAAAATTAATATTACAATTTTACGCCACCAAGCATCCAAAATAATTTGAAAATGTGCTCTTTTCGTACCTAGATCTAAGCTAAATAAACCGAAATGTTCAAGTTTTAATAGAAGACTTACAACCGATTAGTTTTATTAGGGCGACAAACCCATTAAGTGATTTCTTCAATTTAACAGCCATATTGCCACTGAAACCTGACTGAAGTTAGCAAGCTTTCTTTAAACGTGTATGTACAACAATTGTTTTATATATAACATTTTATTCTATACAAACGCTACAGGTAGATAAGGCCATCCACATTTTTATGTAAAATGATGTTCAAGAATGTAATTATTTTTGCGATATTGAAAGAAAAATTAAGAAAACAGTAAATTAGAAAACATATTTCCGCATTTTACATACATTTTTGTTTAAGACAATCAAACAATTATTTTCATAAATTAAAATGATTTGATTGATGTTTCATTAATATTACATGAAAATGTGCGGAAGTAAAAACAAGCAAAATGCATGCCTATAAATTGTCTATGATTTAATTTTTTTTATTTGGTTAAAAAAATCATCGCTTGTCAACTGTTGCGTTTAAAAGTTGTGCTAAAATAATTTACAGGAAATAAGCAATTATACATACAATATTTCTGTTTTGATTAGTTTTATTTTAATTATGTTTAAGTTAACTTCAAAAAATATTAAATGTTCTCCAATTTAATTTTACCACACATTTTGTTTTCTATTGACAGGTTCTAACATACAAGTTAATAACCGTTAAAATCGAAAAATAAAAAAAAATTACTTACATAGAAAGTAGTCTATCCATTTTCTTTTCCATCAGTAAAATATCATCTAAATCCTGTTTTATCATTACTTGACAAAACATTTTCTTAGCACAGGGTGTATTTGTCCAATCTGTATTTCTAATTTGTTCCTCAAAACCAACTTTACCCGAAACTGGAATATCTTGTTCAACATCTTGTAGTATTGATGCTAACGAATCATCTTCAGCTACCCCAATAGATCGCCTTCTAATTTTATGTCGTGATTCTTTCGAACTCGTTGTGATTTGTTCCGCTTTTTGTGAAATTAATTTCAATTTTAAATTATTGTTGTAATTTAAGTTGTTTGAATTCACTTTGGTGAGTTTCATTAAAAAGTTTTCATCATATCTATTTTGTGGAGGTGATTGATTTTCACTTGTTATATCATAAATTTCGATTAAACTACCTTGATCATATTTATCATTGTTATATTGATCTAAATCCGATGGGTAAATGTCATCAAACGATTGTTCCTTTCTTTTAACACGAATTACATTTTCCCCTTGATTTTCGTGATAAATATCGAACTCGTTCAACAACGAACGTCTTTGTCGGTTTGTTTCTTCATCGTTTGTATTAGTCCCATCATTATGTTCTTGCAACAGAAAATAATAATTTCCCGGTTCTTTATTAATCGCATCGATAGCTCTTTTATGTTCCATGTCTAAATCAAAATCTCCATCTTCACTTGATCTTTTAAGCATGTTTATGTCAAACAGTCGACCCATTGCTACAGCTCCTAGTCCTAAGGCAGCACCACCTGCAACTAATCCTAAAGCTGGTAGAAAGGTTGAACCAGCTGCAACTGCACTTGGTGCACCTAAAACAATACCGACTTTTTCCTGTGCTTGATCATATTTAGGAGAATTTGGAGCAAAACCTAGATTTTGAGAAATTTTTTGTCCTGCTTCAACAAGTGGATCTAACACAGGCTTTGTTATCCCTTGCACAGTTGACAACCCATTTTGGAAACTGTCACGCATTTGTTCGGTGATTCTTGTCCAAAACGGTTGTTCTTCAACTTTTCTTAGATAACCATAGTTATATGGATATGTAGCTGGATGACGATATGGATATTTACTATTAAAATCATTATAATATTTATAATATTTCTCACTTTGTTGCACTCCTGAAAAAGTATCATATTCTCCTAATGCAGCGGGCTCAATTGCAAATGGCGATCGATCACTATGAACATCTTTTGAATAGTATTGCACACCTGAATTAGATTTGGTTGGTCTAATTTTTGTTCTTTCTTGAATGTGTTCATCTCGGACCGGTGATTTTGCTGGTTGAACTCCTAGTTCTGGATGAGCATATTCCATAATAGGTGTACGATCTCCTTCTTTTTCTGTTTTGACCTTTTTCAAAATGCTTGGTGGTGAATAAACAACTGAAGCGGGATAAACAAAATTGCCCGGGTTTTGTAGCATTCTTCGTTGGATTTGTGGTTGTGGAAATGTCACGTGTTCAATGTATCTAGATTCACGATTAACATTAGCATTATAAATTCTTTGTTTTTCGTTCTCATTAATCTGACGAATATAATCAGATAAATGAACTGTTGGTCTTCTTGAGTTATCAGTAACAATAAACGGACCAATTCCACCCCGAGTTGATCCAAAACCATGAATGAAGTTTGATTCTTTTTTTTCTGTTTTCAAATTATCATCAACACTATATGGACCAAAATTTCTTGAAGACTCGTTGGAGTCAAAATTATCTTGTGTTGTAAAGGGTCCAATACTTTTGGTTGTAGATTCATCTTTTTTCATGAAAATGAGTTGTCCAACACCGGATACTGCTTTAGGAGGTACATATCCTTTTTCATATGGCACTAATTCTCCGTTTATAACACGAGCATTTCTCCATGTCTTTTTATCTGTTTCGTCATCAGGAACTCGAACACCATGAACAACAGGTATGCCGTCCTTATCAACTGAAATTATTGATCGTCCACGTTTGTAATTGGGTTGAATATTTTGATCTTTCATATATATGGCATCAGAACGAATATCAACTGGTTTTGGAACGTTTTGTTCATCAATTGTCGTACTACTTACAGCAATATGAACGGGACTACGATCATTTTTGATTATTGAATCTTGCGAAATTTTTTTATTACTTCGTTCGATATTACTTATATGTTGCATAAACGAGTCAATTATTCGATTTGATTCTTGATCGGTTTTACTGTTTGGTTGATCATTAAATCTAAATGAACCGTAATCCGAATTATATCGAGACCATTTTGGTTCTGTGTTTCTTGAATCAACTAAAAATCCACGTTCTGTTTGTGTTTGAATTGGTTGTTGATTTTGAACCAAATTAATTTGATTGTAAATAGCAGCTCCTCTAGGAATATTTGATGTTTTTCCATCCCGTTTTTTAACAATAATCGAAGCTAAACCTCCGTTATTTGATTTAACATTTATCGTTTGTGTTTCATCAGGATTTAAATTTCTTGAAACTCGTAGTTCAGCCCGTGTAATAGTTGGTTTTTGAAACGTTCGAGCATGGACGACACTTGTCGTTGTTGAATTATTTATTAAATCTGCATGACAACTGCCAAACAACAAAATCGCAAAATAAATGGCGATCTGTGCAGTCTGAAATGAGATAAAATGTTGGAATTAATGGTTATGTTAGATGATGGTAATTTATGTAAATATTAATGGTTTGAAGTCAAATTAAAGAGCTAAGTGCGACTTTCTCCTCAAGTTTATTAAATAAATTAATATTAAAAAATTAATGTTTTCAAGTTTAATAGTCAAAGTAGAAGTATTCGGCGGCAGTTCAAGAACTAAAAATTTCTTTTTAATCAAGTGATTTAACCATGACTATTAAATTTTGTTATAATTAAAAAATCGTTAAATGCTTGTGTGGGTTACAACATATGATATGATTAACCTGCGAAGTTTTTCTATAAAATTCTAGAAATATAATTTTAAATGTGTTCCGTAATTAATTAATAAATTAAACAAATAAAAGGTCAAAACAACTTATGCTTATGGTGCAGTAACAATCAATATCATTCAGTAGAGCACAAATGAAAATTGATAAAAAAATGTAGAATGCGGAAAGAAATTAAAAGTTGGAAGCTTTTAATAAGACACACAAGCGACAAGCTCTTCAAATTAGTTTTATAATTTGCTCGATAAAATTACGAAAAAGGATCTATGAGCTGCTATCGTGCTTTAAGTACCACAACTTCATAATAATATTTTAATATTATTATTATTTTTTTTATCGATAATTTTTTTAAAACTATTTAAATTAGTTTTTATTGAAATATTTAAAACAATTGTAAAATAAAATATTGATGCCAAAAAGATGTTTTAGAAAGCAAATAATATTTAAATATTAAAATTAAAGTAAATATTAAGATTAAAGCCTCTGATTATCAATTTAGAGTTAGTTAGAATTACTGTATTTCATATATCCTATACATTTTGGATAATAGACATAATTTAATCAACGTTGTTTTACCGCTAATTAATTCAGTTTCGGATTTCATCAAATTAAGAAAGATCTTAAGAAGCAAGTAGACAGGATTTTTTAATATCAGACGCCAGAACCACAATTACAGGAGTCTTTACGTTCGTAGGCTTGTTATCATTTAGAAATCAAACCATCCGGTTGGCATAATTATTGCCCTATTTTGGATGTGTCATATACTTACGCTTAATGGTTTACGTAAATTTTTATATTAACGAAATTTTTTTGGCATTCACTTCTGAGAAAAAAATTAAGTCAATGAATGAGTTGGATGCTCATTTTATGCAACTCACAGTTCTGTATAACAATTTGGATCGAATAAGTGGTTCGTGCTATCAAGCGCCAACCGAACTATCCGACATTCAAGTTTAAACTAACATTAATATATCATACTGTACTATAGGCCAAACATCTGGGTTAGTTTATTTAGGTACAAGAGAGTAAATTGGCTAATGGCTTGGTAAATCCACATTTTGACAACGATTAGTATTATATTATGTCTTTAATCTGAGGCGGTCCAGTTTTCCTTACTACTTAAATGGACTGAATACGGCCTTGGTAGGGTTTGCCTGAGCAAAATGCTACGCTATTCTATAATGTTATTTATGCTTTTTGGTATTTTCCAAGTATAAGAGGGTTGTTGAACTAACCAGAATTGAAAACACACCAAAGCCATTTGCAACATCGGTACAATTATTATGAGAGCTGAAATTTTTTTTCGCCTATTACGTGCGTGCTCCGCGTCTATTATGGCCATACTTTAAGTCACGGTCACCCACTCCCTGGGGTTCTAAAGTTTATTTTTATCGTCCCGATATGGGAAGTTATTGTTATGGGTCGATTTTCGAAATCAGAATTTTTATGATATCTTTACGTTTCATGACCTCCTGAAGCTGTTTAGACTATTTTTAGCTGGCTGTCTATATGTATGTGTGCGTGTGTGTGTGTGTGTGTATGTGTGTGTATATCGCTGTGTGTAGAATTTTTGCCCAACGCTTTCTCAATAACAGATGGGTCGATTTTAACGACAATGGTCGCAATCGATGTATCTTGGCGTAACTTAGAGCCCAGTTTTTTTCTAGCGAAATTAAATCATTTGTTTTTTAGTGGTTTCCAAAAAACTGAAAATCATCTCTTGCAAATATCAAGGTCATGAAGCTTCCATATTGTTTGTCATCATGTCAGACATTTATAATGAGATTTGTATAAACAATTGCTATCTTAGTTTTTGAAATTTTTAACAAAATGTGAAAAAACTACGTGTTATTTTATTTATGGAAACGCATGATATCTGGATGAAATTTTGGTATGTTAATGAGCTGCAAACGCATCCGGGCTTACTTGAATATCAAAAACCTGAGTTATTTTCTAAATTTGACAAAAAGGTCAGAGGTTCGAGAGTTGATTGCTTCGTCAACTGTTTATTAACTTCCCGATATAAAAAGTTATTGTTTTCGGGTCGATTTTCGAAGTATAAATTTTTATAATATCTTTACGTTTCAAGACCTCCTGAAGTTGTTTAGGCTATTTTTAGCTGCCAGTATGTGTGTGTGTGGGTATATCGTCGTATGTGGACAAAAATTTGTCCAACGCTCTCTCAACAACGGATGATCCTATTTCACCTTTAATGGTCACAATCGATATATCCTGGTGTAACTTACAGCCCGCTCAGTCCTTTTCTAATGAAATCAGAGTATTTATTTTTTAGTGATTTCCAAAAAACTGAAAATCATCTCTTGCAAATATTACGAGAATAAATAAGGCTATCAAGACCATTTACCTCCCATTTTGTTTGTCATCATGTCAGACATTTATAATGATATTTGTATAAACAATTGCTATCTTACTGTTTGAGTTTTTTTAAGAAAATTTGAAAAATAGATGTTATTTTCATTACGCAAACGCATGAGATCTTGATGAAAATGAGCTGCAAACGCATCTGGGGTTATTTGAATATCGCAAATATGCTCTTTTGAATGAGCTTTTTTCAAAATTTGGCAAAGGAGTCGGGAGGATGTCTGTGGTTCGTTGAACAACTGTTTTTTTAGACTTCAATAACACTCAGTTCTGATATTTAATTTTGTTGAAACTTAGAGCATAAGGTTTTTGTAATGTTTATAATAGTTTTGCAACTTATCACTTTCGGTTAATAACTTTATCTTATTCTTTTAAATATATCACAACAACAGCCACAAATTCAAATTCTATTTAAAAAATTATTACAAATGATGTGTCGTATATAATAAATAAATCTTAATTTTGCGTATGTTTTTTATGTTTGGTATTTTAGTATACCTTATCCAGTAACTGGTTAGTTTTTAATCTTACGGGAAGTTCTTGGCCTGGCCCCTATGGTCACACCCCCATCCAACTAGTTTTAATTACTCCAGACATTGAAAAGGTATACAAAACGTGAATAAACCAAATAAGATATAAGTTCTTTCATAAAATTGATCAAAAAACGAATCATAAAAGAAATGTTTACGTTTCTCATTCAACAACTCCATATTCAATAACTATCTCCCAACGTTAATTTTATGCAATTGTTGAATAATTCACAAGTTATTATCACACATACAGGAAACAATCATATTTATGATTCAGAACTACAAAAAGTTTTATTATATATATTAAATATAATATATGTAATGATTAATGAATGAATCAATTCTTTCATAAAAATTTTCATTTCTTTCTTCTGTACGACTTATTATAACGATCATCATGTAATTTGTAGAAAGTGAAAATACAATAAACAATAGAAAACATCAAACCTCACAATTTATTTATTTATTTCTTTAAATAGAAAACTATTTATTACTATAATTTATGAAAATATAAACATTTGCTTGTAAAACTAATTATTTATATGGTTAACACAAATGTGCTACAAATGGATGTTTAAATTGCAAATTTTATGACTGCAACGTTTTTTGTAACTATTATTGTTTATTTCTTAATTTATTAAGAACAAATAATAAAAAAAATATGGTAAGATTTTTATTTGTCAATTAAGTTTTTGTTTTAACTAATGTTTATTTAATTTTTTATTAATTGATATTTTAACTTAATGGATATATCTACAAGATACAAGTTTTTTTATTGTACCATAATAAATATCAACATCCCAGTTTTTATATTAACCGAAAGCTATTTAGCACTGTTACTAGATTGTAAAAAAAAATTATGGGGTTGATCACCGATACAAATAATAATCGAATAAAGTTTGATTTTAAGCAAAACTTAAGCAGAGCATGGCACTGTTAAACTTATAATGGGTTAGGAACTTTAAGACAGCCTACGCTTATATATGGAATATCCATGATACAATTGTACATGGATTGTACCATGGATGTTCCATATATAAGCGTAGGCTGTTTTCAAGTCCGTCACCTGAAATCAATTCAACAGTTAGATTTCTGTTTAAGTTTGCCAGGAAAACAAACTTCAATCGATTATTATTTGTACGGGTGATCATCTCCATAATAATTTTTTACAATTTATTAACTAAATGACTTACGGTTAATATAGGCAACTGAGTTATTGATATTTATTATGATTTTAATGAAAAACACTATGGTCTAGATGGGAATCATACCCGGGTTTGACGGGTTGAAATACAATTGCTTAACCGTTTGATTAAAATCATTCCTTTTTGCAAGTCCTGACACAGGTGTTGAATGGGAATAGTCGAGTTTGGTATAAAACTTTGCAGCACTACATGAACCGTCTTATCCCAATAACTACACGATATATCAATTACAAAGTTTTAGTTTTAGTTTTTTGTAAGCTCCTGAGGATGATGTAATAATTGAAATCGGATCGAGCACATAAATTAAATATAGTAAAAAAAGAAGAAAAAAATTAATTTATAAATAATAAAACTCAATTGCGAAATACTATAACAAGAAATTTTATTTACAATTATTCAATTACAAAGCGATAAATTTGTACCGAATTCGTTAGAAAACTGCAACTAGGTGTTAATAATGGGTTATAAGGTAAGTACAGGACTACAATCCCCTTTGAACCCTATCCTAACGGTCTATTCAAAATCATACGATGTTTACAAAAATAGTTCGTCGATGTGATATAATAAATTAATTAACTAATTAAATGACCCGAATGGCATCCAATGATGTACTTTCTTGTTTTGCTTCATAAATTATAACCACGTTGATGAATATTTGGTATATATACACAATTTATTATTTTGTTTACTGCTACTGTTGCAAACAATATTTTTTGTTTTTCCATTGTCTCTGTAGATATAGGGATTTTCTGGTTGGATGGCTTATTGATGGTGATTGCAAATGCCTATCGAATTGGGAATGATCTTGCAAATTGAAATGCCATATCCGTTGAAATCATAAGAATGCGAGGGCTGAGAACATCTTAACCTTTGAAAGGTTCTGTCAAAATTGTTCTACTACGCGTTGCTTATGATTTTTTTTCTGCGAATCACGTGCCGTTGCAAAGCTTTTTCTGGTTAATAATTTGCAGCATGAAAATTGGCACGCTAATTTTTGTCGCTTCATCTGCTTGCTTAACAGTGTATATGGACTTGTATGTGACAGACTCACTTTGAATATTAGACTGAATAATATTGTTAATTTCGTTGACAACTTCGTTTTGGCCGCAAGAATAGTTTGTTTACTCAGCCAACTGTTATTTTTATGTTTGTTATGAATATTATTGACGAAACTAAATTGCAGAAGTTTTGAGGCAATTTAATTCGTCCTGAGGTTAGATCAACCGGCACCTTTCCGTTTCCAATTTACAGCAATTAACGTGAGAATATCTTAATTGATCGGTCAGATCGATCGATTGCAGCTAGACACGAATATAGTTAATTTTAACCTCTTTATTTGTTGCCACAAAGTAGATTATTTCATCTGCTGGTTTTAATTGAGGAACTATAGTAGGCATTGTTTGCATGAAATTTCTTATAAGCAATGTTTGCATTCCTATAGATAGTCTGATTTATTTCCAAGCAAATCTTGCTATGATCGTTCAAGCTCTTAAAGCGATTTTTTGTGATATCAAAGCGATGCGGTAGATCGCTGTTCATGAAAAAAATAGCGATTACTACTTTGCTTAATTACTCTGAACCTAGTATACATAACCTTAAAAAAATGATTTGATCTAATGTTGTTTAACATATATGAACTTATGAGGAGTTTTGTAACATAAATTCACCTTTAAATTTTAATTTGAAATAGATTTTGTACAATAAACCGTATACAAAATTAATTAAAACATGAAATTTCGAAAAAGCTGTTCCAATTATGTAAATTCATTTTGAAAATATTTTTTATAGTTTACAAAAGTATCATAAAATGTCAGTTTTATTTTGATGATTCTGGTCTTGAATAAGACAAATAAATAAAGAGGTTGTCATAAAAACATTATTATTGAGTTATATAAATATATATATATATATATATATATATATATATATATATATATATATATATATATATATATATATATATATATATATATATATATATATATATATATATATATATATATATATATATATATATATATATATATATATATATATATATATATATTGAAGGAGCTTTAAAAGGTTTAACATTTGAGAAATAAGTATACTTTTAATGAAATAAAACGCAGAGAATTGTTCTGAGAGATGCAAGCTTCTACTACTTGCAACTACTAGGAACAGTTTGCAAATATCAGGTTGTGGCAGAATAAATGTCGTTTCTTTAGAGAAGTTGAAATTGTTGAATGCCAAGTTGAGAGTTATCACTCGTTATCTCTCAACTCACTCAACTCGCTAAACAAACTCAACTCACTCAACTCACTCAACTCACTCAACTTACGCAACTCACTCAAATTACTCAACTCACTCAAATTACTCAACTCACTCAACTCTCTCAACTCACTCAACTCACTCAAATTACTCAATTCATCAACTCACTCAACTTACTCAATTCATCAATTCACTCAACAAAATCAACTCCTTCAATCCACTCAACTCACTCAACTCACTCTACTCACTCTACTCACTAAACTCACTCAACTAACTCAACTCACTCAATTCACTCAACTCACTCAACTCACTCAACCCACTCAACTCACTCAATTTACTCCATTCATCAACTCACTCAACTTACTCAATTCATCAACTCACTCAACAAACTCAACTCCTTCAATTCACTCAACTCACTCAACTCACTCTACTCACTCTACTCATTAAACTCACTCAACTAACTCAACTCACTCAACTCACTCAACTCACTCAACCCACTCAACTCACTCAACTCACCAATTCACTCAACTCACTCAACTCACTCAACTCACTCAACTCACTCAACTCACTCAACTTACTCAACTCACTCAACTCACTCAACTCACTCAACTCACTCAACTCACTCAACTCACTCAACTCACTCAACTCACTCAACTCACTCGACTGGCTCACTCAACTCACTCAACTCACTCAACTTACTCAACTCACTCAACTTACTCAACTCACTCAACTTACTCAACTCACTCAACTCACTCAACTCACTCAACCCACTCGACTCACTCAACCTACTCAACTCACTCAGCTCACAATACTCACTCAACTCATTCAATTAAAAAAACTCAAACAACTCATTAAACTCACTCAACTTAAACAACTCACTCAACTCATTAAACTGACTAGACTCACTCAACTCACTCAGTTTACTCAACTCACTCAACTTACTCTAGTCACTCAATTCACTCATCTCACTCATCTCACTCAACTCATTCAACTCACTCAACTCACTCAACTCACTCAACTCACTCAACTTACCCAACTCACTCAACTCACTCAACTCACTCAACTCACTCAACTCACTCAACTCACTCAACTCACTCAACTCACTCAACTCACTCAACTCACTCAACTTACTCAACTCACTCAACTCACTGAACTCACTCAACTTACTCAACTCACTCAACTCGCTCAATTCACTCAATTTACTCAACTCACTCAACAAACTCAACTCACTTAACTCACTTAACTCACTCAACTCACTCAACTCACTCAACTCACTCAACTCACTCAACTCACTCAACTCACTCAACTCACTCAACTCACTCAACCCATTCAACTCACTCAATAAACTCAACTCACTCAACTAGCTCAACTCAATTCATTCAACTTACTCAACTTGCTCAACTCACTCAACTGCGTAAAACGGTCTTTGGTAAAACTTGTAGTTTGTTATAAAAACATTATTGTAATTTGTTTTTTACTCCGAATGACTGAATATTTCCATAAACTTTTCGGGATGCAGTTTAAATTTAAAAACTACAAAAAATCGAGATATCTGCTACAAAAAAAATCAAAAATGTAAATTTTTGTTTCTTGAAAATGGTGCAGTTTACGGTTTAATAGTCAAAACTATCTACTCACTACAAAAAGAAGTGATATCCTGTGTCAAGCAGAAACGAGTGTAAAACAAAACATTTTCAAATAATTAAGTGTTCTACATAATTCGAAATACTTCCTTTGTCACTCGGATTAGAGGTTAGAATAAAAAAAACTTCAACTAACTACGTATTAAAACAAAAGTTTCTAGTAAAAGTTCCAAATAATAAATTTGATTTATTTCTATACGAATAAAAATGTGGGATTCGATATTTGTACGATTGACTGAATCGAGAAAAGGGCGGAACAATCACGAAACCTCAGTGAGGACTAACAAATCATACAACTCTATAAGTTACTCGATCTTCAAATAGCATGGTCTTATGCTGTATGCCTCAAACGACTAAACAAACTAAACTTAATAAACTTTTTAAGCTTCTGCTACTGTTTCATAGGAGGTGAACGAGAAGTTTATATACGATGTGACATGTATGACTTTTCATTATATTGTTAATAGAGTTATGTACTAGTAGAACAAATAATCTCAAAATAAATTCATTAATTTTTTCTTTTGTATTTCCTCAATTAAAACCCCGTTTTCAATATATATTAATACTTGTTATTTAATTGATCAATATATTTCAGGCTAGGCCCATCTTCAGGATCATTATAAAAATAACAGTTATATCAAAATTGAAATAAAATAATTAAATGACATTTATATAAAACAAAGTTTGATATATAAACTATGAGTAAGATAACTATGTTAAAATTAACTTAAAAAATGGTTGTCAAGTGGAATTTTTTGAAAATTAACGTTACTTTAAAATTTTAAGAAAATCGAATTAAATTATAATAGTTATTCGAAAAATCTTTTTTGTCACTTTTAAAGTTGCAAGTTTTTTCTTCATTGTTTATAATTTGGCATACCTCATGTATTTGTAATTTAGTTTTATTGTTTTCTTTAACCAAAATTTGAACATCATCGAATTTAAATTGATGTTTATTTTCAATACAATGTTTAGCAAGTGCAGAACAATTATTGTTAACAATAGTCTTTTTAGAATCATAATGATGTTGATCCATACGAACACCTAATTTCTGTATTGTTTCCCCAATATAAGTTGTTTCACAATTATCACAATCAACTTTATAAACAACACCACTCTGTTGTTCTTTAGAAAGTTTTGCTTTTGAGTTAGTAAAATTATAACTATTTTTATTTTTAGGTTTCATAGCCATTTTAATATTAGGAACGTATTGTAAGCAAGACCGAGAAAGTGTTTCACTTAGACCAGGAACATAAGTTAAAGATGCATATTTATTTGAATTTTGAGTATTTGGTACCATATTATCATCTGTTTGATCAAGTGATAAGTAATTATAACTGTTACCTAATTGGTTTAAATTAGTATTTCTAACTTGACTAATCATTTTATCAATTAAACTAATAGGATAGTTAGGTTTTAATTGAGGAAATACAAAAGAAAAAATTAATAAATATACTCCCGGCGAAACAAACTTACAATATGAAATTCATTAATTTAATCAATTGTACTCTTGATGTACGTCTCCGTTTATTGGCAAGATTACTTGAATTTAGGCGCAAGTGGAGTTTTTTTTATTATTTTTATCGAAAATTAAGAAAATTTAGTAAAAGGTACAGTTTTGATCTGTGTATCTTATAAGGACATAGGAAATAAAGCAAAAATTTGAAAGAATTCTGTTTTCTTAAAAAAATTTACAAACTAGAGTCTGTAGTATAATAAACTGACTAATAAATTAGATTGCTACCATTTATTTTATAGATATTAAATAAAAGTCTGAGCTCTCACTGAGGTTTCGTTATTGTTCGTACAAATATCGAATCTCACATTTTTATTCGTATAGAAATAAATCAAATTTAAAACCACGAGTTGTATTTTCTGATGTTAGATAGAATATGTTTTGATTCGGTATCAATGGTTCTGGAGGTTCTTCAAGATGAACCAGTTTAATTTTTCCAGCGACGCAAAACCTTAGTCGGCCCATAAATACTATAAATTTGGAATTTGCTTTTAAGCAATAACAAAACATTTAATCATTTATGAATGAAAATAGAAATTTTCAATAATTGTAATTTTAACTAATTCTTTATTTATCAAATTAAATTAAGAGAATTTTGTTATTTAGGCAAAAAATGATTTTGTCTTGAACATTATTATGATTGTTCTGGGCTTCAAAAAATTATCTCACAAAATAACTTGGTATTGAAATATTTTGGTATTCCAACCAATTTAAAAATGCAATGAAAAATATTAAAATGGAACAAACATTTTCAAGATAGACATATATAAAAACACACCTTATTCGATTGCAGTATTGTTTTAAAATTTCAAAGAAATCAGTAAACAAATTTCGGAGATTACCTATTTTGAACAAACGAACATTTACATGTTTATTTAAATAGAGACAGAAAATAGTTAACACTGTATAAAAATTTATGAAAAATTCAATTGTTTCAAACGATTACGATATCTGTTGATTCAGAGCTCGTTAAAAAGAGGGCAAAACTTATTACTTTCCTACTTATTTAATCTTCTCTAATTTAATTATATTAATTAATTCGCATTTGTCGTATCGAGCGGCTGCCTGATGTTGACTAGTGGGAACAGATTAAGTTTTTATTATTGTCCAGTCGGTTTGTTTCATAAGTATATAAACTATCGTTAAGTGATGTTTTGAAGAGATTAATTATTGAAATATAAATATATATTAAACCTTACTGATAATTGTGTACATGAAGACTGAAATTATGGGCATAAAAGTCTGTTAAAGAAGTAATTGAAACAATCTAAAAACCAAACATTCAAGATTTGAAGGCTTTCGCAAGAAAAGTGATTATTTGTATGCCTAAACTGATAAATACAACAAATTCAAAGAAACAAGTCTTCAAACAAGATCATCTCTTCTGCATTCATTTTGAAACGTCATGTTTTTTTGTTTCATGTCAACAAACAAAAGTTATTTTAACATCATAAAAATCGGATTTACGATATTTTAAATTAGTTAGTATTAGCTATATCGAAAACATATTGATGTAGCTAGCTTAGAAAATTTATCGAAATAAAAACTATTAAAAAAATTCCTGATTAACATTCTACATATCAACCGGTTTGGGATTTACATCTCTTTTCAAGTAGACTATTTCTTATCATCCGTATTTTTTTTTTAGTTATTTTTTCTTCTTCCATGATTCATCTAACAAACAAATTTTTTTTAAATTTTCTTTTATAATTTTAATAATGATTATTATATTGTAAAACTTTCCACTATTTGTGAAATTCGATTTTAATTCAAATGATTTAATTGAATGTTTACAAAGTTGTAACTTGAATGCAAATACAGGGTGAGCTAAAAACTATTAGTTTTGTTTTACATTAAATAAATGTAAGTAAGTATAACATTTATTAGGTTTAAGCACCAAAACTAAATTACGAGTATGTATGTATATATGCATAAGCATAATATTCTGTTTTGCAAATAACAAATATTAGTTTACGATTTTGTTTATCAATTATATAATGAATAAATGATATTGTTCTGCAATATTAGCATATCACTTTCAAAACAAACATTACCAATATAAAAATTAATCAAACAATTAAAAAAAAAATTTTGCGAATTGTATAACACATATAGTTTGACTTTTTCAAAAAACACATGTGATACAATTTTAGTTCTTTCAACTTTAAAATCGATTGATTTAATTTATGATTTGATTTTACTTTATTTGAAATAAAAAAAAACAAACCCATAAAGAATATACACAATGAAACAAGTTTTTTTAATTGCTTTGAATTAAAAATCAGGTTCATCTCTTGTTCAGGTCTTTTGTTTTTAGATAAAAAGAAATTCAAGAAATTTTAAGTGAAAGTGTTTTTGTATAATACATAATGTATGGTGAATAGGATATGATGATTAATAAAGAAAAATTGCGTATGTAAATATATAGTTTTGTAATAACTGTAGTCAAATAACATTTTTGTTAAGGTGAATTTATTTTGTGAGGAGACATTAAGTCTACAAAAAATTTGAATCTACCTACTACTGCGCTTAAAACATGTTTCTTCTTGAAACTTGGTTTTACTTCGGTCTGAAAGACCTAAGTTTTACATTCTCGAGTCAAAAGTGAAATTCTTACCCCCACTTTTTTTGGTATTTCTCGACGTTTTAGGACCTACTGATTCTAAAAAAGCAAAAAAAAAATGTATGTTTGTCTGGCGGCCGGCCGACCGTCACAACCGACGAAATCTAGAAAACCGCTGAACGGATTTCAAATTTTTTTTTTATAAAATTAGGTATACTCAATGATAAGAGCCGAAAGGACGATGTGTTCGAATAGGGACATTGAATTTGAAGAAATATTGATAGTCGGGATTGGTATGTGAGACCAAAAGCTAGATTGTTGCATTATACGTTTGTCAAAAAAATGTTGTCAAGTGTGTCAAAAGAAAGATTTTCATTTTTTTACACAATTTTTTGGGAAAAAATGAAATTAATTATTTGTATGACATGAAATTTTATTATTATTATAGAGAATTATGGTATTTTAAGTTTATCAAAAAATGTTGTCATATGTGTCAAAAGAAAGATTTTTATTTATTTTTTTACCCAATTTTTTGGAAAAAAATAAAATTAATTATTTGTATGACATGAAATTTTATTATTATTATAGAGAATTACGGCATTATAAGTTTAGAGTGCAGGAAAGAATGCAGAAAATTATCAAGACGAATTAAATAACATAAAATACATAGCCAGTAAAACGGATATAAAAACGAAATAATTGACACATTAAATAGAAAACATAAAAACAAGAAAAATTTGCAAACTCTAACAACACTGAAGAATGAAGAAAACTTAGCAGACAAAAAATACATAGGCGTAACATATAATAAAACAACATTCAAAATAATGCAAAAACCTTTAAAAAAAATATGGATATATTATATTGCAGCTTACAAAAACAAAAATAAAATAGAAAATTACCTAAAAACTAAAATAACCCAAACCTTAGACACAGGTATTTATAAAATTGCCTGTCATGACTGCAGTAAGTTTTATATAGGCCAAACGAGGCGGTCCTTCACAAAAATATTTATTGAACACACCAGTGAAATTAATAAAAGTGATCCAAAATCCCGATATGCCCAACATTTAAAAATAGAAAAACACAAACACACCAATATTAACACAAATTTAACCATATTACATAAAAAAGAAAAGAACAACATCTAGATAGGTTGAAAGAAATAGAAATATATAAACATAAAAACAATAACAACATTTTAAATGATAAAATCAACACCAAAACTAACAAAATATATAACACTTAAAGTACCACTTTAACTCCTAATTAAATAATTTACTATTAATGATAGTCTTCAATCCTTCTGATGGTCTTTGGGTCATTGAAAAATGTCTTTAAAGAAATTTTCTAATCCATTGGTTGGTAATGTTTAAACCTTTGCAAGTCTTTTAGTTTTAGTAATTTAGTAGTTTAAGGATAAACACGAAAATTTTGGGTCACTCCATATTGTGTACATGGAAAACGAAAACCCAAGGGAATATGTCATATCCTGTCGGTTCTAATAAATAATAAACAAGAGCAGTACTATTTTCCAAGAGTGTCTAGATATAATAAGAGTAAACTTTTACTATAATTTTCTTGTTTAATTGATTTTCTATGAGCATGATTCAAATAATTGATATAATAATACTTTAACTATGACTGAGTTAAAAACAATTCAATTAAATAATAAAATAAAAATTTCACTTACCATCATCATCAATTTTTCCATCATCAAGAATACGTAGAAATATAATTTTGTTATATAAAAATGTATTAATATTTTTCTTCTTTAAAATATTAGTTTGTTCTTCTTCTTCCTATAAATTAAATTTTTTTTCTTAACTATATGTCTTCATTTAACAATTAATTTTTTTTAATACAGAAAAAGTTTCTTTTAAAAACACAACGTAAATAATTTTTTTAATAATATAAGTAACTATTAGTTTTGTTTTTAATTCTCAAGCTCTGATTAATTTTATAAACGTAAAATCAAGAAATATTTAAGACATGTCCAATTTATAAGAAAATTACTATTCTATGTGTTTTTAATTTTTATTTTCACTAAAATGATATTAATTAATTAATATTAATTAATTGCACAAACTTTAATTTAACGATTTACTTTTTTTTATAATTTTTGTTAATTTAAACGAATCCACATAGCTAAACTTTCATTGCAACCTGAAAATAAAAAACGAAAAAAATATAATTGGTAAAAAGTTTTTTCTTAAAAGTATAGCTTAAAAAATTCAAAAATTAAGGTAAATAGAAAATAAAACTATGAAATTGATTTTGAATGCTAAATACGCTTATCAAATCGGAATCATCCTTGCGTTATGATGTTATACTTTTGTAAAACAAAACTAGGTAGTTGAATGACGACAAATTGTTTTAACTAAAAGTGAAAAAGAGGGAAGTTTTTTTATTGCACTGGCTGTCTTGTGGTGGTCAAAACATCAATGTAATAAAAGATTGATGATATTTTAAAATTAGTTAGTGTTTGGTTAAACGTTTAAATACTTTCAGATAAGTTTGACTAAAACTAACTAAACTTTTTAGGTTTATATTACTGATGTGTTTTACAAAAATTGCGACCAGTAAACAGTCAAATATAATTTTTTATATATCTTTATAAATGATGCAATATGTTTCGGCTTTAATTGTTAAATAAAAATACGTTTTCACAATATTTTCATGAATTTATTATTAGTTACTAAATAGTACATAATAATTTTTTTCGACAATATTTAATGGAGGCGGCACAAATCTGCTCGTGTCCAAGTCAATGTTCACCATGTCATAGTTTTGGTAGCTGTGGTTGCCATCGTTCACTAAGTAATAAGAACCCTGGATTATAAAAATAGGGTGATAGGTCTTGCAAATATAGCGAGACGAAGATAGTATGGAATACTAATGTATATTCACCTTGAGCGTGTATTATGATTCGGAAAACTTTAATTATGTTTGAATTTCAAATTTGCTTACCAGGGACTTGAAGTCCATAATAACCACCACCAATCTCGAGGGTATTCGGAGTGATATAGTGTTGGTACCGCATATGGGATTGTCCATATCACATGCTAGCAGTGAGACATGGGCAGTATGGACACAAACCATAGAGGTGAGTTTCCTATTAGAATATTTAACAAAAGAAAATTTATACATGTTCAACGTTGGGACCACGCCCACTTATTAATAATGTATCATCAACTAGAAGTGTGAGGCTTAAGACTTCTTGGAATATAATTGGAAGCACACTACATCCGACTCTTAAAGAAAAAGACTTTACAATCAATGTTCATTAAACCTTTCCTGTAAAAAACCATAAATTCGACAACCACTTAATGGTATCATATTCTAAAACCAACCACTATTACAGTACTTTCAAAAATCTTCAAATCCCAATAGTCACACATTTTCGGTGCACATTCAAATTAAAATCCATAATTTGCACTTAATGTCTTAATGCAAATAACAATTCCGACAAATTTATAAAAATATCACATTATTTTCTCGATTGATTACTTGATTGATTTCAACTTAAAATTTATTTTGTAGTTCGCTTACTTTCAATTATAATTTAAAAATGTATTATCGGTTGTAATACCACGAGTCATTGAAATTTTTTCGAAAATTTTTTGATTTTACGAATTAAATTATTTAGCAACATTGCGAATCAAAGCGCACAATAAACCACGAGTCCGAAGGACGAGTGGTTTAAGTAGTGGTTTGATTGAGCAGTGTTGCTTAAAAATAATTTAATGAGTAAAATTGAAAAATTTTAGACAAAAATTTCAATGAAGAGTGGTATTTAATGAGATAATTTTTTTTAATTATAATTTTGCTTAAAAGATAATTATTAGTTTCTAAATGAAAATTTTTTTACAAATTATTCAATAATACAAAATTATGTAAAAATGCAATTTGCAAATAACAAAAATGTCCGTTTTCATTCATAAATGTTTGTTTATTTGTCAAAAATAAATTACAAATTTATAGCATTTATGCGCCTACTAAGATGAAATTATCTCTCATTTTGTTAGAAGAAAAAATGACAACAAAGAATTTTCATAACGACAAAGCAAAATTATCGACGACAAGAAGAATTGCCGACAGTTAATACAAAGCCTACTGTTTAAATATCATAGTTTGTATGAATGGAAAATAAAATTACTGACAGCAAAAAAAAATTATCGTTGAAATTGTAAAATAAACAAAATTATGCTATTTAAATTCCAAACAAGAATGACGTAAATAAATAACTAAACAAAAGCTTAAGAGATGACTATTAATATATTTGTTAGAATTTTTTTTAGCAGTAAAGCTCGCTAATATTCAACTCACTCTAGCAAAAAGAAAGTAAGTTAGTTATACGAGAGGAGAATAAAATGTTTGATTTATTTATTTTGTTTAACTAATTGGAATTTGATGAATATTAAATTTTTTTATTTGATTGTTATAAATTTTTATAGATAAGAAGAAATGTTGATAAAATTAACTGGAATATGATTATTAGTTCAATTATCTTAAAATTATTGTGCTGAGAATTCAACTACAAAAATTTATTTTATATTAAATGATATGCGTCTTTATAAAACTTAATAGTAATTTTATTGTAATATTATTATTTAATTTTTTATTACACTTGTTTATAGTTGAAAACTTAATTTGAAACTGAATCAAATGATCCAGATGAATTTGTCATTTCAATAAATTATTAATTAAAATTACAACACAAATTTACCCAATATTTTGTAACGTTTTTTAACTGATGTAACGACCCATATTATCAACCATATCACGAATAATTTGTAAAAATATTTTCAGTGATTAGTAAATAGTCACTAATTAAGTGATGTTTTTACATTGTTAATGAGTTGTTGAAAAAAAAAAATTGTTTTCATACACAAAAAAAACGCCCGTTTATAGACAGTACTAAAAGTAAAAATTAACAAACAAAATTTCAGAAAGCTGCAGATTAAGCGGCGTTCGTTTTAAATATAGGTAAAACAGTGAACAATAAAACAATTTTAGATATAGGTTAATTTAAAAACTGCAATACTAATGTAAGTTAAAAGAAAAAAAAACACGAGAGCATATTTCAAATCAATTTACATTAATTTCTTTGAGACATAATCGTGTTTTGTATGAGTTATGACACGATTGATAATTGCAAAATAGACTGCAATTAATATCCAAAACCAAACTAAATATCTCTTAATAATTTGAAAACGATAAACAAGATTTTGTAATAATTTATGTTATTGGTTTTTTTATGCAATCAACCCATATAGTAAAACGCATCATAAATATTTAATGGATATATTTCCGCAGATGATTTAGCAATATTGATATTATAATTAATTATATATTATACCATAGCTATATTAAATTTATATGTATTATACAATAATAAGATTTTAAGCTAAAAAAAAGTCGACTTAACTATTCAATCAATGATTTATAAACAAAACACCCACACTATAGACAGAAACATAACATAAATGAGTAGTTTTACTTTCAAACATTGCAGAATTGTTTAGAAAAATTATAATCTATTCATTTTGTTTTACATTTATTATGAAACCTTTGCTTAACTAAGATTAAGAAACAAAAAATATATCAATTTGTTGTAAAATCTTTTCTATTGACTGTAATCAAAGATCATTTTCGACATGTTATAATATTTTGAAATGAAAACCCATATATACATCTTCATTTAATTAAACAATTTTTTGTATGAATCAAATCAACATCTTTAGCTTTGAGTCTCACCACATAACTCAATAACTTTGAATATCCTCAGATACCATGTTTTTACTTACTTTTATGGTTCATGAATTTTTTTTGTCGTTCACATTAAGGGATTGTTTTGCTTACCGCGGTTACCTTTTTTGCAACTTAGAGAAGGGACGAAAGTCCTTTTCGTTGTTTTTCTCTGATTTTCTTAAGAGCATGTATTTATACATACGATTAGCATATAATATATATGATTTGCATATATATATACAAATTTGTATAAATTTTGTTGTAATTTTTATATTTGTTATTTATTATAAACTTATTAAAGATTATGTGACGTAATATAAGTGTGTTAATCATTACGAATAAAATAAGGTTTGAGTTTACATATATTATTTATTATGATGATATTTTTTTCATTATGCTAACATTTTCTCACAAAGTCATATAACCTACAGATAATTTAATATAATAAACGATAAGAAATATAAAAATGTTGTAAGTTGTACAAATCAAAATTTCTTTTCTCTTAAGATTTTATACATTTTGTAAAATTGAACTTGGTTTACAAATCACTAACCAAATAGGGTCTCCAAATTGATTGAATTTTGTGTAATTTATGATTTAAACTTAAGTTTTCAATTTATTTATGTATCTGCTTGAGAAATCCTATGATTTTTTGTTTAGTTTAAGAAATATAAATATTTTGACGAAGATAGGTATTGTGATTAATTAATTAGTTTATTTGACAGATATGTGTAGGGCTCAGAATACAAGTGAATCAAGTCCATTTTGTGTTTTTTTGTGCTACAAAGGTTTAAAGTTTATACTTTATTAACATTCTTTCAATAACTTTACTTATTAACATTCGTTTAATTATAAATTAAATTTGTTTAACAATATGTGGTCCAGCATATGCTGAACAAATAACAAAATGCCTCAATATATGCCTGAACAAATTCCTGAACTTATTCCTGAACAAAAAACAAAAAATGGACTTGGTTCACTTGTATTCTGAGCCCTTCAGTTATGAAACATTAAACAAATATCATTGTAATAGTATATTGTAAAACGAACAATAATAATGAATACTCCAAACTACGAATATGAAAGTTTAAAATACGAGCGTAGCAAGTTTTGCTTTTTTTCAACGATTAGTAATAGACGAGGAAATAAAGCACTAAACCTAAGCAAATTGGCAGAGTAAGATGGATCGAGATGCGATTTTTTGCATTCGATTCAGGAAGCCATCAGGAAAGTTTGTGAACATAGCCAATTTTGGGAAAAAATCTCTGGAGTACCTAGAGGCCACGGCGGGTTAAATACACCTCATCTCCTGGAACTTTCCATAAATTAAGCTCGAAATTGATCGAAGCTTGTTACTCGGGGGTTTTTGTTGTCGCTGAACACGAATATGATGTCCACTTTGACCCTTGGTGTACCTAGGACCCAGTGCAGGTATGTCTCACTCATCTCCTGGAACTTTTCATAAATTAAGCTCGAATTTGATCGAAGCTCGTTACTCGGGGGTTTTTGGGGTCGCTGAACACGAATATGATGTCAGCGATGACCCTCGGAGTACTTAGGGTCCAGGGCGGGTATGTCCAACTCATCTTCTAAAAATTTTCATAAATTCAGCCCGAAATTGATCGAAGTTCGTTACTCGGGAGTTCTGGGGCCGCTTAACACGAATATGACGTCGGCGATGACTTTCGGAGTACCTAGGGGCCAGGGCGGGTTATATACACCTAATCTCCTGGAATTTTCCATAAATACAGCAAGAAATTGATCGAAGCTCGTTACTCGGGGGGTTTTGGGGCCGCTGAACACAAATATTATGTCGATGATGACCTCTGAAGTATCTAGGGCTCAAACTCGTTCAGCGACACCAAAAACCCCCGAGTAACGAGCTCCGATCAATTTCAAACTAAATTTATGGAAAGTTCCAGGAGATGAGTTAGACATACCCGCCCTGGGCCCTAGGTACTCCGAGGGTCATCGCCGACATCATCTTCGTGTTCAGCGACCCCAAAAACTCCCGAGTAACGAGCTTCGATCAATTTCAAGTTGTGTTTATGGAAAGTTCCAGGAGATGAGGTGTATATAATCCACCCCGGCCCCTAGGTACTCCGAAGGTCATCGCCGACATCATATTCGTGTTCAGCGACCCCAAAAACCCCCGAGTAATGAGCTTCGATCAATTTCGAGCTGAATTTATGTAAAGTTCCAGGAGATGAGTTAGACATACCCGCCCTGGGCCCTAGGTACACCAAGGGTCAAAGCCGACATCATATTCGTGTTCAGCGACCCTAAAAACTCCCGAGTAACAAGCTTCGATCAATTTCTAGCTGAATTTATGGAAAGTTCAAGGAGATGAGGTGAATAAAACCCGCCCTGGCCCCTAGGCACTCGTGAGGTTTTTGGCCGAAAAGTGGCTATGTTCACAAATTTTCCTGACGGCCTCTTGAATCCAATGCAAAAAACCGCATCTCGATCCATCTTCCTCTGCCAATTTGCTTAGGTTTGGCCTATTTTTGTGCTTTATTTCCTCGCCTATAAAGAAAGAAGCATGTTAGCAATTTTCTATTCGTTTTTTAAATTTTAGCAACCAATTTATTTAATTTTAATTGTATGATTACCAATAAACCAAAAATGCTTAGATCAAACAATATTCTCCTAATAAAATTTCATCCAACAAAGGTCTGTATATGCATGTATGTTTTTTTTGGAAATAGGCATAACGCATTTTATTTCTTTTCATTTTTGAGTGTATGTTTTCTGAAATATTTACGCTTTAGGGCGTAAAAAAGTAATTTTACGCAGTGTTATTTCATTTGGAAAAAATAGCCTGCTTTACACCCGATTATTGAATCGTAAAATTGCATATTCGTAAAATAGTATATTATGATGCAAGGACGTAAAGCGAGTCTTGTTCGAAAAGGATTACGTCCGTGCGTCATACACCATTTTTTATAGGCTGCAAGCAAAATATTTACAAAAAATTGTTTGATCTAAATCAAATTTAAAAATTTTCATAAATTTTGAAATAAAAATATGTTGAACAAGTAACCTTTGACTGAAATATTTGTTAATTTTAAAGAAATTATATAACTTTTACCGCATTTACAGCGGCATAGCAAATTAGTAGATGTAATTTAAATCTGTGCTGTACACACTTTTTATTTTAAAAGCTTGCAAATAACTTGATATCTAGGCTTACTAAAAATCAAATTTTTTTTAATTTAATACTTCACGTTGTGAACACCATTGCAAATACATAAAAATCTTTGATTTCTACACCGTCTCATTTTCCCAAAAATTAATATACTATCTACTAATTTGCTATGTCGCTGTAAATGCGGTATATGACAACAAAAAATAACAAACATTTTGATTGGATTATTTAATTTTGAATTGAAAAGTTGCTTTGATAAAAATTTTTATTTCTTATCTAATTTATACAAATTTAAATGTTTTTTACTTATTTGGACGTAACTACGACATCAAAAATTGAGGTAAAAAAGTGACACTTTACGACCATAAATTACAGTAAAAAAGTAACACTTTAGTATGTAGACGAATAAAAAAAATTTTGCTATCAGCAAATTATTCGAATGATTTTTGACCAAAAAATTACCAGAAGTAATATCCTAATGACGATGATCGAAGATCAATTATTTGCATCAATCTCAAAGGATAGTTGATTGGTAAAGCGTGACGCCATAGGCCGAGGACTATTATCAGTGCCACTTGCTTGTGGAGTTTGCCTGAAAATTATGAGAATTTAACACTGGTCGACGAAAATTCGTATAGAAAATTTTTCGCCAACATAACTAAATAATTGAAATAATTATCTTTTAACTAAACACATTTATTAACTTACAGATATTTATTAATTTATAATTTTTTTAATTCATTTTTACTTTCTGTAAAAAAAATAAAATATTCGTGATAGTTGTCCTATTATTAGTGTAATTGAAATGTCAGAGCATTTAATTGGGTTGAAATCAAATACAAATATAAAGAAATACAAGATTATTACGAAAAGTTTTGTTTCTTTATATACTTTTTATGAATTATGCGTGGGCCTCATGTGATATCAGTTAATTATTTCAAAATTAGACTGAAAATTTTTTGCCTTAGTTTTATTTTAATTTAAACCAATGAAATTCTCTAAAATGTAATGACATCATTCATTTTCACCAATAACATTTGAATTATACTAATAACAAATATTTATACGTCTGGCCTACTGGGATATTAAAAATTATCATTCTAAGGTTGAAATAATTCACTGTTATCAAAGTAGACCAACGTATAATTCATAAAAGATATATAAATAAATGAAAAATGGCAAAAAATTTTCTAAACGAATTCCCCATGTTCGTTGATAAATTCTCATAATTTTTTGAAAAATTCCTCAAGCAAGTGGTATTGAAAAAAGCCCTCGGCCTATGGCCTCGTGCTTTCATCAATATACTTGCTTTTGAAATTTTTGGCAAAAATTTATTTCGAATTATCACCGCCCTTGGGAAATTAGAACTGATAATTTTTAATATCCCAGTAGGCCAGACGTATAAATATTTGTTATTAGTATAATTCAAATGTTATTGGTGAAATTGAATGATGTCATTAAATTTTAGAGAATTTCATTGGTTTAAAATAAAATAAAACTAAGGCAAAAATTTTCAGGATAATTTGTTGATAGCATACTTTTTTGTGTAATATACTCACCCACACACACATTGGAAAATTCACTATCTTCCTGGAAATGTTGTACTGCGAAGTGCTAACATATTCCTTAGATATTTCATCTGTTTGAAAGACATAACCTGGATTGACAAATATTTTCCAATACATTGTTGAAAACAAATACAAACATTCATTATCATTAAGGAAAATATTATAGTGGAGACGTCAGGTTAATTATAAAGAAAAGTGCATAATAATCTCGTAGCATATCGTACAAATTATTATGAAAATATTTTACTTTATTTTTATTTGAATTATCATTGAGTTAAAAATGAAATTCTCTAAAATATTTGACCAATCTAAACGAATTTTCGAACGGAACATCGACCGCAAATACATTACCGTGATGGAAAGTTCATAGTGGAGACGTCGGGTAATCTTTTAGCGTAGTATTTTTTCAGTTTTTTGTTTCTTATAATACAGCCCAATTTACCTATATAGATTTTGTAATTGGTCTTGGCCCAGGCTTGGCCTCTTAGCTTTTTCTTACCCGGTTATTGAAATCTAATACAACTAGTACGATAAGTCACAGTTTCTATTGTCGTAGTAGAAAAACATGCATTCGATATAATTATCCAACTAGAACAAACATTTGAATATGATTACACACGGAAAATTAATTAATTTCAGATTGTATTATGTAATTTATTTAAATGCCACCATATGGTGTAACACTTTTAATGTAGTTATTTGTTCTTATGGAAAATAGGAATAACATTTCATTAATGAAGTTTAAGAGAAACACATTTAAATCATAATAGATTAATACATAAAGGTGTTACACAAAAATAACGGTTCTTTATCGAAATTTTGGCAACGATCTGGGAAACAAAACAATGTGATTTCAGTTTCGATATTCATTAATTAATTTTTTCACTTTCAACAACATACTTATCTTCCAAAAAATTACAATTTACATAAAACCTCTCAATTCACTTTTACTTATAATGAAAATAAAATAAAGAACATTTTAAAAATGTTAAGAAAAAAGAAAGAAAGTTTAAAAAAATCATAAATAAAAAAAAAACAAATAAAATTATAAAAGAAAAATGAAAAGAATTTAAAAGCGAAAACAAAAAGCAATGAATTAATTCACTGTCAAAGTGTTTTATTTTGTCACAAATTTTTTGTGGAATAAGCATTCCAGCAGAAAGTGGAATTAATTTCCAAATTAATTTTCTTTTAATTGTTTAGGTATTGGCGAATTGTTTGATTAATTGCATTGTAATGCAATGGTGATTGTTTTTGTGAATCTACTCAATTTAATTTGAACACGAACTGCAAACTAGTCTCAAGCATTTAAATATTCACAGTCACAGTGAAGGTAGTACTTTTTGAAATGTACTAAACAGAATGTGCTTGTCATGATATTTTCATGAAATTTTTACGAAGTCATTAGATCAAAGCAACCATGACAAAATACAAGATGAATGTTGAGTGTTATGAATGTTGTAATTTTTTAATCTAATAATTCATATTACTATCGTTTTTATTTACTATTGTAGAATAATATCATTTTCAAGATTTTTCGTAAGAAAGTTTTTATCTCGTGGTGAACAAATATTCACTCAAAAAAAACGAAGTGTGTATCTTTTGTAGTAAAATATACTATTAATGTTTGTTTAAAATATTAAATCTCATCTATGAATAAATAAATCAATCAATATCAAAAAATATTTCAATGTAAATGATGAATGGATTATGGATTGTGACACCCAAGATAGTGTGGTCAAAGATACTTTTTGTTTACAATATTTTATTAATATGTTTAGAAATTTCAAGTTCATAGTGAGACTTAATTTGAGTAGCAGACGTTTTTTATTTTTTTTATTTCCAACCACACGGTTTTTGAAATATTATCAAAAATGTGCGTTTTTTTACAATTTATTATCAGCCCTTAATTTCAAAATGAACGAATTGAAAAATTCTTCAAAACTCACAACGGTAGAATTCCCAACAAATATTTAACGAAAACTAAAGCGATGCTCTAAATTCGACGGTGTAACAGAACCTAAGCGATTGCTACCTACCTAAGAAACGTGTTGTCCACCACACAGTCAAAGTTGGAAATTCTGTTATACCGGAGAGTATATAATTTTCAGTTACGGAAATAGGTATAATAGGTTACAGTATAAGAAACTCTTTTAATTTATTTCAAAAACACTTTCCTTTGTTTTTAATATTGTATACAGATTAAAAAATTATGTTAAGCTTTTGTTTGCTTATATTCAATTTACATACGTGTTGTCATTATCTTGATAATGATAAATCAAAAATGTTGAAAAATATGATTCATTATTACACCATAACGTGACTATTATCGTATTGGTCCTGCTAAACATTAGTTTCTAATCAGACTATCGATAAAACATAATTGAATTAAATGTCTGTAATTAATTCGTACATTTAATTTTTTAACAAAAATTGAATAATTGTTCTAAGAAATTTTTACGACAAAACATTAACAAAATTATAATTGGAATGATGATTGCACATTATGTTGCGGTCTGATAGATTTTTACTTATGTGACATAGAAATTTTTTTAAATGTAAAAGTGTTACACCGTTTTTATATTTTGAAGATATAAATTTTTGCGATATTTTGATATTATTTACGCATCTAAGAGATAACAATAATTATTTTATTTTTATTTCTATAAACAATGAAAATTCAAACTATTGATAGAAAGTTTGAATGTAAAATGTTTAATCTTACAAAAACTTATTAATTCCTTGTTTTTGTAAATTACAAGCATCGTTTACTATGTTAATTGAGAATAAATATAAACTGATGACAAATAAAAGCTTTCAGTCAATGTTATCAGAAATCAGTTAATTGAATTATATGTTAAGCTTTCGGTAAGTTGCTAAAACAGTAAATTATACATTTCAAATATATATGGAAAATGTATTGTCATTGAAGCGAAGTTTACGAATTTGTTTAATAATAATTTAAAATAACAGGTTGGGCCGATTAGCTAATAAAAATCTGTAGAAATAACCGGTTGATGGGATTACTGTTCGGCTTCTTAATCAACAATCTTTAAGTATTTGTGCTTGCTTTGCTGTTTGTTGTTGTTTTAGCGAAAAATAACTCGTTTGTTATGTAAACAATTACATACACAATGTAGCACATGGTTCTCAGTCCCTTAATATACATTTCTATGTGTCTATATCTTAGAAAATGAGACACTTCATTTTAACTTTTTCAGTGCAAATTTTTGAATTTATGATTAGATGCTTGTCGTTAACACAAAACAACCAAATTATTATGTGATATAATCTTATACATCAAACTTAGTGTTGCAACTTGACTATATTTGATATTGGCCGTCCATATTGACAACAGACATGAAATAAATGGAGTCATTAATTTAATGTTTTACAAAGTATCTTATTTTTTGAATTGTGGAAAATGCTTTTTTTTGTTTGTCGTGCCAGAAAATTTTTCATTGTGCTAAGTTTGACATTGCAATTACCGCTATTGGTTTTAAATTACAATAGAACTGTGGATTTTGTTGTTTTTAGCTGTTATTTGTTTTTTTACATAAAGTTTTAGAAAAACCAAAAAAATCCATTTGAACTAATTTGACAAAGTTATATGCAGATGACACCTAATATTGAATAATTATATTTGTTAACTATTTTTGTATTTGTTGAAATGTGATTAGATTTCATGACAACCTTCGACATGACACTATTGGATTTTTTAATACAATACTTCTAGAACAACAATTTTTTAGAGAAATCTATCCTGCAGAAATATTTGATATCTAAAACGTCACCGTGTGTCCAAAAAATTATAATATCAGACAGAAATCAATTTTCTTATTTTCAATTTTCTTTTTCTCTTCGGTCAGCACTATAAGTGTTTTTTCAACCCAATAAGCCAACATATATCTCTAAAACCTTTAACCAAGCAAGTATTTTTGTTAAAGTTTAATATTATTGTACATACTTGACCTACACATTTTGATAATATTTTAGATAAACGACAAGTACAATTCGGACGATTGTCAAAGTTGACAAGAAGTGAAGAAGATGAATTCACCAATTAGGAATTCAATATAGTAATATCTGAATTTAAACAATGACATTGCATCTGATATTTACAAATGGTATGTAAAGATTGTTTGGACTCATTTAGATGATTTAAAGGAATGAAACCATGCCACAAGACTGAAATTAAGATGTTTTTATACAAATCAATAAAAAAGAAATCATCTACTATGTGAAAAGTAACGGCGGGATGAGATGGAAACAAACAATACTTTTGGCGAATATTTTTTACTGTTAAGCTAACAACCTCACTCTTGCGTCTACGGGATTTTGTGATATACTAGTATTCCTCTACAAAATGACGGTAAGCAAATTGTTTTACTGTGCACGAGTAGAGAACGAAATATCAATGTTTTTAAAATCAATATACATCATGTGTGCTGTCTAGCCAGTGGGCTTGAAAAACACAAAAAAATTGTATTGTAACGAAATTTCGCATTTTTGTATTATAAAAAGTAAACTTATCAGTTATCATAAAACTAAGTATATTGTTCGTGTTTTGAATTTGCATAGAAAAACAACTAATTAAATACAATAAGCTCTACACATTGTAAATGAAAGAAAGCGGAAAAACCATAAAAAATTCATTAAATTTATATAGTTAAAAGCGCAACTGTTGAAAATATGTACATATAACCGGTAAAAAACGGACATTCAACAAGTCCATTTTTTTTTTCTTTCATTACGAGAAAATTTACAAGACAAAATTTTGTATTTATAATAAAGCAACAAACGTAGTCATTTTTCGAGAATTTGTTGACCCATTTCAAGGTCAACTTTCCCTGAAACCACGTTAAATCAAACTTTAAACTTTAGAATTCATTTCTATTCTCCTTCATTCCACATATATTCATTTTTCTTTTTACTTTCAATGAAAACATAAATAATTTTTATTATAATTTAAGTATATATAATTTAAGTTTCACCGATATTTTGTATTCAAAATTTTTTTTATCCTTTAGAAAACCTTCTTGGAACAACAAAAATCACATTAATTCACTTTTAAGCAAATAAGTGCAAAACCACAAATCTCTATAAAATTAACTTATGCTAATATAGCTTTATAAATATATTGAAAAAAAAAATGCAATCACCAACTTTTTTTCTATATTTATTTTAATCAGTTCTTAGTTTTCTCTTCCTTTTAAACTGTAAAAAAAAAAACTTTTTAATTAATTTTCTTCTTATTTAGCTATAATATTTAACACGATATGTACGATCTTAATACTACGATCGATTAACATTAACTGAAACAAAAAATCACTTATTGCATATGAAATGGATAAAACAAACAAAAAAAACTATAATAATTCGATACAACAACAAAATTAAGAAGTTTATAAACAACAAAAATGATCAACAAACATAAGAAAGTTGAACGATTCACTTTTTATTTTCACATTGAAGTGGGATAAGAAAACTAAAAATTCAAACGATTAACAAAATTTAATGAGAGAAGAGTAAGCAAGGTATGTTCGGTAAAAAGAAATTATTACACTATTTTCCTTTTTTTATTTAATTAAATTGGTTTAATTTAAATTATAAAAAATATAGTGTAATGTAAACGAATATGATATTTTTACTATGCATCGAACTACTTTTCGTTAATTTAATAACAGGAGATCCACGATAACAATCTGTTTATGATAAAAGAAAGACTGGGAAACACAGTTAAAGTATTTGAATCAGTAATATTGATGAGCTTTTGTAGAGCTTTTGTTGCATATACTGAAAGGCTTTTAAATTGATATCCGAATTTCTACATATTGGATTTACTCATAAACTATAAGTGCTGTCAAGTTGAAATTCTACAGTTATTAAATGTGTTTTCCCACGCCTGCTGATAACAAAAAAAATTTCAAATATTTGTTTTTATCTATATTTTATAGATATAGATAAGACGATAGTAAAACAAGAGGTTTTTGCAAGGAATCGAGTTTGGTTTAGAAAAATCAAAAAAGATCAAAATATTTCAAAAAAAATTTCATTGATTTTTTTTTGTTTTCCTTGTTTTCCTCGTTTTTGAGCAATCGGTTAACATACATAAAAAAACCCATAATGAAACACAAGACCTCCTGTTTTTTTAAGTCGGTTAAAAAACTAAAATAATTCAAAACATAAATTTAAAAAATAACGAAACTCAAAATCGACACATCCAACTCATATAACATTTAGTACGAGACTGAATAAAAAATATAATAACATTAACAAATGAGCAATTAGCAATTTGCATTAGCAAATTATTCGGATGATTTTTGACCAAAAAATTACCAGAAGTAATATCCCAATGACGATGATAATTGGAATCAATTGTTTGCATCAATTTCAAAGGATAGTTGATTGGTAAAGCGTGACGCCATATGCCAAGAGCTATTATCCGTGCCACTTGCTTGTGGAGTTTGCCTGAAAATTAAGAGAATTTAACACTGGTTAAGGAAAATTCGTTTGGAAACTTTTTTGCCAACCTAGCTAAATAATTGAAATAATTATCTTTTAACTAAACACATTTATTAACTTACAGATATTTATTAATATTTAATTTATAATTTTTTTAATTCATTTTTCTGTAAAAAAATAAAATATTCGATAGTTGTCCTATTATTAGTGTAATTGAAATGTCAGAGCATTTAATTGGGTTGAAAAGTTTTATTTCTGCATAACTAACCCGACGTCTCCACTATTATATTTTCCATCATGATAATGTATGTTTGAAAATATTTCTCGATGCAACTTAATGTTTGGGAAAAACATTATAATGATAAAAATAAATTTGCTTAAAAACTTGTTTGTTGTTGTTGTTGTGTAAAATTGCACAACAATTGCTTATTTGTAATTTTCAAAAGCCCAGTTTTTGAGTTAAGGTCAAAAATGTGAAAAAAATTTCCTGTCCCCCCCCTTAACTTCCAACATTACAAAAGAAAATATTTAGAAAAATTTACGGTTATAGACAATGTTGTAGAGATGGAATGAAAACTATAGCGGTCGGCTTATCATTTCAAATGTTATTTTGAAAGGGTTGCGGGTGAAAATTTTGAAAACAAATTATTTTTAACCTTGTCGAGTAGGGTTTCATATGAAAGTTGTATTTTTTTCTAGCCCAAAACTATTTTTTGTAGTTTTCGAAAATACCATTTTTGATTCATATAATTAAAATTCTAAAATTGTGTTTTTGTGAAGAACTATTCACGTAAAATAATCGTAGAAGAGGATAAATTTTGCTACGTTGTAGGAAATGTGTATTATAGTAAAATATTGAGTCAAACGAAATATAGAAATGAACAAACAAGATCAGATTATATCAAACAAGTTTAACAAGTCAGATGAATTCAACTTCAGGCGAAAGGCGTTAAGTGAAAAATTATGCGATAGCATACCTGTTTACTATTCGATAGATTATTATTTAATATGGTTGCGTTGCAAATATTATTTGTGATGTTGATCAGTAATTACAAACGTTTTTGAAATTGTTGAACTATTGAGCTACTGTTAAGCTATAAAATTGTTACAGTTAAGTAAATCGAGGTTGGGGATCTGTTCTTTTCGTTAGGTCTGGTACAGTACCACTAGTGCAGAAAAATAGCAGTCACCATCACTTCAATTTTAGCTTTGCAAGCAGTCATTGTAAATGTTTAACTAGCTGAAGTTCAAATCCTGTTGGTCTGCCGATCTCCCCAATGTTCAGTAGACAAATCACTCAACTGTGTTAACAATTCACTAGTTGGCAATAATTTGACGACACTTTTTCGTCCAACTATTGTGATAGGTTACTTTAATGTTGGTTTCAATAAAAATCCTCAAAACTGGCTCTCAAACTATTTTCTACAAAAAAAACTACACCCTTACGTAATCAACTTGTTTTTGCAGCTTTCTGGAAAACAGTTGTCTTCTACCATTAAACCACAAAATCAATATTTATAAAATATATTCACTGTTTTCTATTAACTAACAGTAATAATAATTCACTTGCGCTTTCATTTTCTTTTAGTAACGGTGTTTAAATTTTATTTCTTCATCTTCCGAATGAAGTTTGTATCACAAAACTCTCAATGAAAGTTAAATACATTATCATTTTTTAAAAATATAATTTAAAATTTAAATTCCAAACCAAATACAGTAAAAAATTGAAAATCGAACAATTTGTATTTTTTTATTTTTTGTTTATTGCTTTCGTAACCAAAGTCTACGCAAAATTAATATATTATGTCTTCTCTTGTCATTCCATTTTAGAAATATAGTCAACCACCGGAAATTATGAATTATTAATTAAATTTACCATTTATGGTTGATTTCATCATGATACGATAAGGCTCTAAAATTAGAGCATGATTCAATTTTTAAGATTTTCTTAAGAAGCCAAACAGTATGGGTTTTATTATACTTTCATATAACCAAAGTTTCATTTTGGGGCTTGGTCTCCAGGTTTTCCTAATCAAGTTTCTGCAGGCGAAGAAAATCTTGTTTCCTTTGTGGGAGATATAGTATAGGTGTGAGATCAAAGTGAGTTGCATATTGTTGCTAAATTCATCGCGAGGTTCAAGGCTGCCAAGGATCGTTCACTGACAGTAGAGTAATGTTTATCTCTCGTCATGACTGCTACATCTTTGGTGTAACCTACAATTTGAAACCAGAATTTTTGAGCGTATTTAGAAGGTCGTTAGTAACTATCAACCAGTGCAAGGAAGGGAGTAAGCCCTCCCAGTACGTATTTCTCAATGTAGCTGTTATTTTTCGATTCTGTAGTATGTTGATGATCTTGGTTTGATGGGTATGCTGACACGAGCCTAGAGCGTTTTGGTCAAGGCAAACATTCCAAGAAAACGTGTGTGACTGATTGGTATGATTTAGCTTTTTTTGATTTCATTCCTGGCTCGGGTATGAATTCTACTCTAACTTCTCTCCATAACTGAGGAATGCAAGTAAGGCTGAAGTTTACTATAAACAGACGATATAGGAGAATGCTAGCCAGAACTATGTGCAAGCAGATTAATAATATTTCTGAGGATATTAACGGTCCAAACGACTCGATTGCCCAAACCGTTCTGTTGGGGAATATTCTGTGAACATAGTTGGTCTGGAATCTTCCTAGTTTCAGGAGCCAACGAACCAGAGTTTTATATATTTTGCACACACAGTAGAGTGAGTTCTTTGAACTCTTTGTTGTAGTTGGTAAGAGCTGACTCAATCTCCATCCAGGCGTTTTTCGTTTTGGCTCTGTTAAAGAACTTGCCCATTTTACTCCTCATTATTTTCAAGTTGCGTATAAAAACAACCAACACTATTACAATGTCAAACTTTATTGTATATCGCTCTCTCTCTCCCCCTCCCTTTCTCTCATTCTCTCTCTCTCTCTCTCTCTCTCTCTCATTCTCTCTCTCTCTCTCTCTCTCTCTCTCTCTCTCTCTCTCTCTCTCTTCTCTCTCTCTCTCTCTCTCTCTCTCTCTCTCTCTCTCTCTCTCTCTCTCTCTCTCCCTCTCTCTCTCTCTCTCTCTCTCTCTCTCTCTCTCTCTCTCTCTCTCTCTCTCTCTCTCTTTCCTCTCTCTCTCTCTCTCTCTCTCTCTCTCTCTCTCTCTTTCTCTCCCTCTTTCTCACTCATTTTTATTTTAAAAGCTATGCTTTCATCGACAGTAGTATCTAAAAACTGAATCTCTCTCTCAATCTATTTCTTTCTCTTTAGGATAATATTATACGATGCTGTGCTTGGTTAGTTTTAGTATTAAAAATTTCAAAAATATGTTTTAAGGTTTTGTTTGTTCTCGATATAGAACACATTAGCTATAGGCAGTCAAAATAAGGAGGCGATTAAAGGGAAAGTAGATAGGAAATAAACTGAAAATATCAAGTAGCCTATGAGTTTCTTCCAGACATTACTCGTTTGTTATATTTGTTTTATATTTATTCCTTTAATGTTGAATAAGCAAAAGAAATTGCACGAGGAAAAGTCAAAGTAAACCAAAATTTTGTTTGTTGAAAATGGAGTTTCAGAATATTGAATTGAACGATTTTGAGAGGAGGTTCGTAGCAATATTCTATCCCTTTTAAAACGTAATAAAATAAATAATGGTCATTTAATTATACTTCGGAATATGTATTTTGGAATACATAACCCTAACCAAAACAGTAAATTAACCTGTGTTTCACAACATTTATTCCAGTTTTTTATCATAATTTTAAATTCCCTAACAATTTGAAATACTTAACTCTACAAAAGTTCACAAAAAATAATTGACTAATTTTTTGAAATTGATTTCTCAATCTTTCACATTCGTAAATATAACATCGATTTTCTCTGATTATACGAAATATTTCGCTTAATCCACTTTTTCTTGCTTGATCTTCGGGAGTCCTAAAATAAACATGTAAAGATAAATTAAAAAACAAAATATTACTATACAAATACTATTACTACTTACTCATTAGCTATTTTCCATAACATTTTATTTAGAACTTCAGCATCTTCACTCGCCCCCATTGCTGCAATTTCACAAAAGACACGATCCTCACATATTGTATTTTTTTCAATTGTATCGTTATTACTATCACCAAGAATTTGTAAAAAATCCATAAGTGGATTTGACATTTTTCTACCATCATCTGTTAATTTTCTCTCACGATCAAGATTGTGATCATCAAGTGATCGTTGGAGTGAAGGTTTCATTAATCCTAACAATGTTGGTTGCTTTATTCTGAAACAAAGACGAATAGAATTTATTTTTGATCCATCTATCTATAATCAATAATTTGTGCAACAAACGTTGCTAAAAAGAAAGTGTTTAGTTATTCATACTAAACAAATTTATATATTTGTCATAATAATGATTTATTATAATTAAAACAGACATCCGCAACTTGAACGTTATTGTAGCACGTGCTTTTGCGTTGTCCATTTTTTTTCTACATAAATATTTTTTTGCTTCAATTAATTCGTTTAACTTTCTTCATTCTTAATGCTCTTCAATTTAAACAACATTCCGATAACAAGACAAATTAATAATGTTAATTATAATAATTAAATATAATTTTAAATTATTTCTTTGAAAAAAATTTGCAAATCGATCATGATGCGATTAGTTTGCAAGGAAAAAAGCTCATCTGTAGGAATAATTTTGTTTTTTGATTTATTGAATAATTTGCTAATATAGTATATTGTATAATGATACCAGAATGATACTCATTTCATACAAGAATGAAATCTACAGTATGACCGCCATTTGGCAAATATTTTAAAATTCTAGTAGTACTATTTTATTTTTGTTTATGTGTGACGTATTAAGAGTAACGAAAAGTTTGTTTTCGTAACACATAGACACCTTTTAAGATCTAGGTCCCACTTTTGTGGATTGAAAATCCCCAAGACTAGTGATTCGGGCAAAGGACTCCATTTGTACACTGTACGGACAAATAAATCCCTTTGTCACTATGATAGTGAGTGATCTCGACAGTTCGGCTATTTGTACAAGTGAGAACAAGTGAGCACAATAATCTATTATGAATCGGAATCTGTTAGTGACAAACTTTTTCTGAGAAATTTGTATGAGCAACTACAAATATTGAGCATTTTAATTAACATATATTTCCGGAAACAAGCTTTTAATCAAAAACTTGTAAGAAAATACATAGATTAAACTTTTTTATTACCATCTGCAACTTTATCGAAAGTAAATAAAACAAAACAACTTGAACAAAAACTTTATGTTTTTACATGCATATTTATTTATCTATCTTTAAATTGAAAGATAAAATGAAATCGATAGTATAATTGAATAGATTTACGTTCATTTAATAAAGTTTTAACGCGAATTATATTCAATAATAATAAAAAAATATTAAACTAAATGAAAAAGTTGTGTTCACCTGAAAATTATTTATCACTTAATACTCTCAACAACATTAAAAAGATATTATGTTTACGAATAGTATGAACTATTAAAATTCTTAATCTTTATATTTTTATATAAATCTTAATGTAATTGTTTGTTTAAACTTTTTTTTGTTTTTGAATAAACAAAAACAATATTGTGATTATCTGTACAATCTTCAATTATAACAGGAATATCATGATCGATCCTACATGTTTGCTCTAAAATGTCAAGTTCATTTTGTTTTTTATTTGCATTCAAAATAATGTCATACGCTTTCAAAATTAATTCATTAAAAATAAATTAATTTTAGTGCTGTTCACTATTCAGGAAGTGATATATTAATTCTAAAATATTCCTTTTAAAACAAAATAAGAGTGAAAGGGATATTTTTGATTGAAATAAATTTAATTTGTTCAAGTTTGCACTGGTCTGGCTGGTGATGTGAGTCACTGACTATCTTAAAAAAGCTTTATTTTTTAAACTCTAGATCAGATAATAATAGTACATTATTTAATTAGGAGCTAAAGTGATACTTTTTGTGTTGAGTCTATAGTTTATACAATTATAGACAATTATAGACGAAACACAAAAAGTCACTTTTGCTCCGAATTAAATACACAATTTTTTCAGCAAACGTTTAAATTTTTTATTAATATGAAATTAATACATCAAACTTTTTAAAAATATGAATTTGTATCGTCATAATTACTTCCAAAAAAGAGAAAAAAACATTTAAATTTGTATGAATTAAATTTTTTTATCAAAGCAGCCTTTTCAAAATTTCATAATATGAGAATCAACTTATTTTTTGTTGTCAGGGTTATACAATATGTTTGAAAAAATAACAAACTAACAAATAACAAATGCTACTTTACAGCCTCCGTAATATAAAATAAAAATGGCGTTACTTTTGCTGTCGCTAGACGTTACTTTTGCTGTCAGGCTAAATAGTAAGACTTTAGCTAACTCCCTAGTGGCAGCAAAGTTAAACTTTACAGCCGTTTGCCGAAAAAATATTTATCAGCTCAAAATACTCAGATAAAAATAGAATGTTGTGCTAACAGTGCGTATGGGGTTTTCAAACTTTTTCAAGGATGTATTTAGGGTCCTAACTTATTTAACATTTTTATTGATACTTTGCAACAACTATCTCTGTATGAAAAAATATTTGGAAGGAACAAATTTTCACAATTTCTCAAATATGTCCAGTTTTCGACTTATTGTCACTTACCCCCACTTGTAAATGTAAAAAATAATTATTTTTCAAAATTCCTACTGTCAGGGGGTTGACAAATACTATTTTAAATGATGAGTCGACCACTATAATTTTCGATTAATCCTTACAATATTTCCTAAAACTGTTTTTTTAAATATCTCAAACTTTTTCGATTTTTAAGAAGCTTTTGTTTAACTATCTCCTAATCTCTGTGTTTGTAAAATATAGACCAACACAAATATTTGCAATATTTTGGTTTTTAGTAGGCGTGTACAAACACATTTTATAAATGTAGAAAATTTAAAGTTGATAGGATTTAGTAGTTTGTGAGAAAATCGATTATATAGAAATTCTTATGGACACCGAAGTCTCACAAGAACGGTTCCGTTTTTTCTTTTTTAAAGTACGGAACCCTAAAAACAAAAGCAGTTGAAAATTATACAAATAATCTTTAAAATTTCATAATAATACTTACAGCTCTGTTTCATTCGAATTAATATAGACAACTTGTGGTGCTAGTGAAGAAATTAATAACCCAATCGGAATTGCTGCTGTCAAAAAGCCAAAAATTTTTCCCCAACGTGAATTTCTAAAAATTAAAACAAAAATTTTACACCGGTTGAAATAAATAAACATGAAATAAAAGAATTACTTTTTATCATTCGGTATTTCAATTTCTTTGCCTTTATTCATTGAAGGAAAAAGCATTTCGGCTAAACCACCAGGATATCCTTTCAAACCAAAAAAGTTGAATTCTTTATTTTCTGTTTGATTTTCTTTGGAAACATTTTCGTTTTCGACAGAGGAAACATTCGGTTCACCACTTACAATAAACGTTTGTTCATTTCCGTTGTTGCCTGAATTCAGCTCACCATAATTATGCCCAAAGTCAAATGAATATGGATAATCAATTGGTGCTGGTGTATTTGTTTGTTGAAAGATTTTTATTTGTTCGAAGTATGTAGGATGTTGGGGACCATGGGATATTATTTTAGATTCAACATCAGGTTGATAACTATCATTAGCATCATCCGATATCCATTGCCATTTTCCTGTTCCATTTTTATAAGTTGGCTCCAAATTAACTTGATCCTGTAGTGGCGGCGGTTGAAGTATATCCTCTGGCACCCACACAAACTTTCCCTTTTCTTTTTTGAATAAATTTTCATCATAATTTTGTTGTTGTGAATATTCCATTTGTTGTTGTTGCTGTTGTTTATGTTGTTGAACTAAAAACCATTGGGTTTTTTCTTTTTCCTGATCCCTTTGTAATTGTTGTATATGTTTAGATAGTACATCAAATTTAGGATATTCTTTATTTAAATCTCTCAATCCTGGTGATTTTAAAGGATCGTATTCACTCCATTTTGAATCTTTAGAAAATGGAGTTTGATGACTTTTATGGGCATCCAATTTAATTGGTTGGAAAAAATTCGGTGGAGTTTCTTGATATTCGTTATGCGTAAATGGTTTTTGTCGATTTTCATAGTACTCGTCAATTTGAGGGCTTGGAATAAAGTTGTAGCTATTTATTGAACTTATTTGATCGTTAGTTTTACCAAGATTTTCAGTTGTGGAATTTTCTGAGTTTTTTTTATAAGGCAATTTCGAAAATAGTTGCCGTTTTTTATTGTGTGATAGTTGTTGATTTGCTAAGATGTTAAGGTTTGGATTTAGTCTGTAAGTAAAAAGAATGATGTTAGCATAATTTATTATTAACAAATACAGACACCATGTTAACGAATTAAGATATTTTCGGTGGTGTACGATATACGTTGATATTACTTTTATGTTCCATGTTACAAACAACTCATTTTTCTGAATTTCAAAAAGCACATTGCTCCTTGTCCATTTTGTAAGTTTTTATTGATATTTCTTCCAGCAAAGCAAATATAGCATTATCACCAAGGAATGCTTGTAGCTCAGATTGAGAGTGATACCGTTAACTGAATAGAGTTCATCCACTTATAGTGGATATCACCCTAGCTAGAAATGTCTCACTACTATGGCCAGTGCATATGTGAGTGTTGTGCTATTGTTATACAAGTTTTTGTCAGATATCTAACCTCAACTCGTATTTCAATAGCATATGTTTATTCTTCTAACAGGCGTTGTTGTATTAATTTCTACGGAGAATTCATTTTTTTAGCGTAGAATCACAAGTGTTTGCTTGTTAAGGGGTCGATTTTTTGTTATATTTTTCAGTTATTTCAGTTTGATTAATTGAAACCGTTGTGTTGATGGTGGTTATACGCTGAAAAAAATTTGACCAGAATGGGCATTGAAAACAGTTCCTTCAAATTCCAGTCTAGCTTGCTAATCAATAGGCCTCTCATCACAATTAATATATTACTTAGTCAACAAATTTTAATTTTATAATAACTTTTTGGGCAGTTCCTTAAAAATATTAAGAAACGTAAGTTAAATGCAAATGAAAGTTTATACACAAAAAAAAACAAATAAAAAGTAAAAATAAAATAATTTGAAAAGATAATAAAGAATGGAAGAACCATAAATAAGAAAAGACTTTTCACTGAACTCCAGTTCAAAGAAATCGAAATCAGAAAATTTTCAACGTGAAACATGAAATAAAAGCATTATACAACTTTTATGTCTTAACAATTTTTTTTGTCATTTATTTAACGGTCTTAAAAATCTGATAGTTGATAAATAGAAATCTCTTTCCATAGCCCACAAAACGATGTAAAAATTTAATTTTAAATTTCGAAAATTGGCCGTAGGACGTAGAAGTAGCTGAAAACTAGTGTTATATATAGTTTTTTCAGATTTAAACAGGTCTCTGAAAAGTCTTAACTTAGAACATCCAGAATCAGCGGTCAGAAAATTTTCGAAGACACAGACTTCTGAGATCAATGTTTTGATAGTGAAAAAGAGAAAGACGAAAAATATTTGGGTTTCAGTGAGGAGGAAAAGGAGGAAAGCTTGGCTATCGCTCTTGAGTCTTGGCTCCTCACTGCAGTGAATAGATATTGCAGAGCAGACTACTAGTCTCTCTGTACCAACATCTTCGAAAGGCAAAAGGATGTGATGACCGGGAATGCTCGTCTAACGATCATCCCGGTCTTGCAGCCCAAGCTGAGCCTTTGTATAAGTCATAATGGAGCTACCTTTAGGGATATGAAACTTATAAAAAAAAGACGGCAAGATAACTCACCTAGAAGTTTTGAACCGCAAGTCGATACGAGAGAGCTAGTCGTCATTGTCGAATCATTCGGTGGAATAATCAGCCAGAACCAAAGCAATTTGATCCAACAACGCCTGCTTGAAAATATTCTGAAAAAATTAGGAACTATGCCTATGTTTGAAGGGATGTCAATGAAAGAAAAAAACTTTATTGCTGATGTTAAAACGACTTCTCATTAAACTGGTGGGATGAAGTCTATTTCATGTTGCATCCTATGGGAAGGAGCAACACTTTTATCTACCAATAATGCATCTGACCAATCTGAATGCCTGGTCATAGTTTTCACTCTTCTTTCGGGTCAAAACGGCTTGAATCCGGACATATAAGGGAAAATTGACTAAGGATGAGACCTGAGTTGATGGCAACAAAATCAATCCTGCAAAAGCAATCGTAAAAAAAACAGAACCTGCCTAGGATCACATAAAAGTCTTGATAGCTATCTGACTTGCTTATCTTCTAGCGATTTAAACCTAGGGATTTTTACTTCCTAAACAGCTACATAGAGAAGACGGATACTTATTGTGTTTGCCTATCGTTCGTAAGACTCCATTAGTCCCCCGCCAACGCCAGCATTGGCACGCATGACTGATTATTCCAAAAATAAAAACCTGGATATCCTAATCGGCTGTGATGCCAATTCACACCATGTGGGCTTTGGAAGCAAGAAAAACAATAGTAGAGCTCAGTTTTTTTAAGGCACATATTTGACTTTTATTAATTTGGAAATAATCAACTCTGGAGGAGAGCACATTTTTGTTGATCCTCGATAACAAGGCATCATAGACATCACTCTATGCTTCAGATGTCTTCTAAAAGACTTCAGGGAGAGTGTATACGGAAATATATATGTGCGATCATAGATATAATGATTTTCTAGTAGAAGAGCTTTCAGTGGAGGGTCGCGTGTACTAGAATTCACCACAGACGTATTGAAGCATTTCAGAGGCTTGGTAGCATTGAAACAAACCAACGAAAGTATCTGCATAGTCCTGGCTAAAAATCAGTCAGTTAACCAGTTCAACGAACTGTTAACTTAGGTTTTTGAGAGTTCATGCAAGTGGTGGAAAAAAATTTGACAAATTAACACAAAATCTGGACAAAGTAAGACAAAGATTCAAGAAACTTCTGAATAGAGCTTTGAAAATTCGTGTTGAATATGATTGAACTCTGAACACTGAAGGAAGCAAGGAAGCAACTTTTCAAAAATTTTATTCAAAAATCAAAAAAAAGGTCTTACGAAAAGTTGTGTGATTCACAAACAGGACTAGCAGGACTATCACTAGCCAAGGTGGTATTTTAGGCGTGCTGGCGAATGAACTCTATTCAGTAAATATCTTTGGGCAATGACAGTAATGATAATCAAGAAAATAAGATCTTCAATATTGGTTACATCAGCGTGCTTGCGAAACAAGCAAAATGCATCGGGGTTGTTCTAAACAGAAAACTCAAATAAAATTCATATACCAGTCAATAATACAGTCAATTTCAAATTGGTATAAATATAAATGAATGGTCTGCTTGCAAAAAATGTTCACCCGTGGAAGATGTAACCACATTGCTGTGCTAGGAACACAGATAGTATCGAAAACAGTAAGTTTCAAATATGTTTTTATTTTTACTTTGTTACTGTTTTTATGTCTACTGAGCTCCGTCGAACTGAAAATTATATCATAATGTGTTTTATCTTCAACGATTTAGAAAAAGTTTTGAAGGTAGATCTCAGAAGATATTCAACTGTCGCAAAGCTCTTTTCCAGGCATAGTATTTGTTTGTGTTTTATCTTGATAATTTGTTTAAAATTTCATTAAGTAAAAATTTTCATTATGGTTTCTTAAATCAAGCAGTAATATTGATAGATAAAATAAAATAATATATATTATATAACTTACAAAGATTGTTTATTCTGATTATACTCAAGTATGTGCTTCGGATACTGAACCGGCATTTTAGGTTGAGTTTTATTTCCATAAATCGTTTCATGTAATGCGCTAGCTGTTGTAGTAGGACTACTTGTTGTTATTGCTAGTGAAGATAACATTGTAGAAAAATTACTTTCACCATTAATTTCTTTATTACTATTAATATTATTATCATTGTTAATCTTTAAAGTTTCGTTTTCGCTAATGTTATTATAATTATTACGTTTACTTTTATTAAAATTAATTAAAACAGTTGAGTTTTCGTTCACATTTTCAAATACTTGTATTCCTATTACGTTTGATGATGTTGTAATTATTAAAAATATAATAAATATATTTATTAAAATTGTGTTAAATTGCTGAAATTAAAAAATTTCGATTTCAGTTTATTATAGTTAAAAAATTAATCATTTATATCCCACCTTCATGTTTGAGAATATAAAACTTCACTCTTTTCACGTAACTACTTTTAATCTAAGCCAAAGCAGTTCAAAAATCACTTAATTTTTCATAATGTTGTACTCAGTTTCACTTCACTTTTATCAATCACTCTATTTTATCGAAAGAAATTTTCTAAACAAAAACCACTTTAAAATCTTACAACCGAACCAAAAGAAAACATTAAACATAAATGGAGTAGTAATAAAAGTGCGGGTGTCTTTTATACATTCGCATGTTATCAAAAAAACATAAAATGAAAGAATTTTTATTCTTTAATTATAATTAACCAACAAACAATAACAATAATTTCTTTAAATAAAAGAAAAAAAATTGCATCCATTCATAATTTTTTTGTTTTTATTTTTTTTTCAAGACGCAAGAATCATAATTTTGTTAAATACGTTAACAAGTGAAAATTACATATATTTTTAAAATGGAGATCGGCGTTTTGAGCAGTTTTACTTTTTTATTATATGGCATCTTGGTATCCAGAATTTCGTGAATCTGAGATGTTTGTGATGTTAGTGTTCATGAATAACCTAAACGAGGAAACTGCTGGCTCAGCATCTATTAAAGGTCCAAAATAAACCTCTTTTTTTTATGAGCCATCTGACCGACATTTTTCCATCGTTTTTAGATGTTACAAGAACTGAACTGACATACATTTCATCATAGTCAATGGAGAGGTTGGTGCATGCATAGTAAACAGATCTGGCCACGTCACAGATGGTACTAAGAAACAGGGTGAGAGTTTTTCTAGGGGAGAGAACAAAGTGATACCTACTTTAAGGTATCTGTTCGAAACAGCTCGGATTCTACATATGATTCACCAGACAAATGCCATCATGACAAAGAACCATCAGCTATGATGACCAAAACGATCCACTAACCAATATATGTCCTGGCAAATATATGGCCTGACCTTACCAACAGCTATACAAAGGTTGTATGGGATGCTAATTATTATTATTATTTATTCATTATTCTTCTTTACATTAGAGTTTACAAGAAAACAAGCAAGCTTACAATTTAGATAATAAACCTAGATAGTTACACAACTGTTGTATTATATAAAATCAGTAGTTCATCCCTGTATACATAGTTCGTCTTCAACGACTTTCTTTTTCTAACACAACGAACACACATCACGTCGATGGACGCCATCATCACCAAGTGAAATAAAGAATGTCCTATGTTAATTATTAAATATCAAATCTTTTATTTATATACAGAATATAAAACATGGTGTCAGAAGTTATTAACGTATAGAATTATTAATTGTATATCGTTTTCCAAATTCGGTGGTGATAAACACAAAAAAATTTAAAAATAAAAGTTAGTGAGGTTAAAAAATTTTTAAATCATGGGTGGACCGAGTGGTGAATCTGAATCAGATAAAATAGCTGATGAAAAAACTGCTGATAATCAAGTAAAAGATCTAATACAACAATTGGTCAAAGCTTTAACTGCGAATGCTGGAAGTAATGCCGAAATTGCTTCAAATATTGTGAATTCCAATATTCCAACACCAAAAACATTGAGGATAAAGGATGGAAGTGTAAAAGCTAATTTTGAATTTTTATCATGTAAAAGATAATTCGGATATGATCTGCTGCTGAGCAGATCATATCCGAATTGGAAAAAGGTGCTCTTTCAATTGAAAATTTGACGTATAATAGATTTAAATTCCATACAGCATTCCAGGGAAGTGATAATTTTGAAGAATATTTATTAAAACTACGAAAATTATTAAAAGATTCAAATTATCTTAGTGCTATGGATTAGCTTGAGGATGAATTGCTGAAAAATAGAATTATTGTTGGTATTCGAGACGATGCGGTACGGAAACGATTGTTGAAAAAGGAAAAGGTAACTCTTGCTCAAGTTATAAATGTGTCATGTGTGTAAAGTTGAAGAAGCCACGCATTCACGCTCAAAGGTCATGGATTGGATCCTGAGAAAATCAATTGTATCGCTGTTATCAATAAGTGTAAGTTTTTTGGTAAGAAACATGAGTTTTTATAAATGGATAAATGTCCTGCTAATGGTAAAACATGCAATTTTTGTAAAGAAAAAAATCCATTTTTTTTCCTGTTGTCCAAAAAAACGTGAAGAACATAAAAAATCGAAGAAAGTGAAACAAATTTCAGAACAGCAATCTGATGACGAGGAAGATAATTCATTTTCATTAAATGTAATATCCTGTGGTAAAGATGGTGTTATGGCATCAATAAATTTACGAATCAATAAAAAATGGCAGAAAGTAAGTTGTATACTAGATACTGGAGCCGCATTGAACGTCATTGGATATGAGAATTTATGACAACTGTTTGAACGAAAAGAAGTTGAGTTAGATGTTTCGACAGCTAAATTGGAAAGTTTTTCTGGTCATGACATTAAAGTTGTTGGAAAAAAATCGATTTTGTGTTCAAGGATAGGCAAAACGTTTATATTAAATTTTCAAGTGGTATCAGTGAAACATGGTCTGTTGTTATCTGCTGAGACTTGTAATGGACTTGGATTGGTAAAATTTTGCAATATTGTGAAGAATATTTCTAATGATGTTCCAATTAAGTCAGATTGCGTGAAATCATCGGAAAAAAATTGTTCAAAAACATGGTCATATCTTTCAAGGGTTGGGCTTGATTGATAGTGAAGTTGATTTAGAAGTTGATGAAACTCTAGTTCCTACTCGACAACCACCACGACGAATTCCGTTGAAGCTCAGAGACCGGCTAAAGGATGAGATTGACATTTTGTTAAAGGATGGAGTTATAGTTAAGGAAGAAATGCATACAGATTGGTGTACCAATATAATGATCGTAAAGGCAGAAGATAGATTTCGTATTGTGTTGGATCCGTTGCAGCTCAATAAGGCCTTAAAACGTCCTAATTATCAATTTCCAAAAATCGAGGAAATTTTACCAGAATTGGGTGAAGCAAAAGTTTTTAGTAAGCTGGATTTGCGAAAAGGATTTTGGCATTTAAAATTAAATGGAAGGAGTTCTAAGCTGACAACATTTTGGACACCTTTTGTTTGGGCGATTTCGATGGATTAGACTTCCATTTGGTGTATCGCCTGCCCGAAAATTTTTCAGCATAAATTACATGAGATTTTGAATGGTCTTACAAATGTAGAGGTGATTGCTGATGATATTTTGGTTTTTGGAAAGGGCGAAACATATGAAGATGCTGTTGCAGATCATAATACAAATCTGGAAAAACTGTTGAGTTGCAAATTAAACAAAGACAAGATGATGCACTGTCGGTCTGAAGTAACATTTTATGGTCATGTAATCACAAGTGAAGGCTTGAAACCAGATCCATCGAAAGTAAGAGCTATAACATCAATGCCTCGTCCGGAAAACAAAAAGGATTTGTTACGTTTTTTGAGCATGGTAAAAATTATCTGTCGAAGTTTATAAAAAATTTAAGTGATGAAAATGAGGTGCTTAGAAGATTGAATAAAGATAACGTGGAATTTCGATGGACAGAAGAAGAAAAAAATTGTTTCAACCGTATGAAGAATATTATTGGTAAGTACACATTGCTGAAGTATATTGCTATGAATTAACCAGTTGTTATAGAAGCTGACAGCAGCTGTTTTAGATTAGGCGCGTGTTTGCTTCAGAATGAAGAACCTGTTTATTTTGCTTCTCGGGTGTTGACTGAAACAGAAAAGAAATATGCGCAATTAGAAAAGGAACTTCTAGCGATTCTATTTGCATGTCGTAGATTTGATCAGTTTATTGTTGGAAATCGTTGGTTAAAACAGATCACAAGCCGTTGATTGGGATTTTCAAGAAACCGATTTTGACAGCATCCAAGAGGATTCAAGTAATGCTGATGTTGCTTCAACGTTATAATTTGAATATTGAGTACAAGCCAGGCAAAGAATTAGTAATTCCGGATACGTTATCAAGAACTCCAGCATCATGTTCTGAGGAAGTGGAAAAATTTGAAATTTTTCATTTAAAAAAAATTGAAGAAGCCTTTAAGTTCATAGAAGAAACAAAGCTTGCTGTTACGTTGCCCATAAATGACGAATGAATTACCCAGCTGAGACGAGAAACTAACTCTGATGTAGGTTTGCAGAAAATTATATATTACGTTGAAAAGGGTTGGCCAGCAGGTGTTATTGATGTTGAAGATTTTGTTAAAGTTTGGTACAAATTAAAAGATGACGTCACATATCAAGATGGTTTGCTATTCAAAGGTCACCGGATCATTGTTCCATTTAATTTTAGAAAAGAATATGTAGACAGGTTACATCAAAGTCATAACGGGATAGAATTCACGTTGAATCTTGCTAGGGATACGGTTTATTGGCCTGGTATAACTGAGCATGTACAAAATCGAGTTCAAAATTGTGAAACTTGTGTAAACTTTTCCTATACTCAAAGAAAGCAACCGATGATGTCGCATCCGATACCTGAATATCCATATCAATATGTTTCAGTGGATGTACTGGAATCTGAATATGGTGGATCGAAATGTAATTTTCTTATTACGGCGGATCATTTTTTGGATCACTTCGAATGTGATTTGATGAAGAATTTAAGTACTAAATGTATAATTGCTCTTTGTAAACAAAATTTTTCACGGCACGGAGTACCAGAAATTGTTTGCAGTGATAACCCTAAGAATTTTAACAATCATCAGTTCGAAAAATTTGCGACAAATTGGGTATTTAAGCATGTATCATCGTCACCTTACCATCAAGGAAGATATTAAGGAAGATATTAAGAGCGTCTTCAGTGCTACAATCAGCGGTAAAACCAAATTGTTGCTCATCAAGAAATTTAGTTTTGATTAAGTAAAGTGATACTCTCCTCTTAACAAGTTTCTCCAGAATTTTAGAGAACGTGCTCAATAATGATATGGGACGATAATTATTCATATTATTTTTATCTCCTTTTTTGTAGATTGGTACAACAACTGCGGACTTTAGCAATTCCGGGAAAATACCATGTTCAAAACTCAGATTGAAGATGAAAGTTAAAACATCATCAAGAAGTGGAAAAATTTTTTTAATTAGAGTAGGATTTAACTCATCTAATCCAGATGAGTACTTATTTTTGAGGGTGTATGCAGTTCTTATAACTTCATCAACCGATGTAGGGAATAGAAAAAATGACTTTAAATTAGATGCAGAGTAAAGTAACGATTCATCTACTACGGTGTTATCAGAAATGTGTTTGTTAAAAATTTCCAAAGGTATCGACGAAAAGAAGTTGTTGAATGCGTTAGAATTTTCTAAATCGTCTATTAAACTCTTTCCGGTTAGGTCATTAATATCATTAATTGAATTACTTTTTAGAACTACTACCAATCAATTCATCAATAAGACGCCATTGCGCTTTGACATCATTTTTTTACTCATTGAATTTAGATAAATAATAATTACGCTTCGTCATTCAAACTTTATTACGTATCTACTTACTTAAAACTTTACAATGGTTTTGTACCGTTAAATTATTTGGCTGTCTTTTAGCTTTGTTGCAAAGATTGTTTTTCTTTTGTATTAAAATACACAAATCGTTCGTGATCCACGGTTGCATTTTGTTTTTGGTTTTAGATTTATATGACAAAGACTCAGATCTACAATAATCTATGATCACTAGAAAATCATTTATAAATATTTTGTACGATGTAAATGGATCAACTTGGCTAAAGACATTTGACTAGCTATACAAAAGTAGATTCATGGTATTAAAGTCGTATCTAAACGAATCTTTATCATAATTAGAATGCAGCTACCGTTTAATTAGATACAAGGGTTTATGGAATGTTGCAACTCAAAGAATTGATCCTTAATCACAAATGGGAAATAATGGGAAATGATGAAGCCGATAATGAATCTAAGAAGAGTGCAACAATTCTTTTTATTGATTCAAAACCTTCTTTTTTTGGAATACGAAAGGATAAAGTACAAATTATGATGGTATAATTTAATCTCTGAAATAATTTCACTGGCCTAAGACACCGCCGATTAAAAAAAAAACGAGAGTATTTAGATTCTGTCAACTGGGCAAAGATTGTAAAATTTTGATCCGTAAGACACGAGAATGTTTCATCAGGAAGCTGCTTGTATTCACAAAATGAATTAATTACATTAAATCATCACCATATCCTGAATTTTCTAAAGTCAGTCTTCTAGCTGGGAAATCACAGGCGGAGCTCAGAACTATTTCTAGTCGCTGTACAACGTCTCACAACATTATTCTAATTTATCGAAGTAACCAAAAAAATTTCACGTCCATTTATGCTCTATATCTTTACCTTATTATCTATGTATATACTAGCAGTTATGTGCCTTTATTTAAAATTCATCTTTCAACTAGCGTAGATTATTTTATTTAAATTATAACACCACGAAGCAGAACATAAATATAAACTAAGTTTGCTCAAATTTACATCGCTTTATTGAGAAATTAATGTTTTGGGTTGACAGCCCAAAAACAATTCCTTTTCTGTGTTTTTGTTATAAATTTAGTTGTTTTATTTTTAAAGCAATAAATAGGAGATAGGAAGAGTTTAGAGCATTATATATTGCATCAATTAATAAAATGATATTAATTTAATTGGATCCGATGGTTAAACGACGCCATAACTTACTTTCTTTGCAGAAATGTTTTGTTTTAACTATAAACAATGGTTTCATTTTTCATGGTGCTATAGGTTGTATTCGTATAGAAATATTGAAATTCTTTGAGTATATAACTTCAACTTCACAGGTATGAGATATGTGTTAAAGCCACAATGTAAGTCAAGTATGAGAATGTCTTTTTATTCTTAAGAATTCAATTATTACACCTATCTGTTATTTTTTGGCCTGATTAAGAAAATTGAATGTAGAAACCAAATTTTAACCAAAGTCACACAATAAAGCAATTATTTAAGATATTTAAATAATTTCGCTTACTTTCTGCAGTTTGAAAAAAAAAAAAAATTTTTATAGTAATGCTGAATGCATGCAATAATTATAAAGTTATTATAAGAAATTGCTTTCATTTTTATGAAGTTTTCATTTTTTAATTTTTGAGTCAGTAATTTAATTTGCAAAACAACCAACAATCAATAAACTACACAAAACAGACAAATAAAAATTTTAATATTGAATGAATTATTCTAATTATCTAAATAATCTCGATTTTCATAAAATGTTTAAATTATTATAATTAAATGATAAAAAAATCAATGCAAAAACAAAGAGTTGATAGACTGAAATTAAATATTTTCAAGTCCTTTTAAACAGTAGCGATAATGTATCTAATACAGAAGAGAGCAAAACTTAACCCAGGCTTCGTTTGTAACAATTGCTTCAATTAATCAACCCGGTTTGTTAAGATAAATATATTTAAGTTTTGAATCTGAGATATTTGATCTTGATTTCAAGTTACCTTTCCTTAGCTTTGCTTGTAATCTATTTTGAAACACAACGCAAGAATTCAAGCAGCGCAAAGGATTTAAATTCGTATTACATTTTTACAAAAAGCCTTGGAAAAGGGGTACTGTAGTGGATATGTATCGTCTCTTCGCTTGATTATCCTTTTAAGTCCTCAAAAAATTTGGCATATCCGGAAACATCTAGGCTCAGGAATATCCAACTAACCCAATAATTCTAGCCTTTCTGGTTAAATCGGATAATATTTGGACTACTTCTTGTCTGTAAACTATCTAACTAATGATGGACACTTTCCCCAAAATCTGCTAAATCTACTGCTGAAAAAGCCTTCGACAGCTTGAACACCGGAAGGATTAAGTGACAGATTTAAAAACTCTCTAGGAAAGTAAAAAAGTTAACCCATTCAAGTCAGTTGGTTCTAATAAGGTTCTACTGTAGCGGCAACTCTCATCAAAATTATTACAATCACAAAATTAAATTACCAACGTGTAAGCCTGGTTTTTTATTGCGGAAACCACTTTCAAAACCAACAAAATAAACAAAGATTTCAACAAATTTAATGCAGTACTCACTGCTCTGCCGGCCGCAAGATGATGTGGTTAACATCATGGACATTATTAAAGCATCCGCCACAGCACAAAATCAATACGATTTTCCAAAAAAGCATTTTTAAAGCGACACTCTATAAGTGCAGGCAAGCGTAGAGATAGACTTCTTTCAGGTTTTCAAGAAATGGAAGACAACACCCAATCGGAATTTTATCGCAAGCTTGAGTCAGAAGCCGGCGATTCAACATTGGTCAATAACGACCTTCTCAAATAGCTTTGGCTTAAACGCTTGCCAACACTTTTAAGAACATCTGTAGCCCCTTGGGCAGACAAGGATATTACAAAAATCCTTCCTATTGCCGACAAAATTTGGGAAGTTGCTCAACTCACATCTTCCTCAATTGCTGCAACCTCGCAGTCAACATCCCAAAGCAAGGCAACGCCAAGTGATAGGGATTGCGACCTTGCTAATCTCGAGTCTCGACTCAAACATCATCTCAATAAACTTTTTGACGATCTCTGTAGCCGATTATCTCGTCAAGACAAAGGTTACAGAAGTCGGTCAACAACTTCAAGAGCGAACTACAGTTACAGACGCTCTTCTAGATCTCGTCACCGATCTTCTTCTAGATCACGAAATATATGTTATTATCACACCAAATTCGGCAACAAAGCACGTAAATTTTTACAGCCGTGCAAATACAAAAACGGACGCAACAGCTTCGCAGTAAAAGGACTTGGGAAACTACTAAGTTCTACTGTTACTACGGCTAACAGTGGGATCTACAATTCACGCCGTCTATTTGTTAGGGATGATGAAAACTAATTACTGTTTTTAATCGATAGTGGTGCTGAAGTCTCAGTACTACCCCATTCAACCTTTCCTCACGGCGACAAGAATCCTATTTAAACGCTAACTACTGCTAACGATACAGCAATTCCCACATATGGTATACTAAACTGTTGAAACTGAAGATCGGACTTCGGCGTACATTCACACATACTTTCATTTTGGCAGATGTTAACAGGCCTATAATAGGTGTTGATTTCCTCTCAAAGTATGACATTTTGGTCGACCTCAAAAATTGGAAGTTAATCGATTCAAAAACATCTCTTCATGTGAATGCAATCATAACCAATTGTAATACGCCTACTCCTAAATATTTCAGCGTCGACAGTCAATTCGGCACTCTCCTTAAAAAGTTTTCGTCACTGACCGAGGCACCAAACTATGGTCTCCCAATTAAGCACAATATAAAACATTACATTGTAGCTAATGGAAGACTTCCATCCATTAATCCAAGACTCTTAGACCCGACGAAACTTAAAGCTGCAAAGACCGAATTCAAACATATGGTGGAAGTAGGCTACAGACAGCTTAATGCTGCTACTGTTCCGGATAGATATTCCATCCCCAATATACAAAAATTTTCCTTGCAACTAGCAGGATGCAAAATTTTTTCCGAAAATAGATCTGGTAAGAGCATGTCACCAGATACCTATGGCAGATGAGGATATTCATAAAACAGTTATAACTACAACTTTCGGATTGTTCGAGTTTACCCGTATGCCTTATGGTTTACGAAACTCAGCACAGACATTCCAGCGCTTCATCAACGAAGTTACAAAGGAACTGGATTTCGTCTTCGTCTATATAGATCCTCATAGCTAGCCGCTCCGAAGCAGAACATCTTCTGCACTTGGAGAAACTTTGCACTCGCCTAACCGAATATGGCATCAACATAAAAGCTTCAAAATGAATCTTCGGCCAAAAATCACTTGATTTTTTGAGCCAATTTCGGAAAACGGCATACTCCCATCGAAAGATAGTCACTGCCATCTCCAACTTTCAAGCTCCCGCATCAATCCACCAAATACAGAAATTCGTAGGTATGGTGGGTTTTTATCGCCGCTTCATACCACGTTTAGCCGAATTGTTAGCGCCTATTCACGGGCATTTGGCATTATTGATTAAAAAAGGCAAGAACAAATCCAATTTTTCTTGGCCAGAAGACTGTAATGAGTCTTTCATTAAGGTCAAAGAATCTCTTGCCTCCGCAACTCTTTTAGCATATCCGTTGGACAACACACAGTTCAACATCACATCAGACGCTTTGAACACTGCAGTCGGAGCTGTACTACAGTAGCACAACAATAGATGTTGGGATCCACTTGCATTTTTCTCCAGGAATCTCACTCCTACTGAAGCAAAATATTCTGCGTTTGATAGAGATCAAAGCAATCTATCTCGCAATTAAACATTTTCGCTATTTTGTCGAAAGTCAAAATTTCTATGTCTACACTGATCACAAACCTTTGATCAAAGCCATTTCCTCCAAAACTTTAAGAAGTCCACGACAACTACATCATCTAGATTTTATCGCTCAGTTCACCACAGACATGCGATGCGACACATCAAAGGTAAAAACAACGTATCAGTGATTGCTTATCACGTTCTGGGGAAGAATCTTTTACAGAAATTTACAATTCTACTTTCAATTAGAAAGACTTACCGAAATTGCAACAGGAAGACAATGAACTTAAGAAATTGATTAATCCTGATAAACCATCAAGATCATCAAAAGTTAAACTTAGGTTCATACAATCATCAGACAGCAACGACAATATCTGGTGCAAGACATCATATGGTTATAATCGACTATACGTCCCACACATCATCAGAAAAACAATTTTCGATAACCTACATTGTTTAAAACATCCAGGCATACGTGCAACGCGGAAGTTAATTACATCCAAGTACTTTTGACCACGAATGAAAGCTGATTCAGGAATATGGGCTAAATCTTGTGAATCGTGTCAACGATCAAAATTTCGTAGACACACAACATCTGCGGTTGGTAAATTTGAATTACCGAATTGCAGATTTGATCATATCCACATCGACATCGTTGGACCACTTCCCCAATCAAATAGTTTCAGCTACATAGTTACAACAGTAGACTGATCAAAGTTTATGTAGTACACCACCGTACATCACTGCTAAACAACTTATTTCACAAAATTTTAACTCTGAAGAATTCTGGCTGATGTCTTGGAACAACAACCTTCCATTAAATGGTACATTTGTTCAAAACCCTAATGTGAAATTAAATGGTTTTGAACTAAAAAGAAATGATTGGGTGAAATTAAATCGTATTAGAACAGGCTATGGTAGATCAAACTATACATTACATAAATGGGGTCTGGTGGATTATCCATCATGTGAATGTGGTAAGGAATTTCAGACAGTCAATCACATATCTCAAGAATGTAACTTAACTAAATTCAATGGATGTTTTGAAGAGGCTTTTTGTTTATCTGATCAATTTATTGATTGGTTACATGGACTAAAAAATAAAATTTAATGTATTTTGATGTTGAATAAACCGTACGATTAAAAAAAAAAAAAAACAGTAGACCGCTTCACACGTTGGTCTGAAGTATACCCTATAAAAGACATGACAGCAAGTACCATTGCTTCAACATTGTTACAAAAATATATCTCTAGGTTTGGTATTCTGAACAACTGCTTACAATCCAAAAGGAAACGGTCTTGTCGAACGCTTCCATCGTCAACTTAAAGCATCTCTTCAGGTGAGATGCAATACCGTCCATTGGAGCACTGAACTCCCACTGGTTTTACTTGGCATCAGAACTTCATTCAAAGAAGACCTCGACTGCACCCCTGCAGAAGTAGTGTATGGTCAAACTCTTAAGATCCCCGGCGAATTCTTTGTCGATTCTCCTACAGCCAATATTTTGGATACTTCTGAGTTCATTAAGAGATTGTCACTTCTCCAAGGCACGAAGGGTCGTTTACAGTTGTATTCAAACTGTGTAAATTTTTCGTCGTGGACATTTACGGGAAAAACACGACGATTGGCATCGGCAGGTTGAAACCAGGCTACAGCATCTTGTCAAAAAATTATCTTTTTAAAAATAAAAGTAGGATTTAGATTTTTTAATTATAATAATATTTTCGCACTCGTTCGAACAACAACTCGTGTTCAAAATAAAATAACTTTTAAAATAGCTTTTGATAACAGACTGCCAACTATATAATTTAGTATAAAATCAAAACCCCCGATATAGAAGCCTTCTTGATTTTTTAGCACAGTAAAAATCGTGAACTTGTAGCGCCATTTTGAAATTAAAACTCAATATAAACAAAATTAAAAAACTCGCCATAACGCTCATAACACCATCTGGAAAAATAAAACTCCATATAAAAAAATTCAAAAATATTTAATCAAAAATGTTCATTGTTTATTGCAAATGGCGTGAATGGGTATGGCTATGATATATCGAGGGTTTTGATAAGATTCATAATGTACTAAAAATGAGCATATGATATTTTGTTTTATTGTGTCTTTGCTCAATTTAATTTCCTTACCATAAATATTTTAGCACTTATGTTCGAAAAAATATACGGTTTGAGCTTCAGATAAAGGGAACATTTTAGTATTTGAAACATAATTCGATTAAAAATTAACGTGTGTTCCATTTACAACATTTTCCTTTACTTTTGTACTAAATTCTGTTTTCAAGTTTACTAAGTGTGTTCCATTTACCACATTTTCCTTTACTTTTGTACTAAATTTCGTTTTCAAGTTAACCATATCAAATGATGGTAAAGCTACGTGACAAACTTACGTTTCTATTCACCGCCAGAGTTTTTGTCAGTTTAGAGAATAATTTCAAATATGTTTACCCAAATGCTTATACAAATTTAGAATTTCTAGCCTAAATGTCATATTTCTGTCCAGCTTTCTTTAATTGTTTATATTTATCATGAATCATAATTTTAATTTTCAGAAATTTTTTAATATTTAATTAATTTTCTTAAATTTAACAAACTCAAAATAAAATTTAAACTTAAAATTTTGTCAAACTAATAATTTTCTTTTACGTTGCTTAGCAATATTGTCTTTCAAAATTGTCAAAACAATTTATTGTCAAAAAAAAATGTCGGAAACGTGTGGTAAGAAAGAATTTGAGTTGTTGTAGATCAAAAATCTAGTACACCTCACATTTAAGTCGTTCCATTTAAAATTTGGTTCGGGTAGCAAGCTTACCTAAAAGGAACACGGGTAATTTGTATACAAAATTCTACTCTTATGGTTTGTATTTCAGGTGCTCTAAATATGTTTATACTAATTAGTACCTGGGTTCCGTTTAGACAACTTGCCAGCTGAATCAAATTTTAAATGAAACGACCAAAATGTGTGTCTTAGATTAATTTTCTGACATTTATTTTTGATAAGATATAGTTTTAATAAATTATAAAAACAGTATTGCTAAAAAATGTAAACTCCGTCGGTTTAAAATAATTTCTAACATAAATTCAATCTGGCTTTTGATACCAGACTGCCAACTATATAATTTAGTATGAAATACATAATGTACTAAAATTTTGTTTTTTTGTGTCTTTGCTCAATTTAATTTCCTTACCATAAATATTTTAGCACATATGTTCGAAAAAAATATACGGTTTGAGCTTCAGATAAAGGGTGATATTTTGTTTTTTTGTGTCTTTGCTCAATTTAATTTCCTTACCATAAATATTTTAGCACTTATGTTCGAAAAAATATACGGTTTGAGCTTCAGATAAAGGGAAAATTTTAGTATTTGAAACATAATTCGATTAAAAATTATTATTATAATTTAAAAACTGTATCGTTATTTTTATCAATTTTTACACGTATTTTTGAGTTTTTAAATAAATATTAATAATAAAAACAAAAAAATACGAGTTCCAACGCAGTGTTTTATTCGTTCAATTGAAAAACCGTTAATTATTATTATTCCCGGTATCACCACCTAATCGTTATTAGGTAATGTTAATTGCCATAAATTAGGGATGATTAATTGTGTAGGTGTTGGCAATGCAAGTAACAACAGTTAGTTGCGCGCTTTTAATCGATATATGTGGTAATAAAATTGCGCGTCCGATTTTTTTTTATTTACTTTAATTAATTTAATAAAAAATATTTAGTGTTTAGTGAAAATATTTATTTAAAGTTTAGTGAAAAATAAAGAAAATATGTCAAATAATAAAATTCAATTAAAATCTAGTGCAAAAATGCATAAAAATTATTAAGTGCTTTTCTGTTAAAATTGGTAAATAATCTGTTAAAGTTTTATGTTAAATAATGCTAGGTAGCTTTGTATGTTTTTATCAGTTAAATGTGAAAGTGAAAACAGTTTTTTGTGGTTTTATCTATTCCGTAGGATTTAAAAAAACAAAAATATTAAAGGTAAGTTTTTTCAAATCTTTTGTTTTTATGGCGTTGATGACGCATTAACTACATAATGGCATTTTATTGCTAATTATAGATGAATTGCTAATTATAGATCTTAATAAAATCTTGAATTTAAAAACAATATTGCTAAAAAATGTGGTAAACTCCATTGGTTAAGTAATTTCTAACATAAATAAAACCCGGATTTTGAATTTTGATAATAGACTGCAAACTAAAAAATTTGTATGAAATACATGATGTTCTAAAAATATATCGGATATTTTAGTATTTGATTTTTGTTTTAATTGTGTCTTTGGTCAATATACATAATTTCCTATGTTGGTAGCCCCTAAATAATTTAGTACTTACGGTTTGAACTTCAGATAAGGGAAAATTTTAGTATTTGAAACATATTTCGATTTTATTATAATAATTTAATATCTGTATCGTTTATTTTTATAAATCTTTTACACGTGTTTATGAGTAATATTATTGTTTTTAAAAAATGTTAATAAATGAAAACAAAAAAACAAGAGATCCACCGCAGCATTTTATTCGTTTAATTGAAAACCGTTAGTTATAATTATTCCCGGTTTCACCACCTTTTGAATTGCCATAATTAGATAATTAAAATAAATAAATCGTTATAAACGCTAACTGCAATAAATTAGGGATGAAATCTACCTATTTCTAGCGGATATACGTGTCGCTTAGACTTTTTTTTATTATTAGAACTACGCGAAATCTATAACATTGGTTAGCCCTTAATTAAAGTATTTGATGGATATTAGCTCACAATATATCCAGAACACTATGTTTCCAGAGGTGTGGTGAAGTCAGCCTGTGCATCAGCGTCGCAATATTTTTTTTTTAAGAATTTCTGTGTTCAGATTAAAATATTTGTTCTGTAAAAAAATGAAAATCGGGAAGTCGTAGTGTGAATTAAAATTTTTATTATTTTGTATTTATTTGTTGTGAAAAACAAATTAACACCAAGGTCACTGTAAACGTGGCCAATATTATGGTAAAATAAATTTCTGGTGCGGTATATCTCCCTGGTGGTCGCCAATTGAAACTGAAACTCCGGTTGATATTAACCCTAAAAAATAATAAATAAGTATGATATAAGGGTGAATTTGAACAACTTTTACCATGTACTGTTGATATTTGATCCGTAGGTGAGCCGTAGATCCTATAAAATGAATTATGGATATTGAAAATATCACGAGGATTAATAATGCTTTCAAGTTCATCGCCTGCCATTTTGTTTGTCATGGATATTTAACTATGTCAGATCTGAATTGTTTTCAAAATTTTGTCGTGGTGGTTGGTCGCCTGAACAACTGCTTGTTTGAAACTCCAATAACAATTAGTTCTGAGAGTCAACATTGTTAAAACTTTGTAAGGTTTTTGTGATGTTTGTATTAGTTTTGTATTCCATTTTGTATTCCAACTGCCCGTCACGAAAATTTTCTCCAAAAACAATTAAATTTTGTAAGGATGAAAATTATTTTGAGCTTTATTGATTTTATTCATAATTCTGTGTTGGTGTAATTGTAATACAAAAACTACATATTTCGATAATTCGTTGTTGGAACTTATTCGTGTGTGTATGTATGTGTTTTACTGTGTAAAATTACCTCCCTTGCTCGTGATCCTGTTGTATCCCTTCGGTACCACCAATTAAGGCATTCCTTCGCAGGGCAGGGGTTGAGTGTAGTGCCCTCTCATGTAATGTGTTGTCGTGGTTTTGCTGCGTAGTGTTGAGCATGACTGCTCTTCGTTCGTCTTGTCTCAGCCATTTCATCATACTTGTGATGATCTCATTCGACCATTCTTCCATTAAAAGTTGACTTTTCAGCTTAGTGTAAAATAATTTAAATAACAAGTGGAGTAGGGATGGCAAAACCGGTTTCAATAACATAAGAAAACCGGTTTAGAAACCGGTTTTCATTGTGTTACGAAACCGGTTTTGCCATCCCTAAAGTGGAGTGATTGATTCTTCCATATGCTGTTCATTAAGTCTCCGTGTATTTGCTTCATGTGGGTTCCTTAAGTGCTTATACTTGTAAAAGTACTCACGGAAACATCTAGGGCCTGAGATCATCTACGTCAAGTAATGGTTGATGTCACCGAGGTTCCTCTTGCTTTGTTGCTTTTACATCAGAGATCTTTGATGAAGTCTTCTCGTGTTCGTTGACCACTACCACTCTGTGATGCTATATGCAGAGTCTTTTGCTGTAAAATCGATCGACATCCTACTCGTAATAATATTTACGCACAAACGAATCGTAAAACACATTTTAAATCCTAGCTATCGTGACTGAAAGTTGAGCTTAACGCCCGTAAAATACAAACCCGTTGCTCTATAAAACATTAGTGTAATATTTTTCTACTTTGTTGCCCGTAAAATAATCGCCCGGAAAATAATCATAAAATTAGAACAAACAAATACATTATTGTATGAAGTTTATAGAGAAAATCTTGGGTATGTTTAGTATAATTTTCAAAATGTCTAGCGAGCCTTAAAAATTCAAAAATTGATTTATTCTACAATTAAGTTGTACAATTGTGCGTAAAACGTTGTACATACATTCAGGCTGAAAGGAATATTTTTTCCTTGGTTCAATAAAAGCCCTCGCTTCGCGTCGGGCTTCAATATGAACCGCAGGCGTAATTTTCAACTTCCTGCTCTCGATATCTAAATAACTATTACGACCTCATCAGACATCGTCCGAAAAGCACAGCGTATGCGGAATGATGTCAGTCTGTAAGCCGTTTTAATAGGTCCACACATGGGTGCCACATACATTTATATTGATGTGCTAACACTACCGAGAAGCTGCCCGATCGGTTGTTTAGGGCCGCTATTGATTGGCATAATCCTTGCAAGAGCAGCCCCACCCCACTCATTGTGCTTTGTCACCAGCGTACATCAGATGGTGTTTGAAGATGATTCTCTAGTAGTTGAGTCTGTGGTAGAATGACTCCAAGATACCCGTGGTGCTGGCTAAATGTTATGGTCTGTCCAAACCTGGATATCGATCCTTTTCACAACTTTTCGTTTACTCATTAGTTTGACTTCCATTTTCTGATCGGCTAACTCTAGTCCTGTATTGTTTTGTTCAGTCATGCTCTAACGCTGATTATGGTCTGGATACAGTTGGCAATAATGTTCGTGAGGTTCTTGACTACAACAACTTTGGCAATGTTATCTGCATAGCCGATAATCACTGTTTATATGGGTATACGTACTCTGAGTACACATGATGTTCCATAACAGTGGTCTAAGAATCGATTTCTGGGGCACTCCCCCCTGTTATATTTTACTTCTTCGAATCTTCTTCGGTATCATAGACCAGAGTTCTTCCTGTTAAGTAACTCGCTATTGTACAGTATTGTTAATACTAATACCAAAGAAACAGTATTCTTTGTCACCCTCTAGCCATCTTTTGCCGCTCAATGGGCTATGCACTTGTATGTGTGTGTGTGTTAGTTTTGTAAAATTGAAGAAAAAAAATTATTTTATAAATTGCATTATCAACTTTATGTTTCAAATCTGCTGGGTGTCCCGCGACAGCCTACTTTTTATCTATGTCATTTTGTCAAACAAAAACTCACCTGTTGGTGTCATATGACATATGACAATGACATATTGATATGGTGAAGTTGGATTTTCATCCTGATTTTGATGTAAACACGAATTCGACGATGGTGGGATGGCCATCGGGATGGCAAATTTGATTGAATTTATAAATTAAAAAAATAAAGGGAACATAATTCAAAAAGGTTGAGAAATACTTGGAAAAGACAACTTGTGATTATTTATTTATTTTTACGATAGCTACCTAGTCTCAAATTATTTCTTTTGACACGGCTAACATTGTTAAAATTTTATGGATCTATATTAAAACCAAGTCAACTACCAGTATATTCTAATATCAATGCAGTTTTCATCGATTAAAATTGGCAATCACCCGGGTAAGAAAAAGCTGAGGGACCAAGTTTGGGCCAAGCCCACACCACAGCTTTTGGGGTTTGGGACAGGCTTAACATTTTCAAAAGGTCCAAGTTTGAGCCAAGTTTGAACTAATGTCCTGGGGCCAAGTCCGGCAAACCAGGCTTATACTAAATCTGGAAAATAACACTTGGCCAGGTCTACCATACAAATTTTTTCCAGACCTCCTTTGAATGTGTGGAAAGAGCTTGTGGAAAGAGTAACATATGTTTACAATGCATTAGACTGTTTAATAACGCGTAATATAATAAGCTGAATTTTTGTTCAGTCCAGGCATTTACAACTGACCCAGACTGAATCCAAAGTTAACTAGCCAAGACTTGACTCGTCAATACGGACCCAAGATTAGTTCGTTGTTTAATATTGGCAGCTCTTATACCCGGGCAATTATGAATATTTTTTGATTTCGTTCTATCAATCATAAATTTTCCAACGAACACATAATTTCAACAACAAATGATCAATTTTTTCTAATTATATGTCATAGTAAGATGGAATTCTTTACATTATAATTTTTCACGGTCTAATATTATTTAGTCACCAATCAATTGCGTTTTGTTTTTGTTTTTTTTCAAACTAGAAATCTCATACTTTACGTTTGAACAAGAGATATGCAAGAAGCTCTTACATTTGTAAAACATCTTTTTGTAAAAATGTTTTTCTATGTTTTAATGACTAACTAATTACATGATTACTCGTTTTGATTTGTAATGAATTAGAATTAAAATAAAATTAATTCTTAAAATTAAAATAAAAAATTATGCTATATTTAATTATTTTCATAAGCGAAATTATTATAGTATAACAAGAAAAGACACAAAATTTTCTTTTCTATTCTCCTTATCTCACATCAATTACACATTATAGTAAATGTTATGCTTTCTAGATGAACCTGTTAATGAGATATAATTATTTTAAGTTAGAGTTTTACAAAGAATATGTGTATTGGATTTTTTTTTTATTTTAACTTTCTTTGACAACTGTTGCATCTAGAGGTGTTAAAACGGGTATAACTAGAGTTATGTTTTGTAAACGAAACATAAAAGACGAAAATATTTTTTTTCAATAACGCATGGAGGGGAAAGATCAGTTTTTGTAGATTTATTAATTTTTTTTAATTTTTGATCTACGGGTGTGAAAACCCCGCGTACTACAGTCTCTGCTATTGGCGTTTGAGTTCTCACGTTAACATACCAGTGAGATATCACTAGTCAAAGTGATATCTTTGCTAGTAGATGAAGTCTATTTGGACTATGGTAGCACTCTCAGTCTTTGCTATGAAATATTCCTTGATGATGGCCTGCTATTGCTTGCATGAAGAAACAAGCCTTCATGAAGCTTTCACATCAAGTTCCACTTTAATCATGCAAGAGGGTTCAATAAAACGTTTACCGAGGTTCCTTGAAGAAATAACGGAATAGGTCCCTTGAAGAAAAATTGAAATACAGTTGACCACGATAACATCTTGCCTATTATAGGACAGGACGAACGGAGGAGGTCTGACCGACTACATTCGTCCTGAGAATCAGAAAGGTCAAATCTTAACTCCGAGATAGACCCTTCGACTCTACCGACTGACCTAGCCGGGTCAAACAAAAAACTTGAGGAAAAAATGAGAAAACCATTTGGATAGGTGGCGAAAGAATCTTAACAGAAAAATCGAAAACCAAATCAAAACAAATTTAACTACAACATACGATAATAAAAAGGGGTTTTGAAAGAGTGTTTATGTGAAATCAATGGAGAACCAGAGGACAGAAGCGGTTTAGCTATAGCTCTGAAAGCCAAGGGCTAGCATTTTCCTACTCGCCATTCTCTGGTAAGCAAAAGGTACCACCGGAACACCCTGTGTTGAGAATAAGCGGTTGGTGTAGGTGTTAAGAGAACGTCAGTCACAGCGGTCCGACACAAGTTATTCCGATGGTGCCTTTAGCTTGCCAGGGAATGGTGAGCAGTAAAATCCCAGTATTTGATGCAGCAGAAAGATTTGTCAGATTTTCTAGCACGATGAAGCTTCAAACTGCAAGGATTCACTTTTGATGTTGAGTATCGGCGTGATAAGCTAAACGTGGTTCCAGATGCCCTTTCGAGGATGTTCTCCATCAAGAGGCTACCGAGGACAAAACTGATAATTTTAATCTTGATCTAAAATCTCCTGCTTTCAACAGTCACAATTATCATAAATTAGTGAAGATATAGTGAGATGGACTTGTGTACAAAAAACTTAATTTCTCCCATAGTGATGTTGCACTGGAAGGCTAACTTAGAAATTGTGGATCCCTAAATAATTAACGACCAAGTTGATTTCCTAGGCCCATGATCCTCCTACTTCTGCCCACGCCCCATTTTTGGTCCAGAATGGAAACGCAAATTAACTCCTATGTTGCTTAGTGTGAAATATGTAAAACTATCAAGACAAATAACACCGTACTACGTGCTCTCATGATAACATCCCTAAAATCGGTCCCGGTCAACGATTAAAAATTGATATAATCGGTCCTTACATCCTGAACTAAGTCCAGTCATATAGCAGTTTTGAATGCAACAAGTGCTAAATTAGCTCCAACATTCGTGAAAGCGAAAATTATGAGGTTAGTTGGTGACGTGTTTGACGAACTGGAAGACGTTATTCCTCGACAACGCAAAATATACCGTTCCAAAGCCATGTGTCAGTAAATATACCCTTCCCTCCATTTCTCCTTTCATTTCCTACTCTCCAAAAAGTCTCCCCCATTTTTCTTAAATACTGGGTCACCCATATCTTTATTCAGTCCTCGGCGTTAGTAATTTTTTGTTTAGCCCGGTTATAGCTCAGTAGGTGGAAGCTGAAAGTCTATCTCGGGGCTTGAGCCCAACTACCATTTTCATGATTTTTTACGCTTTTCAGGATGAATGTAGTCGGTCGACCTTCTCTTTTCATCCTATCTTGTAATGGGCAATTAATTATCGGTGTCAACTGTATTTCAACTTCCCTTTTCTTTGGTTATAAAGCGTAGGTCGAAAAAAAAAAATAAAAAAATGACTTTTATAATTTAAAAAAATTTTTGGGGATATTTTTGAAATCGTGAGAAGACAGTGCAAGAGCGAAAAGTCTAACAAAAAGCATCAATTACTTTGGAAACTTCAAGAAAACGAAATGGAACACATAATTATGGAACACATCGTATATACAATAACGCAAAACTCCAAAAATTACTGTCGTCTAATCACACTATCATTCTAAGCTCGACCCATAAGGCAAATACCCATTAACTGCACCAAGAACCTAAATACAAGTCAACTTTTCGGTCTTAACAGATTAAAACTCAATCGGAGTAAAACCACGCTGATCACGTTCAACAAGAAAAAACGTTCTACATGAGTCCTATTATTTATTGTATATGCTCAGGAAACGATATATCTGGGGGTAATTGTAGATCGGTAAGTTCTGTAGGTAAGTTATATAGGTAAGTTGTTGTGAAGGTAAGTTCTATTGGTATTGTAGGTAAGTTCTTGTGAAGAAACTAGATGGATAGGGTGTAGCCTAGCTATCGTTAGGTAGATGCTTACCATTATAGTGAGATTAAGGAAAAGGGTGTTCGAGAAAATACAGAACATTTCCTGTATCTATCTAGATAAGAGAGGCAATTAGAACATGTCTTAGAACAGGTTCCACTCTAGCGAGAGGAAAAAGGAAGATAATCGAGTATGAAATCGAGATAAGAAGAGAGAGAATTCTTGGCTAGAGTTATCTATATACCGAATAGTTAAACAATTAAATGTTGATAGGAAATAAACATCGTTAAACGATGTTGATCAATAAAACAGAGTGAACCAATGAGTACAACACGCATCACTCCAAAGATGCTGTGGTCAAATGTTATGTGAAAGGTTAAAGTTCTAAATGTAAGCGTTAGTGCAAAAGTATTTGGACCGAAAACCAAGTTTTCTGAACCCATATTCAACTACACCTGCGCAGATTTAATTTTAGGAAAATTATTGCTACAAGATTGTCATCGTGTTTAATAGCCAAACAGCCGTGTAATTGTGACATATATGCATCATATCCAAATTGTTGAAAAATATGTGGGAAAGCTTAACAAAGCTTACTGGTCCTTTGGGGATAGTAGGTAATGACAAAATCAAATAACTAACCATAATACGGTTTGGGAGATACAGAATAAACTGGATCGTAAAAGAATTAGTAAACAAAATTATGTGTATTTCCTTAAATCTAAGCAGTTACTTATCAACTCCCTTGAAGATCAACCGGAAATGATGTTGTTCTTTTATGAAAGCAAACAAAAAACAAAACAAAATCTATAAGTATCTAAACTATAATACCATGAATTATACTTTTTTATCTTGCAATAAAAAACATAAGAGTAAGATACAAGAAAAGAAACTATATTAGTAGGTTAGTACTGTTAGACGAATTCAGTTAGTGTAAAGATTTTCAATTGAAACGATTAAATTATTTTCAAGTGCGTTTTTTTAAAATTAAAATTAAAAGTGAGTGTAATTCCGAAGCAAACTGTGTAAAATGTTTAAAATATATTTATTTTTCGGAATATTTACCTCTACATCAATTTTCTGTGATACAATACATTTCACAAATTCTGAAAATCATTTAATCAACTCAACAAATTTCACAAAATATCAATTAAATGTGCCTGGTTCACAACCAATTACGATAATTGAAGCTGACAGTCCTGTTGTACACAGTAGTAATCATGAAAGGAAGTTTGTTAAAAGTGATGAATTAATTAAAAACGAAAAGGATTTAAACCGTCACAAAACTAACTGGAACAATTCGTTTGCATATTTAAATGAAAATAAAAATGGAAACAATTTGTCAGCATACAGCGGAACAGAAATCATTGAACCAAATCATGAAAATGAAGAAAGTGTTTCTCGCGATTTATATTCTTCTTCATCATCCATGACCTCAAAGAAAACAGTTTATTCACCGGAATTATTAAAAAAATTTATCAGAGATTATAATGAAAAACTTAATGAAAACGAAAATCAAGATCATGATCATGAAGTTGTTTTATCAGATCAACAACAATCAACAATTGAAGAGAAATTAAATGAAATATCTAAGCTGACATATCAAATAACAACAGAGCCGGCGTACGAAAATCATTATGATGAGAATGGTCAGATTGAAAATAGTGAGAGTGATGGAAAACATGCTCAAGAGAAATATGTAAGTGATACTGACTCACGAAATAATAAATATTATCAAAACAATAACTATCAAAATTTTGAAACAAATCGTTTTAATGATAAAGAAGGATGGGTGACGCTTGAAGCAGTACCTTGGTCAACCAGTAAAGTTTCAAAATGGAAACCGAATAATGACAATAAATATTCAGGAAATAAAGCGCCACATTATGGTTATATTTCATCCGTACCTTCTCCATGGGAAGATGAACCAGAATCGTATGAAAAGCCAAAGCCACGACCTCCATATGAATCTTTTCCAAATGAAGAAATCTACTACAATCATCACGCACATCAATACTCAAGCCGACCTGATTCAGTAAAGCCACCTGTTTACTCATACAATCAGGATTTTCAAAATACTAGACCTTCATCTTGGCATAATAACGATGAATATGAAAGACCTATAAAACGACCAAACCCCTCAACATCATATTTTTTACATAAACCATCAACTCAATATGGATCCCCAGCATCATCTTTTTCAGACTCATGGAATGATAATAGATATGCATCAAGCAGTCATGACTCTACGTATAACCGACCACAATGGAACGATGATATAATTACGGATAACCGACCTTCAAATTTCCCACAACAAACGAATGATAAAAGATTATCTTCAGCATATTATTCGGCATCGAATTATCATGGAGGAGATCATCCATCAAATCATCCTACAAATGGTAACGGTGACTGGGTTTTAATATCAACCACTAAAGGATATCATTTTCCAACAAAACATGGCAAACGTGCTATGGGATATCAACAGAATAATGATGCAGATAGTACACAAACGATAAGATTATCTGTTTTACCAGTTCTTTCTGCACAAAACTTGCAAAATGTTTCAATGCCATTTAACATAACCACATCCCATAATGGAGTAATTGAAGTAGACTCATCTTCAGAATCATTAGAAAACTCAATTCAACAAAACAGAAGAAATTCAACAGAGATACAAAATAAAACAAAAAGAAAGCAAATGTATCAAAGGATTCCAATAAGTCGTGGTACACAGCCAGACAGCTCTGCAGTTATAGCTGCTGTTGGTGCTGGTATGGTACCAGCAACGGTTGCTATGCTGATGCCGATGGTTTTAGGACGTAAACGAAGAGAAACTAAGTATGTTGTGCTTAACAAAAATGTGACATTGCAACTGCATCCGATTACAAAATAAAAGTATAGCTAAAAGACTTAGAAATTTAGTTTTTATGTTAATTTATTTATATTATTTATGGAATAAAAGTAAAATTTAGTAAAACATACATTAACTAAAGTAAATTTGTTTTTGAATAAATTACCTTACATGTCGTCATTTTATATCACTGATTATAGTTCTAGACTTGTAATTTAAGAGTGCGTCGGTTCCGATTGCCGATGGTAGCCATTTTTCAGAATATGTATTTTCGGACCTAGCCATCATTGATCGAAGGTCTGCAGGGTCACAGAAACGAGGGAAAAACAAAATTAAAAAAAAATTTCTTCAAATATTTTACCAACAGAACAAAAATAAAAATGAATCAGATGAAGTGATAGCTGAAGGAGGGGTTGGGGGAGGGGGATGCAATTATATTATTACATCAGTTATATCTGTCATCTAAAACACATTATGTTGCGTGGAAATGGTGGGTGCGGGAAGGCGTGCGGAAGGAGGCTATCATTGATCGACGGTTTGCAGGATCGCAGAAGCGAGCATGGATAATAAAATACATTATTTTAAAATATCTGACCAACATAAACAAGCTCTAACAGATAAAGTGATGGTTGAGGTAAAGGGTGGAGGCGGGTGCTTTCATTGATCAAAGGTCTGTAGGGTCTCAGAAGCGAGTGAAAAAAAAATAAAATAATATATTTTAAAATATTTGACCGACAAAACTAAAATAAAAATCTGTCAGATGACGTGGTTCAGGGAGGGCATGGGGAAGGGGCTGTAATTGATCGAAGGTCTGCAGGGTCGCAGAATCAAGTAAAAAATAAAATACATTGTTTTAAAATAATATATCTTACAATATCTGACCAACAGATCAAAATAAAAGTCTATCAGATGAAGTGATGGTTGAGGGAGGATAGTATCATTGATCGGAAGTCTGCAGTTTTGCAAAAGCGAGTGAAAATAAAACAAATAAAATAATATATTTTAAAATATTTGACCGATAGAACAAAAACAAAAATCTATCAGATGAAGATTGACGGATGAGATGGGGCTAAACTATTTTAAAATAATGTATTTTAAAATATCTGACTGACAGAAAAAAAAATCTATCAGATAAAGTGAGGGTTGAGGGGGAGGGAGGGAGGGGGGGGGCGGCTTTGGGTGTTGGAGGTAGTTGTCATTGATCGACGGTCTGCTTAAGGTCGCAGAGGATAGTGAAAAAAAATTTTAACATCATTACTAAAATCATTTTTAAAAATTAGAATTAAAACAATTTCTAAAATATGAACAAAAAGATAAACATTTTCACTGTTGCTTACCTTCATTTTATTAAATTAGAATAAGAAACCAAATTTAAATATTGAACGATTTTCATCGTTGCTAACTTCATTTTATTGATCTAATTGTCAATTTGAATAATAACCGACATTTTAAAAAATATTGGAATATTGATAGCTAAATCTTCTTGTTAATTAATAATTAATAATTCTTGTTAAAAAATATATTTTTATGAAGATTAAAAAATCGGACGCAACAGTTGAATTCTATAGGATGGCTGATGAGTTATATAATCCCTTACAACCATCTGTAGAGCCAGGTATTGACCTTCGAGATATGGATGATAAAATTATGTTGTTAAAATTTTGATTGACTAAAAAGTTTAAATATGTACTACTAAAATTAGGTGTTCGAAAATTGTTCGACATTTTTGTTTTATTTTTCCTAATTTTGTCAGCCATATTTGAACAGGTCTGATATAATTAATTATAAACCTATATATTACACATTGTATTACAAAAATCTTTTTATGAGATCATGGAGCATGGGGAGACCAGTTTTTATTGATTTTTAAATTATTTTTATTTTTGATTTACGGGTCTTACATACCCGCGTACTCCAGTCCTTGCTATTAGCATATGAGTTAATGTGAGATGTCACATACCACTCGGAATAGCAGTGAGATATCACTAGCCAAGGTAATATCTAAGTGGTGCAGGTGAATGAACTGTATTCAGTCAACGGTAGCCCCTTCAATCTTATCTGTGGAATATTCGCTGATGATGCACACTATTGCTTGCTTTACTTTATATCTGACCTTTAACCATTGATATGCCACTAGCTGGATTATGGGTAACCCCATTTTAGTTTTGTTCCTGCAAATTTTTGAAACAAATTTGCGCATTACTCGTATTTTATTTTTATTTTCTCTATCCTATCATATTTCATTGGCCCATGTTATATTCTATTTTTGACAGGATTTGACAGGAAAATTGCGTCCATCAACATCCTTAGAACGCATGTCGTTGTGGGACCACAGCCTTAAACCAGTTCTCATACCACTTCACGCAAACTAAAAACTAATTTTATTAACACAGTAATCCTTGTTATGTGGTAAACACGTATAGGGCTTTCAGCTCAAACCCTAATCAAACATTTATTTCATTCGTGTTAAAAAGATCCCACATCATTATTCAATCGCAGCCCTTCTGAAAATAATACATTATTTAAGTTTTATAATAATTGCTAATCATTAAAATAAATGCTTCATTTATTTAAATTTTATGTTTTTAATTATCTAAGTTTAATTAAATATAAATTACTATATAAATTAATTTAATGAATATAAAAAATCTTCACAAAGTCCCAATTTATTGATCCTCTTAAATATATTCGAATTGATAATATTTTAAAAATTATAGCCGTTTAAAATCCCAATTTTTTCAGTCTGTACAAATCTTGTTAAATTACTTTTAATTAAAGAAAAATTAAAATTTAAGTTAAAAAAATTCTTAAGAAAACTTGAAGTAAAACTTGAGAAGTATAATGCGCATGTTATGCCCAATAGACTCCTATAAATTCAATTTTGATCAAAAATCAGATATAGATCCTCACCAAAATTTAGAATTTTAATTTTTTTTTCTGTATATATAATCGGATCATCGATGGGGATCTATTTCTGAAATTACAAGTTTTATGAAATAAATTTAATTTTCTTAAAAATTTAAATTATGTTTTTGTTTTATTATTCCGAAAATTGTGGATTTAAAATTGGTGATGCGTTAACGCGTTCCTCAACCCCGGTTAGGTATCGTTGAAACGCATTTGTTGCATTTTTTAAAAATGATAAACCAAATCGAACCTTTAGCTCAAGTATTCGCCGAAAGAAATCAATAAATGGTGAGCCTTGTCCAGGATATGTTGTTGTATTTTCTTCTTTGAAATTTTCGGTTGTAGCTCCATCTTGATTGTTTTCACCGTCAGATTTGTTTACTATGACTGGAACATCTGTTGGTGTTGTCGTTTCTCTAATAATAATTCCATCAATGTCATTTTCATTTCCAATTTCGTTATCATCAATAGTTTTTCCTTTCTTTTCAACAGCTTTTGTTATTGCTCGTCTTCTTCTAGGACCATGCTCTGGAACTGGAGCTGTTGTTTTTTCTTCAAATTCTTCTTCTTCTTTTTCTGCTATAACCGATTCTGGGACAACTGTTCCAACCACATACTGTGTACGATGTTGAAGCGTGTTATCCATAACCGAAGATGAATAATCATTTAAGTTTGACTGTTCCATTATTGCATCACTGTTATCTGATAATGTCTGTTGTCCGCTATAAATTGGTGAAATTTCTTGGATTGACGGCTGTGATTGAGCATACACCGTATTGACATTAACGTTTTCGGCAGAAGTTTGCGAGTTTGGTGCATTATTATACCGATATTGGGGTTGAGGTTGTTGATATATTTTCTGTGAGTTCTGCTGAGGATATGATGAAGTTGGTGGTCCAGGACGATATCCAGAATATCTATATCTGTTGTACGAGTCATATTTTCCATAACCTCCTGGATAGCTTGAGTATGCTGGATTAGCATTAACACGTTGCGATTTTATATTATTTCGATATATAGATGAAGTTGGCATACCTGCAATTACTTTTCCAAACATATCTTCTTCATTTTGACCATCTGAACCAGCATACTCTTCATTATTAAAATGATACAAATCATCTTTACGATCTGAGATTTCATATGATCTACGTAGAGCACCAAGTGGTCCACCAAACAAATAACTAGCTAGTCCAGCTGTTACAACCAATCCAACAAGACCAACGCCCACGGTTGGCATCACTTCTCGTGCAAAATAGTTATATATTTGTGTTGAAATCGGCTTATTCTTCTGATTTGGTTTTGGAATTCCCACTTTTGTTCCATTTTTCACAACAGTCCCGATTTTCACTTTATTCGGATTTTTCTTTTTATTCTTTTTATTGTTGGCATTTGGACGTTTTGGTTTTTTCGTTGCGTTTCCCGGTGAACGATCTTGTGGCAAATCGAAACCAGCTTCTTTAGGTTCTAAAATAAGCAAAGGAGTTGTTTCAGTTTTAGTAGTTGTTGAATCATTTGTAACTGAATCTTCTATACTTTTCATTGTTGTTGTTCTTGTAGTTACACCTGTGGGTTTTGTTTTCTTAGTTGATGTCTCTAAGCTGTCAATTGGCTTTTTATTTTTATTTGATGGAATAGTAGGCTTAACTATTTTCGCAGGAACAACTTGGACATCATCGTCTTCATCAGACTCAAAATCATCTTCGTCATCATAAACTGGTAAGGATGTGGTTGTGGTAGTAGGTTTGGTTGTTGGAATTGATGTTGGTCGTGTTCGTGGTGGCATTTTAGATTTTTCTTCGATTTTTTTCTTAATATTATTAACGCTAGCGTTTGGATTATTTTGTTTATTTCCTGAGTTGTCTTTGATTCTTGCGATTTTATCTAACTTTTTATCGGTCTCTAGACGATAGTTTGAATTTTGAGGTTCTGGTTGTACGGTTGGAGAATTACCACTTAGTAAAATCCATGTTGATATTCCTTCTTTATGGGTCGATGTATCTTTTAAACTACTATCAGCTGCCGACATTTCACGTTCAATTTCTTCCATCGTCATTGGAACTGCAACACCATGATGAACTCTTTCGTTTGTTGTAATCTCATCTTTAACTATTTTTTTACTGTCCGTTGTATTTGCTAACTGGTTCTTACCTTCAATTATTGCTAAATTTTCAATTACTTTATCTGTTTCATGTTTTGAAAGAGGATTTTCCAAATTCTTAATTTTGCCTTCCTGTGATTTTGTTAGTTTTGGTGCAAGGAGAGGTTTATCTTGTGCTCGTGATTTAAAAATGGTTTCCGCTATGTTCTGATGTTTTCTGTAATAAATTTAAGAATAATTGTTTTGTTTCTCTTTTGTTTGTTAAGATAAATTTTTACTGTTACTTTAGTGTTATTGTTATTGTTAATCCAAATATTACATAAAATTGTTTTGGTTAGAAAAACAAAATGCCTATTACACTTTCTGTTCGGTTTCTTATTAAGAACACTTGAACAGGATCACGAGATATTTTTCAGTTATGATTGAGTCAAACTAACAGAAAACTAAACAAACATCTGCTCACCAAACCCTCAGCTGTTTTATAAAATTCTTACGAATATGGTCTATTCTGAAATTTAAACTGACAATTAAAGAAACGGCGGCATAGAAAACCTAACCAATACCCACTTCGCTAACAAACACTGGCGCATTGAACAAAATGACTTTTTATATTACATTTTGATGTGCAGCTACCTAGAGATCTAATACCACTACTGGCATTAAGAACCTATGCGACAATATTCCAAATCAAGACGTTGGGGTTGGAGGGGTCTACAATGTTGGGGTTGGAGATATATATTTCAAATCCGAATTTGAATCATAGAAATTTGTAGGCATTCGCTTGAACCTTGATTGGAAGCTGCTATTTTTATCCCCCAGAAGGTAAACATCTTCATATCTGCAATCGATGGGCTGAACAACGAGAAACGCTGTCAGAAGCATAAAACTCCGAATTAGAATAAAGGAATAGAAGGCATTTAGCAATGGAGATGGATGAATATGTCTATTCCTGACTTTGTGGATCGACGTTAGGTGAAAAAGAGCTGTGGCAGAGAATAGTTTTCACTATTTGTTTGAATAGATTCCAGCGCATGGGGCAATGAAGACGTTGGCAACAGTGCAACAGTGAAGCTATTTTGATTCCAAGGCATGTTATCTCCGATACCAACAAGCTTCAAATCGCAACGGATTCCATAATATCATTAAATCTGATGGCAGAATAAAAGCAAACGAGAGCCGTATAGCCAAGTAGCATCCCAGACATTACTAAGAAAAGAAGAATTAATTTGTCTAATTTGTCTTTCAGATTGCCTCACCAGGGACTTAGTGGCCATACAAATCACTACTACGTATGAAGATTCGGTGTTCTACTGCATATCACAACTGATCAGAGAACACAATTCGACTCAAAAGTGTTTACCGAATTAACGAACTTTTTAGGCTCAAATCGGATACGGATAATGACAAACCATCCATTGCCAGCAAAGAGCAGCATTAATAGGTAGAAGTAACACCACACAGTGGAGCTCCAAAATACACATGTTTCTGTTAAGTATGCGAGCTACAGTGAAAGAAGGTGTTAGAGACCTAATCTGACCGGAACAACTTCGCAGTACAATGCACAATCGTATCCACTTAATAACACGATAAAACAAACAAAGCAACATATTTGTCTCGAAGTTGACTCGACTTGACTACGTTGTCGCTGACGTAGAAAGGCTATACATACAGGATTACAAACCCCATATGAAGGTACATAAAAAGATATACGTCGATTACAAAAACAGTTTATCAACTCGATCAAAGGCAAACAACAATCAATCTCCATAGAAAGATCAAAGCCAGCGTATGGTATTTTGCGTTTAATGGATCGTATGCCAGCACTCATTGCTTATTTCAAACAAACAGACGGACTAAACGAGGGGTTTCACCTACAAGCGCAGTACTGCAAAGGTTAATATGTTTAAACTTAAATAACTAATCTCTGCAAACAAAAATCACCTAGCCTACTATATATGTACACGCCCCAAAAAGTTCAATATTGTTCCACTAGTCAAATCTTGCTGACGAACAACTAAACTGCAAAGAAAGACGAAATCAAGTACCGTGCTGCAGGTTCTGCTTTATTGAATAACGGGTCTAAGAATGCCAACATGTACGTCACCTAACTTAGCCCCGCCATTTTTAAGAAAATTAAAAACAAAGATTGTGCTGTATTGTGCTACAGTTGTGCTGGATGTGCTACTCAGAAAGAATGCCATATCACCAATGGAAAAAATTTGGCACGCTTAAACAATTTTTCGAGCAGAAGTTAGCCCCACCATTTTGAAGAAAAAAAAAATGAAAACCAAAGGTTGTGCTGTATTGTGGTCGAGTTGTGCTGGTTGTGCTACTTAGACAAAAATTTCGTAACCCTAACAGAATCTTTTTTACAAAGCTTGTATAATTTTTTCGAATAGAAGTTAGCCCCGCCATTTTGGAAAAAATCAAAAACAAAAGAAGTGTTGTATTGTGTTATAGTTATGCTGGTTGTGCTGCTGAAAAAATATCGTATCACCAACAGAATAACTTAAACCACGCTAAAACCATTTTTTGAATGAAAGTTAGCCCCACCATTTTGCAAAAATCAAAGAAGAAAAGTTGTATTGTGCTACAGTTGTGCTGGATGTGCCATTCAAAACGAATCCCATATCAAAAATGAATAAAAGTTCTCACGCTAAAACGATTTTTCGAGCAGAAGGATATTTTCGAGCAGAAAGCATTCGAGCAGAAGATTAAACAGAAGTTAGCCCCGCCATTTTGAAAAAAATGAAAAGCAAATGTTGTTATGTATTGTACTCTAGTTGTGCTGGTTGTGCTACTCAGATAGCATTGCATATAAGCAATGAATAAAAGTTGGCAGACTAAAAGACATTTCGAGCAGAAGTTAGCCCCGCCACTTATAAAAAAATAAAAAACAAAGGTTGTACTGTATTGTGATTGAGTTGTGCTGGTTGTGCTACTCAGACAAAAATTTCGTATTCCTAACAGAAGAATTTTATAACGCAAACATGATTTCTTCAAATAGAAGTTAGCTCCGCCATTTTGAAAAAAAAAATAAACTAAATTGAGTGCTGTATTGTGTTAAAGTTGTGCAAGTTGTGCTACTTCAAAACAAATTCGTACCCACCAATGGAAAAATTTAAACACGCTAAAACGATTTTTCGAGTAGAAGTTAGCTCCGCCATTTAACAGAGCATAATAAAAGGATGTTGTGCTGTGTTGTACCATAGTTGTGCTGGAGGTGCTACTTAAGAAAAATTGGCGGGGCTAACTTCTGCTCAAAATTTGGTTTAGTCTGTCAACTTTTATTCATTGCTTATATGCAATGCTTTCTGAGTAGCACAACCAGCACAACTAGAGTAAAATACATAACAACCTTTGTTTTTCATTTTTTTCAAAATGGTGGGGCTAACTTCTGCTTAATCTTCTGCTCGAATGCTTTCTGCTCGAAAATATCCTTCTGCTCGAAAAATCGTTTTACCGTGCCAACTTTTATTCATTTTTGATATGGGATTCGTTTTGAGTGGCACACCCAGCACAACTGTAGCACAATACAGCACAACCTTTCTTCTTTGATTTTTGCAAAATGGCGAGGCTAACTTTCATTCGAGAAATGGTTTTAGCGTGGTTTAAGTTATTCTGTTGGTGATACGATATTTTTTCTTTAGCACAACTAGCACAACTATAACACAATACAGCACTTTTTTTGTTTTTGATTTTTTCCAAAATGGCGAAGCTAGCTTCCATTCGCAAAAATGATGCTAACTTTGCAAAAAAATTCTGTTAGGGTTACGAAGTTTTTGTCTGAGTAGCACAACCAGCACAACTCAAGCACAATACAGCACAACCTTTGGTTTTCATTTTTTTTTTCAAAATGGCGGGGCTAACTTCTGCTCGAAAAGTCATTTTAGCGTGCCAACTTTTTTGCATTGATAAAATGGAACTATTTCTGAGCAGCACAACTTTTGCTTTTAATTTTTTTCAAAATGGCAGGGCTAACTTCAACTCGAAAAATCGTTTTAGCGTGTTTAAATTATTCTGCTGGGGGTACAAATTTGTTCCTGAATAGCACAACTAGCACAACTCTAACGCCGTACAGCAGACCCTTTGTTTTTCTTTTTTTCCAAAATGGCGGGGCTAACTTTTACTCGAAAAAATGATTTTAGTGTTATAAAATTTTTCCACTAGGGATATGAAATTTTTTTCTAAATAGCACAACCAGCACAACTCGAGGACAATACAGGACAACGTTTGTTTTTCAGATTTTTCAAAATGGCGGGGCTAACTTCTGCTCGAAAAATCGTTTAAGCGTGTCAACTTTTTTCCATTGGTGATATGGCATTCTTTCTGAGTAGCACATCCAGCACAACTGTAGCACAATACAGCACAATCTTTGTTTTTAATTTTCTTAAAAATGGCGGGGCTAAGTTAGGTGACATCAACATGTTTATAAATATTTTAGTTCTGTATGAAAAAATGGCGATTGTAGGAGTTTTGTCGATTTTTGGCCAGTTTTATGTAGCAATAGTGTTATTTTGACTAATTTTGATTACATGAATATCCAAAGCTTTCTTCCAGCAAATTTAAAAAAAATTATTTTTGAACCAAGAAATTTGCAAAATAGGTATAAGGAGTTAAACCTAGGCATAAAATGTTCAAAAGTAATCTTCCAAATATTATAGCTGTTTCTAAACCAATCGTTACCGATGACCTTACAGAACTTTGAACATTTCAGACAAATTACATCCCAAATTTACGCTGATTAAGAAGATTATAAGCAACAAATTTTATCAACTCTATTTAGATTGAAAGCCGAAGTGAAATATGACGTTAGTTAGCAAAGTTAATTCCAGAATGAAGTTCTAATACCTGAAACCAAAATTTAAAACTGAAATATTACAAAAAATTATGAAAAATGATAGACATAAACTTTCTAAAATAAAATGTTAATTACATACAATAAGAAGAAAACAGCTGTTAGATTTGAAAAGTTTATTTGGTTAAATATAATTAAAAGACGTTAGATTATAGAAAATTATTTTTGTTTTTTTGCTTTTTTTAATTTTATTTAATATTAAGCATAAAAACATTATACTTAAGAATTTTATTTTAATTTATATCTTTACAATTAAAAAGTTAGTAACAAAGTTTTGGTTTTCTAAGTTTTTTTTTTAAATTAATATCACAATAAGTACATTACTTAAAACTAAAAATTTTAGATTTCGTCTAGAGATATATGGTATTAATTGAATCATTTGTTCTACTTTTCTATACATACAGAGAGAAATTTCGTTTTCATTCAAAATATTGATTTTACGTTCACTTTTAGATGGCATCAGTTAATATTTGAGCGACCGACTGTCGTCTAACGCCCTCTTATTAAATAATAAAAATTAAAATCAATTTTTCGAAAAATAACGTTTGGAAAAGATAGATGAAATCTAGAAGTGGTTAAATATTAAACTAATTATATTGACTAAATTATAAAACTAAGTTAATACTTCTTTTTATATATATATAAATCTAATAGCAAACCAAAAATATACAATTTATGGCAATAATTGTCTTTTGTTTTATAAATTTACAAAATAAATTTTATATTTTTCTAAAATTTCTAATAATGTAATCTGAATGAGTTAAGCAATCATTATCAACCGTACAGTTTATATGTTGTTTAAGTTTACGGGCTTGACGAGCCCATTCCCAGGGGGGTATACGTTTTAAACGTTCTGGCACCGTTCTATGTATTATTAGTTGTGGATATCGATTTTTTCTAGCTAATAACATTGGTGATGCTAATGGTACTAAATATGCACCTAAAGCAGCTCCACCCAATAACATAACTAGAAATGGTGAAAATAATATTGACCAAAGTCCCAGATTTAATGGATTAAACAGAGCTAATAATGCAGAACCTTTGATTAAAGTTGGAATAAGTTGAGAAAAATCAAAATCAGAAGTGGAATCTGAGTCATTTTCTGAATCATCTGACTGACCAGGCCGCTGTGGAAAATCAGATGAGCCATCGTTACTACCACCTCCATCACCACCATTTGATCCACTCAATCCACCAGGATCGTCAGCAAGATTACTTAACATATTAATGCCATCCGAAGGACCAACATCGTCACTTAAAACTGCTTGAGAACCATCACCTGTATCTGATAATACAGATAGAGAATCATCACTATTGAAATCAGTTCCAGGTTCTATAAAATCTTCATCATCAAAATCATTAAAATCACCAACAGAAATTCCATCCGTGTAAAATTCATTCCCATCAAGTTGATTTTTTATCGGCGTTGGTGTTTGACTGTTAATTGTTATATCAATATCTCCACATGATTCTTTACTTGATATTGCACTGGCAATATTATTAAATGTTAATTTTAGAGTCGGACAACGATTAGCATGTTGTATTTCATCACGGATTTTTTCATTTTTATTTGTTCCAAAATCATTATCATATCCTGACTGTTGTTGCTGGACACTAGAATAATAGTCTTGCTCTCCTGAGTAAACTGGGTCAGGATCTGCTGGATCTATATACGCATCGTTTTGATTTCCATAATAACTTGTTAAACCATTTGTTTTCATTGGTGATGGGATGCTTGTGTCAGATGCATAATTAGATTGTATCTGTGACGGTAATTTCAATAAATAATTACTTGGTCTAATTAGAATTGTTTCTGTTGTTGCTACAGAAATAAGTTTAGTTGGTTTAACTTTTGTTTTAACTGGTCGTATTTCGTTTACAAAATTTGCTATTGTTGTTACTTGAACATTTGGTTCAGTATTTAGAAATATGTTCAATGGAGGTTGTCGTGTGGTTGTGGTAGTTATCCTCGTTGTTGTGTGTCTTATCGGTAAATTCGCTACATAAGAAATTAAACTTTCAGTTGTTGTTGTTGGCTTACGTTTTATTTTATTATTTTTATTTTTATTATTACTGTTTACCGAATTTGAATCACTATATATGTATCCTTCATTATCACTAGGACTTTGGGTATATGAATTGAATGTTAATGAAACTGGGCTTGGTATTTCATTATTTTCGTTTAAATTTATCACACTGTTCGGATCATTAGGCCATTTTGATAAAATATTATATAGTTTACTTCCATTTTTATTTATTTTAAATTTTGCCCAATTTTCCGTTGTGATAATGTTTGGAAGTTTTTCACTTTTATCTATTAAATCACTTATTTCACTTTTATTTAAATTCGTTTTTAAAATTATCGGAATATATTTTTTATCATCATTATTAATTAAACGAGAACGATTATTATTTACAATATAACTAAATTTATTTAATTTTAAATCTGTTATACTTTTTTTGAAAAAATTACTTAGAATGTAATTCGTTGATTGCTTATACTCATCAGTCATATCATTATCAAAAATTGAAGTTAGTGGTCGGTGTCTATTGTCCTCGTAATTTATATACCTTGTATCCTCTTTTATAGTTGATGATAGTTTATGTTTCTGATCGTCCACTTTTGGTGTCGGTGCGGTTGGTTGAACATCTTTTGTTTGTATTTCTTGTGGAGTTGTTGTGTCTTGTTCTACAATATTTGGCCTTCCAGATACGGATACAATTAGAAATAGGAATAAAATTTTGTTATTCTTCATTTTTTTATCCAAATTGTGAATCTAAAAATAACAAAAAAAAATATAATTATTAATACAAAACTTCTAAGCTTGTAGGAATAAATTTCACTAAAAACTAAAACTTTCTTATTACATTTGAATTTCTGTTTTTGCCAAATTTTTTCATCTATTTACACAACGTTTGAATCTTAATGGGAGAAAATGACCAAGCAAAATCAACATTTCAAATGAGAAGAAGAATAATTTACGATGAACTTATATAGTTAAAAAAAAACTTTAAAAGCTCAAATTTTAGTTGAAATTATATTCTTGATTTTGTGTATAATATTTTTTCATAATTTTTAAATGAATCTTAAATTCATTACTGTCTGATGATTTGCTCGTCAGATGTTGAAGAAAAGCAAATTACATATATAGAAATTATCTTAATGATTTCATCATTAAAATTCTATTTATTCCTTTTAATAGAATATCGGATCAATAATTGTCTAAATTTTTTTGGTGATTATTGTTTTTTTATGAAGTATTGTTAAGGGAAATTTGATTATGTTAACGTTATAGGTACAGCTAAAATAATTCAAATTAAAAGCTAACTGAACTCTAAAATCAAATAATTAAATGTTTAGCTGTTGAATAGTAAATAAATTTACCATTTTAAAGATAACTTATATTACTTGTTGGTAAGATTGAAACGTAATAAACAGTTGATAAAATATATAGAAATCACAAGTAATTGCTTAAGGGGAATGTGTTTCTTGAAAGATTATGAGCTCAACACGCAGAGATTAAGTTTTTTTTTGCAATGGCTGTAATTATATCCACATACTGCTTTATTTATTACCCAACATATATATATATATATATATATATATATATATATATATATATATATATATATATATATATATATATATATATATATATATATATATATATATAAGGTGCAGAACTGTTGCCTTAGGTGCAGAACTGTTGCCTTTCAGCGTGATTTTTTCAACAGAGTCTCTCATCTCTGGAACGCCTTGCCTTCATGGGTTTTTCCTGATAGGTTTAATCCTCAAAGTTTTAAAGTTAGCGTCCATAAATTTGTAAAAGAAACTTAATTTATTCAAACTTAACCACACTTCCTAGTTGGCATGGTATCTTTGGATATTCAGAGACGTTAATTAATAATTTATTATGATTAACACTAAACATGCCTAACTTAGAATAAAAAAAAAAAAAATAATCTTTCCAGCAGATGGAACTACTTTTGCTTTCTTCGGTGCGCTTGCACCATCTTTTACCCATTGCTTCGATTATTATTTTGTTTCGGGAGTGTGGTGGTGAATCCATGTTTCATCCACCCATAGTTATCAATCGACGCAAAAATTCCTTCGGATTACGTTGAAACATGGTCAAACACTGGCTTGAAATGAGCGCGCAATTGCTTTTATGATTAATAGTCAACAAACGTGGCACCCATCTTGCTGACAGCTATTTCATATGCAAATGTTCATACAAAATTAATTCCGTGGTGCCTGTTAATATCTTTAATTTGTCAACTATATCGCAAACTTTCACTGGAGAATCTGCCGAAATGATGTCACTGACTTTTTTGATCATTTCAGGAGTTGTCATTTGTTTTGGTCGACCTGAACGGTGTTCGTCAATTGTGCTTCTTCGACCACGTTTAAATTCTGCAAACCAATAAATCACTGTTGCTTTCGACGGAGCAGATGTGCCATAATATTTATCAAGCTTTTCTTTTGTTACTTTCGCGTTTTTTCCGGGCAAAAATAAGGTTTGATCAATACCCGAAATTCGTTTGAATCCATTATTTTTAAAAACTCAAAAGTTGTTCGTTTCTACGGATGTCAAAACAAAACTATATGGGATAGCAACCTATCACTTTCAATGTAGCCTACTAATAGATCGTGTTTGATAGAAAAAATTTAAATTCGGTTGTACGTGGAGCCATCTCTTGGAAACTGGCTACTTATTAAACTGCTCTCGTGCTCTATAATCCATAGAAGGTAGATACATTTTGAGTTAACAATTATAAATCATAAATTAAGATCTATGCACGTTCAAAGGTATCCAATGTTTAAGATTATAAAATAAGTTTCTTCAAAAAGATGATCTTTATTGGCCAGCATACAACAGAATCAACAATAAGCTAATCCTTATTGTTATAAACTTTTATTGATTAAGTATTTTTAAATTTTATTTATAACAACCCTTGATCACTCATGGTCCTACTCTTTGCTCAGATGTTAAATTTGTCTGGACGAGATCTGCAATTTGCAAAACTCCCAATCCACCACATAAACTTTCCAGAATCGTTTCAATCCCCTTATCATAGGAATTGCCGACCCATTATCCATTTATTTATGTATTTCACTTGTTGGGTCTTTGGTCTTATTAGGTTTTTGTTTAGCCTGGCTAGCTTAGGTGGTGGAACTAGAGTCCGCGTCTCTATGCATGGGTTCGAGTCCTTGCTGTCATGTACTTTTCTTCATTGTGCTCCTTAGAACGACTGCAGTTTTAATAAACTTCCCCTTATAAAAAATCGAAAGAAATCGATAGAAAACGATTAAAAACGAATAGTTTTCTATCGTTTGCTATCCGTTTCTATCGGATTTAATTATTTTAAACGCATAGACTATATCTGCCAGATAGAAAACGCACCGTAATCTATCGTAACCTATAGGATTTTTCAGTTTTCGGTTTCAAAGGTTTTTCTACGATAGAATTTCTATCGTGGTTAATCGTTTTGAATCTGAAGATCACGATTGAAATTGTTTTTGGTGATATTGAAAAAGTTTTGAATCGTTTTCTCTCCGACATTACATATATCGCACAAATCGTAAACTATCGTATTTTCCAGTCATTAGATTTCTATCGGACTGAATCTGAAATCTACGATTGAAATGTTTTCAGGAGCTATCAATCAATCGTAATCTATCGTTATCTATAGGAGTTTTTACTTTTCGGTTTCAATGGTTTCTTTATGGATCTGAAGTTTTTGATTAAAATTTTTTGGTAAAACGGAACACGTTTTTTAAGCGTTTTCTATCGTACACCTATCGTATTTTTCCGCCAACAGATTCCTATCGGGTTGAATCTGAAGTTTACGATTGAAATTTTTTCAAGAAAAACACACCAGATTACGATAGTCTATCGTAATCTATGGGTTCTTCAGATTTGGTTTCAATGGATTTTTACGATAGAATTTCTATCGTTGTTAATCGTTCTGAATCTGAAGTTTTCGATTGAAATTTTTTGGTAAAACTGAAAATGTTTTAAGCGTTTTCTATCCTCCATTCCATATGTAACACCAATCGTAATCTATCGTATTTTTCCGCCAACAGATTCCTGTCGGGATGAATCTCAAATTTACGATTGAGATTTTTTTTCATAAAAATCTAATAAGCTTTGAACCGTTTCCCATCATCTTAATTATCAGGCCGAGTTTTTTATAGATTTTTGTAATAACCTTTTTCTATCAACACTGGTTCATAGAGTTTTATTACAATTATTACTCATTTATAATCCTATTGAAAAATATTATTTTTTAACGACTGTCATAGAAAATAATGTTTTCTATCTATCATTTTAAAACAGAAAGTTGGCTTTTGCTGTTTAGCGTGCATTTTTTAATTTTTTCTGCTCTAATGCAGAAAGTAAGACAAAAGACATAATAGACAAAGACATAATATTAAATAATTTATAACATATTATGAATTATTTTTTATTTAAAAATAGATAATTTATTAATTTAAATTTTTAGCTTGACGTTCGTTCGATATGTTTTTTAAACAAAAACTAAATAATATAAATGCCTCCTTAGCAACGCATATCTTACTTAAAAAAATATTGTTTTTTAAAAATTAAAATTATGATTTAAGCTTTTTTAATAATAAACAAATATGTCGGCAGTCGTTAAAAAAATAGTATGTATACTTTGAGCAGAAAGTAACATTGCTGCTCTGACATGATTGCTGGTTTCGGCTACGCCTCAACCAGCAACTTTCATGCACGAGCAGCAATGTCGTACTTTCTGCTCTTAATATACAATGTACTATTATTAGATTAATAATTGAAAATTAACTATAGACTATTGATGTTTTAAAAATATCTGCTCAATACTTTGGTGAATTTAATAATATAAAATAACAAGGCATTTTCAATTTTGGTTTGAAAAATTTTATTAATAGTTATTTACATATCGAGGGCTGAAAGTAGCAGATTACGCCAGCGGTTCATATTGAAGCCCGACGCGAAGCTGGGGCTTTTATTGAACCAAGGGCGTAATCTTCCTTTCAGCCTGAGTGTATGTACAACGTTTTACGCACAACTGCACAACTTCATTGTAGTATAAATCAATTTTTGAATTTTTTAAACTCGCTAGACATTTTGAAAATTATACTACACATGCCATGATTTTCTCTATAAACTTCATACAATAGTTTATTTGTTTGTTCTAATCTTATGAATATTTTAAGGGTGATTATTTTACGGGCGGCAAAGTAGAAAAACATACTAATATTTCATATAGCAACGGAATTTTATTTTACGGATGTAAAGTTCAACTTTCAGCCACGATAACTAGGATATAAAATGTGTTTTACGATTCGTTTGTGCGTAAAATTATTTTTTAGTATTAGCTCCGAAAAATGATTACTTTTAGAACTGTTTAGAGTCCGCAAAATTGTAATTTAGCGGCCTAGTACTTAAAGTCGTTATAACAACACTTTAGCGGATTCAAAATTTGTTTTCATTTTATATTATAATTATTTTCAAATTATAATCACAATTGCTTTGATAAGTTTTGTTCAAAAATCAAATTTTTAGGTACGCAAGAATACAAAAAAGCAATAAATTAGAAAAAAATCATAAGAGCTAATACAAAAAAACGTTGTATGCAACACGTACGAAAATGGCTTTAGCAGACTCATCTTCATATTACAGACTCGGCTAGCGCCTCGTTCGGAAACATTACAATTCGTCCGCTAAAACCATATTTTGCGTACTTGTTACATAAACTACTATTTATTGTTTTACGTTTTATTATACATCCATCGTAGTAACATAGTTTTATTATAGAAGTTTTTTTATATCGTTTTAAATTTCAGCATGTATCATTATTAACCGACATTTTATTTAAATATATCCTATCATCACTGATTATTTCTATGAGCTTTTTATATATTTCTTCGATTTGTATGAATTTTAATTCGCCCAACTTTTTAATTTCTAAAATATGATATACTGTCAAATTCTCAAAAACAACTGCCGCTGTTTCTAGCTTGGTAACCAAAACGTAACATTTCCATTCATCACAATAAAGTCAGAAATTCTCAAAATAACTTTATTGTTTTTCAATTGAACTATAGAGTCATTCATTTTTATCGATTGACTATTATACTCATTGGTATGAAGAAATGTTCCTGCAAAAATGCATCTTTCAAATATAGGTCCTGGTTCGTCATCTCTTTGAACAAACTAGCCAGCAATGGGACATAGGTTCTCACATCTTTCATGCCTGTTCCTAAAAGTATTGCTCCATTTGTGGTTTTTTTAACATTCGGTGTTAACGTTAATTACATTTCTGAGTTTGAAGAGTTCTCTTTCTCTATATAACTATTAAAATTCAACCACTTTAATAAGTTTTCTACTATTTGAACTTTTGTATTTTTGGACTTTTGATTAACTTAAAAATATTACTTTCATAAAGAAATGCGGATATTGCTCATAAGGGGTCAAATTGGCGTACAGATTCACATAAATGAAAAGTACTATGCAAGTTAAATTTTGCTACAGTAACATCGTTCTTTAATTGAGTTTCTGCCACAAATTGATAAATATCCAATTCGCATTGATTCAAAGCGGTTTGAGAAATATTATCTTGTAACAGTACGTAAAGACTACGTATCAACAGTACAAATGGATTTAAATGATCTTTATCTAACGCTAACCTTTAAAACACGGAAAACTATAGCACAAAGTCTATGATAACCATTCAGCTGCTTTCCATTTACATCTCTGTACACGATATACGATTCAAAACGATAGGTTAATCTGCCAAAAATTTGATAAGAAACGATCAAAATGGAAATGCAATACATTAATACAAAATAAAATAATGTGAAATTCCTATAGAAAAGGATTCAAAACGATAGGATAATGCACCAAAATTCGGCTTTTACGATAAGAAACGATTAAAACGGATAGGAATTAACAGAAAACAAAATAATGTGAAATATCCCATTAAAAACGATTTAGAACGAACGGATAATCTACCAAAAAACGATAGGAAACGATTAAAGCGATACAAACATTCTATCGGTAAAAAACGATACAGCCCCATCCATTTCCATTCAAAAACTGCATAAGAAACGATAGAAAACGGTTCTATTTTTTTACTAGATTTTCATGTCTATTAGAAAATAACGATAAGAAACAGCCAAAAACGATAGAAATTGCATCCGCCGCAAAAGGCAAAAAGTAAAAGTCCGCATTCGTTTCTATGGGAAAAAACAGTTCCAACCCATTAATTCTTATTCAAAAACCACATAGGAATCGATAGAAAACGGCTCTATCGGTTTCTATCATTTTTTTTTGCAAGTGCTCATTTCGTCAGGTCCTGCAATGATCGGGATATTTTATGACAGATGTACTTCAAATTTCATCTTTTATTTAAAACAATATCAGTCTTATTCGAAAATATATTTATGAAAATTTTGTCAAATCTTTTTCTATATATTCCATAATTATTCCACACAAAATGCCAACAAACCATTTTGATTGAATTAGTACAAAAAAATTAAGTAAACTTGGTTTTTTGGTTATTTATTTGGAGTTTTTATATACTACAGATGATGAAAGCATAGCTTTCGAAATGCGTTTATAGTAAAAAAATAATAAAACTCGGTAAACCAAAATAAGGTGATGGGCGAGATTGAGAAGTGGTTAAGAAGACAACATCACTCACAAGGAAGTTAAGAAACACTGTGAAGGTCTACAAATAAAACGGGTGACCTCTAAGGAACTTCATCAGAAAAAAATATGGAAATATGATTGAAGCAGGAATATCTCGCCCACAGTATGCCAGCATACCTTATCAAGCAGCCCTGGAAACCTCCTAGGATTCGATGGCCCAATCACCCGTTAACCCGAAAGGGGGGAATCCGAAATTCAAATGATTAAAGAAAACGTACACTAGAAAAAACAAAACAAATTAAAACCGAAAAAATCAAATATCGACCCTTGGCTACCGTACCCGGACACGAGTAGGAAACTGGAATGTCAGAACTCTGATAGAAACATTGAGGCTAGCACAAGTTGAGAAAGTAATGAAAGAATATAACATCGAGATACTAGGGTCTAGGACTCAGTGAAGTAAGATGGAAGAACAGCGGAGAGCTAACAACAAGTAAAGGAAACTACATGATGTTCTCTGGTAAATCCAACACACATGAACAAGGCAGTAGCAATATTAACAACACCTAACGCAAAGAAAGCGCTTCTTTGCGTTAGGTGTTGTTAATATTGAATGGAAACCAATCAGTAGCAGAATAATAACAGCAAGACTCCAATCGAAAATTAGAAATACAACGATCATACAGTACTATGCACCTACTGAAGAAGCTGATGATGTCACAAAAGATGAATTCTACGAATAGCTCCAAGCAACACTGGCTAGTGCACACCGAAATGACATCAAAATAATACAAGGTGATTTCAATACCAAAATTGGAACCGACAACACCGGAATGGTATCAGTCATAGGCAAACATGCACTAGAATCAACACGTAACAATAATGGAGAGAGGCTCATCGATTGTTGTGTCACAAATCAACTATTCATAGGCAGCAAGTTCCCACACAAGAACATACACAAATACACTTGGACACATCATCATGTGGAAGAACCAAGGACCAGATTGATCACGTACTGGTGAATAAGATGTTTCTATCCTCACTACAAGAGTCAGAGCAAAGCGAGGAGCAGACATACAAAGCGACCATCAACTGGTAATTGCAACCTTCAAAATTAAACCAACCGCTGAAAAACACAACAAGTCATGTCAGAGGAAATTTGACATCATCTCAAGACTGCAGAAACAGCAGCAACTAATAGAAATATGCGCACACTACAGAAATTCGTGAGAAAGGTCACTAACAAATACACAAACACTCCACCAATAAAGGACGAATCTGGTCAAACCCTCACAACACATAAACAATAGCTAAATAGATGGAAAGAATACTTCGAAGACAACTGCCAGCAACATGAAGATAATTTGCAGTCTCCGCATGACAACTATAACGAAACTATCAGCACCCATCCACCAACGGAATGGGAGGTTAGAGATGCCATACAGAAACTCAAAAATAACAAATCTGCTGGTACCGATAATATATCAGCAGAATTACTCAAAGCAGATGTAAACACAACACTCTAACACCACTATTAGCTGATGTATCAAAGGTAAAATACCAGCCAAATGGAAAGAGGGTTTAACCATAACAATTCCAATGAAAGGTGATCTAAGAAAATGCAAAAGTTGGAGAGGTATATCTCTGCTCAACACAACAATGAAAATACTAGCGATGATCATTCTCGAAAGAATATCTCCATCAATTAACATGAAACTAAGAAATGAACAAGCCGGCTTTAGACCAGCAAGAAGCTGTACCGATCATATCAACACAATCCGTATCATAACATTAATATCAGGAAAACAAAGGCTATGAGATTGAACACCAAAACACAATACACAAGTGGATGAAGTTGACAAATTTGTGTACCTTGGTTGTACTGTAGCAAAAACAGGTGGGACTGAAGAAGATATCAGTCAGCGTATTAACAAAGCCAGAAATACGTTCAATATGCTTCACAAGATCTGGAATGCCTCCGTCCTGTCAAGAAAGACAAAGTTACGAATGTTCAATGCATGTGTCAAGTCAGTGCTGCTGTATGGGTGTGAACCGTGGAAACATGCAAGAAAGATCACAAATAAACTACAGTTGTTTATGAACAAATGCCTGAGAAGACTGATCAAATGCTTTTGGCCGAACACCATCAGTAACCAGGATGTTCTACGGCAGACAGAGCAGTTAGATATTGAGACCGAGATAAAACAAAGAAAATGGAGATGGATAGGACATACACTGAAGGAATCAGGTGAAGATATAACAAGGATGTCCCTAGAGTGGAATCCACAAGGTAAAAGGAGAGTTGGAAGACCACCCATGACATGAAAGAAAACGGTGCTAGAAAGCGGACGGAAACAGATGAAATAAAACGGACATGAAATGAACTGAAAGCGATTGCCCCCAACAAAGTCAGATGGGCCAGTCTAGTAGACGCCCTATGCTCCTAAATGGAGATAAACGAAAGAATAAAAATAAGAATAAGGTGCTTTAATTTTCATTCATTATTTATCATAATAGTAATAGAAAACACAATCATGTTATTTTTATAGCTGCTGTGCAATAAATTCTATTCCCAAAAGAAAATTGTCTAGTGACACAAGGCATGTACGTAATGTTTTAGGAATGAGATACAACTTAAATGATGAGTTTCAAACTTAAATTAAATAACAAAAATATCAAATAAAATTTAATGTGTGAAATATTTCAGCATGTATTGTACAAAAATAAAAATTGGAAACGGTTCTTGCACACATCAAATATTTTCTGCGTGTTATTGAAACACCTTTTTTGCGAAAACATTCAGAAAGAAAGTTGTTAAATTTAAATTCTAATTTATTTAAAACTTCGAAGTTTTTTTTGTATTCATGGTAAATAATACATTTGGTTGTTGGTAACTTATTAATATATTTTGATGGTTTTATCTCTTTAGTCTATGGATTCGAATGACGAACAATAAAATTTAATTACAAATTAATCGAAATCTTTTAATAAATTGATGATGGTGAAAATTTAGGTATTAATATTAAATTAACAGTCTCATTAGTTTCAGCTAGTTGTTTGTCTTGTAACTAATGAGAATATTAATTCAATTAGTGTGACATAAGTTTTATTTATTCACATTAGAAAAAGATTGCTATAGCTACCACCCATTTCTTTACATTATTTTTTTTAGAAATATCAGATGTGGTGAAATATCAGATTGAAGAGGTGAAGAGGTGTCTTGAAGAAGCTCTTGATGAGAATCTTGATAACGTAACCTGCAGACTTTTTAAGGTTTCACCTTGTAAAGGCAATTAAGATGCTAAATATGGGGAAGATTAGGATTGGTTGGGTAAACTGGTCATTCGATGCTTTAAATACCACGGTTACGACCATAGAGAAAATACCTGCACTGATGCTGAAAAGAACGGTGTCGCTGGAAGTGTGGTACCAAGGGTCTCTTAGTCAAAACTTAAGCTGCACCTAAATGCGTCATATGTGCGGATAAAGGAGATAAGAGAAACCACACTGAGGCAGCAGAAGATGTCCGACCTTCCAGGCCGAGCTGACAAAGATGAAAAACAGCATATTAAATGTATCCCAATCTCCATCTCGCCCACCAATGCATATATCGATTAAGACAACAACATCACTTACAAGGAAGTTAAGCAACACTGTGAAGGTCTACAACTTAAACGGGTTGGGAAACTTCATCAGAAAAAAAAATATGGAAATATGATTGAATCACATTGAAGCAGAAATATTTCGCCCACAGTATGCCAGTATACCTTATCCAGCAGCCCTGGGAACTGGCTAGGATTCGATGGCACCCGTTATTCCAAAATTCAAATGATTAAAGAAACAAATACTAGAAAGAAACAAAAAACAAAACAAACCAAAAACGGAAAAAATCAAAAAACATCGACCCTTGGCTACCGTACCCGGACACGAGTAGGAAACTGGAATGTCAGAACTCTGATAGAAACGTCGAGGTTAGCACAGGTTGAGAAAGTAATGGAAGAATATAACATCGAGATACTAGGACTCAGTGAAGCAAGATGGAAAAACAGCGGAGAGCTAACAACAAGTAAAGGAAACTACATGATGCTCTCTGGTAAATAGAACACACATGAACAAAGCGTAGCAATATTAACAACACCTAACGCAAAGAAAGCACTTCTCGAATGGAAACCAATCAGTAGCAGAATAATAACAGCAAGATTCCAATCAAAATTAGAAATACAATGAACATACAGGGCTATGCACCTACCGAAGAAGCTGATGATGCGACAATAGATGAATTCTACGAACTGCTCCAAGCAACACTGGCTAGTGCATACCGAAATGATATCAAAGTCATGGGCAAATATGCACTAGAATCAACACGTAACAATAATGGAGACAGACTCTTCGAATGTTTTGTCACAAATCAACTATTCATAAGAGGCAGCAAGCTACCACACAAGAACACACATAAATACACTTGGACATCACTAAATGAAGAACCAAGGATCAGATTGACCACGTACTGGTGAATAAAAAGTTTCTATCCTCACTACAAGACGTCAGAACAAAGCGAGGAGCAGACATACAAAGCGACCATTAATTAATTGCAACATTCAAAAACAAACCAGCCGCTGTAAAACACAACAAGTCATGTCAGAGGAAATTTAACATCAATAGATTCAGCGACAAAAATACAAAAAACATCTTCAAAGAATCGATCAGATCAATCTAGCAAACAACGAAACCACCAGCATTGATGAAAAATGGGAACAAGTTAAAGAAGCTTACGTCAAAACTGCTGCAGATTTGCTAGGATACCAAGAAAAATCACGGAAACCATGGAGTGATGATACCTGGAAGAAAATTGAAGAGCGTTGTCAGCTCAAGTTGCAATTGTGTCACCATAACACAACCGAGATCCGCAGCAAATATGAAAGTACAGCAAAACAAGTTAAAAAGATGGCAAGGAATGAACGCAGAAGATATACAGAAAGCATTCTCAAGACTGCAGAAACAGCAGCAGCTAATAGAAATATGCGCACACTACACAAATGCGTGAGAAAGGTCACTAACAAATACACAAACACCCCACCAATAAAGGACGAATCTGGTCAAACCCTCACAACACATGAGCGATGATCATTCTCGAAAGAATATCTCCATCAATTAACATGAAACTAAGAAATGAACAAGCTGGCTTTAGACCAGGCTGTACCGATCATATCACCACAATCCGTATCATCATAGAGCAATCAAACGAATGGAATTCACCATTGTATCTCCTCTTCGTGGACTTCGAACACGCCTTTGACTCAATCAACAGAAGCGCGATATGGAAGACACTTTGTGAAATGGGCGTCCCGAAGAAACTAATTGATCTAATCAAAGAAATGTATTGGGATGCTAGAAACAGAATACAATACAAAGGACAGCAAAGTGATAAACACTAAAACCACCGAGGAGTGAGACAAGGCTGTGTACCATCCCCACTACTATTCCTAATAGTACTAGATAGTATCATGAGAAATCTCGATGATGCAAGTCCAAATGGAATCCAATGGAACACAACAAGACGGTTCAATGATCTAGACTACGCAGATGACATCTGTCTACTTACACACACAAAAGGACATGCAGCAGAAAATACAGAAGCTATCAACCCTTGCACATGAAGTCGGTCTCAACATTAATATCAGAAAAACAAAGGCTATGAGATTGAACACCAAAATGATAACACCAATTACCATCAACAATACACAGATGGATGAAGTTGACAAATTTGTGCATCTTGCAGTGGCGAAGCGTGGTTCTGAAACTAGGGTAGACACTATAGACATATTCAAAAGTTTTATTAATATGCCAGTAGAAATTAATTATAGTACATTAAGATGAAAGGACAGAAAGCTAAGGTTTTTGGAGGTATGTGGAGTTTGCGAGTTGAAGCGCTAACCGAGATTTACACCCAGATTAAGTTTAAAATGACTTACGTCCGTGCATCATATACTATATTTTTTATTCGCCGCAAGCAAAATATTTAAAAAAAATTGTTCAATCTAAATCAAAATTTAATTTTGAAATTAAAAATATTTTGTACAAAAGATAAAGGATATTAGCTGCATTTCATGAAACCGTGTGATCTGGATCTGCTTAAATTTTACATGCAAATTAAGCTCCAACTTTGTTTTTGGATCACAAATCATGATCTAAATATTAGTTCAAGTTTGAAAATGTAGGTGAAAAAATATTTTGTATTTTGTAATTGGTATAATAAAAAAACAGAAAATTTAAGAACCGAACGCATCCAAAACTAATACAAATAAAAACTAATAAATTTAATTTAAAAAGTTTATTCACACAAAATTATTTGGGATGTTTACCAAAATTGTTTGAAAAAACAAATAAACTTTTTCAAAACTCTAAAAATATTCCAAAAATTATAATAAAATCCAAAATTTAAACTTTTTCAACATTCCAAAAATTTTCTAAAAATTATTAAAAAATCAAAACTTGAAACTGTTTTCAAAATTCCAAAATTAATGCAAGAAATATAACAAAATCAAAAATTCAAACTTTTCCTAAAATGCCAAAAATATTGCAAAAATTATAACAAAATCAAAGATTGAAACTTTTTTCAAAATTCTAAAAATCTTCCAAAAATTAATCCAAAATCAAAGATTCAAATTTATTTTCCAACTGTTCCTGTTATTCAGAAGTCGTGGAATCGAATCTTGAATCACACAAAAAATTGCTCAAGAAACATCTAACTAATAATTACAATTTTTGTCAAAAATGTTTTCCATAATATGTTTCTCAAAAAATTTGGAAACAAAATATATAAACAGAAATAGACATATAAACAAAACTGTCTATCCAAGAAGGAACAAAAGTTGAAAATTTGTTGTTGTTGCTATTGTTTATTACGGTAGTCATAGTTTAAAACGTCTACTTCAAGAAAAACATTTCTGTTTGTTTGTACATGAAACTGGGAAACATTTGTATTAATGTTTCAGGAACATAGCTGATTTGTTTTTGTTCTAATTATTGTATTAAAACTTAATGATTTTCTTTAAACGTTTGACAAAATAGTATTGAGTCGACATTATGCGACCAATATGAAAATAAAGTTTCATATTTATATTATGTTTGGGTAGACACTGTCTATAGTGTGTCTATACCGACGCTTCGCCACTGGTACCTTGGTTGTACTGTAGCAAAAACAGGCGGGACTGAAGAAGATATCAGTCAGCGTATTAACAAAGCCAGAAATACGTTCAATATGCTTCACAAGATCTGGAATGCGTTCGTCCTGTCAAGAAAGACAAAGCTACGAATGTTCAATGCATGTATCAAGTCAGTGCTGCTGTATGGGTGTGAAATGTGGAAACATACAAGAAAGATCACAAATCAACTACAGATGTTTGTGAACAAATGCCTGAGAAGACTGATCAAATGCTTCTGGCCGAACACCATCAGTAACCAGGAACTTCTACGGCAGACAGAGCAGTTAGACATTGAGACCGAGATAAAACAAAGAAAATGGAGATGGATATAGGACATACACTGAGAAAATCATCTGAAGATATAACAAGGATGTCCTTAGAGTGGAATCCATAAAGTAAAAGGAGAGTTGGAAGACCACCCATGACATGGAAGAAAACGGTGCTAGCCGAAGCAAAACAAACTGGCAAGACATGGGGTGAACTGAACGATTGCCCTAACAATCTTATTTGTAAATTAAGATGCTACGGCTTAGATGAGCAACTTATTTCTTGGTTACAAAGCTTTATTTCCGAGCGCAAATTTCAGGTCAATGTTGATGGTGTTTCATCGAATATCTTTTCAACTAACGCTGGTGTTCCTCAAGGTTCCGCTTTATCACCTACTCTTTTTCTTCTCTATATTAATGACTTGCTAGGTTCAACAGTTAATCCCATCCATAGTTTTGCTGATGATAGCACACTTCATGCGTCACATGAAATGCCAAATTTGTATGCACCATCAAATCTTAATATCGCTAGATCAAACTTGATAGACTCATTAAATATTGATTTAAAAACCATCTTAGATTGGGGAGTTGCTAACAGTGTTGAATTCAACACAAGTAAAACTCAAGTTTGCCATTTTTCTAGGTTATCAACACCTAATCCATTTTTATTAAAGTTTGATTCAAATAATCTTGAAGAGAAAGAATCTATTAAACTTCTAGGAGTTGAGATTGAAAATAGTATGAAATGGAATTCTCATATTTTTAGCCTAGCAAAGAACGCTGTTCAAAAATTAGGATTTTTGGGTCGTTGTCGTAAGGTTTTTAATAGCGAGCAGCTTCTTTTAATATATAAATCATTTATTCGTCCCTGCATGGAGTATTGTTCTCACATATGGGGAGGAGCTTACATAAGTAGTTTGAAATGTCTTGATTCTGTACAGCGGAGAGCTGTTAAATTGATCGGCAACTCGACTCTTACTAACAAGCTTGATTCCTTGCAACATAGAAGAGACGTCGCTGATTTGACGGTATTTTACAAGTACATTATGGACGAACGGACGTCTGCGGAGATCAAATCGATTTTGCCTGAACCAGCAAACTTCGCGCGTTTCACTAGAGCATCAACATCAGCCCATCCTTTTACGGTTCGAGTGACTAGGTGTAGAACTGTCGCTTTTCAACGCGATTTTTTTAACAGAGTTTCTCATCTCTGGAATGCCTTACCGGCGTGGGTCTTTCCTGATAATTTTAATCCTCAAAACTTTAAGATCAACATTAATAAATTCCTCAAAGAAAATTGAATAATACTTTCAAGCCCTAGTTCCTTAGTTAGCATGGTATCTTCGGATATTCAGAGACGTTGATCTATATTGGTTAACACTAAACATGCCTAACATAGAATAAAAAAAAAAAAAAAAAAAGAGTTAGATGGTCCAGCCTAGTAGACGCCCTATGCTCCTAAATGGAGATATACAAAAAAATATATGTGTTTCAAGCAAATCTGGCCAAATCCAGAGCAGAATGGGATTTGGGTTGTAGCGAATAAAAGGAAGGAATGAACAGCAAATCACCTGCCAGAGGAGTTTAGGACTGATAGAAAAGGAGACATTCTTTGCGAATTTATAGCAGCTAAGGACCTTACACTGCTTAATATAGGGCACGAGCCAACTTTTCGGCTGAGAAATACCAACTCTATCATCGATTTGACGAAAGAACCATATACCAAATAAGGTCATAGATTGGAAAGTACTATGCATATATAATTTTATCTAAACGATGAGACTCAGAAATGTATGCAGGTCAACCAGGACCACTTAGGCTGGAACTACAAACAACCGGATAAGAACAAATTGGTAAACTACTAAAGAGAAGCCAAAACCATTGCAGATATGCGCTGAGTAGTGACCCAGAAGACTGAACTGAACAGCTGTTTTTGGTGGAAAACCGACAGAACGCAACACCGAGTACTATATACAAAGCTGCAAAGAAAAACAGAGCAAGAAATGCTGCTGGGAGAAACTTTTCAAGAGGTAGAAAACGAGACGTGCGGAGCTGCTTACAGAATCGTTACAAAAAAGCTGATCAGGAGACAAAATATCCAGGAGTTAAACAACTTTCAGTAGGTTAAAGAGATTATTGGGCATTTATTTCCAAAACATCCAATTACCGCATACACAAGTCTTATGGGGCAAAGAAATATAACTGTCAATAAAATGGTAACAATGTTCACAGAACAAGAGCTTAGCGAAATCGGAAAAAAAATAAAGAACAACAAAACTCCCGGCTCAGATGGGGTGCCAAACGAAGTCCTAAGCCAGGTCATTAAGCACATTCCTGTAGCCTGATTCTCTAAGCGGCAAGATAAAGTGTAAACGTGTAAACGTTAAATTATCTTGCTGTTTTTGAGTATTCGAATTTCGTAATTTTTTTCAAGATAAAATGTAAACGCTTAAGATAAGTATGCGGGTAAACTTTACCCAATTATTTTACCTTGGGAAAACTTGGGAAAAACTTAAGACTTAACTTAACTTTTATCTTGGAAAGTTATGGCCAAGAAACCTGTTGCCTTAGCTCATTTCCGCGGTTTGATGAAATTATCCAAAATGAGTGGGCCAAAATGGATAATCAAGGGTATTTTCCGCATCTATGTTTTCTCAGGATGTCGAAATGGTATCAAACATGCAGATCGGTTAATTAGTTCCCGAGTAATGGGTGAAAACCTGTTATCTATATTTTCGATACTATAATAATGACCAATAAAACGTTAGAACGGCTGCCAAATGATTGATTTTCAACCGATTTTGAACAGCCAGGTACCGTTGGGAAGGTACTAAGACCCTCTTTTTGGAAAATTAACAAAACATTAAAAAAGACCTGTTCGCAATAGGCCCAATATAAAAGGCCTTTTCAAAAGGCCTATAAAGACCTAAACCCTAGAACAAAAATTTCTCACCGCAATGAACCCGAAACATCCCGCACTATGTTCATTTCCATTTTTGACTTTTTTTCATAAATTTTAAATCGCGAGAGGCTACGTATTTAAAAAAAAAATGATGCAAAAATATTTCTTTTTAAACACACTTTCCGAAAATCAGTGCTGATCATGGGGCTAGAAAAATCCCTTGGACTTCACTCCACTCTAATATATATATATATATATATATATATATATATATATATATATATATATATATATATATATATATATATATATATATATATATATATATATATATATATATATATATATATATATATATATATATATATATATATATACATATATATATATATACATATATATATATATATATATATATATATATATATATATATATATATATATATATATATATATATATATATATATATATATATATATATATATATATATATATATATATATATATTCAACAACATATATTCAAATTCTTTACCCAAATCACATGTATAATCATCCGTTAAATATATAAAATTAATGACCCCAAACTGTTTAATAACATTAAATAATTTAAAAGATTTTGGGAAACAACCTAAATACATATACAATTACTTATACACCTTAATATATAATCTATAGAGTTATGTAGTAGGTTATAAAAACAAAACAAAATTGACTTCTATACCGACCTTCATCAACAAAATAATTTCTACGAAAACAAAACATAAGAAATGCATGGATAGCCATTGAAGATGCATTCATTAGCCGTTGTTTTGAATAAATAACAATAAACTTGATTTCTGTATTGTGTAGTTAATCTCTACAAAGTGTAATTATTATGCTATTGTTTACTCGCATTATTACCAGGTACATATCGTGCATTCAATCAATTTCTTTTAAGATACCGTTATTTCTTCTGAAATTTTGTTTTTGTTTTAATTATATTTAAAAGAATATCTATTTATTACCTACGCTACATATATATTATTGTTTGCTGTTCAAATAATTTAATTACAATTTGTTTTCGTTTGTTTAACTATAACTATTGCTATTTGAACTAAAATTTAACTATAACTGTATTTTTGATGAATTGTATTAATTATAAAAAATTACATCGTGTTTACTCATTCTTTTGTTATGATTACTGTTATAAATTATGTATTTATTTTGGCTTTCCGGAAAAAAAAAAGTAATTAATCTATTGGATTTTTGTAGAGAAATGTTTAAAATTCTGAAAAATTGTAATTATGTATAACACATATTGAATAATGAATTCGGATTTGAATTGGGTTTTTAATACATCATCGATTTTAGTATGAGAAACTGTTAAAGATATCTAATTATTTCATCAAGTTTTTTTCTAATCGGTTTCCAAACGGAGCGGTTATATATTAGGGATCGAAAAACGAGGATTCTATTGGTCGTTGTAGTCCCTATTACAAATAACTTTTTATTTTAAAAATAAATATCAAAGCAGATACAAAAACGAAATTTTAAGAACTTTATTTTATATTTAGCTTTAAATCGAATGACACGAAAGATGTTACACCCGCGTAATTCCTAATTGTCATAATTTAGATCTATGTCAAATAAAATGTAAAATATGTGTATTTCAATAAGAATATACATATATAAATTAAATTAAGATATTTAGAAAAATACATAGGCGGAAAAAAATTTACAACAATTTATCGTAATTGAAATCATTCAACCAATTAATGTTGCAGTTTATAGTTTTAATGAATTTTCTGTCGAACATTGAAAAATATGCACGTTTCAAACCATAACTAATTTAAGATAGATAATTTTATTACGTAAATAAGTGTTGAAGATATTTATAAATAAATATTTACATTTACCAATAAATTTTTTTTATTACTCAAATACTACAAAACAGTATCAAAACTTTTAGAACACAAGAGATTAGTAACACATTTATTTAATTATTAGTTAATTATTAAAAAATTTAAAATGTATATTACCATGACAACAATCAAGCTTCATATAAAAAACAGGTGGTTGCTTTGATTTTAAAAAATAATTTTTAGTTTAGTGTTTGGAAATTTTTGTTTAAATGCATATGTATTTATTTTTTGAGTTGTGAGTTCCATACAAAAATGATTGTGTGCTACCAGTGCTAGAAGGTTTGTCCAAACACACGAGTAGCAGTTAGCACAATATACTATTGTTTCAAATTCAATCCGGATAGAATGACTAATTAGAACTGTTAAAACTGTTTTAATTGTTTGTTCACTTAAAGTAATATAAAATAAATCTAGTTTATTTATTTTGTTATTATATAGAAAGTGTTTTTATTTGTAAAACATTAAAACAAAATTTAGTATATATAAACATGAAATATTGTTTTAATAATATCAAGCCATTCATTACCATTGAACTTGATCTTAAACACTTTTTCGTGTGGTACAATTTTTTATTTGTTACAATGATTATTGTCATGATTTATTTTTTAAAACCCATTAAAATGTAATAAAACAATCTGACAAATGATTTATTTTAAGATTATAATCAATTAAGAGTAAATGTTGTCAATTTCTTAAAATTACATCACGCAAATAAAAATGGCTAAAAGCAAACCTACTAATGTAATCGATCAGTTGTTGATTAACTAAATATGTAAGAAATTGCGATAACGACTTGTGAAAATATTAAAAAACACACTTTTTTGAAAATGAACTAAAAAGTAAAAATTAAATTTTGCATTGACACAACGTTATGTTGCAAGGAAACAAACGATATGTCTATTATAATTATATTGTAATTATAAGAAGAAAAACAATATTTAAAAAGTGTTTTATATATCTTCTTAGCACAGCTGCAAATATTAGATATTTGGCTATTAGTATTTTTGATAGATAAACAACTTTCCGTTCCCAGTTTTTACATAAAATAGAAGTTGTTGGCGCAGTGAGTATAGAAAGGGAACAAAAATTTGCGGTCCCTTACAAGTTTTGCATATATTGTATCAAATACTATTTAACCCTCGTCCGACGGCATAATTTTACAACGCTAACAGGCGACAGAGGTACAATTGTACCTTCATATATTTTATATGGAAATCCTCAAGATAGACATAATTATTGTGCGATAAATAGATAATTTATAGAATTTCCGCATTATTTAGAACATGCTTTGAAAGAATTATGGCATTATAAGTTTGTCAAAAAAGTGTTGTCAAGTGTGTCAAAAGAAAGATTTCTATTTATTTTTTACCCAATTTTTTGGAAAGAAATAAAATTAATTATTTGTTTGACATGAAATTTTATTATTATTTTTGAGAATTATGGCATTATAAGTTTGTCAAAAAAATGTTGTCAAGTGTGTCAATAGAAAGATTTTTATTTATTTGTTTACCCAATTTTTTGGAAAAAAATATAAATTAATTATTTGTTTGACATGAAATTTTATTATTATTATAGAGAATTATGGCATTATAAGTTTGTCAAAAAAATGTTGTTAAGTGTGTCAAAAGAAAGATTTTTATTTATTTTTTACCCAATTTTTTGGAAAAAAATAAAATTAATTATTTGTTTGACATGAAATTTTATTATTATTATTGAGAATTATGGCATAATAAGTTTGTCAAAAGATAGTTGTCAAGTGTGTCAAAAAAAAGATTTTTATTTATTTTTTTACCCAATTTTTTGAAAAAATAAAATTAATTATTATACATTGCTGATCAATACTAAAAACCATGTCCCCATAAAAGTTTTTTGCCAAAAACTATATCAAAATCCTTAACCCAGACCGAAGTCTTGATATCTCAGAGCCGTGAGATTTCAGCCCCTCCTTATTTATATTATTATATTATACACGGGTCTATGATATAATAACTATAATACCGTTATTATATCATATGGGTAGGGTATGAAGGTACAATTGTACCTTTATCGCCTGTTATGATAATGAAAACCTCTCGAACCCCTATCTCTGAAAAGGCTGGGGATATTTTTCTAAAATTAATTCTGCATGATCCAGCAGGAAAATGTAGAGATCTCATAAAACTTTAACTCTCTCCGGCTTCTACAAGAAAAGTTATTAGTATTTAAAAACGGAAAAGGTACAACTGTACCTATGCCGTCCGACGAAGGTTAAATAGTTTTTCCTTCTTACAATTTGACAGAAAACATATAGTATTTTTCTTTGCAACATCAAGTTGTGTCAATGCAAAATTTAGGTTTTACGTTTTAGTTCGTTTCCAAAAAAGTTTGTTTTTAATTTCTATTTTTTCACATAACAATTTAACATTTCACTTTTATTTATGAATTTTGCAAGCATGTGAAGCAAGTTGTCCACAATATGTAATTTAGTTTTCATTTTTTATTATTCTCAATTTACGTAATCTCATGGATTTTCTAACAACAAACAAAAGACAAGATTTTGATGTTTGAAATATTATGAAAATTTTGCGATGGAAAACAAGTAGTTCTTGTCATTTGAAAAAGTAAAATTAAATTCTGGGAAAAACTGATTTTAATTAATATGAAACATATTATAATAAATTCAATGTTGTTTTGAAGGCATATTATGACTTCTAATAAATTTTTTTATTTATTAAAACTATTTTACTATTTCGTTAAATTTATTTATTTCCCTCCGAGCCTTATAGCTATAATTTTTAAATAATTTATTAGAAACAATTCAACCTAATTCTATCATAATTTATAATTTAATGCACACGACAAAATTTGTCAGACATTTGTCATAAATATATTTTTATATAACTATATAACTATAAAAAAAGTAATGCTCCATGAAAGTGTAACCACATCAATAAAATGTAGTTCAAAATTGTAATAATATTTTCATCAACGAAAGACATAGACAAGCGACGAACTCGTTTTAGAGAAAAGAAAATTAAAAGTTTTTGTTATTTTTTTTTATAGAATATAAATTTAAAGAAAAAAGTATAATTTAAAAAGATTAAAAAGCAATGATATAGTCTAATTGCTTTTTTATCTTGCCAAAAATATGAATTTAATTCATTGATCTATATATTCTTCTATGTCTAAGAAGATGAAAACTTAATATAACTTTAGAAGTCGGAAATATGGCAATTGTAATAACGATATTTCCGTTTGCACAAAAACAGTATTTTGTGTTAGGTTATGGTTAGCTGTTTTAAAGTTTTATGTAAAATTTTGTGTGTTTTATTAATATTATGTATTTAATAATAAATTAAATAGCTAAAAAAACATAATCAATAGAAAAGGAAAGAATTTTTGTGAGACGTTAAAAAATTTAAAAATTTCAACAGCAGGATATTCTATAAACGCAATTGGCAACGGTTATAAATAGAAAAACTTTTCAAAACTGTTTTCACAATCTTGCGTTTTTTGGCGAACTGTTATGTCATGAACCGATCCTAATTGGTTTCCTTAGATATGAACCAATAACAATTACCAATGTGTTACTGCATATATTGCATACCTCAATGAATATTTTGTTGGCTTAACAGTTTTTTCATTGATAGATCATCAAATATCTCGGTCACATATTGATTAAAACTAAGCTAATCAAACGGTAAAAATTCAAAATATTATGTAATAATCAAAATTAATTGTAAATAATGGATTTTCTTTGTCGCTTTAGAACTCTCAATGTGTAAAATTTTATATTAAGTTTTTTTTATATACATTGATTCTTCGCCTTTGTTTTTAGGTTCAATGACTTGAATCTTATTCATTGGTTGTGTATTTATTTAAAAGAAAAAAAAACTGTTTATTTATAAAAGTTTATATGTATTTGATTCAAACATTTTATTTTATTTTAAATACTGACAGGTTGTTCTTCCGTGTTATTTTACATATATACATATTTTTTTTTTTGTATACTTTAAAAGTGTTAACTGATTTAGGAATTTATTGTGGTGGTTTCGTTTATAACTGGAAATTTTTAATTTGAAACTAGGTCAGTGTTTAATTTTCGGTTTTATGTGTAGGAATAAAGGCTTAATATTGGTAAAATGAATGAAGTGATGCTTACTTGATAAGAATATGAGCGGTCATTACGGATAATAGTGATCACAAGAAACCGATGAAATCTACGGAAGTTTTTGAGCAATTTTCAAGACAAAGTATGTAAAAACTGCTAAATTCAAATATTTTTATGTAGAACTGTTAAATACGGTTAAGTTGTAGATATACAAATTCAGCTATCTTAGTCACTAAACCAAGATCATTAGTAAAGCGGTCAGTTTCTATGTAGCTCTGAAAGAGTTTCTGAAAACAACACCAACAAGCGACTGTTTTAATATTTTAAGCAGACATAGAACTGTCGTGCCAGCTGCTTACTTTCTTCGCCTTTCGGATGTGAGAGTTATTAGAATAGGAAGAGTTTAAGTTTTAATATTTTATTGCTTAAAAATTCTGAAACAAAATTCAGACATAAGGCCATATAACTGAAACACTGAACCAGTCAAGAAATGTTTCTGCAGATGCCGATGCGTGTTAGTATCTCCTTCAGAAAGTTATATACCACCTCATATAAGAATCAGTAGAGAGGATTCCTTGTAAAAGGTGAGAATAAAACGAAAAAACAAAACGATATACCCCAAATGTTTACAAGAACTTAACACTCGGTTCACAACAAATCAAAGCAAGCCATTGTAAAACTCTGTAGATAAACTACGAGATATTAGGGGAAAAAAAGCTGCAAACTAGTTGAAAACAAGCTTAACTAAACAACTTTCTGAGACGGCTAAAAGGGTGTGCTAGAAAAAGTCCTTATCAATATTGTAGATTGATGGGTTACATATTTTAAGAGTCTTCTTAGCACAAATGGTAAACAACAGCTCGTCCAAATAGCAAAGTTTCATTATTTATTGGCGTTACTTTAAAGAAATTCAAGAGAAAAGAATTTGACAAAGTGAGCTGCGATTAAAAAAGGAAGTTTTCCTCCAACTGCATCAAAAATAACAGTTTTTGTCGTGGTTGATTTTACAAAAAATATGTCAATTATGTATTGAATCTAGTTGTCATGGTAACAGTCTTAAAGATTATCTTTTTTGGTCTTATGACAAAAAGAAAATTAATATATAATTCTATGCAAAACAAAGATAACGGTTTGCATAAGGAATTATTTATATTTGACAAAAAACGTCGAGTTTTAATAAATAAAAATCTCATAAATTTTTTCGTTGATTAAAATTAGAATAAATAATTAATATTTTCATATAAAAACAAAATTTATTTGACATATGATTGAAATATGGTTGCTTGAATTTAATTTGAGATGTAAATTATATATAATTCATATTTTGAATATTTTAAAATTTTGTTAAATAATGGACAGGGTCAAATAATGGCAGGGTTAAATAATGGAAATCGTACAATCGCATCGTACCGCATTTTAAAGCTTGCAAATTTTAGTTTTAATGAATTTATTTTTTAAGCTAACCTTTTGTGCATTCGATACAAAAACTATTATGTGCTGGTTATGCTAGAGGGTTTGTCCCAACTGATGTGATACCTGCTCAACATGATATTGAAGGTTTTTTAGCGAAGACAAGGAATAAGTACAATTATCTGCAATATTACAATAGGTGATTCCAAACAGCAGTACTGAAGAGGAATATGCTGTATCATCATGACAATACCGTAATCGAAGGTTCTGCCAACTAAATTTTTATGTTTCTATTTTTAGTTTTAGTTTTCACATATGGATGCAATTTGTTTGAAACATCCAAAGATAACCCTCAATTTGAATTATGAAAATAAAAGTTCACGGTTAAATCTAAAAAATTAAATTTAATGAATCGAAATTACAAAATCGTGATTTAATGAAAAAATTCTTATAGGTGAATCATGAAATGCACCTTTCACCGTTTTCTTCTCTTTCCTAGTAACTTTATAAATACATATATGTTAAAATTTAAAAATCATTCCACTAACTAAAATTTAATAAACACAACCAATTGGTTTTTATAAAATTTTTCATCTTTCAATCTTTTACTCCTGATCTTATGTTATAATAAATTACTACTGGGATCAATTCAATAGAAAACCACAAGAAAAACGTTCTATTACCACAACATTTTTATTTATTTACTTACCGCTATTCATGTAACAAGAAAAAAGTTGTCTTTAAGTGAGTTCCTCACCACACATGAAATAAATTAAGTTCACAATTTAAAAAAAAAAACAGAATATCACTTAATCAACATAAAATATCTTCTAAATTTTCAATAAAACTTTTTTCCTTGAAACTATTGTAACTATAACCACTTAAATGAAAATAAATAATTTTTCTTAAGATTCTAATAAGAAAATTTTTATTAAACGGCAAAAAATTTTTTTTCTGTTTATTCTGTTTTTATCAACAGTCTGATTAAGACTAAAGAATTTTTGATTCTTATAATTTCTTTAACAATCCAAGAATAAAAAAAAAACAAACGACTTAACTTCTTCGTATTGTTGTTATATTATATTACTTATATATTATTATATAAAAACAAATGATGGTGAATGTATTATGTAAAATAACGTTTTTTTGTTGTTTTGTTAACATGAGAAATGTGTTTGAACTATATATTTAAGAAGAGACCTAGGTTGTGTTTGATTGCGTTTTGGATAGTTTTTAAAGAAAATCTTCTGATCTTTCAACATCAATGATTCCGTCCTGTTTTCTTAGAGGCAAACAACCTTGTTATTTATTCAGCAATTATATTTACGTCCATCAGGTTCTTTGAACGCATGTTGTTGTTGAACCTTAGTCTTAAAAAGTTTTATGTGTTTTTGTTACTATTGTAATATCTACTACAGTACACATTTTATTTAAAAAAAAATACAGTTCTTCTTATTTCGCCTTATTAGTAGTACCAGAATTCAATGAAATCAAACCTTCAAAGATGCCTCTATCTCCGGCGACCATATACTTAAACCTGTGGGCGCAAATTATATTTTGTAGAAAATGTTTGATTTTCTCACAAACTATAAGAACTATATCCACTTAAAATTACCGTTAAAAACAAAATTGTACGACTTTTAAAAAAAAAATCCTAATTTGTCAAAATATTTTTAATTCGCCGATAACAGTTAAGAAATAGACAATATCCACTAATTTCAACTACTACAGCCTCATGCAAATTTCTTAATAAATTGATATGACACAAATATTCATCGACCTATTTTATACAAAGAAAGAAATTACAACAACTCCCATACGAATAAAAATACAAAACATATGATTATGATGACTATTATGGCTGGAATTCCATCAACATATTTTTTAGTTGTACAAAAACAAATGGTAAAAAAAACAAAATCAAAAACTTAAAATAGGGTCAAACGCTCACTTAAGAAGTTATAAAATAAGGCGAACAACAAAAAAGCAAGAATGAATACAACGATGGCCTAAAACAGTACGTTTCCGATATGGTTTGAACGGAAATTATAAAGCACTCACTTCTGTAATAGTTGAAGCATATATCAATATTTAAATCTGATTGTATTCTAAGACTTATCATGAGAACTGTTGACAGGATATTTGTTAATTTTACTTATACATATATAAAACTAAATATTCTAAACCTTACAAATTGAAATAAAAACTACATAATAATTAGACCAACGAACCGGCACAACATTATTATGTAAGAAAATATATTTAAACATTAATAATAAAAAAATAAAAAGTTATGTTTGGATTTGTCTTATTTTTATAATGAAAGATACCGCTATATTGTATACCACATAGTACATACGTTTGACGAAGAGTCCAAAACGAATAAATTTTTTTTTAACAAAATGAAAAAGAAAAACGCGTCATTCATTCTATTTCAACTTTTCTATCAAGTTCAATGGAAGTTAATTATAATTTATAGCTCTGAATTTAAGACGAGTTGGAATTTCTTTTTCTGATTTAATTGTTGTTGTTTTATTGTTCTTGATTTTTTTTTTTGGTTTGCGGAAATTATGTTTCTCGGTATATACATATATATAATTGTTTTCAGTTTCAATCCAATATTCAATTGGTTGCGAATGTATAGGGAAATTTTGAAAGAATAGTATTCGTTTTATGATATGCTAATTTTGTGTGTTTTAATTAGGAACACGACACGTAAATATTAGTTGAGCTGATTTATTGTTGGCAGAGATTCCATGCACTTTATTCTCGCATGTAATCTAGTTATTCAGACATATTTACCCACAAAATTGTTGATGAGATGCATTCTTTAAAAATATTTTATAAAACGATTATTTGTTAATCAAAACTGCTTGCTGTTTTATGTGCTTGCAAATTAGAGATTAGGTTCCTGTCTGCACATGCTTCGAAAAACTTAATAACACTAAAATAAGCTTGATCAATTTTTAAGTGAACTTTGAACGTCATATTAAAATTTTAAAAATTATAACATTAGTATGTTGCAGAGATGGCCAAAATTCGTTACACGTGGAGTCGGATTTCAATAAATTTTCGTTACGAGAGCCAACAAAAAAATAAAATATCAAAGTTGCTATGGCATTTTTATTTCCTTGCAAGATGCATAACCGTCTTCAAGCAAATACTTTAATTATGAATACATACATATATTTAAATTTTATAACATGGCACTGACAGCTATTGATTGCTGGTAGATGGCATGTGTGTTTGTAACTTGTTTGAAATCGGGTTCATGGTTCGTTGGCGCGGTACCACGCTTGTAAGTTGTGAACGTAGCTTTGATGTTATAAATTTCATTGTTGAAAAAAGTGATTCACAACAGTATGATGTGTCGAATATGGATAGTACTCTGCAAGCAGCTTTTTTCAAATTGCGGTACTTTGATTGAGACAGTCGTTTCCAAAACTACAGATTGATGTTGATTTGTGGTGCATTTTAAGAATGTGTGCCTGAGTTTCTAATAATTCCATTTCTCCTGTGAAAATTTCATTCAAAATATAATAAGAATCGATAATTCATCGCAGTGGCGTAGCTAGCATGGGTGGAACCCGGGGTGGATATTGTGGTGTCACCCAAAGAATAAAAACTGTCAATAATAATAAAAAGCCGATAAACGTAATTTATAATTTTATTTTGCTAGCATAAATGAGCATTATTATTAATAAGCTACATTGGGTCATTGTTGCCAGCAAGTAATTTTTAATTAATCTTAATTTGCTGAAACTTCTCTCACACGAAGCCACTAATACGAAAATAGTCATAAATAGCTTTAGTGCGACCGTAAAATTCGGAAGAAATACTGATAAATCCCATTCTACGATGAATTTCAAAAAGTCTAGGCACACCCAGTTAGAAACTGTAACATTGGCCATTTTTAAATGTCTCCTCAACCTTGGTATCTCTATGAGGAGTTCTGTTGCCGATACCTCATCATAAAATCCGGCAAATTTTGATACAGATAATTTCAACTCTTCACTGTTCGCCAAAAGTTAAGTGTTTGTCTGCACAACCTCGAACAATGAAGCTACATCTTGAACTGAGTTCAGTCTAGTTCGGAGTTCAACACTGAATTGGTCAAGACATTCCAACATGTCCTTTCTAAATTGAGCTCTCAATTTCAGTCCAATATCAGGGACAAACTCACCAGCCATTCGTTTTTTACGTTTTTACGACGAATTTAACTTTCCATTGGAATGTCATAGTTCTCCGATTTTTTCGCAGCAAGATCTATTGCCTCTTCTACAATGTGACTTCGTTTTCTTCAATATAAAGACGAATTGACTCTATTTTTGTAACTGATTGATCAATATTCAAGCCCTTGCTTTGCAATCCAATCTGAGCACAATTTATTTCCCTTAGAATATCATTCCAAAACAAATGATAGCAAAGAAACGTAAAATAACACACTGCATGGATAAGGTTCTGTGTAGCGCCTCTAGTGTCTACATTTTCTTGTTGATCACTTAATTTCCCAATTGCAGCCACAATCCCATAAAATTTTTGGGCTAATACTTTTACTGCAGCATAATGAGCACTCCAATGCGTTGTTAACAATCTTTTAACAGTTGCTTTGTTGTGTTTAACAAGCACATCCCAGCAGCTAGTCGAAGCAGAAAAAAATGTTAAAAACGGCTTCCTCTGTTCCAAAAAACGTTACACAAGCTACATTTTGTGCAAATGAGTGTTGGCCACAATAAATTAATTGACCGATCTATGCAGCCCACAAAAATTGCTTTGTTATTTTTTGCTTTAATAATAGCTTGCACTCCTCAATGTATACTACTCATAACAGCTGCATTATCATAACCTTGGGAACGACAGTTCATAACATCTCTATACCGTCATTTTCAAGATTTTTACACTGAAAAAAACATGTCCTATTTCCAATCGAAATGCAGTTGTCTCAACCTCACCGTGCGGGCAGATATGGCGATTTGAACTACGAGATTGATTCAACAACTGTACCATTACAAACCGATGTAGTTGCGACAATCACATGAAATATTTATGTGAAAATAAAATATAATCCAATTAATATCAAATACTTAAATTTTAAAATGAAAAATTCATGATATAAGGCCAAAGAAATATGTTTTTATGGAAGTAGTTATTAACTTTATTCAACTATACTGTTATATTGGATAACACTTTATATTTGTAGCAAAATTTATCCTCTTCTACGATTATTTTACGCGGATAGTCCTTCAAAAAAACACAATTTTAGAATTTTAATCAAATGAATCAAAAACGGTGTTTTCAAAAACTACAAAAAATTATTTTGGACTAGAAAAAAATCATCTTTCATATGACACCCCACTCGACATAGTCAAAAATAATTTGTTTTTAAATTTTCACTCTTAGCACCCTTAAAATAACATTTGAAATGATGAGCCGACCGCTATAGTTTTCGTTCAATCTTTACAACAACGCCCATAACCATGAAATTTTTCAAATTTTTTCTTGTGTAATGTCCTTAGTTAAGGGAAGGGGGACAGGGAATTTTTTTCACATTTTTTCACATAACTCAATAACTGCGCTTTTGAAAATTACAAAAAAGTTGTTTTAGACTAGAGAAAAATTAACCTTTCATATGACACCTCACTCGACAAGGTCAAAACTAATTTGTTTTCAAAATTCCACTCTCAACCCACTCAAAATAACATTTGAAATGATGAGCCGACCACTATAGTTTACGTTCAATCTTTACAACAATGCCCATAACCATGAATTTTTTCAAATTTTTTCTTGTGTAATGTTCGAAGTTGAGAGGGTGGGGGGGGGGGTTGTAGTAAACTAAACACCCGTTTTTGGCAATATCTATCTAACTAATATTTTGATCTTTTTCGATTTTTCTAAACCAAACTCGTTTCTTTAAAAAAAAATTTTGTTTTACTATCTCCTTATATATGTCCATAAAATATAAATAAAACAAATACTTGAAATTTTTTTGTTATCAGTGGGCTTGAGAAGTAGAAGTATTTAATAACTGTAGAAAATTTCAAGTTGATAGCACTTTTAGCTTGTGAGTAAATTGATTATGTAGAAATTCGGACGGACACCGAAGTCAAGTCAAAGTTAAAAGTCAAGTTAAAATTTTTGGTTGAAAATTAGCTCAAATAGTAATCCATAAGTGTGTACAACAATAGCCTCCTCGAAGATAGGGATGGAAACGATCGTTAATAATTAAGGCGTTAAGGCGTTAATTATTTGAGAAATTTGGTTGTGGACTTGTGATTTTGTAAACATTTTTTTTTGTTTCTTTAAATCATACGATTAAACTACACCCTTTACTCTAACATAAAAATCAATACACAATTGCGTGAGAACAAACAAGAGAAATCTGAAAGAAATCTGGTTACCTATGTTCCGTGGCATTTTTAAAAAATATGAAACGTGTGGGCCTCACTTACAGTGAGTGTCTATTTAAAGAAAACCGAATTATACAAAAATAAGTGAAAACTTTTACTAACATGCTTTATCCAAAACTAAAAAATAAATTTGTTTCGGCGAAAAACTATTTCCCTACATTAAATGCACACATCAGATTAGTATTTGAATAGTTGTTCTTCGTAGATCTTCCTATATTTTAATAATAAACAAAACTAAGTGTAATAATTTTATTAAATCAATAATCTTCGTTAAATATTCTTTTGGCTGACAAACCGGAGTTTCGAAAAATGGCGCTTGAGTGATACACGCATTTGGATTGCGATTGCTGTCAAAGAAATTTTTTCTAATTACAATTTTAATTTGGCTTATATTGCTGATGCTTTTATTTTGTTCATAATTGTTGTTTGCAAACAATTGTGCTATAGACTTCTAGTAGAAATTTTTGAGCATCGCGATGTTTGGTTACACTGAAAGAAATAAGTGGGTAAAATAATCCATTTTTGTGGATAATGTAACTGATATTGGTAAAATACCGGCCATCAATAAATTCAGTCAATATGACTGATAATAAGCAGTTAAAATATTTTAGAAATATTCTGTAGTCATATAATCTACAAAAATAGTCAAATTATCCAACAGTAGTAGGAAGGCCTGAACAAATTTTATACAACGGATCAGTGGAATTATCCACAACATCAGTTATATTTACCATAGAAATAATGAATATTGGATACATAAACCGATGCATCCGTTACATTGACTATGGAAAAATTATTCTTGGTACAGATATTTTTTAGGTTTTACTGATATATCAGGTAATATTACCAATCAAGCTGTAATATTAACCAATAGCTGCACAAGATTACATTTAATGTATGGAAATCAGTAGATATGCTTACCAATAATTAGTAGTCTGAAATAAAGGGGGTGGAGGGGGAAATATATGGCTTGGAAATACACTTCCACTCTTTATACTGAAAAAATATAAATTTTTACAAAATAAAATATTATTTAAACCATAATAAAAATTAATTTTTATTTATGAAAACATAAAATATAAAAACAATTTCATTTTAATTCACATTAAATTATTTGGTATTTTCAATTTGGCGAAAAAATTGGCTTGAAATAGCAGCTAAATGTTACTTATTTTGCCAAAATAGTAGCTTTCTGCATTATATTGAACTTATATTTAGATCAATAGCAAAACATGCGGAAATTTCTATCATGCCTTTGATCATTTGTGATTCATTTAAACCATAATAAAAAATCTATTTTTATTTATAAAAACATAAAATATAATAATTAATCTCATTTTAATTAACATTTCATTAAAATATTTAAAAAAAATTGGCTTGAAATAGCGGCTATATGCTACTTATTTTGCCAAAATAGTAGCTTGCCGCATTATTTTGAATTTATATTTTGAATCAATAGCAAAACATGTGGAAATTTTTGATCATGTTTTGTTTTGATTTTAAAAAAGAAATATTGTAGAAAATGCCAAAATGCTTGAGATGCGATTGGATATTTAACATTAAAAACAAAAAATATTTTAAATAAAATTTCTAATGCACGAGCAGGAGATTTTAGTATATACTTGAAGTCATCAACGCAAAGTAAAATTTGCTCTATGTGTGTTGAGTCGCCTATGATTCCAATAAAAGGTTGAACATTTAAACCTTCTGCTCTAACTGAATCAATTATTTCATTTAATTCCTGAGCAGTAGCCGCCAATTTGATCACCGAATTTTGCGCATCCGCAATTGTGTATTTCCGGAAAACCTTTTTCCCATCTCGAATACAAGTTATTTTGGATGTTGGAGGAATAAGAATATGTAGCATTTTAAGGAGAGATATAAATTTGGAATCTGCAATGACAAAATGAATATATTTGTATTATTTACAAATATATAAAGATCTAAGAGTTACAAAAATTGAATTTTAAATTAAACACGTTGGCTGCCAGAATTTTCAAGTATCTCTTTGATACTTCTGTTTAAAACCAGAGATGTGAACCGATACCAAAAAAACAGCACTGAACCACAATTTCATGAACCATTAACCGAAACCGTTTTCGCGAACCAAAAAACCATACCGAATTAAAAATTTAAAAAAACCGAACCAATAACCGGACCGAATTTGAAATTTTGCAAAATATCGAACCGCATTATAAATTTAAAAAAAAAACGAACAAAAAAGACGAACCGCTTGAAATGCGCGTGGTTCACACCTCTGTTTACACACTTTTTTATATCTTGTCTTGACGGAATAAAATACGATAAAGATTACTTCGTATGAAGTAATTTTTTGACCGTCAAGACGAAACTTTCACCAAAAAATCATCGTAATTTGAGTAAACTTCATCCTCCGAACGATAAAGATTATACACTATGAAGTAATCTTCATCGTATTTTTTGTCGTCAAGACAAGATATAAAACAATATTTTATCTTATTCAAAATGTCACCGGTGATACGTTGGCAGCCTACGTGTTAATAAGTGTTAAATTGAAGATCAATTTTCTCACCTTCGGTCATATTTATACTCTGCATTGCGTACATTGTGTCGATATCTTTTTGGCATTTTAATTTCTCCATCATCCATGGTAACAGTTTTGATAGAAACTCTGTTGCCGTCAAATTTATGCATCCAGCTTCAGGATGTATATTGTTGAAATCTATTTCTATCTATGAAAAAGAGGAAATACCATTACTCATTATCTTCTTCAATCAAGAATGATTTCGATGGTCGGATTCTAAACGAGTCCAAGCTGGAAATCCAATTTTCACTATATGTGTTTTTAGTTTACAAAATAATTGCATTATATGCAGTGCACTGATCCATATTATGCACTGCTCTGCTGCAGTTACACGCAAATGATATTTAGTTGCTTTTCATGACGTAACTATTTGTAAATAATGTAACAAAATATAACCACCCGAGCGGAAAATACTGATAAAAACGATTATATTTACGATTAAATTAATGTAAAATTTAAAATATTTACTAGTTCGTAGCCACGAGGAAGTTTATAGGATGGCCATCGTTCAAATATTTGCGATAAGGTGATATTCTCTGTACTATACAATTCTTTGCGGCGATACTCTTTTGTTTGCTTCCATAAGCCTTTAATAATATCCCAATCAGAATCTTCTTTTAAATGTATTAACTTTTGTCTTGAATTTTCCATGTCCTCTTTAATATTAGTAGGATCATATTCAGCAACTGAAATATAATAAACATTTTTCGAGACTTTCTTATTAAATATACATTAAATCGACAAACCTACCTTTTTGTTCTTGATTGCGATCAGCAATACTCGTTGCCCCTGGTAATAATTTGGATTTTCTTAGCGGCTTTACTCTAGCGTGGTACCGGTTGTACAGTTTCCCTCTCGGCGCATGATTGTGCTGCCTTATGAAATAAAGTTCTTGCGACTCATTCGGAAAAACATCTTCAATTTGCTGCGCGATTTTCGATTGAATGTCGTTTGACATGAAAATATTTTTGTTAATAAAATATGTGATAATCAGGTCCATGAGCTCCCGTCGATCATTGTTACCGAGTTTATCCTTTTGCAATAAGCTTCGTCCCGGTTCAGAATCATTGAGTATTCCCACAACCGATACCTATTAAAAAGAGATATAATAATAATACTATCATGCCTTATTACAATATTCAATATTAAATATTTTAATATTTAAAATAATTTCTAATAGCTTTCAAAGTCCATTTGGCTCATTTTTGAGCCTTCATACAAATATAAAGACTTAAATAAAATATATTTTGTTTTATTTCAAAAATTAATTTTTTGGAAAAAGATATTTAAAAATGTGGCTGGAAATATTTTGTGTTTAAGAACACAGTAATGTTTAACTGTACTGATGCCGTACAAGCATCTGTACAGACTCACAGACGGTTAGACACGAAAATTTTTTTTGTTTATTTTTATTTTTCCGGTATGTAGGGACCCAAATTAGTAAAATTCCGTGAAAAAAAATTTCGGAATTTCTGCGCGAATACAAAAACTACTTGCCAGCAAAGGCAAATAGTTAAAACATTTTGGCAATCTTTCGAATGAAGCGTTTGCAAGTGGAATGGAAATTATATACTTACAAGGTTTAATGATTGTTTCATGCCAGAATGATTGTTATCATGGAGAGGATTATCCTGTTTTTTCGAATTGGAAGCCTTATTGGATGATGGCAGAGACCTTTGCCATTGCTCTAAATTCCCTTCAAATAATATTCTTGTTGAAATGGGAAAATTTAACAAAAGTTCATTAATATGATGCGGTTTTGTCCATTTTAGCACTTCTGTTGTTATTCCTTTCTCTGAAATCAAGAAAAATGTTATCTAAATGATAAAAAAAATGTTATTTCAAGTGTTAATATATACCGTTTAAAGTGCTAAAAAGAAATTCCAAACTCCACGATTGTAAAATAACAAATAGCGGATTTGACATATCAGGTTCTTGATTAGGTTTATGAGATGATTCTACGTTATATGGCGGAACACTAGTTGATGGATCATTATAAAAGTCTCCAGATGTTGTAGCATACGTGTAAGTCCACTCAGTCATTTTATTTGTTTATAGTGAAGCGAAATTCGCAGTTAAGTCAAAAAACTATATAGAATTCATAATTTACAAGATTAAATTAAAAATTAAATTAAAAATTAAATTTAAAATTAAATTGAAAATTAAATTAAAAATTAGAAATAAATAATTTTAAAAAAATACGAAGTTTAGTAAACTTATGGTCGAATCATCTGCCGACCCGTTGTCAATTTAAAAGACGTTCTTGGCGGACCGCATGTGTCGAATACAGGAAAGCAATCAACGGTTTCTGAGAGATTGTCCTCAAATACGTAAAACGCCTGATAATGTGCTAAGAATAATGGATTTTTTATTTTCCTGCAAACCAGATAGATTTTATTGTTTGCGGAATGGCGGCATATTTCAATGATTTTATATATTGTATATTCAGGAAATTTATTAACGAACATTTTATTAGATATTTTTATGCCATTGACTTCTAATTGACTAAAGCAAGTGAAATCGTCAGCAGTACAGTTAAGATAGTTCTGAAGATATTCCAAATATTTTGTCTTAATCATAAATTTTTCATTTATCGTAGGAGATTTGGAACTGGAGCCTAAAAGAAAGTTTGAAAACTTTAATTGTGCTTTCTTAGCTAAAGAAAAAGGCATATTCCTGCGCGATGTTGTCGAATTGGCATACATTTTCATTTCCTTATGCTTTGCTTCAAAGCGAAAACACCAAAAATGTCGAGGAGGACCCGAAAAACGTATTATCATAGGATAATGGAGAAGAAAGTGGTGTTTTGGTTTGAGTGTGTCATTAAATAAACGCAAATACAATTCGTGATGCATTTCAATCAACTCAGAGAGCTTTTGTATATCATAATTTGTGAAATGAAATTTCAAAATCAGATCTACAATACCTATCAGTAAACAACAAAATTTCCAAACTTCATCATCTTCAGGTATGAGATCAGCAACCATAAGTGGAAACAACTGAATAAAAGACATCATTTCTCTGGCAGACATTTTAAGGTGCTGTTTCTTTAAGTGATCAGATGTGATAGGGGGTGAAATATTATCAATTTCAATAATACCATAATTAAAATTTTGTTTCCGCTGATTTAGAAGTTCTAGAGTTAGATATTTTTTAATTTGAACTAAATATGTTATTACATGACATAAATCATAGTGGCATATGCCTTCAAAAATATCATGCATGGCATCGGCTGAATAATTTTCAACAACGTGAAAATTATTAATACTATTTAAAATAGAATTTCTTTGTACGCCTGTTTTAGAAAAATCTTTAGTCGTAATGTCTTCATTGTAATTTACAACATTTCTAAGTTTATTATTATCTTGATTACAAAGTTGTCTGCACGTATGTTTATCAACTTTGCAAAGCTTGCAATAAAAGTTTGCTGAAAATGATTGAGAAAAATCTAACAGAGAATTAACTCCTAAATTATCACCCAGGAATAACCCCAATGCAATGTGTACTTTAGCTAGTGTTCCAGTTTTGGATTCAACCTCAATACCTTCCAACTGAATTTTATTAATCTCATTTACGAAAATCTTCATTACATTTCTCATTTCCAAACTGTTTTATGTCCACAGAATTTATAAATCCTGCTAAAAATATATTCTGTAATTTTGACAAGTTTTCAAAACCAGGAAATGAATAGTAAATACCCATCAAAGATTGATATCCTGAATGTGATCCCAAAGGATTATTTACCTCGAAATCATCAACAAAGAAAAAAATTGGAATAACGGTTTGGCCGGAGTATTTTTTTATTTTACATTTCCACAACTCGCCTTGAATGAAATTCGATAACATTTTGGAGTCCTCAAACTTTTTATTTAAGTCTAGCATTTTTTGCAAGTTGTCATCCTTTTCTAAAAAAGCTTTTATTTGAAAGCTTAATGGCATAATGACACCTTTATTAGAGGTTTCAGAATACAAATTTTCACCGCCAATAAAAACTTCAGATATTTCGCAATTTATAGTAAATTGTCTTAAAGGACTCAGTAATCTATTTTCGTTTAACCATTTCAAGAGTTTGTATTCTGTTGCCATAATTTCAAAAGGTGCCTCTAACATATGTAAAAGAGATTGCACATTGTTACTGAAAAATAGTTCTGTCGATAAATAAGATTTTAGAAAAATTACTAGATGTGACTGAGCTATCTTAATATACTGCTGAACATTAAATATAATATCTACAACATCCTTTCTATTAAGATTATTTTTATTATGAATAGAAAGTAAAAGTTTTGCAACAAATATTAAAAGTGATTTTAAATCCTGTTCACTAAACAGTTTTTCCTCTTCGCAAATATCATTATTTCCGCTATGATTATCTGGCTCTTCAGAAAATATGTTATTGCATTCCTCGAAAATTTTTTCAGGACTTTTGTGTATGGTAGGAAAATGGAGACGTTTGCAATGCTTTTTAAATGAATCTAACCGTTGAAAGCTTTGTCCTGCACAACTAGATTCACAACATTCGAACACAGTCTTGTAATTGCAACCATGAAAGTATTTTAAATGAACAAAAAAATTTTTGAAGTTGGTAAAATTGGATTTGCATATAAAGCAAAGCATGACTAAAAACAATTATGTTCAAGAAATTTAATTTTTTTTAAATTACAAATATTTTAATCGCGATATTGGCTGAAAATAAATAAAATGAAATGATTAGGCAAATTTTAAATTAATTATTTTATTTTATTGTTGTATATTGTTTATAAAAAAAACTGTGGCAAGAAGTTGATATCACTTTATCGAAACAAAAATACTTGATTCACTATAACCAACCATATTATTATGTATTTTACTATCCAAATTTGATTTCTCGACTAAGCACACAATTTTGGATAGTAAAATATATAATATATAATATATTAGCTTTATTTCTTTCATCTCTATTCATGGTTGTGTAGGTGCACACAACTAAATTTTTTTGGGTTGCTTGGATTCTATATATGGTACTGTAATTTATTTTTCCGTGATCGAAGCATTTCGTCAGCGAGCTGGCAAAACGGTAGTTAAAATTTCTGTATATTTTAATGTAATTTGTGAAATGAAAAAATTATAAGACAAAACACTGAAACTTTAAAAATATATATATAAAACCATCCACAAAACCAATAAAATGTGCGAAAAATTTAGCTATCGTTGTATTGTAAAGTTTGTATGCGGTACAAATGTATGCGTAGTATAAAATTTTCCCGAATCACAATTTAATTTTTTCGCAGCACATTTTCAATAAAAAATTTTTATACTTGCCACTATTTATCAACTATCAGATCGTATATTTACGATTTATCATTATAATCACGTGGCAATCACACTTTTCACTTTTCTTTTCACACACGCGAGTTTTTCACAGAAAAAAAAATTTGCTCTAAAGAAAAATGGCGATTTATGGACCGATATAAAACATTGTATGTTAATCGCGAGCGGTCGAAAGTGTACTGACATGGAGAGACAAAATTTCCAATGCCAAATAGAAAGGAAAACGAAGAATTACGAACGGTTGAATACGACTTAGTACAATGGAATAACAAATAGATAAAATAAGATCAACCAATGGATAATATGACTGATCGTTGGAACGATGAACTATTTTTTCAGTAATTGTGTAACTGAGAACGTTGAAAATAATTCCAAAATTAGTAGTAGAACGGAATAATTATTTTCTGAATATTGTAGATAATGTTTCCAATCTAGCAGTAATATTTACTCATTATAATATAAAACTTTTTCTTTTAAACTGACAATTGGAAATATTATCTACATAATTGGATATATTAACTAATAAAATTTAGAATATCGTACTAATTTGGAGTTGTTCATATAACTAATTATCAGTCAACAGCTATTAGTAAGAGTATCCAATATCAGTTAATTTAGATAATCTTTGGATAGATTCCCCGAAGGTTGGTTATATATACTAATTTTATGTTTAATATAACTACAAACAATTTCCATTTTTCTACTACTTTCTATCAGGTCATTTTGCCCACTTATTTCTTTCAGTGTATGTGATGGAATATTAAAGCTAGTGGTTTGGCCATCAAACACCGTTGCATCTGCATCATTGTCATTGTTTTAACATACCAGCCATCAAAGTCAACTATATCAGCTGCTCATATTCACTTCGTTCCAGTGTTTTTTGGATCATCAAACCTACATTTTTTTTTGAATGTGTATTAGCTGTACATGTGCTTCAGCTACCAGATATAATTTTTCATCAATACTCAAGTGATTGATTACTACTCATCGCTTTAATATCTACGCATTGTTGCACTGCTTCATATTCTGTGCAATAAACCACTGTGCCATTACTGGTTATATTTATGGTTATTATGGTTATTACTGGTTATTTTTTACCATTAAGTTTGGTTATGTTTGGTTGGCTGACAAGCAACGTAACATTGCTTTAACACTATTCATCATTGCTTATCATCTGCTATCGCAGCTTCAATTTATCAGCTTACCAATTGATATTATCAGCTGTTATAATCATCCAGTTTACAGATTTACAGATGTTTCAGTTCTGCAGTCAGTTCCGAGTGCCTGGCATCTCGGCTCACTCTTTCATATTCCTGTCCCTTAATCTGCCTAAGGTCCTGATGCAAACCAAGAAATTTTTTCGTGACTACAATAACATCTATTTTGAGCTTCTCTGCAACGAGCTCTCGCTTGTTGATCTGTCCTCTTTCTACAGCTGTACAGACTCTGACACAATGCTTACCGTTCTTAATACCTATCTGCGTAATGTCTTCGAGAGATACGTGCCTGTTCGTTCCTATACGAGTAGTCCACCTCTGTCTATCAGCATTTCCCCTGATATGGTTCACGTTCGTTATCTGCGTGACTTTTCATATAAGGAGTATCAGAGAGACCCCTCTGAGACTGGCTGGAAGATTTTTTGTACCTATAGAAACAGGTTTAGGTCTATGGTCAGAAAGGCTAAGTTGGAGCTTGGCTCTCGGATTTTCTCTTATGTTTCCTCTACCAAGGACATGTGGTCCAAGCTTAAGCACATTGGTGCGCTTAATTCCGAATCTGACCTTTCTCTCCTGAGTCTGCAGGACCTGAATCGGTTGAACCGGACATTTACATCAATAAATTCATATCCTTCCGGAAAGTCCTAATGCTTTTTCCTTCCGCTTGGTCACTAACTCTGAGGTTGAGATGGCGTTTTATGCTATTTCATCAAATGCTGTGGGGTTCGGATGGCATTCCTTTGAAGTTTTTAAAGCTTATTTTTCCTCCTATTTTGCCAAATGTTTGTCACCCTCTAATCTTCATTCTTATGTCATCATCCTTCCCTAGTGGTTGGAAGTTCTCTAATATTACGCTACTCCCTAAAGGAACTACGAACGAGTTTCGACCAATTAGTGTCCTTCCCACATTGTTCAAGGTTCTTGAGAGGCTCATCAATGATCAAATACCCGAACATGTTACTTCAAACAAGTTGTGGTCCGACCATCAATCTGGTTTTAGGAAGCATTATAGTACGCCACAACAAGGATGGTAAGCTGATTAGTTTTCTTCTCTTCCTGGACTTTAGTAAAGCCTTCGACTCCATCGATCACACATTGCTGGTTTCTAAACTTAAATTCACGTTCTTTTTTCATCCAGTGCCTGTAACCTTGTTTTTTCTTACTTGTGTGATAGGTCACAACGTGTTACTTCAGGCATGTCTGTTTCTAGTTCTTCTCCCATTCTCAAAGGTGTTCCTCAGGGTTCCATTTTGGGTCCTCTTCTTTTTTCGCTATTTATCTATGATACTACGACCCTTCCCTGTCATTCGATGCTTCACCTCTTTGCGGATGACGTTCAGTTGCTCCATGCTTGTCCACAATTTGACATCCATCGCTGTTTTCTTGAAACTAATGCTGATCTCAAACTAATATCGGACTGGGCTGTCTCAAACAGGTTGGTTCTTAACCCGCTTAAGTCACAGACCATGCTGTTTAATTGCCCCTCATCGCTCTATAATCATGGGTTGACTATCAAGCGATACTGTGATGCCTTTTGCTACACAGGTGAAGAATCTTGGCGTAATTTTTGATAGCAATCTTTCTTGGAGACCTCATATTAATTATTTTATTGGCAGAGTTGTTGTCATCTTGAGAAGGCTTAGTAGCCTGAATCATTTCCTGCCTGTGCATATTAAAAAACAACCTGCTCATGCACTTGTCATGCCATTGTTTGATTATGGTATTGAGTTCTATTCTGGCTGCACCCTGGAGAATATCAGATTAATTAAGAAGTTCTTTAACTGGGTGGTTCGCTTCGTTTATGGTCTTAAAATTAGACAACACGTTTCTGGCTTTGCTATAAAGTTTATCGTCACATCATTTTACGATCACATTAGAATGCGACTCCTTCTTCTCTTCTTTAAACTCTTCAAATATGGGTGTCCGCCCTATTTAACGAAATGGTTTACTTTTGGTCCGTCAACTCGGTTGTATTTAATCACCCTTCCGTCCATAAGCTGTAACACCTGTGCTCTGTCGTACTCGTTTAGAACGTCTAAGCTGTTTAACGACCTTACGTAGGAGCTAAAGCGGTTCAATATGTGTCTCTAGTTTTAAGTCAAAGCTTCTCATCCTTATGAACTGCTCTGGCACTTCCTCGTCTTAAAACCTGTATTTGTCGCTATTGCTACCCTCTCAAATTGCTTGCCTACATGTTTTTCTGACGATGGTCTTGTAATATCTGCTTTGGTGTTCCTTTTTCCACTTCCTTTCCTACTTCCTTCCTCCTTTCCTTAACTTCCTTTCCCTCGTTGTTTATGTTATGGTATTTTGACAACTATTAACCAGTAAGCCTATAGCTAGCATCCATCTCTCCCCCTTATATTTCTCGTGTACTTTTGTTGGCTATGAATTATGTATAGGCGGTACGGCGGCTTAATTTGGCTCTGGTCTACGCTGTCGTTGGTTTGTATTTTCAAGTACGTATTTTTTTATATTAATATTTATAACAATTTTTTTGTTTTTATTTTCTTTGGCTTATATTATATTTATAGTATATATAGTATAGTATAGTATGTATAGTATGTATAGTTAAAGTAAAATCTTTTTTTTTTTTTCATTACGGCTCCTGTCGTCAATTTGTTTTTTTTCTCTCTGGGCAATACATTGGGCCTCGGCCTGTTTAGGAACATTGGCTGAAATTAATTGAAATACTAATCTGATGTGTGAAAAACAATTTCAGACATACAAATTTGGTTTTTGATGGCTATATTTTAATATCTATTTCTTAGCCAGTTTACTTTACTCACTTTTGAGATAAGTCTACCAGTTTGCCCTATTTATTTGTTAGTTTTTCTGAATAATAATCGTCTTGTGTTTGTACCATGTAAGCAGAAATCTACTGGCGCAACCCTAGTCACTGTAAAGGGGCCCATCCACTTTGAAACATGTTTCAAAACTTGGTTTACAAACTTGGTTGCATGTTTACCATACATTATCAAACGTGTTTGTAAACTTGGTTGACAAACTTAAAATTATATGTGTCAATTTCTATTGTTATTTTGTTAAACTCTTCCATACACAGTGAAACATGTTTACAAACCATTAGCTCCGCCTACTTAAAATCAAAGCATTTTGATTTTACTAAAACCAATTCGAAAACCGTCAAATTGGTTTGCAAACTTCACCATACACGATAAAACATTCTATAAACACAAACCAAGTTTTGAAACATGTTTCAAAGTGGATGGGCTGCATAAGTAATATATATGTTATGAACACATATGTATGGGTTGTATACGCAATATGTACAGTTTCCTTTTATGCTAAATTTTGTTTCAAGTTGGCCACATAGGAAATACTTGTAACTATATTCACTGTGCCAGAGTATCGATTACTTAAAAGAATTATTTCTAATATTTTTGTCCAAATGTTTTGAAAATTTTCAGAAACCTTTTGATATTTAATTAATTTTCTTAACTTTAACAAATTCAAAATAAAGTTATAAAATCTTGATTTTCGCTTTTATCTAATTTTACATTTTCAGTTTTAATAGAAAAATAATCTGAAACAAACATTTTTGTTCAATTTAAAATTTGATTCGGGTAGGAAGGGTATCTAAATGAGACACGGGTATTGGGAAATGAAGCAGCCCATCTTCAACACTCGATTATTACTACTGACGACCTGCTTGGATGACTCTATTGGCTGTCAACAATGCGTTTAACAAATTAAAATTTTAACCAAAAGGTATGGTTTAAAGAAGTTAATTACAATGATAAATGATATATTTTAAACGCAAAACTTAAAAATCATACTAGTGTAGCTTTTCTTCTATAGATGCTCTCTCCAATTATATTTTGATATTAGACTAAATGTATTTCCGTAAAAGTTGCATATGTGTGCTTTTATTTGTTCTAATAAATCGAACTTCTAAGAAAAATTAAAAAATATCAAAAATTATAAAACTGAGCTTCGCAATTTTAAAAAAAGTATGCAACAAGAAAAAACGATTAAAATTAATTAATGAACAAAAAGAAAAGAAATAAAAATTATTTTTTTGTTGGTAGTTTAGACATCACTTTTCCCATTGCAACATGTATACCATATTTAGATGAAACCGGATTAATTTTTGGTATCGTAGGTTTACCTATCTCTGTAATGTTTGTTGCGCTTCGATTAGAAAACGATCGGCGAGATGTATCTTTTAGATGTTTTGTAAATTTGGATCCCTTATTTGATTTAGCTGGTGAGACTTCTCTTGAAGATATGCTATTAGTGGATCCTGATTTTCTTCCGATAGCAGTAGGAATACTGCCACACGATAATCTTCTATTAACCGAGTTTAATGTTAATCCACCATTCAAAACATTTTCGGTTGGTGTTGTATCTATAGAAATAGAAGAACCATTTAAATTTTGAGATGAATTTAATGTCATTAACAAAAGGGCTTGATCAATTTTAGATCGTGCCTCCATCATTTCTTGAATAATAAACGATTCATAATTATTTTCATTCCGTTGTGTAGTGTTGTTCTCATTTGTTACTAAAATGTTTGGAATATTCCCATTCAATGTGCTTTCGGTGTTACCAGTTGTTATTGGTGTTATGTTTATAGAACTCAATGGTGTTGAAAATGGCGTTTCGGATTTACTAACGCTTGGTTTTGGTGATGGTTCCATATTTGCAACGATCGTTGTAGCTTGAGCAATTTGATCTTGTACTGTCACACTTCCATTAAAAGTTTTGCTAACACTATAAAAGAAACAAGTTCTAAAATTTAATTCGTAAAAGAATAAAAAAAAACTTACGATTTGGATGGAGAGGAACTTTCAGGATAATTTTCGTGTAATCGTGTTAGAAAACCAAACATATTTTGTGTTAATAATTCCCATGATTTATTAACATGTGGTAGTAAATTAGATGAAGCCATTTTGACTGTATTAGAAGAACCAAACGAATTATTAAAACTTGAGTTCGGTTGTGTTCCTTGAATTTCCCAAAACGAGTGTTCATCATTTGATGATGGTTTTTCGGGACAATCACATTTTAACGGTGTATAACACAGTTGGGAAACAATACCAGATTGTCCACATTTTATTTCTATAGAAACTTCTTTATCAGGCTTACTCGGTAATTCTGTACAAAAATTAAAGGATTTCAATTCGAATCCCGCTGAACGTAAAAGTAAAGTTATATTAACGATATCCAAGTTCGCAGGCTTTAATTAAATTAAGAAAAAAATTTTAAAATTTAACTTTTATTTGATAATATATTTACTACTTACATAAGCAAAATAAGGATTCTTTAAAAATTGATCGAGAATATTTTGATGAACATTATTGCTTGGCACATGCTCATGGTTAGAATCCATTTTGAAACGTTATTTTAATTACTTTTAATTACACTCACTCGTCGTAAAGCTCGATCAATAATAAAACAAAGACTAAATACAATTATGATCTAATGTGACCATATTATCACGAACAATTATTTCCATAAAAAACAAACGATATTTAACGGGTTTATATGGAATTTTATCGATGTACTAGAATCTCACTAATCCTATGTATATTATAGAGTTCAGTGTAAGAAAAGAAAAACAAAAATAATGCCTCATTCACATTTGAAAAAATAGTTTTGACGTTATATATGCGAAAGAGCTTTATTATTACTACTAATTTTAATAATATAAACAAATAAAACCACTTGAATTAAACAACAATAAAATACTAAAATACTAAAATTATAACAGTATTTGCAAAAAACACAAAATCTTACTGGCTTTGCAAATTTTTCTTACCGAAACATTAGAATCGTACTAATCATGTGTTCATGATATAGTTCAGTGGCAGAATTACGAAACGTCATTTTAATATTTTCTTCATCGCTTTACGTATTTATTTTACATTTCAATTCAAAGAGTGAATACGTAATTTTATTTTGGTGATTGTAAGTTTATTTAAATTTGTGGTTTTAAATTATTACTCTGATTTAAGCTAATTTCTATTGAAAAAATGTTACCTGAAAATATAACTAAATATTCCAACGTAATTATCAGTACTGGCAATGTCTTAAATGCTATTAAAAAAGCCGGACAAAAACCAACTGAAGAGGTTAGAAATTTATTAATTATTTGTGTTTTATGTAATATTGTGGAAATTCACGATTATTTCAAAATGTTTTGAATAATTAAAACAATCGAATTCTAATTGGAATTATCAAGGATATTGTTGATATCATACAAAGTTTTTGTAAAGTAGTTAGTAGTAAATTATCAGAAGTTGTATTGGAAATATGAATTAGGTATTTCGTCACAACGGAATTTATATAAATTGTCATACTGCGTCATTACTATTATTTATTTTTGTTCATAACTCACTAATTTTCAAATAACATTAAGAATGGTTTGCCTTACTACCTTATTTATTTTTTATTTTTAGTTGGAATTTTGTTATTGTTTTGTAATTGTATTTTTATCTGAATGATTAATTATTTACCATATTGTTAATAGTAGCAACAAATTCCGTATAAATTGGGTTTAAATTAACAATTGCTTTTTGACGCTAAATAACAATCTTGATACCGCCAAATGCTAAGAAAGAAATACGTAGTAGTGAATAATTTATTTGAAACCTGTTTGCGTTGGATTTATTTCATTATAAATAGCTTGATCAAAACCAAATTCGACTGAAGAAAATTGCATTGTCTCAATTCTCGATTGTTTGTTTTTTCTTCTTCCTAACCACTCAAGTCTAAAATCTCAGGAACTTTGCTACTCCCTTTGGGCGGCACGGTAACACAAAGCTAGAGTAGCTGCGAGGTAATTAAATCTACGGCGACTTATGTGAGTCTTCTCGTCAGAAACCAATTTGGGACGTAATCCATTATTGTGTGTTGCACAGCTTTTGTTTTTTTACGCCAGCTTTATATGTAACTTGAACGTTGTTCCCAGTTACTTTGTCATCTCTGACATTATATAGAAATCATTCTACAATTTTGTATATGTGTCTGGATGGCTATTGATATGATTTCATTGCAAGAATGAATTACATTTCTGAATTACCTTCCAATTGTGTTTTGCAAGACCGCGTTTTGAATGTTTTTTTGTTTGTGGTTTGTATTGCTGTTTGCTTTGTATGTTGTGATAATTGTATCTTAATCTTTACCCTCCGAACTACCAGCTATTCCTTTCAGTGCATTATTCCTACTTTTCAGTCTAGAGTTAACGTGTTGTGCTTGATCATTGATCTTGAGTAGTGGGTCGAATGTTACCCTAAACAGTTTCGGAATTACCTTCGTCCAAGTAGTGAAAAATTTAGAATTGAATTTTCTGATTTTAAACCATTCATTCAAAATGTTCAGGTGAGTATTCAGGATATTGGTGAGTTGTTTCAAAACGTTTTATGTTGCTCAATAACTGGTTTGGCGACCTCTTAAGTACTTGGAGATGGTAGATTGGTTTCAAGATGGAATTCAATAGAAACTTTTAGTCAGTCGAGTGCGACTAAGATTGTTCTAGAACAGGGCTGTTTTTGGTTAAACTCATCACTGAATTGGTTTTGCATCCTGTGAAGGGCGGTGTATTTGCTGTGTTTTTCGGAACCCATGTTGGTGTGGACCTAAGGTGCAAAATCTTGTCAGCCAAGGGTGCAGAAGTTCTTCAATTAATTAACGATTATCGTGTTTCTTCAGATTCTGGTTATTTTTCAAATATTTCGTATCTGGAGAGTATTTACAAATGTGTTGTGAGGCAGTTTAATCCATTAGTCCTAATATTTTTACGATTTATTAAAGTCAGCTGGATTAACCTTACGGGATTTCTTTCAATACCAACCATGACAAAGATAGTTTGAATTAGTGGGGCCAGTGACAGCTGCTTCTGCATCCAAAAGAATCGACAGAGTTGCACCTTCGTCGAAATTATTGTGATGATCTTTGGTCGGAACTGCATTGCGAGTGCTTCTGAGGCAAAGAGCTTTCTTTTTGGCACGACGACTAAGACGTTTTTCTACTTTCTTTTCCTTGCCGTGCTGTTTATACGTACATGACGATTACGGTTTTCTTACCCATACCTGTCGTTCTGTTCAGTTGCCTTACCCATATCTTATGACAAATCCTATCGGTTGTTATCAAATGGGAAATTTGCATTTTCATCTCCTAACTTCCTGCTTGTCACTTCCGGTGAAAAAACGTCATCCTGTTGACCTCTTTTTTTCAAATTTCAATTTCAAATAAGTTATTTTGATGAGATTAAATATCTAAGGTTTTTGCAAGATTCTGAATAATTCTACACCCCAACTGGATCTCGAATGCCGTATGTCTTGCAGTGTTTGTTGTTGTTGTAGTGACTAGAATGTGGTGCTACTCTTTTGGCTCCAATTCCAGATTCAGGAACTCTGCTACTGCTCTTGGGCGGTACCACAGATCTTGCTTCGTCAGGTCGTTTGGTTTCTATGTTAAAAGTTGTCTTGTCTAATCAATTAAATTATTAATCGATGCGAAAGTAATCGAATAATTAGTCTAATCGTTGCTTTTTTTATAATGAATTATATTTGATTATATTTGGTTTTAATCAATCATTTAAAATGGAAAAACAGTGGAATAGAGATGTAATAAAATTGTTAGCACTATCCGGCTGATCCTTGACGTACACTATCATAAAATAGTTAAGAGCCAGACGAAATATCATATCTGTGCTTTTGTTTTCATTTTTTGACTGTTTGTTTTATTTTAATTATAAGTATTTATTGTAATCATGTATTGGTTTGTTATGTATGGTTGTGTTATATAATGTTGTGGTGTATAAAGCGCCGCTTTCCTTGGAAAATTAAATATTTGTAGTATGTACTGATCTGATAAATCAATAGTTTAATTCCTGATGATGTCCCAAAAAGACGAAATGTATGTCAAATTATGAAACTTTATTTTGCGCAACAACAAATTAAACTTTATTAGTTTTCATTCAACAATTTTTAACGTTCCATTTATTTACTTCGGTTTTGATAACATGCTTAAATAATGATGAATTGCATTTTTTTATTTCAAGGTAAAACACACTTAATAGTTTGTTCTGTCGACTATTTAAAACTTCTCATAATTCGTAATCATAATTACAAACAAATTTTTTTTTTTTGGCTTTCAGTTAGTTGATTCCATTCAATCTACATTCAGCAATTCCATTTTAGAAACATCGAATTCAACATTAAAAGTATTAAAACAAAATGATGATCTTATAGAAACGGTAAAAGAATATAAACGAAATGAAATTAAAATAAGCGCAAAAATTTTTTTGACATCAAAATGTGAAAAAAATTTTCAAACTGCCATCGACAGTATTCTTGATACTCTTAAAATTGAGTACTTGGATCATCTAATCATGGCCTATCATCCTCAAAATAGTGTCAAAAACCAATTTATTACAAACGGTGATGCAAAAGAAGATGGACCAGAATGGGGTGGAGGTGATCTAAATGCGTTAAATGATTTAGGAGTTTTATGGAAACATCTAGAACAATGCGCTTTAGACAAAAAAGTAGGTTAAATCTGATTCGTTTAAGATCTAGCCAGGTTAATTTTTATATTTTGGTAATTTTTAAGGTTGAACAGTTGGGAATTTCGGATTTGGATTATAATTCTTTGAAGGAAATATATATGAATGGTCGAGTCAAACCAACAATTGCACAAATTAATTTAAGCACTTGTTGTGTTGTACCACCTGAACTTCAACAATTTTGTAACGAAAATGAAATACAACTCTTAACACATAGTGATGCAGAAGGTAAATACTCTTAATTTTCATTAATAACAAAGCTAATTGTTTTGTAAACAAATTTCAGACATGTTACCGAATAAAGTATTGGAAAATGATATTAAGCTTGCTTCATACAAGGCCTCATGGATTGTACGGTATCATGTACATATAAAATGTAGAGGAGTATTGACTGCAAAAGGTTTTATTGTCAATCTTGATAAATACTAAATGTTTTAAAAAGTATATACACAAGAGAATAGATTTTAATTTAGGTATTGTTGGAAGTATATAAATATATATATTTTTAAACTAACTATTGTTACTTAAACTTGAAGAAATAATTCAAATTAATTCGTACGCTTCTATATTTTATTATAATTGTAATAGTTTTATAGCACTGCAAGACATTCTTTTTTGATTTTTTGAGTCGCTACATATAGTTTTTTTTTAATTATTTTTGGATATTTTTATTAGTAATTAAAATTTATAATTTAAAAATAAAAAAAGGAATTTCAAAAGTATCAACATTTTTTAATTAGCTCTGTTAAAGAAATAGCAATTTCAATCTCCTGACTTCTTAAAACTTAAGCTGTTAACAATTGAACATATATTTGCAGATTGACAATATTGCCAGAAAATTTAAAAAATTTTTTCGCCGAAGTTGAAATCATCAACCTTGAATAAAGAATTAATGTTTAATTGATTGAATAATTCTGCCCACAACTGATGAAGTTTATGTCGCCAAAGAATAAAAATTGTTTTGATAAGATGAATAGAGTTTTTGCCGAATTCCCAATACTGTGGAAACGTGTAGGGCCTAAATATACAATAACAAATATCTTTGTCTCAAATATGGTCGTCTTTCACATGCGGCGAAAAATCGAAATCTGCCGACTATCAATTTGTTATAACAAACATTTAATTATGTGTTCCAGAAAATGTCGGTTAACCAAAAAGTCTCATATGTCGGAATGGGGGATCGGGTTTTGTTAATTTGTAATTTTTTTTAGTTTTGATGATTTTGTTTTTTAATAAAAAGTGTTGTGTTGGTTTAGAATATGTGTCACAACAACACATAAGTACCTTTTAAGACCTAGGACCCACAACAACTGGTGTTCTAAGGTGTTGATGAACGCTTTTTTAAACCTCTGCGGGTTGAAGCCACATGAGACTAAGGATTCCGGCAAACCATTCCTTTTGTTTGTATGCAGTTCGGACAAAGAAGTCTCTGCGATCTGCCAGTATGACAGCGCGGGATCTCGACCGCTTTACTGGTTGCGGTAGCCGATTGCCGAGTGGAACGTGGGTAAAAATAAGATTGTTAAATTTAGTTTGAATCGGTGAAAATGTTGTTAAATAATAAGTAGCCCTTTTTTACATCAGATATGTATTTTATTGGTGCAAGCGATATAATTGATTTTCAGCCCGTGTATATTCTGGGTTAGATAAAGGATCATACTGTAATGGTTTCTTATTTTTTTTTGCTTTTATATTTTCGATAAATCGAAATACATATGCTTGTGTTTTGCAGATGCTTCCATTTTGAGAATCGATCAATTGTCTCTTTTTTCACAGAAGTTTCATTATGTGTATTGACTCTTAATTCTACTTCGGGTGGTGTTTTGAATGAAATATTTTCCGGCCAGTTATCTTCATTTTGTTTCAAAAATTCAGGCCACTGAAACCATCGGGTTTCGTATTCTAATTTGGGTACTATTTGCCACTTTGTAGCTTCGTCAGCTACATTCTGCTTGGATGGTATCCAACGCCATTCATTTAAATTAGTAGTCTCCAAGATTTCACCAACTCGGAAGGCTACAAACTGTTTATACTTTCTTTGGTCCGAATTTAACCAGCATAAAACAGTTTTCGAATCCGACCAGAAAACCTTTTTGGTAATTTTACAGAATGTGCACTGCATATATTTTTTGCCAGACGACTTCCTAACACTGCAGCTTCTAACTCCAGTCGGGGAATAGAGACTGGTTTTAGTGGCGTCACACGTGTTTTGGCACAAATTAATGCGCACTCGATTTGATTATTCTTTTCTAATCTTAGATATGCTGCTGCACAGTATGCCTTCTCACTGGCATCTACGAATATGTGCAGTTGCACGTTGTCACGATCAGAAAAATTATTATTTATCAGGTAACATCTCGGTATTCACAAATTCTCTATTTGATGCAATATTTTGATCCACCGTAACCAATCTTCAAACTGGTCATCAGAAATTTGATCGTCCCATTCAATTGATGATCTCCAAATATCTTGTACGACTATTTTGAGGTAGACCAGGAAATTTGATATTAATCCGAGTGGATCGAAATCCGACATCAGCGTTCTTAGAACCTCCCGTTTTGTTGGTCGACGTTCACCCGATAAAATTTCTTTGTTTGCCTTATTATATTTTAGAGAATACGTAAACATATCAGTATTTACACACCACCATATGCCGAGTACTTTTTCCGATGTTTCTTCTGGGCTCATGTTAAGATTTTTTTCCTTGCAGACGTTTTCTTCTTCCAGATTGCGTTTTACATAATCGGAATTTGATAGCCAATTTCTTATAACAAATCCTCCTTGTTGGTGAATATATTTTACTTCTTGTGCCAGTTGCAATGCTTCAGTTTCAGTATTAGTGCTATAAAGAAAATCATCAACATAATGATTATCTTTAATAACCTTAGCTGCCAATGGATATTGACTTTGAAATTTCTCAGCATTTTTATTTTTAACGTATTGGGCACTACTCGGTGAGCAGGTGGTTCCAAAGGTCATTACTTGCATTATATATGTGTCCAGTTCTTTTGTTTCGTCGTTTCGCCAAATAAATCTTTGAACCTGTTGATCGGTTTCATTAATTTTTACTTGATGAAACATTTCTTTTATGTCTCCACATATTGCTATTTTCCGTTCACGAAACTGGAACAACACGGACACCAAAGATGCTAAGTTATCGGGTCCCTTAAGCAACACAGAGTTTAGCGATATTCCATGCGACTTCGCTGCAGCATCCCAAACAATTCGTACTTTCTCTGGTTTGTTTTTATTAACGACTGGAAAAATTGGAAGATACCATATACGATCATATTCTTTTTGCAATTCTTTTGCAGATAATTTGCGAATATAACCTTTTGCTTCATAATCCTTAATTTGTTTATTCAAATTTTCTTTAGGGTTGTGATCTCGAATCATTCTTGTTTCTAAATAGTTGAATAGTTTTACGGCCATTTCGTAGCTCTGAGGCAGTTTTACTTGATCATACTTCCATAAAAGGCCCACTTGAAAACGATTGTTTCTTTGCTGCATTGTATCTTTAAGAATTTGGCCTGCTCGAATATTTTCTTTCGATTCGAGCATATTGAAGTTTTTAGTTATGCCCAAATTCTCCAGTACAAAATGTTGTTTCATCATTTTTTGTAGGTCCTCGTCTTTGTTTGCTGTTATACATTGACAATCATGGTAATTGTGTGTGAGTATTCTATCATTGTTACCTTCTTTATTGGATTGATTATTTTCGCCCTGGTTAAACATTCCAATTGAAACCAATTGAAAAAAATGAATTGGATTAATCGGAATTCTGCATTGGTAATTTTCAATTAATTCCTATTCAAAAAATCTATTTCCAATACAATCCTATTTATTCCTATTAAATATCTCTATTTTATTTTTCAACCGGAATGGATTCGATTCTATAGGAATTGTATATAAATAGGAATTAATTGGAAATTTCCATTGCAGAATTCCGACTAATCCTATTCATTCCTATTAAATCTTTTTATTTTATTTCCTATTAAATCTTTTACAATAAAAATAAATTGCAGATTAATCCTATTATTATTTTTCGATTGGATTCATTTGCAATGTCACAATCGAACGGCGGAAATTAAATTAACAAACAATACAAAGTAATTTTATTTATTTATTTTTACGAACTATTACTAAAATCACTGGATAAACAAATATTCTCTTTATTACTCTCTGCCTCGTTTTCTATACGTTCGCTTATCACGTCTTCGTATTCTTCTCCATTGAGCTTCTTAAACTGCTATTTAAAGTCAATTGGAAATTTCCAAACAAATCCTGTTCAATGTTCATACAATTAACATATTTCTTCGAAGTTCCATTTTTCGAATAAAATCCCTGAATTCCTATTAAAACTCAATTGAAAATTTCCAATTAAAACCTGTTAAATTCATAAGATTGTTTAATTTTTTTCTAAGTTTTTTTTTTCTATCGAATCTCTTAATTTCCGATTGAAATTCAATTGGAGATTTCCAATAGAATCCTACAGATCCTCTGGTACGGTTAATATTTCTTCTAAGTTTAGTTATCGTAAACAAATTCTTGAATTCCTATTGAAACTCAATTGAAAATTTCTAATTAAATCCTGTTAAATTCATAAAATTGTTTAATTTCTTTCCAAGTTCTTTTTTCCTATGAAATCTCTTAATTTCCGATAGAAACCTCAGATCCTCTGGCACGGTTTATGTTTCTTCTAAAGCCGTAATTAGACTATTGCGGAGCTCTGCAATATTTCTGCAATAGTCGTGCAATGGTAGTGTGTAAAATATTCATGGCAGAAAAGTTTGGCAAACATTGCAATGAGTTCATTGCCAAACTTTTCTGCATTGAATATTTTACACACTACCATTGCAGAAATATTGCAGAGTTCTGCAATAGCCTAATTGCGGCTTAAGTTTCATTTTCCTAATCAAATTCTTGAATTCCTGCTGAAACTCAATTGAAAATTTCCAATTAAAATCTGTTAAATTCATAAAATTATTGTATTTTTTTCAAAGTTCTTTTTTTCTATCGAATTTCTTAATTTCCGATTGAAATTCAATTGGAAATTTCCAATATAATCTTACAGATCCTCTGGCACGGTTAATATTTCTTCCAAGTTTCATTTTTCTAATCAAATTCTTGAATTCCTATTGAAACTCAATTGAAAATTTCCAATTAAATCCTGTTAAATTCATAAAATTGTTTTATTTTTATCCAAGTTCTTTTTTCCTATCGAATCTCTTAAATTCCGATTGAAATACAATTGGGAATTTCCATGAGAATCCTACAGAACCTCTTTTCCTGTTGAATCCCATTCATTCCGATCGAATTTTAATTGGTAGATTCGAAGTCTTCCTATTAAACCAATTCAATCCGATTTAATCCTATTGAAATTATATTGGATTTAACAGGATTCAATAGGTTTGAATTGGAATGTTTAACCAGGGCGTATAGCGTCCATCCCAATCCGGTTTTTACTACAATGGGTTCGTTCCATTTACCTTCTTTGACCTTCAATGGTGCCATTAGTTTGGCGTGTTTTAGACCAATGAGTATTCGTGGCTTTGCATTTTCATATGATTCTATTGGAATATTACTCAAATACTTATATTTTCTAGTTAGTTCGATTTTATTTAGCGATTGCTCTGGGAGTACTAGTTTATCCACTGTACGAACATTATGTATTCGATATTTAAGTTTGTTATTTCCTATTTTTGAAATCTGAATAGTGCACTTTCTAGAACCTTCCTCAATACGATATTTTCCATCAGTCCAGTTTAGACACACTGGTTCTGGAATACCGTTTATTTCAAGATATTGACGCATCTTGTCATCCATCAGTGTTGCTGAAGATCCATCATCTAAGTAGGCAAACGTTTCTATTGATTTGTTTTTGCTGTATATTACTACTGGTAATATTCTAAACAGTGTCATATTATTTTCTGCTTGATGGACCGCCACATTCTCAGGTGTAAACTCACTGGTACTTGTTTGACCAGTATTATTTATTGTTGGTACCTCATTTCCTAGTTTATGACTCTTTTCAGTGTCGTTTTTCTCATAGTTGATCCAATGTAAAGTTGTGTGATGTGGTTTTGAACATATGCTACAAAATTTCTCTGGCGGACATTTTGACTTATGTTTGCTCAGACAAACTACATAAATGGTATTTTTTTACTAGTTTCCATTTTTTTGCGGTGCTGTTATCTTTAAATTTTGTACAGTTCAAGACTGATATTCAGTTTCCATTACAAATTACACATGTCGCATTCTTACATTGTTCTTCGCATTTGCTTTCCGAAGAGTGTGAATTGACGACATATTTTGGACTTAACTGCTTTTTTCTTCCAAAGTTATTTACCACAATTTTTGTTTCGTTTTTTATGGCTTTATTAACATTAAATGCTGTTGATGTAACTGAAATTGCCTTTCTAGCCATGCTATTTAACCAATTTCCAAACACTTCTAGATCCACATAGACGGTTGGTCAAAGTTGGTGCAAGTTATTTGGAAAAGGTTTTTAAAATAATGGGTGGAATATTGTCCATTCGTGAGGCTTTGTTGATGTTTAACCCCTTTAAAAGTTTAGCGACTATTTTGGGTTTGAAGTGAAGTTCATTCATATTAACTCCTGAAGACTGGATTTGGGGTATTTCTTTAGGAGTTTCCAAAACAGTGGAGTTCAGAGCAAAGCGTTTAGCGATCAAGTTAGCTTTTCTTGCGGGATCATTGACGATTAAATCACCATCAATAATAGGGGGAATAGAAAATTTTGTACCAGAATTTAAAGAATTAATGGCACTGTAGAAACTCTTGTCAGAAACAGATATAGACGTAAGTTTTGAGGCTTTCGTTTTGTCAATTTCAGACTTTTCGTTTGAGATAATCTGGTTAGATATTTTGTTGGCCTTTAAATATTGGGATCGATTAGCGGGAGTTTTGTTATGAATCCAAATATTAAATGATCTTTGTTAGCCAAGGTGATAACTGATATCTTTGGGATGCTGGTGGTTGAACTCTTCAGTAGAACGCTTAATTTTGCCTTAATCGAAGAAATGAGCCTTCTTATAAGTCTATGTGTTAGCTTTAATCATTGAGGTAGACAGTGCGATCATATTTAGAACAAATTTGATTTTTTCTCTTTTTAATAAGATATGGCAACAAATTATCAAATGAATTGTGAGTAACTGTATCGTCAGATATTAAATGTAAATGCAATCACACAAATATTAACATGAATAGGAACATATACAGTTATTCAAAACAACTACATATGTATTTTATTTTGAAGTAAATTCTATAAAATATGATTGTTATCAAACAAATTAGTTGTGTTATCATTTCTTTCTGAGAGTTCGAAGTTTGATATTTGCCAAACATAAATTTTGTGAGAACATTTTGATAATTTGTGATTTATTTAATATTAAAAAATAAAATGGATAATAATAACCTAGAAGTGGTTTGTTCCATATATTATTTTAAATTTGAATAATTCTTTACATTTAATTTGTGAATATTTTAGCGGAAAAAAGATGCAACAATGGCGATTTGGTGGAGTAAATTATGTGAACTGGCACTTGTATCTATACTTTTAAAAACATATTCATTTATAATAATGCTTTGGGATATTTTTTATTTAGTGTTGTATACAGTATTCGCCATATTTAATTCACTGTTTTTACTTATAAAACCAACTTCATTGAAATCAATACGAAATGAAGTTGCTTTGGTAAGTTTTGTTTTGCTAGAATCTCTGGAAACCGGTTTCCATAATTATGGTCTCCAAATTTTTAAGTCATCTCTATTTCTCCAAGGTTGTTGGTGCAAGTCGTGGTGTGGGTCGTGAAATAGCATTTGAACTTGCTCAGCTAGGAACAAAGGTAATATGTATTGACATAAATAAGGAAGGAAATGAAAAAATTGTTCGAAAAATTAAATCATTTGGTTATGAGGCCAATGGATACAAATGTGACGTTACCAATAAAAATGAAATCGAAAACATAATAAAACAAATAGAATCAGAGGTGGGAGAAATCACAATGTTGTTTCATTGTTGTGGTGTTCCTAGTCCCAGAAGTATCAGCGAACCACCATCAATTCAAACTACGTTAGATGTCAGTGTTGTATCACATTTTTTGGTATTTTTCTTAACCGCTTATATTTTTTTCGTGGCTTTTCTATTAACATTCTTGCATAGCTTTTAGATCAAATTCTACCAAAAATGAAAAAACAAAAACACGGTCATGTTGTTTTTCTAACATCTGTAGCAGGATTAAGCGGGAATAAACATCAGATGCCCTTAAGTGTTTCTCAATTCGCTGTGCAGGGAATTTATGAAAGCTTAATCGATGATGTTAGAATATCTCGACTACATAATTCAATTTATGCAACAATAGTACACATATATCCATTTATTGTCAGCAAAGATTTAGCTACAGATATTAGATTACGCATTCCCAGCTATTTTGGAACAATTAGTTCTACAGAAGCAGCTGGTAAAATTATAGATGGTGTTCGGAGAAATAAAGAAGAAATTAGTATACCAAAATATATATTATATTTAGGTCATCTACTAAAACTACTTCCTCGTAAATCGACTGCTATGTTGAGAGAGTTATTAGATACCGGACTAGATTTTGGATAGAAACATTTTATAGTTTTTATAATAATTTAAAGTATTTATATAAAATTTTTTAGTAATATCTTTATTGTGATATATTTCATGAAATCAGATTGTTTTTAAATAACTTCACAACTTCATTTATCTTATTATAACCATAAAAGCCAACTTTTGCCCCAGCAATTCGACTGGAAAACTCGATGCTGGATTTTAAATTATATCCTAATGACAAACCATAAATTGTTGAAGCGCAAAATGTATCACCGGCACCCAATGTATCAACTACTTTTGTTGGTGGATATGAACTTGAAGAAAAATAGTTGTTGTCTTGATCCAATACTGCAACTCCACTACCGCCCCATGGGCATATGATTGTGTTTCTACAAAAAAAAATAAAAGAAATAAAATCTTGCAACAACAAATTCCAAACGAACGTCTTACTTTGTTTGCATTTTCTCTCTTAAACTATAAACTGAACTTTTCATTTCCTTTAGATTTAAAACCATTGTAGCAAAATCTTTGCCCAAAAATACATAATCCACAACTTTTGCTAACTCCAAATGTTCCAACTTCGGTTTTTCTAAATCCAATGAGATTATTATTTTATCTTTATTACTTAACTCATTATTAAATAATTTAATTTTATTAATCATTTGTATTGTTTCTGATGGATTCCTTGCTTCAAAATGTATCCATTTGTATTTTTTCAAATCACATTTGTCAAAATCTTTAAAAGCTATATATGGTAAATCAGGATTTGAGTGTACAATTGTTCTAGTTGCACTGTCTTCACATAAAATGACAGATGATAATGGAGGCTCAGCATGATCATAAAACGGACAGTTGTCTATGCAAATGTTGTTGTCTTTTAAATCATTCACAACAAAAGTAAACATTTCTGCTTTACTAAATGTTCCTAGAAATTCACATCGCATACCAAGTTGGGATAACACGGTACAGTTGTTAGATGCATTGCCACCCCTCTGCCAACGTCCATGATTCGATCTAAAATATAAATAATCTAATAATAAATTAATTATACATTTATACAAATCTACCTTGTATCCGAATCTTCAGCAGGGTATTTATTAAGAATATGAATAATATCAATAACGCATACTCCGACACATAAAACTAACTTTTGATTTGAATTTTCCATAGTTCGTATTTCTTTTTATAAACTTTAGAAGATACTGTCAAATTTTAAAGTTTAATTCTTATCAAGTAAATTTATTCCGTTGATTGTGTGATTAACATTTGACGTAACAAACAACATATTCTTGTTCATTTACTCTTTCAGTTTTTATTTAAATTCCATTTACTTATATAATTCTAATATGTCAATCCGGTTATTAACTTTAGTTACTTTACATGTTTTTATCAATCAAACAAAACAAATGTGTTGGATTTTTTATGAATGTAATTTTGCAGTAGTACTTGTAAAATTAAAAAGTTATATTGTAAATATTTTACAGCAATGATCGTAAATACGTGGCGCCCATGTCAGACTTGGCACGTTTAATAATATTGCTGGTAATGCTGACTGCTTCAATTTTATCCGAATTAATTCCTCTTCGATCGTATCTTGCCAGTTTTGTTTTTGTTGAATTTTCAATTTATACTTTATAAAATTGGGCGCCACATGTTGTAGGTGGTACCGAATAATTTTTTGCCGTTGATGCTCTATATGGTACCAATAAATGAGATAATAAAAAAATAAAAAGCTGCATAAATATATCTGCCTGGTAATTTTTGGTGTCATGGACACTGATCCATCTAGGCAGAAGACTCAGTGGCACTTTCCACATCGGTATTTAATAAACTGTTACCTGCAATTTGTCTGTTTTTCGTGATTTTCAGCGAAGGTCTAGTCTTCTATCAAATAAAGTTTAAAGCAAAAGTTGTAGGTAATTAAAAGGTCTATAACTTTTATCTCGGCCATTTTTTCACATAACCTAAAATTTAACGTGAAAACAGGAAAAAACCCAGAAAAAAGGCTTTTTCGTTTTTAATTTCTATCTCCCACAAAAAATTTTTTTTCCACACAATTCGGTAGAAACTTACCTTATTATGTCCCTAATAGGCTGTAATTTTTTGAAATCAAAATATTTATTTTTAGGTTTAATTTTGTTGTTAAACCAAAAAAGTGACCCCATTTTCATAAGAAAATTCTCCTGTATGGGAAACAGTTTTTTCAAAAAAAACATTATTCATTGTGTTTGTTGAAACGTCTACTTTTAGATGGTGTAAAAAAATAAACATTAACGTAACATAACACGGAAACATTTTTCAGGAAATGCGAAAAACTGAATAAACTTGATTTTAAAGACTTATGTATTTTCAATAATTGTTTAAAAATATTCATTATTTCTTAAAATTTACCGTTGAAATCTTAAAAAAATATAAATTTTTTCCATGGTAATGTTCATTTTTTTACACCATCTAAAAGTAGACGTTTCAACAAAAATAAAGATTACTGATTTTTTGAAAAAACTGTTTCCAGCACAGGGGAATTTTCGTGTGAAAATGAGCTCACTTTTTTGGTTTAAAATCAAACGTAAAAATAAATATTGTGATTCCAAAAAATTACAGCGTATTAGGGACATAATAAAGTACGTTTTCACCAAATTGTGTGAGAAAAAAAATTTGTTTGTGGGAGATAAAAATTAAAAACGAAAAGATGTTTTTTCTCGGTTTTTTCTATTTTCACGGCAAATTTTAGGTTATGTGAAATAATGGTCGATATAAAACTCATAGACTTTTTTATTACCTACAACTTTTGATTAAAACTTTTTTCGATAGAAGGATTTAGTTTCGCTGAAAATCGTAAAAAACCATTTTCTACCCCTAAAAGCTCACATTTCACCCTCGTAATTCGGATCACCTTTAATTTATGTTTCTCATCATTTGCGCAATATTTTCTACCTTATCCAAAAGTTTTCATGCTGTTACTAATTTTTTCCTCACAAAAAGCTATTTTGAGGTAACAAATTCTAGAACTTAATCGCAATAGTTTTTATTTAGTTTAACTTCCTGTATGGTTCCATCGTCTTTGCGCATCTGTTCCGTCAAGTTCAAACAATCGTATATTTCTCTGTTATAGGTTAAATCTGAAATCCATTATGTGATGTTTGTCAACAAAAATTTAGAATTTCCCTTTATTTACACAGAAGTAATCAGTTACTGTTGCCATATTTGTTTACTTTCAATTTCATTTAGTTCATATGCACTTAATGCCTGACAGTCTAATAGTGTTGGTAGATTGTTTCGTTTGCACTCAAGAACCATATAGAGTTTTGGACAGTATTTAGTAACAAAGTTTTGAAGTGATTCATGGGTAGAATTTACATGAATAGCTTGAACGAAATCCGATTCAAAAGCAGTCACATTTATAGAATCTTCGAAGCAGTTAAGGGCTTTGGATGTAAGTTCCTGAAATTATTGTAAACATAATATATTATATTTTAATATTAATATTATTTATTTGATTGCGCTATTTACAGTAGGCAGAAGAAAATAAAAAAATTAATTTGTTCAGTGAAAATTAACAAAACTTGAAAATTTTAATGGAGATCGAAAAATAAATTGATGCTAAAATATTCAATGGTTTTTTTGAATGCTAGTATATGAAATTATCTCACGAAAGCTTTGTGGTTTGTGGTATGCCCCCCATTCAAATAATTCATTTTGTATTTTATACTACTCTAAACGTTGCTCTCTCTTTGTTCTTTTGAGTGTTACTCCAATGAGATGCGAATTGCTATACTTTAAAAAAAAAGAAGAATTCAATAAAAAAAAACATTAAAAATTAAAATTTGTTTTATTTAGATTTACAAAAATGTTAGTACACTTGTGCTATTTGAGTATATTATAATATTATATTTATCTCGATAAAGATAAATTAAACTTTGTTTGATTCGCATGGATAATTGGATTTAATTTTTGGAAATATCTCCAATGCTCTACGTTGCAAATTTTTATTCTGCTTCTTAGATAAAACTCGAATTAAGCAGTGTGTTGTTTCATCATAGATCCTGTAATATTCAATCAAATAGGTTTATTATAATAGTGATACTATTATAATATCAAAGCTTAAACACTTACCTACAGATATTTGGGTTAAATATAAATCCTTGAGAAGTTAGTTCACCTAATTCATTAGTCATAAGTGGTTCCATACAATCATCGATTTCTTGGTTATAAATCAGTTCTTTAAATCCATCATATGGAGCTAAATCTGTAATTTTTAAATATTTTGAGTTTTTAGTATTAAAAAAATTTTTAATTTCTTTGTTCATTTCGTACCGATAAAATTTTTTCCATTGTGCTCACAAAAAAAGTCTATAATTGTTTTTGTCGCTTTAACCTGTATCATTTTAATCTCAAACATATTTCGTGTTCTGCATCCAAACGGTGTATACATTTCATGATAAAGACATTCATTTGCTGAATACAGTTGCTTACAGTATTTTGTAATAAAATTTCGAAGTGACTTTTCCGTCGAATTTGTATAAACTGTTTCGTTGAATTCTGTTTGAAATGTTTTAGTATTTATGGCATTTTGTTGACAAGATTGGCTTTCCATATCAATTTCCTAAAAGTAAATTTGAATATAATATGATATGAATGAAAAATGATCATGAATTCTGTTTTTAATTTTTATTCATGGTAATCATAATTAAATTTTAATAACCAAAGAAGTAACAAAATTTACAATCTAAAGTCAATCATATAAATCTGTTCAGATCACGTGAACGAAGACTTTATAATGTTTCAAAGAGATTGCAAAGGGAATTCTTTGTTTTTGTAATTTCTATTTCACCATATACATTTTATTAAAACAATATTATTTCTTAAATCGTCAACGCATTAATTCTTAAGATAAAAATTCGTCAGGGCTCAAATAAGTCTCTGATCAGGTTATCGTTAGTTCAGATCAGGCACTGATAAAGTATCTTGATATGACTCGAATCAAGATTGTTACGACTTTTCCCAATCAGGGTCTAATGAATCACCGATCCAGTCTTAATTTAATTTAGCCCAGGCATTAATTTTAAGCACTTTGAAATGTTGGTTAACACGGGTTCAACTCCAATATCTAGTGTTTTAAAGCAAAACAGCATATCCATCAACATATTGGTTTTCCAAATAACAGTAAACCAATTAATCAACCCATATGATTGTAAATTAGACTAAAACTCTCTTTGACCCACATAAAACTAATCGATTAAATTAAGCCTTCCAGTAAAACTCGACCATATATTTGATATTAATTCAGGACACTTGATGAGAGTCGCCTATGTTCTATATGGAACGTATGGGGTAAAGAAATTAAGGCTGATATTTGGGTCGGTAACCGAATCTCGAATGTTATTTTGTTAGTACGAACTTTTCCACTATCGATGTAAATCCATTATTATTACAAACAATTAAACCAAATTTCAGTATATCTCCGCCCATATGTTTTAGAATTTGACATTTAGAAACGTAAAAATTGAATTTCTCCCATAAAAAATGACAACTCTTCGGCAAATGGGCGGCATTTTGTTTAACTAATAAATTGTCGCAATAAAACTTAATTTTTTATTTTCAGTATATCACTTTGGACATGTGAGAAATTTTTTAAAATCATGCCTTACTAGTAATAAGGACTATAAATAAGCAGAAAGAATGCCTATATCTGTCTGTCAAATGCAATCGGCAAATCCACTGAAATTGACCGAAGATATCAATTGTAAGGGATTATGTCTGTGTAGATATACCTCAGAATTTTAGCTTGGTATTTAAACAGCTTTTTTGAGTAGGTCGTTGCTGATTACTTTTAAATTAATTTTCTATACTGCATTTTATATATGTTTTAATTTTTCTCCAGTATAAAAGACTACATTAGGGCAACACTTGCCTTTATTTTGGTCTAGATGATGATGAAGATGTTTATTTTTGCGTTGGACCAACGTTGGTAATTGGTAGGTATCACTAAATATTCTAGGTGTGCAGTTTGATAAAACAATTTTTAAAGATAATAATACGAATATATATTTTTTAATGAAAAGTTAAATTACAAAACAATGCATCTATCGTATCGTTAATAAACGGCGAATATCAAACGTCGTCACTCGCATGGAATATGTGATTTGATGCGCGGCATAAGTTCTGAAACAACACGTTTTAAATTTTTATTTTTCTTTTTTGTTAAAACTTGTTCCAAGCATCGAGTTGTTTCGTCAAATTTTCTGAAAATTGGTACAAAATCATTAGCTTATTGAAAAATCCTAGATAGCGTTAACTTGCCTACAGTAAATAGGATTTATTTTAAAAAGCTCGGTTTTCGGGTCTAGCGGTGAAATTTCATCTATATAATTTCTACAAGCCCACATTTCATCATTAGTCAAATCTTTAAATCCATTATGAGGTGCCAGGTCTGATGTGAAATTAATGAAAAGTAAATATTATTATTATAAGTAAATTACTGTTAATTTATGTAATATCCGCTCCTACCAATAAAGTTTTTTCCATTGTTCGCACAAAAGTAATCTAAGCTGGTTTTCATTATTTTATAAACAATTTTGTTTAGTTCATGATAATATTTGTGTTGCAAACATTCTGATGGTGTTTTCTTTTCGACGTTGTGACACTCGATTACTGAATAAAGCGGTTGACAGTATTTACTAATAAAATCTTGAAGTGACTTTTCTGTATGATTGGAATAAATTGTGTTGTTAAATTCTGATACGAAAGTGTTATAGTTCTTAACCCTATCTGAACAAACTTCAGTATCCATGATATGATTTTTCTGAAATAATGTTAAATAAAAACATTAGGGGCTTTTATCTGTTGAATTTCAAGATTTTAAAATGTTTTAAATGAATTCCTTGGTGCTTCTTATGCAAATATAGCAAAGAACCTGATTAAAGAGGCTAAGGAAGACAAGAAGGATATCCAATATGCGCTGTTGGAGTACAGGAATCATCCAGTCGCCAACTTAGTTGCGTCACCAAGCCACTTAATGTTCAGCCGTCGAACTAGAACGAAAGTGCCGATAAGGGATAGTCTGTTTAAACGAAGAAGTAGAATTAAATATAATAGCAAAATTAAAAGCGAATCAGGAGAAGTCAAAAAATTATTACGACAAACAAACAAAGAATAGACCTGATGTTGCCGATGGACAATCTGTCGTATGTAGAAAGAATAATTTATGGGAACCGGTGCTTATTATAAAAAAACACGATAATCCTCGATCACTTATTATAAAAAATGAGAACGGAACTCTATTAAGACGCAACTCCTCCCATTTGAGAAAGTCGCATAGGCACCCTCAATTTAAAAGTGAATTTAAATACATGCACATTAGGGTGGCCCTTAAAAACAAAAATTTTTATTTTTTGTGCGGCACCCTCCCATTTCGTGTGAATACCCATAAAAATATTATTTCCAAAATCTGATATCAATCGGTCAATTCTAAGACGCGCCTCCAGCCACTTAAAGTTGAGAAATTTTGTTCTGGACCTTAAAAACTTTTTTATTTTTTGTGCGACACCCTCTCATTTCGTGTCTATGGGTATTGACCCTCACCCCTTAGAGTTGACCGATTGATTTCAAATTTTACACATAATATTTTTATGGGTATTAACACCAAATGGGAGGTTGTCGTACAAACAATTTAAATTTTTCTTTGTAATCGCCACAACCAAACCTCTCAACTTTAAGTGGTCGGGGCACCCCTTAGAGTTGAACGGTTGATTTCAATTTTTATACATAATTTTTTTATGGGTATTTTCACGAAATGAGAGGGTGTCGCAAAAAAAATTAAAAAGATTTTTTTAAGGTCCAGAACAAAATTTCTCAACTTTAAGTGGTCCGAGGCACGTCTTAGAATTGACTGATTGATCAGATTTTGCAAATAATATTTTTATGGGTATTCACACGAAATGGGAGGGTGCCGCAAACTGTATAATTAAAAAAAAAATTCTAGTGTAATCTAAGGGCCACCCTAAATTGCACATGTATAAATGCAAAGATAATGAGTCGATAAGAAATTGTGGTGAACGTCCGAGTTTATCAGATGTGGGTAGGAACGGTTCATTAGCAATTTTGCCTAATACGAATACGAACGATACAACTAGGTCAGGGTGAATAATACGGGCGCCTGCTAGATTTAAGGATTTTGTGAGATATTGATTTATTTTCAATTAGTATGTAAATTAAAAACAAAAAAAAAAATTTTATTCAAATATATATTTTGTAATGAAAACTTAAATTACAGAACAATTCATCTAGCCTTGATAAATTGCGAATACCAAACATTGTGGGTATTACTTGCATGGAAATTGTGATCGGAACGAACGTATGGGGTAAAGACATTTAGGCTGATATTTACTTTGTTTCACATGCAGGGTCGGTAACCGAATCTCGAATATTATTTTGTTAGTACGAACTTTTCCACTATCGATGTAAATCCATTAATATTACAAACAATTAAACCAAATTTCCAAAAAAATTCAGTATACCTCCTCCGCCCATATGTTTTAGAATTTGAAATTTAGAAACGTAAAAATTGAATTTCTCCCATAAAAAACAACAAATCTTCGGCAAATGGGCGGCGTTTTGTTATAACTAATAAATTGGCGCAATAAAACTTAATTTTCTATTTTCAGTATATCACTTTGGACATGTGAGAAATTTTTTAAAATCATGCCTGACTAGTCATAAGGACTATAAATAAGCAGAAAGAATGCCTATATCTGTCTGTCAAATGCAATCGGCAAATCCACTGAAATTGACCGAAGAGTTCACCTACAATATTAATTGTAAGGGATTATGTCTGTGTAGATATACCTTAGAATTTTAGCTTGGTATTTAAACAGCTTTTTTGAGTAGATCGTTGCTGATTACTTTTAAATTAATTTTCTATACTGCATTTTATATATATTTTGATTTTTCTCCAATATAAACGACTACATTAGGGCAACACTTGCACAAAACGTGATTATTTTTAATAATTTCTATATTACTCCTTTATTTTGGTCTAGATGATGATGATGTTTATTTTTGCGTTGGACCAACGTTGGTAATTGGTATGTATCACTAAATATTCTAGGTGTGCAGTTTGATAAAACAATTTTTAAAGATAATAATACGAATATATATTTTTAATGAAAAGTTAAATTACAAAACAATGCATCTATCGTTTCGTTAATAAACGGCGAATATCAAACTTCGTCACTCGCATGGAATATGTGATTTGATGCGAGGCATAAGTTCTGAAACAACACGTTTTAAATTTTTATTTTTCTTTTTTGTTAAAACTTGTTCCAAGCATCGAGTTGTTTCGTCAAATTTTCTGAAAATTGGTACAAAACCATTAGCTTATTGAAAAATCCTAGATGGCTGTATACCGTTAACTTGCCTACAGTAAATAGGGTTTATTTTAACATGCTCGGCTTTCGGGTCTAGCGGTGAAGTTCCATCTATATCATTTCTACAAACCCATACTTCATCATTAGTCAAATCTTTAAATCCATTATGAGGGGCCAGGTCTGATGTGAAATTAATGAAAAGTAAATATTATTATTATTATAAGTAAATTACATTTAATTTATGTAATATCCGCTCCTACCAATAAAGTTTTTTCCATTGTTCGCACAAAAGTAATCTAAGCTGGTTTTCATTACTTTATACACAATTTTGTTTAGTTCATGATATCTGTGTTGCAAACATTCTGATGGTGTTTTTTTTTCGACGTTGTAACATTCGATTACTGAATAAAGCGGTTGACAGTATTTACTAATAAAATCTTGAACTGGCTTTTCTGTATGATTGGAATAAATTGTGTTGTTAAATTCTGATACGAAAGTGTTATAGTTCTTAACGCTATTTGAACAAACTTGAGTTTCCATGATATAAATTTTCTGAAATAATGTTAAATAAAAACATTAGGGGCTTTTATCTGTTGAATTTCAAGATTTTAAAATGTTTTAAATGAATTCCTAGTAGGTGCTTCTTTATTAAGTGATATTAAATAGTCCATAGGAGCTCGTAACTAGCGTTAATTCGTAGATAAAACTATTTCTATTATAGAGATCGATTTTGTTGAGAAATCCGGGAAAGCAAACACATATGCGATACGCACGAGAGATGTGACAAAGAAAACGAATTACGAGTTCGAAAATTTATTCTACGTCTTCAAAAACTAACGGTTAGTTGCAGAAACTTTCAAAAAAATAATGTCAATAATTATAATATTTCTATATAAACATGAAAAATTTACACTTATAATATTTCGCTATACACAATATCGCGTTCCGTATAAAACTGTTTTCCATTCTCTAGCTTAACTATTATTCTACGTTTTTTGGTTACACAATAAATTTTTTTATTTCGTGAAAAGTGAAAAATAGAAGCAAATTGTGGTTGCCATGGTATTTTCATGTATTTTTACAATGTTGTTGAATCAAATCATTCAAACTGCGTACTCTGAATTGATTGTTACACGCAGCAAAGCGATTCCGTTTCTAGACCTAACGAGAGCGAAAAAATTGGAAAAGATCTGCAACGCGTCTAATACAAACTGGCTGACCATTTCTTTACTAGGACGCAATTGAACGATCTTAAAATTCGTTTCTTACAATAAACATTCTTTTAGTCATGTTCATTATGGAATTCTCGTCATTCCAATACAGCTTTCTTTCTTGTTAGGATAATGTTATATGTAGATACTCATACTTGAATCGGATATATACTTGAATAAAACAATTTTTAAAGATAATAAATCAAATATATATTTTGTAATGAAAACTTTAATAATAAAACAATTCACTTCATAAATAGCGAATATCAAACGTTGTGCGGGTATCACTCGCATGGAAAATGTGATCTAATACGTGGAGATAAATCCAAAACTAAACGACTCAATTTTTTATTTTTCTTTGTTATCAAAATTTGCACCATACAACGAGTTGCATCGTCGAATTTTCTAAAAATTGGTGAAAATCATTAGCCTATTGAAAAAGCCTAGATGGTTGTATAGCATAAACTTACCCACAGTATTTGGGATCTATTTTAATATGCTCGGTAGTTTTGTCTAGTGGTGCAAATTTATTTAGAGCATCAATACAATCCCACATATCATCATTAGTCAAATCTTTTAATCCATTATTAGGGACCAGGTCTAATGTAAAATTAATAAACATTAAGTATTAGTTTTCAAAAGTTAATTTTCTTATATATATATATATATATATATATATATATATATATATATATATATATATATATATATATATATATATATATATATATATATATATATATATATATATATATATATATATATATATATATATATATATATGTATATCTCTGCTCCTACCTGTAAAGTTCTTTCCATTGTTCGCACACAGGTAATCTAAGCTGGTTTTCATTATTTTATACACAATTTTGTTTAGTTCATGTAATTTGTGTTGCAAACATTCTGGAGGTGTTTTCTTTTCGATGTTTTGTTGGCATTCAGCTACAAAATATAGCGACGGACAGTATTTGCTTACGAAATCTCGAACTGACTTTTCGGTATGATTGACATAAATCGTGTTGTTAAGTTCTGATGTGAAGGTGTTATAGTTTTTAACGTTGTTAGTACAAGTTTCGAATTCCTTATCAATTTTCTAAAATAATTTTAAACAAATATGTACATTAGCAGATTTTATCCGTTGAATTTTCAAATTTTAATATTTTCTGTCTCTAAGAGACCTTCATGGGTTAATTGTTTTCTAAACAGTTTAGAAAACAATTGGGTTAATTGTGAAGAAGATATTATTGCAATCACTTTAAGTAGTTCACACAAGAAAATTATGTAATATGTTAAATGAATTCTTTGGTGGTGCTGCTGGATGAGGTGGAATTAATTAGTCCTTAGTTTTGACTTGTGACTAAAAGCGTCAATGTTCATATCCGTTCATACAAATATCTTTATCAAAAAAGTACTGTAGCCCTAACGGTACTTTTGGTACAGCGTGAAATAAAAATTCAGAAATTCAAAAATATATAAATTTTTTCATAACTAGTATTCCGTGTCGCGGGAAATAACAAATTCGTATTAGAAAAATATGGAGGGGCTAAAATCTCACAGCTCTGAGATATCAACACTTCGGTCTGGGTTAAGGATTTTTATATTGTTTTCGGCAAAAAACTTTTATGAGGACATTTTTAGTTTTTAGTTTTGGGCAGCGATGTATATCAAACATAACTTTTTGTTAAAGTACTTGTATTTTTTATCTCTGTTTTGATATGTATTACAAAACTAACACGAAACATCAATACGTTGTCGGAAAATTATAACAGATCATATTATATTAACATAATTTAGTGAAAAGATTATACAATCAGCAAACTACTCAAAACCTCTCCATTTTAGTCCAGTAACTTTGTCGCCTGAGAGTATGGGGTAGTATGCGTCAAATCCGGTAGTTCTGATTTTTTGCAAACTTGTTCATGATGTTGGCCTAATGAATAATCCAAGTCTGTGACATCGAGCGCCGAACGCAACTTTGTCAAAATCGAAAAAACCGCGAAAAAATCGTGTTTTTTTCAAATTTTGGCGTTTATAACCCTAAAGGACTAGTTTTTTCTTTATACTTTCTTAGGACGGTTTTAAAGTAGACTGAATTTGCTACAATATTATACCAGAACTATCTCTGTAGACCCAATAGTTTCCGAGATTGAGCTTTTCAAAGTTTATCATTTTTTTAATTTCGCAATATTTCGCAATATTTTGCAATATTTTAGACATTATTTTAGTCACTCGAAAATTCATTCAGAACGACAGAATTGCAAAAAATTGCGAATTTCGAAAAAAATGATAAACTTTAAACTGCTTAATCTCAAAAACTATTGGGTCTACAGAGACAGTTCTAGTATCATATTGTAGCAAATTTAGTCTACTTTAAAACCGCCCTAAAAAAGTATAAAGAAAAAACTAGTCCTTTAGGGTTATAATCGCCAAAATTTGAAAAAATAACGATTTTTTCGCGGTTTTTTCAATTTTTAACAAAGTTGCGTTCATCGCTCGAGGTCACAAACTTGGATTATTCATTAGGCCAACATCATAAGCAAGTCTGCAAAAAATCAGGACTACCGGATTTGACGCATACTGTGATGTATAAAGTTACTGGACTATTTAGCGTTTCGAGAAAATATTTAAAATCACAAATTCATATTTCTTTCAAAATTCCAAAAATATTGTAAAAATTAAATAAAATCAAAAATTCAAACTTTTTTCAAACAAAATTCTAAAAATATTTCAAAAACTATTACAAAATCAAACATTGAAACTTTTTCAAAAACTCTAAAAATATTGCATAAATTATAAAAAAATCAAAAATTTAAACTATTTAAACTTTTTCTAAATTTATAATATTCCAAAAATTCTTAAAAATTCAAAAATTTAAACTTTTTCCAAAATTAAAAAAATATTGCAAAAATTATAACAATATCGAAAATTGAAACTTTTTCCAAAATTATGATAAAATCAAAAATTCAAAATTTTTCAAAATTCTAAATATATTCCAAAAATTTATTCATGTTCAATCACATTTACGTCATAAAAACAGCTACATTTTTTTTTTTCAAAAAATTGGCTAAAAAAATAAATGAAATCATTTTTTGACACACTTGACATTATGTTTTTAACAAACTTATAATGCCATAATTCTCTAAAATAATAACAAAATTTCATGTCATCACAAATAATTAATTTTATTTTTTTCTAAAAAATTAATAAAAATCTTTATTTTGACACACTTGACAACATTTTTTTGACAAACTTATAATGCCATAATTCTCTATAGTAATAATAAAATTTCATGTCATACAAATAATTAATTTTATTTTTTTCCGAAAAATTGCGTAAAAAAATAAATAAAAATCTTTATTTTGAAACACATTACAACATTTTTTTGACAAACTTATTATGCCGTAATTCTCAATAATAATAAATTTCATGTTAAACAAATAATTAATTTTATTTTTTTCCAAAAAATTGGGTAAAAAAAATAAAAATCTTTCCTTTGACACACTTGACAACATTTTTTTGACAAACTTATAATGCATTAATCTAGTTTTTGATCTCACATACCAATCCCTACCATCAAGATTTCTCCAAATTTAATGTAATCACTTAAAATGAAAGTTTTTTAAGCCAAAAATATGAAAATTTGCTGTTTTTGACACACTTCATTGATTTTTTCGACACACTTCCGGTACAGTTATCGAACACAGTGCCCTTTCGGACCTTTCCTTTGAGTATATCTATTTCTATAAAAAAAAATTTGAAATCCCTCCAGCGTTTTTCCCTGCAGCGTAGGTAATGACGGGCAGACAGATATACATTTTTTTTGCTTTTTTAGAATCAGTAGGTCCTAAAACGTCGAGAAATGCCAAAAAAAGTGGGGGTAAGAATTTCACTTTTGGCTCATAAATGTAATACTTAGGTCTTTCAGACCGAAGTCATATTTCTTTTTCTACTTCAAGCTACGAAAATGTCATTTTAATATATAGTAAAACTTATGTGAAAGGGAAACTTTTTCTAAGTAGTGACTGAAAATGTTTTTCTAACTAGTGACTGAAAGTAAATAAGTTTCGGTGGTCGCCTACAGGTGGTCGTTATTTAAAGGATTGAATATATGAGATTGAATTTGATTTACTGTTTCTGTTGCTGTGTTTATTTCTGTCAGTATCGCAGCATTTTGAAGGGATTGAATATTTTGAATATTTTGATCGAATCGAATCGAAACTAATCATTATATCAATTGTGTGTAATTAATTAATTAAACTAATAATGAGTGTTTTTTTTCTATATCGGAGAAGTCGGAGCGATAAAATAAAATTTGAATCAGATATATCGTATAATTTTTTCCTCCGATAATTAACTGTCAGATATAAAATATATTCTCTGAGTTCTTTACCAGTGTAAAATAATGTTATTATTGTGTTCGCCTGTTATTATTCCATCTGTAGGCGAACACAATAATAAAATTATTTTACACTGGTAAAAATGCTATATATAAATACAATGTTGTTTATTTTTTACACTGTCAAATTTAGATATGTCGTTTTGTAAGTTTCTAGTAGATGAATTTGTAAATATTATCATTTATATTTACAAGCGTAGAAAAAATAGCGTTTTATACGCGTGGTATAAACGTTTTTGCGTTCCTGTACTTATTCCACTCGACGCTATCGCGTCTCGTGGACAAACCGTTCGGTCACGCAAAAAGAGACGTTTTCACCACTTGTATAAAAATCTACTATTATTTCATTTATTGCACATTTTTCTCAATTCCCAGTTCACTGGGAAATGTCGGAATAGGCGTACTGGTGGACTAGAAATTATTTAAAGGAACTTTTTGTTGAAAAATTCTGATAAATCGAACATATACAGAGATAAACCCGATTTTGATGTGACAAAGAAAACAAATTTCGAATTTATTTGAAGGTGTTATAGTTCTTAACCTTGTTAGAACAAATTTCGACCTACTTTTAATTTTAAACAAAGGCGTTAGCAGATTTTATCTGTTGAAGTTTTCAAATTTTCAAATATATATGAAATGAATTCTTTGTTGGTGCTACTGGATGAAGTGATTTTAATTAAAATTCATTTTAAGGGCAAGTTTTTGTTGATGACTTCTGGTAAATAAAACACATGTGCAAAAATCACATTTAATATCTCGCTTTACACTAAATAGCGATTCGATTAAAACTGTTTCATATTCTACAACACGACTAGCATTTTGATCAGGACTGGATGAGTGTGTATAATAAGTTAGCCATAATAGGGTATTTTAGATTGGGCTCCTATCATAAATTATGATTTTCCTATTGGTGTATGCACTATTTGTCCTGATCTGAGATCAAAAAGCCGGAAAAGCCCCCGCCCAACGTTTCTGGTCGTTTAAATCACAGAGAAATGATGAGTTTTTCTGGTTGTCACACCATCCATATTCCATATTACATGAGTTTGTGTTAAGCAAGCTTCAGCCTTACTTACCTACATTCCTCAGATATAGAGGAAAACTAACTTCCTTTTCATGCCTAACATAATGGTTGCCAATACAAAACTAAAACAAATCATGTCGCTGGTGGAATGTAGATTGCATTTGCCTGATAAGATTAAGTAGCCTCTGTGGACCTACCCATAATATTTTTAACCGTAATGCAATTACATGTAAACCAAAAATTTCAATGATACGTTACAAAAATTTTGTGTTTATACTAAAGGAGCCTAATTTTAAATGTTCATTTTTAATCGTTAACCGTATATAGCACATAGTAGCTTGAAAGGCATTAATCATAGGTGGTTTGGTATAGTGGTGCTGGGTTTGTAACGATAATGGCAAATTGAATATATATTAAACATTCCTCTAAGTCCTATACTCGTCCATGCATATAGAGTATTGTTGTTCTATATATCACTTTGCATCTGTAATCTGTATCAATCATAGTAGTTTCACACAAAAACATGCTATGTGAATTATGGACTTGACTCTTTCATATGTTAGGCGTAAAAAAACACGAGTTTAAAAAACCATTTTATTTTGTTCCAAGAATTTTTTATTATATATGTAAGTTTTGAAACAGAAATTTCGTTATAAGTAAGAACTAGTGTAGTTATAAAAATGTAATTCCAACTATTGCCCAATGTACATTAGAACTTAAACAGCATTTGATTAACATTGATAGTTTAATCGAATTTTCGGGAATATTTCCAAAAGACCAAGTTTTAAGTTTTTGTTTTGTTTTGTTGATAAAAGTTGTTCCAAACAGCGACTTGTTTCATCAAACACTCTAAAAAAGTTAATAACCATTACAGTTCAATTATTATATCTGAAGTTATATTATAAAGCGTTTCAATCGACTTACCCACAGTAGCTGGGATTTATTTTAAATTCCTTTGAGCTTGGATCAACCAAAGATAAACGGTTCAACCTAGACATACAAATTTGAATGTCATCATTATAGAAAATATCTTTAAAACCTTGATGTGGTGCTATTTCTAAATTTAAAAAATTAAATTAATAATGTATGAGTATGTGTAATTACAATTCCTTCTATTCGTACCGATAAAATTCTTTCCATTGTTTTCACATAAGTAATCCAAGTAAATGTTTAAAACTTTGCTTTCAATTTGAATAACTTCATATGGTTTCTCGGGTTGGCATTCTGATGGTGGTAGTGTTTCGTTCTTTTTGCATTCAACTGCTAAATACAGTTGTGGACAATATTTAGTAATAAACTCTTGAAGTGTGTCATCTGTATAGTTGTAATAAATTTTTTGGTCAAAATCGGAATACAATTTTTTTATGTTTATTACATTGCCAATACAGTCTCCCAACTTAATGTCATAGTTCTAAAAATATTGTATTAGGTTTATTATAGCGAAATAAACCTCAGATTAATCTTCATTTATAAATTACTTTTTTCCCAAATATTAAATTATTAAATCCCAACATGTTTATTAAGCAAACGAAAACTTTTTTATTAGAAAACTATAATTTCCATTCAAAAACTATAATTTCTCTTGTTAACAGTTCTTATATGCAAACAGTGAGATTCAGGTACAGAACCGTTTTTGTTTTTGTAAAGAAAATTTAAAAGAAATAATCAATTAAATAAATCGGAATTCGGTTCAGTAAAATATAAGTACATGAAATTTTTAAATGAAAATCGAATAATAAATTGATTCTACAATATTTAATGATTCAAAAGAATAAAACAAAAGCATTTAACTATGCCAAACTTCACACACATGATTAGTATTCCAATGGTATTTTTTTTAGCCAATCTACTTCCGCTATTTTTATTAATGTTAATTATTATATTAATGTGCGAAAATATTTACTAATGGTAATGTGATTTGGTGTAAAGTTACTTGTACGCTCCACGAATATCCAGGCATACCGATTCATGTTCCTCATGCAACTCCATAAAACTACAATTGTTTTAATAATTCCGAATTCATCCAAATTCATCCAGTACTTTTTGTGTTGCATTAAAAAAGTGGATGACAGATACCAACTGCAGAATCTGTAGTAAATTGAAAAATATTTTGATATGACTTGAACTTTATTTTTGAAGACATAAAAATTGCATAGTGGATCAGACCACGACGAAGTTGTTGGTAAAGAAGATATACCCTCGCAAAATGACAAACAAGTACAAACATGTCGAATTAACCATTAGTGAAAATTTAGCGATGAAAGATTAAAGCGATTGCATTACTTTTGCAGGATTTGCTGATAATGTATAGAAATATATGTGTACGATAAGTTAATTTTATAAATTTGAATTTGTATCTTTATACTAATTGTTAGGTCTGATATTGTGTAAGTGTTGCTAATAGATCGCTACCACTTTTTCTACAGTTCTGGGGCCTTGGGCTCTATTTCCAAACAGATAAATGTAAATTTGAACAGTATTGTGAATTTCGTAATGGATAACATTAAACGGTAATGATTTTACGAAAAACGAATTTCACAACATTGTCTAAATTTAATTTAGACAATATTGTGAAATTCGTTTTCTAAATAATATTGGCCGTTGAATCTTGGAGTAATGTCGTTTTTTATTTTTTATTTAAAGCGTAGAACAAACATAAGGTTTTCTCAATTGTGTTGTAAAGAGCGTTTTTGTAATTTTATTATTATAAATAATTAATGAGATCTTCTGCTAAGAATATGTTATATTAATTTTTATGAATGTTAATAATAATGAAACTTACTTTACATTTAACACTATTCACCAGTTAAAAAATAAAACCCAGTTAGTAACTTTTATTTAAACAACAACACACACTCTTAACTTATCATATAACAACATATTAGTTGAATTAAACATTTTATGGTTAAACACATAAATATTTATATTATGAAAAAATTCCTAAAAAATTGAAAACAAAATTTAAATTTACCTTAAATTTTTCTCTGCAGTCAGGCGAAATTTGGTCAGCTGGTGGTGCTGATTGAACAACCACTAAAAATATTTACTCTTTAAAACAGGCTAGTCTCATAAAATTTTTAAATAATTTTAGTTTTGAGTAGGAATTCTTAGCGAAATCAAAAGTTTGAAAAAATGTTAGCTTGTGAAGTAGGTCTTTACAAGTTTTGGCTAAAAAGATTGCACTTGATTGTTAGTCTAATGGAAGTGAAAATAAAAAACTAACAAACCAAGTAATCCGTACTCAATTCGTTTTGTGAGCTTCTTAAAATATTTCGACAAATATGTAATAGGAAAAAATCCGTTCGTTAATTTTATGAGAAAAACCCATTTCAAACTTTTTACATTCCTTATCTATTATCACTTAACTCACCAACACTGATCACTAGGAACACAAAAATCTTCATTTTTGGTAAGATATTTTTTATTGTAAAGCTTAAGCAATACTAAATTACAAACTCAATGAGATACTCTATATACACGATAATTAAATCGACCTTTAGCTTAATATTTAAAAAATTAAAATAGTAATAAAAATTATAATTAAATAAAATAAAAGCGAGGGTAAGCTAGTAAGTATTGCTAGAACATAAAATTTCCATAAGTGTTTATGCAAATGGTCGACTATTTAATATCATTCAAAGCATTTCAATACTGGTTCGGTCGTATTTAAGCATTACTCCTACTCTTCCGAAGATATTTTTCAGTTTTCCCTCGTGTTTTTAACAAAAGTTTTATCAATTGCAAATTTAAATAAACGAAAAAGCAAAAATTGCACAAAAAGTTTTTAAAGAAATTTTTCTCAATTGATTCTCGGGAAATTAGTCGAATTAAAAACCATATGTATGAATTATACATAGCAAGAAAAATATATCAATTATGTCTAATTTTAAATTAGATTTTATAGAATTAACAAGTAGGTATGAGACATTATATATCAATAATAATAACAACAGTAATCAAATCCTATATTCGTCATTTGCTTACCATTTTGAATGATTTATTTAGTGCAACAAGTTGCCGCCTACATCTTCCTTTCTTAAATAGTTGAAATGGATGAAAATAATTTATTTTGTTATTTTGGTCTACTGCAGGTATATGAGACATCTCAACGTCGTTAAAATTGGTTTAATCTAATCCAAACTAACGCGGTTGTAAAAATTCTCTTAAGCTTAAAGCTTCAGTGCATTCCTCAATGCTTTCACTGAAAATTCTCTAAGATTCGAAATTCTTTCTTTTAGTCTTCGATAATATTTTTATATAAAGCCCAGTCTTGTTGCTCGATTGTGCTCTTGGCTATGTTGAAGAGGTTCCTTGAGCGGCAATTGGTTAAAGTACTCTTCATATTTATGTATTACCGCCACAATAAGGTTACCTTTTAGTATATATCACTAAACGTGTTTAAAAGGTGAACCTTTGTCTTTTTGACGGTTCACTACCATCTCTTACCAGAGACCAAGTTCTAAGGTGAATAAGTGGATGACGACTATTTAGCTCCATCCTTCACAAGTTTGCTGATACAAGGATAGTTTATTGCTTCTCTAAACGTTACACGGTAGGAATTTGATTAATCTTTTTTATACAGACAAAAGTTGGTTATGCTGCCAAGTTTCCGATTACACCATTTGTGACTGATTTACTTGACCAGACCTCCAGTTTGGCAGATCCTTTGCACGGTACGTGTTACACTGTGATCCAGACCCGTGTGATAAGGAACGAGGGTGGAAGAGAAATGGTTTCAGGAGGAGTAGACTCCTTATTGGTTATTTAGGGGTTGCTTTAGGAGGTTGATTTAGAATTTCCAGATCTGTACTATTAAGAATCTCAACAAGGGATGTTCCCCATCTGTTGCCCTGTTATTGTTTGAACTGCTTTAAATTTCACAATGCACAACATAGAGGTAAACGAATACCAGATCAAATACGAATAATATCTAATAATATCAAACAATTTAATTTTATTAATTCATTTCCTTTTTTTTTATTATTAAATTATTTCTTATCATTTGTTTGTTTTGAATTTTGTAAATTAATCTTATAGTTAAAAATTTTATATATAAATTAATTTTACAGATACATAAACGTCTGTATTATGTATACATTATTATTATCATCTTTTGTTTTTTAAATATATAATATATCTACTTGAATTTTTATAAATAGTTTTTGCTATTTTTTTTATATTATATGACAAACGTTTTTCAATGTCGATTTTGATTACGATCTACAACAAGCATTCATTTATATTTGTATCTATTTTACACTTAAATTATTTGGATTTAATTATGTTGTAATCAAAATGGGGAAATTGATCGTTCGGGATCGGGATTGATCGTTCTCGAAGACCAAAATACCATTCTTTCGGTATTTCTCAACTTCTGGACCATAAGGAATCTAAATAAATAAATAATGTTCGTGTGTCTGACGGCAATCATGTGTGACAACTACTTGTCCGATCGGCATATTATTTTACGCACAAATGAATTGTAAAATACATTTTGTATCCTAGTTATCGATGCGGAAAGTTATACTTTACGCACGTAAAATATAGTCCTTAGTTTCAAAATGTCTAGCGAGTTTATAAAATTTAAAAAAACGTTCTACACACACTCAGTCTGAAAGATTATGGCCTTGCTTCAATAAAAGCCCTCACTTCGCGTCGGGCATTAATATAAACCGCGGGTGTACTCTTCTTCTTTCCGCCCTTGATATGAATAAATAACTATTAAATTCTTTGGCTGGAGGCTTTGAAAAAAATTGAACAAAAATGGGAGGGGTTTCGGCACACCTGTTTATTTAAAATTTCAATAACTTTAAGTTAACTGGCTTTCGGAGAACTTTTGGACAAAACTGGCCAAACCAGAGGGAGCCTCGCATACGTTTATTTAAAACTTCAATAACTTTAAGTTTTATCACTCGATTTTAAAGAAACTTGGTACATACGTCTGGTTGCGGATTTTCATACATATTTCTAAAATCTTTATTGAGTATAATTGGATAAAAGAGAGAGAAGGCTCCAGAACAATTATTTATTGAAAACTTCAATAACTGATGAAACTGAACTTTGATGAAACTATTGGTAGATATATGTCGTTTTATTAAAAAGATGAATTCTACAACGGGTAGGTTTTTGAGAAGCTTGCTGAGTAAATCATCGATTCGCTTCATTTCATTTTAAATGTTTTATGTTTCGTGTTAGTTTTGTAATACATTTCTAAACAAAAGAAATAGTACATTATGATGCTAGGACGTAAAGCTAAAAATTTTGGACATATGTGGAGTTTGCAAATCGAGGCGCTAGCCGAGATTTGCACCTACATTAAGTCCAAAATAGCTTACGTCCGTATATGATATACTATTTTGTATTCGCTGCAAGCAAAATATTTAAAAAAAATTGTTTATTCTAAATTAAAATTATAAATTTACATAAATTTTGAAATAAAAATATGTAGAACAAAACCTCTGACAAAATATATGTTATTTTTTCAAAATAAGTGTATAACTATGACAACAAAGAATAATAAATTTTTTAATATGATAAGGAAATATGGAATCGAAAGGTTGCTTTGATAAAAATTTCCATTTTTTATAGAATTGAAACAAATACAAATGTTTTTTAATTTTTTGGACGTAACTTTGACAACAAAATATATGGTTAAAAAGTGATACTTTACGGCCGCAAATCACAGTAATAAAGTAACACTTTAATATATAGGCGAATAAAATAGTACATTATGATGCTAGGACGTAAAGCTAAAGATGACTTTTATGCGTTTGGTATACATATTCTGCCCGAAACTAAAAACAACAATAACATAACATTAAACCCTTCTGTCGAAAACTATATGTTTTGTAAGTTTTGGTATCTCAGTCTTGAGATTTTTGCTCTTGCCTATTTTAACATAAACAATATGGCTGGTCTGCCTTTCGAATCCTTATTTCAATATTAACATAATATTTTAATAAATATAAAATAATGTCAGATTTTTGCTTTTGTGGGCTGTTTATGATATTCATTAATGTATGTATATTTAAAAAGAAATAGGAAATTAAAAAATACAGAATAGATTTTCAAATTCAGGACATTTTTTGGACAATGTTTATTTACTTATTTAATTAATTTTGTTTTAGTTTTTATTATTAAAGTTTTGTTTATTAACCATGAGATTTTGTTTGTACTTTTATTAATTCTGACTTTAGTTTAAGCAATTTTAATTAAGTTATATTTTATTTTATTTTTTGGATTACATAAGCCTATTGATAGTTGAATCTTAATAATTAATGTTTATTAGGAATTTCTATTGTTTATGTTATTCAATTAAATATAAGGAACAAAATGCTTCTTTAACTATTGTTTTCAAAGTAGTTGTTATTATTATATTTAGAAAGAGTTACGTTTATTTAAAATAAAATAAAAGAAATACTGCAAGATAAAATTTGTCTGTTTTGTGAATCATATTTTTGAATATGCACTTTTAAATTACAGAATATGCAAACACAAACTTGATATTGTAACAGGTAAACCACAAATACAAAACCTTACCTTAGTGTGATTTTTTTGACAGAATTTCATTCGAATTGTTAGCTATCGTTTCGAGCACTTATAGAGCACTTGTTATGCAAAACGGCCCAGAAAATAATAAATCTGAGAAACTTTTGCCCAGTTCAACGATATCTTCCCAAAATGTTGAAGCTTGACATCTGAAGGTAGTTTGTTGTAACTCTAAAAAAACAACTGTCAATATTTGGCATAACTAAAATACCATCTATTGGTTGTTATTGATTTTGGTGTTGGTTAATTTATCAATTATTTCAACATAAACAAATCTGCATAGATTTAGCTCTCGCTTTCAGTTTCACAAATAAGATACGCAGTCCTTTTAACTAAATTATGCTAAATTAAACTAAATTCATAAAACTAATTTAATTAAATTTAAAAAAAAATGACTAGAAAACACATGACTAGACAAACCGTTAACCTGTAGTTAACATTTATCAAGAATCAATCATATTAGAACAAATGTTTAACAATTAAGATAACAAAGAGTTGGTTTGCTGTTGCAATTGTTGATGAAGTTGTTGATGTTGGTGCTGTTGTTGTTGTTGCTGTTGTTGTTGCTGCTGCTGTTGTTGCTGCTGCTGCTGTTGCTGTTGTTGCTGCTGTTGCTGTTGTTGCTGCTGCTGTTGGTGATGCATATGGTGTTGTAATTGCGTTTGTTGTTGTTGCAATGGAGATTGTTGAAGAGGAGATTGTTGTTGTAACGGTGATTGTTGTTGCAAGGGAGATTGTTGTTGTAGAGGTGATTGTTGTTGTAATGGAGATAATTGTTGATTCTGTATCAGATTTTGAGTTTGTTGTTGTGGAAGAGGCAGTGGCGGTACTGGCGGTTGTGGTTGTGGTATAATACTTGTTAAGGTTATTGGTGTTGTTGGTTGATTTTGACTTAGTTCTGCTTTCACACGACGTGCTATATGTGATCTCGTATGCTTTCGTAAATGATCTTTACGATAAAAACCTGTAAACGAATATAATTTTTAAACTTAATCTTTTGCTAATAGCAGTAAAAATTTAAAAACTTTTGGATTAATATTGGGTCTTTTCTCAGAAAAAGTTTTGGCCTGTAGATAAATTATCTAAGATTATTATATCAAGCTTTCAACCTGAACGTTTTTATTTAATTTTGATTTATTCGAATCTTCTCCTCCTAATCAACACTCGTATTTTTAGTGAGATTACACAAACGTTCAAAATATAATTCTTTCTATCTCTATAAACTGCTTTAAAAAATTTTGTAGCTAAAAATAAAAATCTGAATATAAGACAAATTATATATATAGATAGATAGCTATGTATACCAGCGTAATTTTATGCGTATTAAAAGACAAATTAAGAAATACAAGTTTATATATTCGGTAGAGTACGAGGCTCTCTAACTGAATAAAAGAATAAGAACAAGAGGACAAAAATAATATTAAAGCACGAAAACACTTGACAAAATCAGTAATTCAATATATTTTCATATGATTTCAGTTATTTTTGTTCGTTTGCTAAGTTCAAAGTATGACTGTTGTTGGGCAGGACAACGTTGACCATTCATTGAAAAATTTAAGTCGTGCGCTTGTGTAAAAGTTCATACATATATTTGCAACCCATCACTCCCAATAAAAGTTTTGTAAAGTGGAAACAAAAATTAAGTAATGTCAACCTCAACCTTTACCCGAAGTTTTTCGTTTATTGTTCAAACAAAGAAAACATCAAACCGGATATGACCGGTTTTTACCTAAAATTGTAATCGATGTACATTAGACTGATCGTTAAAAATTAATTTTTTCTCAAACGGCCCCTCAAAAAATACTTTTAGGTGAAAAAAACAAGATGGCTTTATTTTTTTTAAACAAAAAAAAAAAACACGTACTGCAAAATCATCGAAGTTGATTTTTTGATAAAATCGTAGAATTTTTTAAATATCTCATGAAATATGCAGATAAAAATAATCATATAAACAATTTTGTAGGAAATTTAGTTCTTTACAAAAAAGGTCGTAGTCATTTTATGTCTAAAACGTATTTTTCTGATGATTCTAATTTTGCGGCACGTGTTCTTTTTATTTAAAAAAAAACGCCATCGTGTTATTTTCACCAGAAATAATCTTTTTTAAAGAGCCTAAAAACGCAACTCAAACCAATATGTTTTAAATTAATTCACAAACAAATATAAAAATTAATTAATTTTTACCTTTTCCACACTCATTGCAAATATGTCGTTTTTCTCCTGAATGTATAACAAAATGTAACGTTAGCTGCTCTTTTCGTTTAAAAGCTTTCAAACATATTGAACATATAAACGGTCTTTCAGGATTATGACTCTGTTTATGTCTCGTTAAATGATCTTTACGTTTTAAGGCCGCATTGCATATATCGCAAATAAATCTAAAAATAATAAAAAAGTTAATTAATCAATTAATTTAACAATGAATAGCACAAACGTACCGTCTTTCTAAATTATGTCCAACTAAATGTTGCTCCAACAAACCTCGTTCTGGATATGCCATTTGACATTCAGGACAACAATATAATGTGCTACCATCCAATGCTGTCGTTAAACGAATTTCGCCCGGTTTTGGTCTTGGTTTTTTTTCCTAAAATTCAAAAATATATAAATTTAAGATTCAACTAAATTTTCAATGATTGAACACCAACCTTTGGTGGTTTCTTCTTTTTCTTTTTCTTTCCAATGGCAGGAGTTGGAGTAATTATTGGTTTAACATCAACGGAAGTATTTTGTGTTTGTTGATTATTTTGTTGTTGCTGTTGTTGAGATTGTGGTTGAGATTGAGTTAGTATTTGCTGCTGTTGTTGTAGTTGTTGTTGTTGTTGTTGTTGCTGCTGCTGTTGTTGTTGCTGCTGTTGCTGTTGTTGTTGCTGTTGTTGCTGCTGTTGTTGTTGCTGCTGTTGTTGTTGATGTTGTTGTTGCTGTATTAATCCAAGATTTGCATTTAAATTCGGTAATATTCCACCACTTAAAGAATTTAAATTTAACTGTGTATTTTGAACTTGAGGCAAATCGATTGTCTAAAACCATTAAAAAATAACATTAAAGCTCACATTTTTAACTACATAAACATTTAGATTATACTTGTATTGCATACCGTTAATGGATTTGGTGGTTCTTTTTTTATATTCTCTGCTGAATATTTTAAAAAATGATGCAACGATAAAGGCAATGTGCTTGCGGGTAAATGAGATAAATAATCCGCTACTGCAGAACTAGGAGTTAATGATTGCCAACTCGGATTCACATTTTGTAAAACTAAACAAACAAATTTATTATAAATTATATTTTTATTTATCAAATATTTTCTAGGTACCTCGTTTAGCATCATTTTGTTGTTGTAAAATTGCATTACATAAATCTTGTGAAATTTCCGGTGGCTGTATTGTTTGTGTCATTGTGCCAACCGTTGAAGATGTTGTTTGTGGGTATGATGTTATAATTCTTTGTTTATCATCAGTATCCGACTGTTGTGTTGTATACGCAACAGAATATTGATTTGCTGTTGTTTGTCCATTATATTTATTCATATTCGTATTTAATGTATCATCCGTACGAAATTTTCCCAATATTGGTGGTGGATGTGGTTGATTAAAATGTGTCATATTAACATTATTACTATGATATCGATTAACTGATTCTTGTGCTGCAACTGATGTAGCACTTGAAACTAATGCTGCTCCTGATGTTGTAAATTGATGGATACCGGGTATTGTACCCGGAAAATGACTTCCAAATGGTGAAAAATTCATTTTGATTTTTTCTTAAATGTTTATCAATCAACAAATTTTCTGAAAATAAAAAATAAGGGTAACGTTTATTAGTCAACAAAAATCGATATTAAATTTTTATTTGTAATGTAAAAAATTGATTCGTCATCATCAATATAAGTAATGAATACTTCACAAAGATAACATAATTGACTTAATTCCCTCAATTTTATGATTCTCCTATGATAATACATTTTATTGATTTTTTCCAATCAGTACAGTTTTTTACTAACATTTTGTACATACATGTATGCACACAGATGCATTAATTAAAATTAAAATTTTACTAAAAGAAATAAAGAGACATCTATTTAATTATTGATTTATATTAATTACACAGTTGAGAATTAAGCGATTTCATTTGAAAATGAATAATAAATAATAAAATAGAAAATATTGGATAGGAAGAAAAAACTTAGTGGGGTAAAATTCCAGGGTTCGACATATGAAAAAATAAAAGCTTTAACTGTTATCGTTTCATGCATGCAGCCCAGTTAGTTTTGTATATAGCATAGATAGAACAGATCTTATCAATGCAAAGTTGGCACATTAGTTATCTGTTTTAGCAATTTCAAAATATTTCAACAATTAGATAACCCACTATTTTACATTTAATGTACAAAACTTTTGTTATCAAGACTTCTGTGTGTGCAAAACAGAATTTAAAGGATAAAGCAAATTACGTCTACATGGAAACCTATCTATAACAAGTCGATTAGCTATAGTCGATCTCAGCAATTAAAAAAAATACGAACCGGAACTAGAAGCTGTCAAAACTGTGGCGAACATTTAAATTAAATTAAAAAAATTCAAATTTAGTTGGCGATGTTTTTCATGTAATAAATTTTTAAAAAGAAAACAAAATTATTCATTCTAATTTTTCGAAAATATTTAAACTTCTCGTTTTTAAAAAAATATTTAAAAAAGTTTAATATGACGGGTTAACACAATAAATTGTAATGTTAAGTTTTCAAAAATTGTAATGTAAAATAAATGTTATATTGATAAATCTATTCAATGCCAGTTTTAATTAAATCTTAAATTCTGTTTGGAATTGAGTTTGACTTTTTAAGATTTCGTCTGTATATTGTGACATTGGCAACATACTTTAATCTCAAAGGAGTTCGTATCAGTTTCATAAGTTCTTGTTAAAAGAATATCAAAGAAATACTAGCTTTAAAAGGAATTAAAACATTTGAAGATTTTGGACCGAAACTTAATAATCACCGAAGATTTTTGGAATGAAAATATTTAATAATTTCAAGGAATTTTTTCTGGAAGCTTAAGCGAGAAATACTAGCTTTTTTCAAGTTGTGAATAACAATGCTATTTTTATTTGATAATCAAGTTACGTTTAATTTACAAATAAGCTACTAAATTTGGTGACCCGGTGAGCGGATATTTACATCCGAACAAGTATTTTGTTTAATATTAATAATTTAAATATTTAATTTAATTATAATTTTTTTGTTGTTTGTAATTGTATTTATTTGTTCCATTTTAAAATTTTTTTTTAAAAAAATATGTACAAATTTAAGAATTTTTTTGGGTTTGCTTAGGCGTTTTGTTGGTCGCAGGGCTTGCAATTGTTGTAGCGACACAACATGCGTTCGTGATTTTATTCGCTGCAACATTTTTTACCTAGTTGCCGTCATAACTAGGCTTAATCGTTAGGCATTTACTTTTTCAGCAGTTTCCGCAGGTAACCCAGAACCTAAGGGAACTGCTTCAACTTCCGGGCCCATAACCTTTACGATGACCCAAGACCAGCTTCAGGCACTGGTCGCAGAGCAGGTCGCAGCTGCTCTTGCAAATATGAACCTTTGAGGTACATCTTCAAATCCTTTACAATTTCCACCACCTCCTGCTGCGTTACCGACGCCTTGTCGATCCACTAACTTCTCTACTTACTTTGGCTAAACTCTCCCACAGCTTCAAGTTCTTCGGCAGCCATGCCACAAATTGATCACGTAGCTATCAAAATTTCTCCTTTCTGGTCTGAGACTCCAGACCTTTGGTTCATATCTTCAGAGGGGCAGTTCTTGTTGGGGCGTTTCAGGTCCCAACAAACTAAGTATGGACATTTACTTACCATGATTACTCCCACACTGGCGAAATTAGCCAGTGATATCTTGGTTAACCCCGACCAAGATTTCTAGGCTAAAAGAGGCTCTTATAGCTCGCCTATCCGGTAGCACTTCAGATCGCATACACAAAGTGTTACGCGGTATGAACCTTGGGGATCTTAAGCCCTCACGTTTTCAGAGGCAGCTCTTAAAGTCCTTTGGGTGAAAAAACTTCCACCTGCTGTCCGCGCTGCTATCGCTACTGTCAGTGAAGATCTTCAGAAGACAACAGAGATAGCAGATAATGTCTCAATGCCCTAAGGGGCTAGCAAATTCATACGATATCTAACCCTTCCGCTTCTTTTTCTCTTCCTTCTTCCTCTTCCTCAAGTCAGACCATATCACTTGAGGAAAAAATTCAGAAATTGGAGACACAATTTCTTAATACAAAGGCAAAATTTTTCTCAACCCCTTCAACAATACCGAAGTAGATCCAGGGATTGAAACGGTAATCATAATTTAAATTTCAATCGAAATTATCGCTCTCTCGCGCGACCTCGGTGCAAAAAAATGTGTTCCTAAGTGTAAACATTATTCTGATCACTCAAATTCCTTTGCCTCTACTTCAAAAAACTATTAAATTCATCACATGTGACGGCATGTGATGACAATTACTCTCAACTCCGTCTTCTGATCCTCGACATTTCTTCTAGAAAGACTTTCCTCGTTGATACAGGTGCCGAAGTTTCAGTTCTCCCCGCTACTGCGGAGGAAAAAATTTCCAGAAAATCAGACTTCTACCTCTACGCCGCTAGCGCGACTAAAGTTAGCACTTACGATACACGGTCTTTAAACTTAAACATTGGTCTCAGACGAGTGTTCTGTCAGACCTTTGTTATAGCCGATGTTACCACTCCTATCCTAGGAGCTGATTTTCTCAATAAATACGGCCTTTTAGTGGACATTAAAAACCGACGCCTTGTCGATCCACTAACTTCTCTATTTACTTTGGCTAAACTCTCCACTTCTCCAGCACCTTCTTTAACTTTGATCAACGATTCGGTCAATGTAGAAATTCTTGATTTACTCAAAAATTTCAAGAACTTAACGTGAAAAAATGATCTTGTTAAAAATGTGAAGCATAACGTAACTCACGTTATTGAAACACATGGTAATCCCGTTTCTTGTAAGTATCAAAGCAAAGGCAGAATTTAATTTTATGTTATACCAAGGCATCTGCCGATCTTCTAACAGTCCTTGGGCTTCTCCTCTCCATCTCGTTAAAAAGAAGAACGGCCAGTGGAGACCTTGCGGTGACTACCGTGCTCTAAATAATATTACAATTCCGGATGTATATCCCTTTCCTCATATTCAGGATTTTTCGCATCAACTTCATGGATGCAAATTTTTCTCCACAATTCATCTCGTTCGCGCATATCATCAAATTCCTATTGATGAGCGTGATATTGCAAAAACTGCAATTTCTACTCCCTTCGGACTCTTCGAATTCGTTCGAATGACCTTCGGCTTGCGAAATGCTACGCAATCCTTTCAACGGTTTATGCATTCGTTTCTCCGAAACCTGAATTTCTGTTTCATCTTCATCTCTTAATTGCTTAAGTGAAACCTATGAGGAACACCTCAAACATCTTAGGCCTGTTTTTGAGCGTCTTTCTGACGCTGGTCTCATTATCAACGTTGATAAATGTAATTTTGCTAAAGTCAAAGTTGACTTTCTGGGACATTCCATTGATTCAACTGGAATCAAACCTACTTCTGATGCTATGCTATCGATGCGTGTCGATGCTATCAATTCTTACGAACGTTCTGTAACAGTTATGCAACTTCGCCGTTTTCTTGGAATCATAAATTTCTACCGCCGTTTCATTCCTCACGCTGGTGGCAATCAAGCCATTCTTAATGATTTTCTCAAAGGTTCCAAAAAGAATGACAAACGCGTTATTCAATGGTCCGGTTATGGTCAACGCTTCCGACAAGGCACTTAGCGCCGTTGTTCAACAAACATTTAACGATTGTTGGACACCACTTAGTTTGTTCTCTGTGCGACTTAATGAAACGCAACCGAAATACAGCGCTTATGCTCGCGAACTCCTTGCAGCTTACTCTGCAATTAAACATTTCCGGTATCTCCTTGAAGGTAGAATCTTCATTCTTTTCACCGATTATAAGCCACTCATTTACGTTTTGTCGCAGAATCATCCAAAGCTAATCCTCGCCAATTCCGTCATCTTGATTTTATCAGTCAATTTACGACTGATATTTGCCACATTTCTGGAATTGATAATGTAGTTGCCGACACACTTTCTCGTGTTGAGCAAATATCGATTCCAGAAAATATTAACTACGACGAAATTGCTGACGCTCAGTTCAACGATAACGAACTAAAGAAATTAGTGGACACTAGTCCCACACTTCAATTCCATTCCTTTCCATTATCGTTTGGCAATTCTAGTGCCAAAACTATTTTGTGTAATACCTCTTCTGGTAATCCAAGGCCTTTTATTCCCAAGCAATTTCGTGTACGACAAACGGCATAGAACTGCCTGGCTTGCCAAAAGGCAAAAGTTTCTCGCCATACTCAATCTCCTTTAGGTAATTATCCTCAAACTTCTCAACGGTTTTCCGAGATTCATATGGACATTATTGGTCCACTTCCTACCTCTGAGGACAAACGTTATTGTGTCACTATTATTGACCGTTATACTCGATGGCCTGAAGCCATTCCTACCTCGGACATTACAGCTGAAACGGTAGCATCAGCTCTCTACTCCAATTGGATTACTCGTTTCGGAGTACTTTCAGTAATCGTCACTGATCAGTGCTCCCAATTCGAATCCTGTCTCTTTAACGAGTTGTCAAAACTTATCGGTTTCGAACGTTAACGTACTACTAGTTACAATCCTAAATGTAACGGACTAATTGAACGCTGGCACCGAACTCTAAAATTCGCGATAATATCCTACGACAGAACGGACTGGACACGAATTTTACCGTCAATATTACTTGGTTTACGAACTACTTTCCGTGAAGATTTCCAATCTTCATCGGCTGAGCTCGTCTACGGTACTAACATACATCTTCCCGGAGAATTCTTCAGCCAAAATTCTAACTCCACTCCACAATCTGATTTCGTTTCACAGTTGAAACAACATTTTACTCACCTTCGTCCTTTGTGTCAAGACACACTTCTCCTAATGTTTTCGTTTCCAAAAACCTTGAGTCTTGTTCGCATGTCTTCTTACGTACGGACTTAGTACGTAAAGCATTACAGCCTCCATACGAAGGTCCATTTAAAGTCATCAGCCACGATGATAAAAATTTCGTTATTGACCGTAAAGGTCAACATATTCGAGTTTCCATCGACAGATTAAAACCTTGCTTTAGGGAACAATCTGAAGATGACTCATCCCAAAAGTCACCTACTTCGAGTACTGATCTCAGTCGCGCAGACGAAACTTCGTCTTCTACAGATAATGTCCATTCTACTCCTTCGGACACATTCCAGTCTTCTCCTTCTACCTCCGCAGCAACGAGGCAACGCGACGCTAAGGCAACTGTATCACTTAAAAGGGTTAGATTTAATCTCATTCCTCAGACTCAGATATTCCATCCTGCATCCATAATTACGCGAGCAGGTCGAACAACTCGTACCCCTACTCGTTTCCTTCGTGCTCTAGCCCAATAATTTTCTTATTATATCGTCCCATCTTCGATGGCACTAAGGGGAGAGTGTTGTGGCGAACATTTAAAATAAATTAAAAAAATTCAAATTTAGTTGGCGATGTTTTTCATGTAATAAATTTTTAAAAAGAAAACAAATATATTCCATTCTAATTTCTCCGTAAATTTTAAAATTTCTCATTTTTCTTTCTCGATTTATATAAAAAGGTTTATATGACGGCACAAAAGATCTTATTATTATTTTATGTTATTTTTCAATTGTAATATATGTTTATTAAATATAAAAGAAGGAGAAATAAATGTTGTTGTTTTAAGGTGCTTGTTAGAAATTATTGTTTTCAATCTAAAGAATTGATTCTAAAGTGAATCGAAGACCAAAAATTATTGGTGATTTTTATTGGTGATTTTGCATTGTAATTTTTGTTATGGGCTAAAAAAATCTAGATTATAGAACAATGCATAGAAAAATATTTTGACTTAAAAGTATGTAATGATGAAAGCTATTAAGAAAATATAATTTGAGAGTGATACATGTAAAGAATATTTTCTGTAAATTTAAACAAGTAACATTAAACGAAGAGAATTTTCAATTATCAACGAATTTCCATATAAAATATATCAACTCAACTGGAGTCAACTTTTATTTACTCAAGGAAATATATATATACAACAATTTAATTGCTGCTAAACATTCGGACAAGGATCTATTCTAGCAGCTATAATTTCTAACTGCTGCTCAACATTCGGACAAGGATCTATTCTAGCAGCTATAATACGAGCTTTGATGTCGTTCTAGTATACTATTATAGTGATTAAGCGCATATTTTTGCAACACAAAGAAGTCAGGCTCGATATTCAAAAAAATGTCCGAATATCTCATTTCTTTCCCTCTGCTTTACTGTTTTTTTCTTACGATTTTTACCTTTGATTAAACAAATTTAAATAATTTAAAAATAAAAACATTAAATTTTACACGACTCAAACATGCAGCGAATAAAAAAACAAGTACGGTTAGATCATACGGGAACGCTCCAACCCACAGCTTAGTTTAAGAGTCTGCTCTTATTACTAAATAAGACAAACATAAATATTTGTTGAATATTACAGTTATTATATAAATGAATGGACATTTTTTTCTTCAAAAGAAGAATAGACAATTCAGGTTCTCTGGATATTATTCACCTTTTCTATATACATGGTAGAAAACCATTATCTTATCATTTTGAACTGAAAAGATGAATCAAATTTGTTCTTTGATTTCGATAGCCATATGAACTTATGTGTAAATACAAAATCTTCTTTTCACACAAAATTGTAAATGTCAAATTATAAAAGATTATCGCGTCAATCTTTTATTATTTGACATTTATAAGCGAAGGGATGAGAGGTGTGGGATTTGTAGATATTTTTTACGCGTCCCTCTTGGAGTAATTTTGACAGAAACAAGAAACGGATGTCATTAATAAATACATTTGTATACCTAAATTTTTGAGTGAAGTGCAACTAAATAATAGAAGATGCGTAATAGTAGGGCATGCATCAAGAGAGGCATATGACGCTGAAAGCCAACTTTGGTAACCATGTGAGAGCAATAAGCAACGTTTACGACCGAGTGGCATACAATACTTTTTCTGACATTATTTTCTAGCTATTTTAGCGGATGCATTAGTAATTCCGAAAAATCTAATTCAAAATTTTTAGAATCAATCTTCTTAGAAAAACCTAAAAAATTTTATATAAATTATTTTTCTTTTTATATTATATCATTAATTTAATAAACTAATATTTTATGGAATTTTTTTCAGATATATCATCTACTTTAGTCCTCGAGGGATGGTTAATGCTAAAATGTAATCATGCATTTTCAAGTTTCAATCGAATTTCAATCCAAATTTCAAGTAAGTAAAGTTGTACTTTTAAATAAGGATATTATTTTTGTTATTTTTATAACATTTTTATCACTTTTTTCTTTAAATCTGCATATTTCATGAGATATTAAAAAAAATCTACAATTTTATCAAAAGTTGAACTTCGATGATTTTGCGGCACGTGTTCTTTTTATTTAAAAAAAAAATAGTCATTTTTTCAGGGTGCGTTTTTCAGTAAAATGTCTAAACCTAAGGATCAAAAACTAATATAAAATATTGTATTCTTTCTTCAAAAACATAACCTTTCAAATGATACTCGACTCAACTGGATCAAGTTCATCGTTTCACACTCCTCAAATCAAACAAAAAGTATAATAGATTTCTGAGAGGTCGCTAAAGCGATACGACGCATAAATTATCTTAATGAAACAGTTATCTAAAAAGAACATATTTTATTGATTCATTTCAAAACTTCGTCTTTTATCTATACAGACAATGCTAAAATCTGTTACCAAAAGTTATTCATATCAACGAAAACATAAGCTAAAATTATAAATTATAGTTACGAAAAATTTAATAAATCAAAATTTGACTAGGGTGGTGGATTTTATAAAATGTATGTATAAAGATAAAAAATCAAAAATCCCTTCAAAAACAGTTTTTCTGTTCGATGGTAAAAATATTTTAATCTCATTAATTTAATTTTATACATGAAGCGCATTCACCCCTATATTTACAGTAAGTTCAAAAATAAATTGTATATGGATAAAGTTAATTTAAATTTTGAACATGTTGATATCATACTGTAGCGCATGGACATTGTTTAATTTTTAACTATAAATTGATACTTTCAAAACCAGACCCCTGATGGTTTAAAAAATGTTCTGTTGATGAGACTTAAATGTGTGTCTGTCTGCGTTCGTTCGTTTGGTTTGCTATCAATCTAAAATGATACAACACGCTTGCAGAGACATCAAAGCACATATTTATCACGCTAAATACTGAGAGTCAAATTCATAAAGGGTTTATCGTAAAATCACCGGCATCATCCCACAAACTTTTGAGTTACCATTTATATAAGTGATATTGAGCTACTTACTAATTTATCATGAGTTAAACAGGCTACTTTTTTCCCTAGTCAAACAAAATTATAATATTTCTTCTAGATCGCTTATAAAGTGACCATTACTTTCGTCTTTCATTTTACCAACTTGGTGATCTTTCAGGTGAAATCAGCAATAAATGTGCATTTCTCAGTAAAAATGAAGAGAAATGAGAAATATTTCAGTAAAAATGTTGTGAAAAAAGCAAAGGATCCAAAATTGACTCTTAAAGGACCTCGTTTTATCAGCGTTTAAACAAACTGATTGGATTCTATTTGAGATATATGAAATAAGTTAATAAGAATAATAATAGCAAAGGAAAAAAAATTAAAAATATAAAGAAAATTTTGACAGAGGATTTCATCAAGAACAAAAGCCAAAGCGTATTTTGTAATCTCGCAGAACCAAAACAGATTCTTGTTTACCCTAAATATTTTATGGCATATAATAACTAATGTTCAAAAGTTCAAAGATTCAAAGTTGGTCGTTTCCTTCCCTAACATCGAAGAGGTTAATTATGTACGTACCTTTCAACGAGTATTTTCTGCTAAATTTGAGCTTGTTTGATCCAACCAGAAGGGTTAGACGAGATTTGTTCCTTTTAGTAGCTCATCATGGCAGAAAATTAAAAAAAAGTCTATATAGATGTGAGACAGCTAAATACTAAGTACTAAGCGTTTCGCCGGTTGTGTTCTATATTCCATTTTAGTATACGATCTAAGATCATACCGTAAATTCCCATATTCCGAACAGTTCAGAAAAACATGCAAAGCGGTATTATTCACATCACATGTAGTGAACTTTCCATCGTTATTCCAACTATTGGAAGCTTTCTAAATCTCCCATGTCCTTTAATGAACTGAAACAAGAGACCAGTTAGAGACAGCTTTTTATTTTTGAGAACCTAAATTGCGCTGCGTATTAACGTATGATTTCTTGTATCTAAAATTTCCCAGCGTGCCATCTAGAAACTGAGTGTCTCTTGGCACAGTCCGAATTTTTTTTTCTGCAAAGTTGGTTGTAAATGCTGACATCTTCTTAAAGGAAGAGATCCGCAGACATTGAACTTGCTATGACCATAGTTGAAGATGTAGAAATGGTTCTATCATGCAGCGCAATGCCTTCCTTCGGTTCGTTCGTACCAAACCAGCTTAGATTTATGTCAATTTCGATGGCTCTGCTGATCTATATGTGAGGTGTAGGGTTTTTCTGTAAAACCATCATATGATAATTGATAAACTTTTAAAGTTTAGTAAGAGAAATTTGATTTTTCACATATTTGGGTTCTAAAATTCCATCGGGCTGTGTCAACCATTTTTATTGAGACTCCGTTTCCCGCAATGTTAACTGATTTTGCATAATCGTGCTTGCCTTTCATCTGAAACGTTGTAGTTTTCTGCGCTGAATGGTTTAGTCTATTCAGTGTGGTAGATAACGTTATTTCCTCTTGAGACGTCGGTTATAATTGCTTTATCATCAACGTATTCAACCTCCGGCAAATATCGCAGACTATAGTAATTCCTAATATCTTGTAAAAAAACAGCGGACCATGCTGTGAGATCAATTGGCTGGTAGTGATTTTCATCAGTCATTAACGTTGCACCAATAATTGCAATGGTGAGGAGAATAATGGAGGACACCAAAAAAGTTTGCCATAATGGACTTTTCATAGTCTACTTACTAGTTCATAACAAATCATGATCTTCTTTAAAAAAGAAAAAAAGTTGCACCTTGTCGTGGCTCAGTCTTTCCCTGTAGCTCTTGCTGTATTACGGACGATTAACATGAAAAACAAACTTCTCTGATGACGAAACTGAAACGTTAGCAGCGTCAAAATCTGATAGCATCCTTAACCTTTACTGTGTTGGCAACTGAGAATATTTGGACGATGTCATACATGCTTATAAAAATTTTCCATTTAGGACAATTGAAATCGGTGGTCAGCAACTCTTTGGAGTAGCAAGCTTCTAAAACTGCTGTAGCGATATATGAGGAAACGAAAACATTGGAAGAGGAAAAGGAGGAAAACACAAACTAACTAGTTCGGCTACTCATCGTGGACAGGTATTACAAACGAAACTGATCCTGCCAGCTATTCCTCTATACGATGTCGCGGAAGCATAGAAGCTCTAATAATCGGACAGATTCATTTACAGATTTGTCTTCATCATATCGCGCTCGCGTAACAATGAGGGCCATTGCTCATTGTCAAGTGGATAAACAACTCCCAAATACAGTGGATACCATGGAAAGACTTACTTGCCTACGTGCTGGCTGAAATATTCAACCTGCAGCATCGATCCGAGCGGTAAAGCATAATCATTTATCCTTCAAAGGATATCAGTTAAAAACTTAATGATTTTGCTAGATCATTCTGGCAAAATCATTAAGTTTTTAACTGATATCCTTTGAAGGCTTTGAAAGTTATTTAAAACCAGAATATTAAATCCTAAATAGTGCAACAATGTTCTATGTTCTTGAATTATCTTTGGCTCAAAATCAACATATTACAAGGTCACAATATAAATATCAGGAATGAAAGGTTTACTGGTATGTCTGAGTCAGAGGCTCTGAATGAGCAATTGGTATACCGTAGAGAAGGATAACTTTGCTATTCGAGTAGTGTCTCCTTCGTTAAATAACCTAGATGCTGCCTAGATGTTTACTCTAGAGGTGATTCGCAGCATGACCAGTTTTCTGTTAAGGCGTTCCAAATGCAAAACTAATAATGGCACTCCTGTCATCACGTTGTTGAAAGAATTGGCGAGGTTTGGAATTACAAATGGCTTAAAATGTCGATTTTATCTTAAACAGGATGAAATAGTTAATAGTCTTACCCCTAGTAGGCAGAAGGGAGTTTTGAGTCACATCATAGATCAAAAAGGTTGACATCAAACAGTTTGTAAATAAAAGATTTCTTCAAAGCAGACCATTCAAGGTTATTGTCTTTCTACAAAAAGTTTTCAGTTTATAAGTGGTACAAAAGCTTAATTTTGTCAGAGATGGTCTCACGGACATGAAATTTATTGTAGACATGTTACATGGCAGCTTAAACAAAAACTAAGTAACAGGTTGCAGCTATGTTATTTACGAACACATTTGCTTCGTTAGGATCTTCTACCGTATAAAAAAGCTATTAGTGGATCCTTAACTGGGAAAGTCAAACACTTACATCTTCCAGATAAGGTGACAAACCTGAACCAAGGCCAAATATGCAGTGCTCTTAAGATCTTATAACACTGCAGCCATAGGATATCGGATGAATGGGAGGATTTATCCTGCTAGAGCCGAGATAATCATAATAATTTTTACAACCTCACCATTGCGGTATAAATTTATTCATGGTCTAGCTTCTAATCTGTAGAATATATCAGTATATCATTCTTCATATTCAGAAAAGATCTTCAGAAGTTTTCCATAAGTACTACATCATCTTTAAAAGATTCATTGTTAATGCTCACTATTTGATAACTGGCTGTGCAAAATATTGAAAAATTACTTTCAAAATAAAAACACGTTTTCCTTTAAATAAGAGTTCCGTTTGAAACTCCGACGTTTTTGTGGAATTGAAACCTTTCATTTCTATTGTAGTTTTGTAATTGACGTAAGTTGACTTTTATCAAGACAATTCTCCCCATTTACCATCACAAATAACTTCGAATGAGGTCAATCAAGGATAAAGCTTTCATAATGCATTTTCTATGACGGTAATCAAAGTTGTATGTTTGAATAAATATATATTAGTCTCATAAAGAATAAACTATAAAACGACGTGAAACATTTCGTGTAGGTATGATTAAATATCAGAAACCAAATTTTCAAAATGATATTAAAAAGCGACATCAAACAAAACATTTCAAAATTGTTTTCCATCAGGTTCGTGGTCAATCGATTTAAAATAAAACCCAATATAAAATTTTCTGAGTTTTTTTTTTATAAATCAATCGAACTGATAAAAGGTCTCATTCTTTCGTCACATTTCAAGGAGTTCTATTTCTTCTGTCATCAGAAAAAAATCGAAATTCGATGATTGGATTAGTTAAATTTACAACCAATCTTATTGCCACATACTTTCAAAATAATTTAGATTTTTAATTTAAAAACAAAAATCTAACCCAAATTTTCTATTTTCAATAAATTTTCATTTATTTCCCCCATTTTTTCACATTTACTAATTATGTTTAATTTATCCATTTTGTTCGTTTTTAATTTCCCTTTTCACAAAACCAATTTATTCACAAATTTTCACAATTATTTTTCTTCACTTTTTTTCTTTATTTTTTTTTTTATCTTTATCAATTATGGTTGGTTTTTACTTTTACACAAATACAGCTATATCACAAAATTATAATTTTTTTTATTACTTTTATCATTGCTGTGAATGTTGTCAAGATTATAAAGTTATAATAATAAATCAATAAAATACATAAAAACTTTTGATTATACTAAAATCTACACATCCATTTTGTTTCACTTGTTTAAATTTTAGTTTTTAATTTGTCCGCTTTTTATCACTTAATTATCGATTTTTATATATTTCTCTTGATTTTTTGTTTAATTAATTTATTATAATTTGTTTTATCTATATCTATTTTTATATATGTATGTCTAACAATTTGATTAGAAAATAAAAAATAATTCAAAGAAAACAAACGAAAAAGGTGAAAATTGGTTTAACAAAATCGACACAGTCTGTCAGAATACTACTATTTGGTTTTATGAAAAAAATATTTCTCAAACCTTCTTCATAAAAAAGAAGCAAAAAACGCCATTTGAGAAATAAAAAATAAAATAAAAAAGTTTGGGAAAAAAGCTCTCATCATCCCTTTTTTTTTTGTGAGTTAGAAGTTGGATTTTCCTTTTTTGTAATTTTTTTTTTAACCCAAACCTCTCATGGCTTTCACTTTTTATTCTTTCTTTGATCGTCACACATTATACTTTTCCCATTGAATTTATAAAAAAAATAATAGCAATCCTCCCGTACACTCGACCCGTTCCGTTTCGATAGAATGATTTGTTTTTGTTTTGTGTGGTTTTTCTACAATAATCAGATGGAAGGATAGACGAATTGTTAGATGGATGGTTTGGAATGGATGAATGAATAGAATGGTTAAGGTTAAATATGGGAGATATTCTGTTTTTTTTCTGTGTATTTTGATGAGATATTCAGACGGTAACAAGAACAACAACAAAAAAGAATAAAAAAAGGAACGAAAAAAGTTTTTGGGTTTGAAAGGAAAATCAGGTGAATTTTCATAAAAAGAAAAAGTGAACTTACCATAGTTTTTGGTGTATAGGTTAACAAAAAAAGCTTTTTCTTTTTTAATTTTTAATTTTTTATTCGTTTTGTTGAAATAATAAAAACCAACCAACCCCAAATATAAAAAAATGATTACTGATTAGTTAACTGCTGAACAACAATGAAAAAAAATAAAATAAAAAAAAATCTTTTATTTTATTTTTTTTATATTTTTAATGATTATTGGAAGGAATGAGATAGATATATGCGTATGAGGGTTAAAAATAATATATAATTTGCACACACCATACTACCATTAAACCCAATATTGTACTGGAGTATGGATTGTTGTGAGGTGGGTTATCAACCCTCTTTCCAATTGGAAAATAAAAAAAAAAAAGTCTATCTCGACTCTTCACTCACCCTAGTTGATTCTTTGTTTGTATTTTATTTTTATTTTTATTTATTTTAAGTAATATAGATAATGTATGATGAAGATTATCTGCAAACTCAACGATTTTATGATATTCGGTAATGTAGGTTCAAATTACGTAAGAAGTTTTTGCCGGAGGGTGCTATAAATATAAAAAAGAAAGTGTAAATTTTAGCAAAGACAAGCGGCATACCTGTGTAATATAACATCTCCCTCAAGCAGTTTTAAAAATTAATAAAGCTCTTTCCACTCTTAGATTTTTAACTACGAATATTGAATAGTATACTTACTATTTTCTTACAAAATTCATCTTTGCATAGCCATAGGACACCACGCTCGACCGCTTTCCGCTCCTAGCCCTTCAAAATTTTATATTTTCACGAAACTTTGGAGGCCCCTTTGTTACCTGCTCCCTGTCAAAGCCACCATGTTCCAAACTTTATATGTCGTTAATCGTTCCTACCTGAGTAGGGGGTATGCGCAGAGAATCTTTCAGCTTTTACAAAATAACGAAGATCTGGCTGTCGCGGGCTTTTAGTTTATAGAGAATTGGTGTTTGGATTTAGAAACGAAAGGGGGTGCACCAACAAAACATGTATTTTGGGTTGGAAAAGTTTTAGATTTAGTATTTACAACTTAAAAAAATACAAATGTTTTAAATGTCAGAAAACTTGTTAATAAAAATTCATTGTTAGTGTAGAAAAATAAAATAAAAGCTAAAATCATTTTATAAATTCTCTGTGCGAGTATTTATAAAATAATTTTGACTTTTATTCAATTTTTCATTAATTAAATCTTTTAGACTGAGAGCTAGTGAACCCTTTGGATAACGGTCGTCCTGTAAGGCTAGAATTTTTTTAGTGGTAGTTCATGAAATGTGAAGTACGGAAACCACAACCTGGCAGGCATCAGCAGTGCACGTCATCATCCCCTATATGTTTGAAAGTATAAAAAAAATTAAAAAAAAAACTTCCTCCTGTAAGCTTGAAATTTTTATATGATTTAGCTCACTTTTTGTAGAGTACAAAAAAATTGACAGGCGATTTGGAGGTGCACAAGCATCTGCCAGGCGAATCGAAAGGTGTTACAACCAGCCGACCGGCCGTCACAAGCGACGAAATCTAGAAAACCGCTGAACGGATTTCCAAAATTTTTGTTTTTAAAAATAAGTTTACTCAATGGGAAGAGCTGAAAGGACGATGTTTTCGATGACTGTACCGGAAGTGTGTCAAAAAAATCGTCAAGTATGTCAAAACAAGGATTGCATATTTTTGGCTTAAAAAACGTTCAGTTTAAGTGATTCCAGATATAAACATTGAATTTGAAGAAATCTTGATGGTCTGGATTGGTATGTGATACCAAAAACTAGATTATTGCGTTATAAGTTTGTCAAAAAAATGTTGTCAAGTGTGTAGTCAACTATCACTAAAAAAAATTCTAGCCTTACAGGACGACCGTTACCCAAAAGGCTTAATAGCTCTTGGACTATTTGAATTAAATAAATATTTTACTACTGCTTTTTTTAGTGTTAACTAAATTTTTTTAGCATTGAATAAAGAGTGATAAAGCTTAAAGCTTATTGAAGTTCAGATTATGATGGGTTTTGGTTTTGCAACCTCAGAATTGGATTAACTATTTAAGTACGAAGAGGGTTGTGGAGGTATTGACGCCTGAAAAGCTACGTAATCTAACCAGGGGGCCTTTGGCCCGATGGATGGATGTCGGCTGATGGTCGTAATACCCAGTAGTAGATTGTAGTTATGGTATGTAAACAAATTCTCCTACAAATTGTGGCGTATGACAAAAACATTGTATAGCATTTAAAATAATTTGTTTTTTTAAACAACTCTAAAAATATTTTTTTATTCGCCTACATATTAAAGTAGTACTCTATTACTGTTATTTGCGACCGTAAATAGTATATGACGCACGGACGTAAGCTATTTTGGACTTAATGTGGGTGCGAATCTCGGCTAGCGCCTCGACTTGCAAACTCCACATACGTCCAAAATCTTTAGCTTTACGTCCTAGCATCATAATGTACTATGTTATTCGCCTATATATTAAGGTGTTACTTTATTACTGTGATTTGCGGCCTTTGTGTCATTTTTTAACCATATATTTTGTTGTCATAGCTACGTTCAAAAAAGTAAAAAACATTTGTATTTGTTTAAATTCTATAAAAAATGGAAATTTTTATCGAAGCAACCCTTAAATTTAAAATTTCATAATCCAATCAAAACAGTGTTTATCATTTGTTGTCACAGTTATACAATAATTTGTAGAAAATAACAAATATTTTGTCAAAGGTAACTTGTTCCACATATTTTATTTCAAAATTTATGCAAATTTATAATTTTAATTTAGAATAAACATTTTTTTTTAATATTTTGCTTGCGGTAAATAAAAAATAGTTTATGATGCACGGACGTACGCTATTTTTTACTTAATGTGGGTGCAAATCTCGGCTCGCGCCTCGATTTACAAACTCCACATACGCTCAAAATCTTTAGCTTTACGTTCTAGCATCATAATGTACTATTATTTTTTTTTTTTTTAATAAAATGTGCTGTGTAGTAGGAATTACAATATGTGTCACAATAACACATAAAAACCTTTTAAGACCAAGGTCCCACAACAACATACGTTCAGAGGTGTTAATGGACGTAAATCTTTCTTGTTTTGTTTTTTTTTATTTTTTGTTAAAGAATGGATAACTAAACAAAAAATCCCATCACTGACAAAATATGACATAGGCCAATATTTTATGATAGAATAGAGAAAATAAAAGTAAATAGCAAATTTTTACAAAAATTTGCTGAAACAAAACAAAAATTTAGTTGCCAATAATCCAGCCGGTTGCATATTCCTTGATCCTGTGACGTACCGTCTTTCTTGAAGATTAAAGCCCACACATAGTTATATGAAGGCTAGTTTCTTCAAGAAAGCAATAGCGTCTCATCATCAAGGATTACTTCACAGCTAAGGTTGAGGGTGCTACCGTTGACTGAATACAGTTCATCCGCCACCACCCATAAGATGTCACCTTGGCTAGTGATATCTCATTGCTATTGCCAGTGGTATGTGATATCTCACGTTAACTCGTATGTCAATAGCAAGGACTGGAGTACGCGGGGTTGTCACACCCGTAGATCAAAAATAAAAAAAAAATTTCAAAACAATAAAACCTGATCCCTCCATGCGGGTATGATGGTATAGCAAGTCATTCGCGTTAAATATTTCTAATTTAAGCTTATAGTCATTCGCGCTAAAATTATATCTACTAGTAGCTTACCTAGGAATTCTCGCTATATAACTTTATAAATATAATTTATAAAATTGATTTTCTATAATCCACTATTTTATAGTTTTGACGTTGAAGAATGGTGAACGTCTATTACATTAGACAAAATATCTGAGACATAAAATATACTACGAATACATAACTTATGACGTTTCAACTTTAAAATATCATCGCAAACGTGGTGAAGTGGATAGCGTGTCGGACAAAATATTTGAACTCACTGACATTGATAGGGTTTCGAGTTCGAATCCCCAAACCGAAACACGTAAAAAGAGCAAAACTAAGAGTTTTTTCTGAAATATTTCCAACCAGACCTTTGAATTGAAAAAAATCAAATTACTTTCTTGACTTACTTGAGTTCAATTACTCACAAAAATCCCGAATAATGAAGTTTTTCATATGAAAAGCTAAATAGTGCTTGTTTCTTTCTTAATTGATTTAAATTTCTCACGGACATACGAGATAATGACTGTAAGAGTACAGACTAATTTTGAATTTTGATTATATAATTAATATCTGTTTATATAATATATATAATTAAAATCCAAATTCATTTAACTGTGCATTTTCTTTGAAAATAAGATAATAAAATAATTTTTAGTTTTAAGATACGTCACATACACCCCCTTATCAGTGATGTTGACATATATAAATATCACGTTAAAAAAATGTTAACATGTCTTGACGTATTAGAGAACATATAAATTTTGAAAAAAAATGCAACTTTTATATTATATAAAGACTTATTGCGTAAACAAACATTTTTATTTTTAAATTTGATAATTGCAGTTAGTTATTTAGATTGTGGACGTGTGGTCCCACCAGACCTGGTAACAGAAGTTTGAGGTTGCAGATTAAATCACACTGTATTTTTTAACTGTGATTGGAGTGCTCAAAATTAAAATCGAAGAAGGATCGTAGTTAGAGATGTGATCCTGTTTCGTAGGATTCAAAAACAAATATCAAAGAACAGTAACTAAAATAATTTTGTTTTTCGTTTTCTCAACTATGCTAGATTAAAAATGAAAATTTTTTAGTTTAAAGATACGGCACAACGGTTTGGTGCTAGATGAGATTATATTTCTTTATAATTATTGAAGGTAATTTGTGTTATAGTACAGTTATTTTAATTACAATGAAATAAGTTTCTCGGTTTAGGGATAGTTGTGCTCAGATAAAGCAACTCAGTTGAGACTAGGGTAATACACGGAGGTACATTTTTTTATTCATATAGTCATGTACGTTCATGCAAGTATATATCGGTCACTAGGATCGATCTCGATGTGAGTTGGTTGTGTGGCTTTAAATTCTTAAACGTGAAGTGACCAATTGATAAATTGATAAGTATTCGTGTCTATTAAACCTCTTACCACAAGCTATTTTCGTTAAGAATTTGATTTTTTAATAGTAAAGAGCGATTATGATAAGAGAGATTATAAGATTTCAAATGATTTTTCTTCTGGGTGAAGCAGATTTTGTAGATTTGTAGTACTTGATAAGCCTTTTGTATATCATGACAGTTTTTTTATGCTGCAGCAGTGGTAAAATCATCGCATACCGTTAAGGTCGTTCTTTACGTATCCGTATCCTATTATAGTCATGGTCTACCTTGAGGTCGGCCACTCCCTGAGTACTTACATACATTTTTTGAATCATGCCAGCATAAAATGTAGAACATGCCCAAACCAAGCAATTCTTTTCAAACGAATAGAACCAGGACTAGGGCTTGGGCGATATTAAAAAAAATAACTCAAATATGAATATCAAAAAAATATCGTTAAAATCGATATATAGATATTAGATATATTGATAAAATCGATATATCGATTTACCGATATTTTGTTATTCGATATATCGATAAATATCGATATATATCGATATATATCGATATTTTTTCCCGGCACTAGTTACTAGTTATCTATTTATTGTTGTGACAGATATTGTAATTCCTAGTACACAACACTTTTTTGCAAAAAATATGCATAAGTAAAATATACTTGTCAAACCGGTGAGTTCATTTCTGAACATTTTTAATTACTCCATGATTTAACTTATGCCCGGAGTACCGGTCACCTTTATCGGTAACCCTCCACAGTAATATGGTTTTCCAAAATCGCAGTTTTGTTTAAACGCTTCTCATTATTTGTCATTGGATGTCATACTTCATCCAGTTCAAATATGAACAATATAGTTGGGTTGAGTTTGAGCTTTAAATGACAAAAAATAGCACTGCTGCAGTCATGTGCAATCTAGTCTCCAGAAGCGGAAGCTATATTTGCTTGCCACGCGAACGTTTTTCTGATTTCTGAAAGCTAACAAAAAATATACAGCTTGAGGAACACTAGCATTGGCTAACCTTATTCACATTTTGTTAGAGAAAACTATTATTTATACCCATATTGGCCATATTGTTTGCAAAATGATTTTCTTTCAATTCCGATGAAAAACAGAAAATTCAACAGAAGAAGCCTAGTGGAAATTCAACCAGCAAAACCTTGCTACTTAGAAAAACAGCAATTTCATTGACATTTCACAAGAAAATTGGACACAATTTTTCTTCATCATACACTAAAATACATATATAGAAACAGTTATAAAAATAAAATATACATAATCGGTTTATTTCTACCTCCCTCGCCCTCAAATGTTTAACAATCACATTGAATTGAATGCGTCGCAGTTTTATATTCAATAATTTAGTGCTTTTGTTTTTATTATTTAGGAAATTAGGGGAAGATAAGGGGTATTGTAATTAGTTTGATTGTATTAATTTTTTCATTATTTAACGAAATTTATCTATTTATCCGTAGTAGTACTTAGATCATTTTATCAGAATAATTTTTTGTACAATTACACTAATTGTAACAAATATTTTAAAATAGAAATTTAATTTTTTATTATAATCTTTATGATGAGTTTACATAAATCCTTAATTTATACTAGTTACAAGTATTAATTTATCAGTTAACTTTTCTTGCATATTTTCAACCCTAATATCCTCGTCTGTTTGTCTTTATGACTTTCACCCTATTTTTGAGTAAATTTTTAATAAATGTTTTACTTTTTACTATGTGAAAAGCAATTTATAAATCTTGTATATAAATTACGGATACGTTTTAGTTTTTTTTTTTGGTTCTTTTGAATATTGCTTTTACCACGTTTTATCAATCTTAAATATTCTACTACTCCTGTCATTCAATCGAAGTAAGTTCCGTAAAAAGATGTTTAACGGATTCGCATATGACATTTTTAAATATATGATAACTTAGCATTTTTGACTCAATAAAATAGTGTTTATGTGTTTTATAAAAAAAATATTGGCCGCGCTATAACTTATATTAAGTAATTTTGCCGGAACAGTAATTTTACCCGGCTTGAGTTTTTACTATAACAAAGGCTAACTTTTTACTATAACAAAGGCCCTCTTGGTATTGTACTATCATCGTTTTACGCCATGTTCAATACATTAATTAAAATAAACAAAGTTACACATTTTAAATATAAAATGTTTTATTGAGTTGCGGGGTTTTAGTGGTATATCCACTACATCACACTTTCAGAAAACAAATAAATACTTTTTTTCTGTGACGGGAAAAAAGTTTAACATTTTACTTCTGCTGACAGGTGCAAAAATGCTACTTTTCATAAAATACTTTTTTCCCCGGGAAAAAAGTATGTACTTTTTTCCCGGATAGATAAAAATATATATATAAATACATATATACACATAAATGATGAATATTATGAATATTTATGAACATTTATGATTATTTTAATGTTAATGAAAAGTTATACCGTTTTCTTCTTGATGTTAATAACTGGTTTTGACAAATAAAATGAAACTTAATTTTAAGTTTTTATTCAAGAAAAATTCGTATGGTGTGGTGAATATACATATTGTAATATTTGTTTAATATTATTTTTTCAGTAATTATATTAATATTTATCCAGTCACAGAAAAAAATAGTGTATTATACACGGGAAAAATTGTAGATTTTAGCTCTCGGTTTTTTGTCTCCCTCCGCTTCGCGTCGGGAGACAACACAACCTCGAGCTAAAATCTACTACTTTTTTCCCTTGTATAATAAATAACTATTTTTTTAATTCGAAATAAACCATTCAAGAATTTACTTCTGCTTTGATTTTTAGGACGTAAAGATATGCTGGTTTCAATTTATTTATATGTGGACACAAATCTGCACTCAGAATCGGTTTAATCAGATTTGCAAGTTGTGCCATTAGTAGCGTTACTCGAGCCATTAGTGGCGGGTATAATATATTCTTTGTCGGATGATTTATTATTGGAAAATATGGAATAACGTAGACCGTTTATAAAGGAGTGTACTTCTTCAACCATTGCTTGTGCCTGATATTAACGGTGATCTTCGTCTTCAAATTATTTTTACTTCACCACAATTTTAAATTGTGTGAAGTAATGCAATCTATCGTGAAAAAAAAAAATCTTACATACCCCAAATTTTATTTTTTCTTTTGTTTTGGACCATCCTCTATCTAAATAGCCAAAAAAAAATTTGGTGTACGTCTGTGTGTGCGTGGGTGGGTGGATGGGTGGGTGGGTGGTTGGGTGGGTGGGTGAGTTTTCTGCATAGGATCTTGATGAAACTTTGGCAAATGATACAGATTCTTTTGAAAATGGAAGATCTGGATTCATTTCAAATTTGGACAAAATGGCGGGGGTCTCCCGAACACCTCTAAGTTTAAATCTTTAATAACTTCTGATCCCGGGCTATGATCTTATTGAAACTTAGTATATAAGGTTTTAGTACTGTTTCCAAATTTTCTGCATACCAACTTCCGGTTTGTCACTTCCGGTTAAAATGTTTTTTTTTCAGGTGTTTATCCCTACTGTAGCCTACAATTACCGATCGATTTTCATGAAACGTTGCGAAAAGCTTTTAAATAACACGAGAAAGATTTTAGCAGCTTTTGGAGTACATTGGATAAAGGGTTGGGGGGTCCACCATACAACAGGTGGTTTTTTCCACAAAGTTTTTATGTTTGTTGGGAGCATAAAACATTCATTCGTGAATGAATTTTGATGAAACTTTGGAAAAAGACGCAAACATGTATGTCAAAAAACTGATTAGTTTTTGAGCGATAGTGAACAAAGTGGTGGGGGGTCCCTGGAGCTCCTGTTTTTTTGAAAGCTCTATAACATCTGTACCTGATAAGCGAATTGGATGAAACTTGGTACATGAGTATGTAGTACGGTTTACAATAGTTCTGCATCCCAACTTCCGGTTTTTCACTTCCGGTAAAAAAATTTTTTTTGTACTTTTTTGAAGTTTTTTCAGTGTCTTTATGCACACTACAGCCTACAATAATGAAGTGATTTTGATGAAACTTATGGAATAGGGTTCCACTTAGTGTGAGAAGATAATTATCATGTTTTGGGACACATTGATCAAAGTGGTGGGGGGTCTACCATACAAATGCTGACTTTTCACACTTTGTTTTTTAAGTTTGTTGGGAGCATACAGACTTCATTCATTAATTTATTTTAATGATACTTTGGAAAAAGATGGAAACTTAAGTAACAAAGAACTGATTAGTTTTTGGATAATATTGGAATAAGTGGTGGGGGTCCTCCCGAACACCTGTTTAATGTGTCACACTTTTTTCAATGTTTGTTGAGAGCACACAGCATTCGTTCGTCAACGAATTTTGATGACACTTTGGAAAAAGATGCAAACATGTATGTCAAAGAACTGATTAGTTTTTGAGGGATAGTGAACAAAGTGGTGGGGGGTGTCCCATACACCTGTTTTTTTTAAAGCTCAATAACTTCTGTACCTGATAATCGAATTGGATAAAACTTGGTACGTGAGCATTTAGTACGGTTCACAACAGTTCTGCATCCCAACTTCCGGTTTTTCATTTCCGGTAAATTTTTTTTTGTAAATTTTTGAAGTTTTTTTAGTGTCTTTATGCACAATACAGCCTACAATAATGAAGTGATTATGATGAAACTTATGGAAAAAGGTTCAATTAGTGTAAGAAGATAATTATCATCTTTTGGGACACATTGATCAAAGTGGCGGGGGGCCTACCATACAACTGCTGACTTTTCACACTTTGTTTTTAAAGTTTGTTGGGAGCATACAGACTTCATTCATTAATCAATTCTAATGACACTTTGGAAAAAGATGGAGACTTAAATGACAAGGAACTGATTAGTTTTTGGACAATATTGGGATAAGTGGTACGGGGTCTCCTGAACACCTGTTTACTGTGTCATCATTTTTTCAATGTTTGTTGGGAGCACACAGCATTCGTTCGTGAACAATTTTGATGACACTTTGGAAAAAAATGCAAACATGTGTGGCAAAGAACTGATTAGTTTTTGAGCGATAGTGAACAAAGTGGTGGGAGGTGTCCTATACACCAGCTTTTTTTAAAGCTCCATAGCATCTGTACCTGATAATCAAATTGGATGAAACTTTGTACATAAGCATTTAGTATGATTTACAAAAATTCTGCATCCCAACTTCCGGTTTTATACTTCCGGTAAAAAAAATTTTTTTTTAATTGTTGGCAGTTATTTCAGTATCTTTATGCACAATACAGCCTACAATAATGAAGTGATTATGATAAAACTTGAAGTGATTATGATACTTCTGCATCCCAACTTCCGGTTTTTCACTTCGGGTAAATTTTTTTTTTTGTAAATTTTTGAAGTTTTTTCAGTGTTTTTATGCACAATACAGCCTACAATAATGAAGTGATTATGATGAAACTTATGGAAAAGGGGTCAATTAGTGTAAGAAGATAATTATCATCTTTTGGGACACATTGATCAAAGTGGCGGGGGTCTACCATACAACTGCTGACTTTTCACACTTTGTTTTTAAAGTTTGTTGGGAGCATACAGATTTCATTCATTAATTAATTTTAATGGCACTTTGAAAAAAGATAAAGACTTTATTGACAAAGATTTGACCAGTTTTTGGACAATATTAGGATAAGTGGTGGGGTCCTCCCGAACACCTGTTTATTGTTTCAATGTTTGTTGGAAGCATACAACATTCGTTCGTTAAGTAATTTTGATTACACTCTGCAAAAAGATGCAAATATGTATGGCAAGGAACTTTTTTAGTGATAGTGAACAAAGTGGTAGGGGGTCCTCCAAGCACCTGTTGTTTTGGAAGCTCAATAACTTCTATACCTGATAATCGAGTTGGATGAAATTTGGTACATACACATTTAGTACGGTTTACAACAGTTCTGAATCCTAACTTCCGCTTTGTCACTTTCGATAAAATTTTTTTTTACTTTTTCTCGTACAACAGAATTTATGTTTGTTGGGATACTACTGCCTGCTTTAATATTTTTATTATTAGAACTACGAAGTTCATAATATTGGTTTGCTTTTAATTAAAGTATTTTATGGATATTAGCTCATTATATATCCAGAACACTATGTTTCCAGAGCTGTGGTGAAGTCAGCCTATGCATCAGCGTCGCAATATTTTTTGTTGGTAATTAGTTTCATTTTGTATACTTTTTTTCTATTTATAGTTGAACATTTTTAATTACTCCATGATTTAACTTATGCCCGGAGTACCGTAATATGGTTTTCCAAAATCAGTTTTGTTTATTCGCTTCTCATTATTTATCATTGGATGTCATACTTCATCCAGTTCAAATATGAACAATATAGTTGGGTTGAGTTGGAGCTTTAAATGACAAAAAATAGCACTGCTGGAGTCATGTGCAATCTAGTCTCCAGAAGCGGAAGCTATATTTGCTTGCCACGGCGAACGTTATCGGTGTAGCAGTTGCTGTAAGAGTCGCTTAATAGTCGAGTGACGTCCGTGTGAAGGAAAAGATGATCCTCAAAGGAAAAGTCTTTACACCAGCAAGTTGTCCAAATAAACAAAACACGGTCGTGGGGAGAACATGTGAGTGATAAGCTGGTGCATTAATCCACATAATTATTAAGGGGCAATGTATATAGTGCGAATGGTATAACATCGAGTTCGTAATACTGTCCATCAGAAACAGCGAAAGCGAGTTGCTCTGGGACATTTAAAAGATGTTGGATTGGACGTTGCTTGAAATAAATTATCTCTTAGCATAGCAATTAAACAAATTATCAATAATTCGTATACTGTGAAAATTTCGTCGTAGACATTCATGGCGACAGTCGGCATCGAAATCGACAGGTTAAAATAAGTCTACAGCATCCTACATACATATACATATATTCTAAACATGTACTGGTTTTATTTATGTTGAATTCCGTTTAATTGATTGTTTTGCTATTGTCACCTTTAAAAGTAATTAAATTGTTAAGAATTTAAAGAATTCTCGGCTTGTTTGTCTGGTTTTGCAGATCGAAATAATTTCACAAATACCTAAAATTGATAAATCTCACATAAACATATGTCATGTTAAAAGCAGAGGCTAGAGTACGCAGGACTGCCACACTCGCAGATCAAAAAAATTAAACAAAATTTACAAATCAACAAAAACTAATCTTTCCGTCAGACCTACCACAATATTTATTTTCTAGTTTTGTCGCAGAAGAAGTATAGCACTGAATGTTAATATCTTCTCATATGAACAAAAAGTACTCTATTCTCTCGTGTTTCGTAATTTTCGTTAGATTTTATAATATCGTTTGTACTCGTTATAGAATTTCCTTTTACATTACAATTACTTATATCATGCTTTCAGTCCCAGATTAACTTGGAGAAAAAATTAAGATAAATTTTTGGTTATGAAACACCCTATTTATCACAAAACATTATCAGCCAAATTCGTTTATATAAAGATACAAAATTGTTTGAAATAGAAAAACGCACTGTCTTTGTGTAAATGGCATTGAGTAAAAAACTTCTAGTCTTCTTTTTCGTTTGTACTAAAATAAACAAAAAACCTTGAATTACAGAAAACATATAAAATTTATATTAGATAATGTTAGAAGCAGATAAGTCAGGTTGGTGATAATTCAAATCTTGACATATGTTTCGCTCCTCTTAGAGAGTTTTAAATTAATTCCATTCTTCGCCACAATCACAACACTGTTTGTGCAGTATTCTAAGTCTTCATTATTAATTTTTTCAAAGTTGTATTTAGATAACATCAAAATCAATGCAACTTTTGTCACCACTTGTGCCATTCGAGCCCCAATACAAATGTGTGGTCCATCTCCAAATGGAAAATAATATTTCGAATTAGCATTTTCTTGACCTTCTGCAAAACGATATGGATTAAATGTGTCTGGATCTGTAAACATTGCCGGATCTCGATGTATTCCAAAAAGTGATATTATAATCGGCGTTCCCTTTTTAATAGTGAAATTTTTTTCAGGTATATTAAAATCTTTTGTACATTCTCGATTCAAAATTGGTAATCCAGGATACATTCTTAACGTTTCACTTAAACATAAATCTAAAAACTTAAATTCCCTTAGAATTTCAAAAGTAATTTTACCATTGCTTAGCGATAACAATTCATCGATCTCTTTTTGCAATGTTCTCATATGATTTGGATGTCTAGATAACTCATACAAACAGAATGATACTGCTGCAGCTGATGTTTCCGTACCAGCAGTAAAAAATAAAAATACCTCACCAGCACATCTTTCAACTGATAACGATTTCACTTTTGTTGAATCTTTTTTGATTTCCCAATCATCTGCTTCATTGACTGCACCTGAATTTCGAAGTTGCAATAAAAGTTGCATTAAATCTTTTTTTACAACATTATTACTCTCACGATATTCGATAGTGGTTTTTACAATATCGATCATGAGTCTTTTCAGGCATGGGTCAATGCTACTAAGTCTGCAGAAAACCAGTATTCTAAAATTTTAAAACCGTTAAAAGGGATGCTAAAATCTTAAATCTTTATACGTACCTAGGACAAATAAAAACCAAAGCGAGCCGAACGTTTTGAATTATATTTGGATTTAAAAATCGTTTAACAGCTTTTCGAAATTTATGGTCTGAATCATCCAAACTGTTAACATTTAATCCGAAGACAAGGTTACCAATAATATCCAATGAATAGTGCGATACGATATCTTTCATGTCAACAACTTCATTTTTCTCAGCTAATAGATCCAAATGTTTATCCATACATTTCGCTATATTTAAAATTATTTCAAACATTCCTTTTATTTTGCTAGCTGTGAAAGCTGGTGCTAGTTGTGATCTAACACTTTTCCATCTTTCGCCGGGTAATGAAAATAATGATGCAGAAAATGGATCATTTTCTTCATTGCAATAAACACCACGATCATGAAACGATGAAAAATCACTAATCAAAATTTTTCGTGCCAATTCGGGATCACGAACTAAAATTGCTGTACGAAAAAACAAATAAATACCGACAAATGGTTCCGTTGTTGTTTTGTATAAATCATAAATTGCAAATCCAAATGAACGTTGATTTGTTGCAACCGACTTTAAATTACCAAACAGAATATTTGGTTGGATGTTTGGAATTCCAACTCGATCCCAATACGAATACACATATTTTAAAATTAAGTATATCAATGTTATAATAAATAAACCGGTTAAAATCCACATTTTAGTAATTTTGTATTTATAGTATGTACTTTGAACAAGTTAGAACTACAACTATAAACAAAATTATTTACGTATCGTGTTTTTGTCTCAAAGTTGTTAATTATACATTGTGCAACTGAAGATACAATATAATATTGTATGTTTTTAATTATGTTAAATTACTATAATCAAATGATACAGGATGGTGCGAAATATACGTTTTAGTTTGTATGTTTTGAAATATTTTTTAGTTCTCAAGCGAATGTAAGTCTGCGTCAAATGTTAGTTTTGAGCCTGTGCTTTAATGGATGGCAGTTATTCATTCTGCATTTTTTAAGTCATTTCATAGACAAATCTAATTAGTGCAATGGAAATTTTTTAATATTACTTCGGTCTAAAAGACCTAAGTATTACATTCATGAGCTAAAAGTGATATTCTTACCCCCACTTTTTTGGCATTTCTCGGTGTTTTAGGACCTACTGATTCTAAAAAAGCAAAAAAAAATGTATGGCTGTCTGTCGGCCGTCCGGTCGTCACCAACCTACGAAATCTAGAAAACCGCTGGACGGATTTCAAAATTTTTTTTTTAAAAATAGGTTTGCTCAATGGGAAGAGCCGAAAGGACGATGTGTTTGATAACTGTACCGAAAGTGTGTCAAAAAAATCGTCAAGTGTGTCAAAACAAGGAAATTTGCATATCTTTTGCTTAAAAAACGTTCATTTTAAGTGATTACGAGTAGGAACATTGAATTTGGAGAAATCTGGATGGTCGGGATTGGTATGTGAGACCAAAATCTAAATTATTGCATTAGAAGTTTGTCATTAAAATGTTGTCAAGTGTGTCAAAAGAAAGATTTTTATTTATTTTTTTACCCAATTTTTTGGAAAAAAATAAAACTAATTATTTGTTTGACATGAAATTTTATTATTATTACTGAGAATTATGGCATTATAAGTTTGTCAAAAAAATAATGTCAAGTGTGTCAAAAAATGATTTCATTTATTTTTTTAGCCAATTTTTTGGAAAAAAAATGTATCTGTTTTTATGACGTAAATGTATTGAAAATGAAATTGGACATGGAACTTTTTGAATTTTATAGTTATAGTTTTTGAAATATTTTTGGAATTTTGAAAAAAGTTTGTATTTTTGATTTTGTAATAATTTTTGCAATATTTTTAGAATTTTGGAAAAAGTTTAAATTTTTGATTTTGTAAGAATTTTTGGAATATTTTTAGAATTTTGAAAAATTTAAAATTTTTAATTTTATAATAATTTTTGGAATTTTGAAAAAAGTTTCAATTTTTGATTTTGTAATGATTTTTGCAATATTTTTAGAATTTTGGAAAAGGTTAAATTTTTAAGAATTTTTGGAATAGTATTGGAATTTAGAAAAAGTTTAAATATTTGATTTTATTCTAATATTTGGAATATTTTTGGAATTTTGAAAAAAGTTTGATTTTATTTAATTTTTACAATATTTTGGAGTTTTGAAAGAAATATGAATTTGTGATTTTGTAATATTTTCTCTAAACGCTAAATGGAGAGGTTTTTGAGTAGTTTGCTGAGTGTATCATCTTTTCACAAAATTATGTTAATATATGATCTGTTATAATTTTCCGGCAACATATTGATGTTTCGTGTTAGTTTTGTAATAAATTTCTAAACAGAGACAAAAAATATTTGTACTTTAACAAAGAGTTATGTTTGATATACATCGCTGCCCAAAACTAAAAACCATGTCCTTATTAAAGTTTTTTGGCGAAAACTATATCAAAATCCTTAACCCAGACCGAAGTCTTGATATCTCAGAGTTGTGAGATTTCAGCCCCTCCATATTTTAAGTGTTTGAATTTAATTATTTCAACCATTTACTTGGTTTACTGGAATTAAATATTTTTTGGACCTGCTGGTTAGACTAGCTTTAAAATTTTAAAGGTTGTTTAGCGTAATGGGGATTGCTGTTGTCTTAGTCTTAGTTTTTTATTCGGTAGTTTATTGGTTACTCCTTCTATACTACTTTATGCGACTAACTAAAAAACCCACTATAAATTGTCTTGGGTGGTAAGCGGACGTGAGAAAACTATATAATCAGCAGGCCTTCCATCCGTTTTATTACATAATTACCACATACTGAATACTTTGCGAGGCTCCTGACATTGACGAGTATAACAACTTTTGTATCTGTCATTTTTCGTTCGGCGAACGCTGAAACATTACGATTGTAATGAGAAAAAACATATTTTATACTTCGTGAGGCGCCTGTCCTTGACGAGTTCGACAACTTTAGTATCTGCCATTTTCCTAGATTCGGCCGCTTTTTCGTTCGACAAACGCCGAAACGGTTACGATTATCTGAGGATTTTGTAAAATTACTACCACAATATTTTTTAAATTAATTTGGGTGGGGGGGGGGGGAATTTAGTTTAGAAAACGAGGGTAACCTTGTCCGACAAAAATTTGTCTCCTTTTGTCGTGTGCGACAGTTAAAATTTTGGCATGTTTGGGTTGTCGGAGTCGACAATAGCAGAAAAAGGTTTTGCCGGACAAGGTTACCCTCGTTTTCTAAAACAAATTTCCACCCCCCTCCAAACGTTTGTCGAACGAAAAAGCGGCCGAATCTAGGAAAATGGAAGATACTAAAACTGTTGAACTCGTCAAGGACAGGCGCCTTACGAAGTATAAAATATGTGGTAATCATCAAATGAAACCGGCGAGGCCCTGGTGGCTAATACGAACCAGGTTACATAAACAATTTATCAAACGAATTTTCATGTGGAAATTTAGACCGTCACGTGAAGGGAATGTGATAGACAGATCAAGTGTATCTAGGTTGAATTGAAAAAATCTTCTGCCTTTTTCTCTGTAGTCAACACAAAATAAACAAAAAAAAGGTTTTTTGTTTATTTTGTGTTGACTTATGACTGTCGAAAACCCATCCGACAAATTTTCCATGAGTTCGAGACGAACAATAGCGGGCAGGAGTTTGACCATGTAAATTGTCAATCTTTATTATAGTGAGAACATTGGACACGAATCCTCGAAAGTGAAAATAATTCCTAAATTTTATTAAATTATTCTTGCACTTTCAAACCACCGATTATACATTCAAAAAATTTTCGTTTACGAAAATCTTTTTCTCCAAAATAACGAAAAATGAGACGAATTTGCTGTGTTATGATGTTTTTATTTATGCCGACCAAAGAAAAAATGATATTTGTTTTTGCATTTCAAAATTAATATATTATAATAATAATAATAGATTATAATTTATAATTAAATTATTTTTACATCATTTGTTTTAATTTAATTTCTAATGTTTTGTTTTTACAAGGGTGGTAAAACGATCCGTTATCGGACTAGTTTTAAATATGGGGGGCGGTGATGTCCAACAAAAAAAAAATTGCAATTAAAACAATAAATAAAAGAAAGTAATTAATCTGAATTAAATTTTAATTGCAAAATAAAAAAAATCAATAAATTACAACAAACAAATAATCTTAACGACATCTAGTTTTGTGTAGAAAATAGATTAGTTTATAATCGAACGCAACAGAAAATTTGGCGCTCGCACTCTTGTTTTTATTTTCTAATGTCAAAAATTAAAATACATAACCTATAAATAGTGTTAATTAAATATTTGTTCTAATTTTAAAATTAAATATAATATAATATAAAAATGTCAGTTTCAATTAAATTTCTGAAATCATCATTAAACTATTCTTTGAATTTACAAAAAAGTAAGAATTTCTTTCATAATTACGTATCACGTTTAAATGAACGGCATTTTTTCCCTTGCAGAATGTTTATCTTACTCTGAGAATATAAAAAGACGAAGTGAGTTATTTAGTTTAGAAAAAAATAGACAAAAAGAAAATGTTGGCCGAATTGAAAAAATAGAAGTTAGGTATTTGGGATTACCAAATGATACAACATTGGTGATGAACAAAGGATTGTCAACTCCATATAATTGCGCACAACGTGACTACTGATACATAATTGCATTTCGCTCTGTTTCTGATCTGAATTTCTTTTTTTTTAGATTTAAGTGAACATCACTGTAAAAAATCAGCTGTAGCAATAGTAGATGGTAGAACACCGTGGGACATGCATCGTCCGCTACAAGAATCTTGCACACTACAATTACTACATTTTACAATATCTGATCCACATTTAGTTAATCGAAGTTTTTGGCGAACTTGTTCCTTCATGTTAGGAGCTGTTTTACAAGATTCCTTTAAATCCGAAGCTGGATTGTATTTACACAGTTTTCCTAGTCCAAATATTAAAAGTGGAAGTTTTGTTCATGATATTGTACTTTCACACAATGATTGGACACCAAATAACCAAGAATTAAAAGCAATTTCAACAGGAATGAGGAAATTGTCTGCAAACGAAGTTCAAATTGAAAGATTGGAAGTAAATCAAGAGTTAGCGTATGAAATGTTTAAAGATAATCCTTACAAAAAGGAACAACTGCCGAGTATTACCAATCAAAATAATGGTTCTATTATTATTTATCGTGTTGGTGATCATGTAGATATTAGTCGAGGTCCGATGGTTAGCTCAACTAGTTTTCTAGGAAAATGTACGATATCCTCAATACATAAACTGGCAACAGAGAATAGTAAAACATATTATAGGGTACAAGGGGTAGCGTTACCAGTTGGCTTCAATTTAAATCATTTCGCTTATGGAATACTTGAAGAACGTTCGAAGAAATTAAATTCAGTTCGTCTACCAAATGAACCATTTGAAGATAATTCATTTGAAGCTTCAATTGCGTAAACAAATGTTATCAGTGTTATTTGTTAGTTTTAGTTTATAAAAAATAAATCAAGCAAAAATGTTCGTTGTAAGTACCAGGACTATCTTTTAATTTAATAAGCTTTTAATTAATTTTTAAGCTTTTAATTCTAATAACGAAAAATCATAGTCCTTGATCTTTATTTTCTTAACTTGTTCTTTAATTTTTTCTATTGTTACTGAAAGTAATATATGGTCAGACTGGATGCACCTATTTATTACTTTTATAGCTCTGGTTGACTAGGATGCAATATTGGTTCCTATTGATTGACCTGTTATTACTTTGTAGAGAAGTCCGTTTATAAGCTCTTTGGCATCTTGAACCAGGTGTTTGTGTTTTAAGCTTGCAATCTATGCACAACTCACAATCTATCATTCCTTGCGTTTTTTTTTGCCCAGCAATACTTAGTGTTGCCATTTTATGTTGCCCACTTCAGTCTTCAGCTAATAAATCCTTGTATGGAATAAACGGAATAAAAGAAATCAAATTTGAATGTTGAAAACCATACATTTTTTCATACAACTTATAATTCTATACAATAAATACACTTGATTATGAAATTCTCTTCTCTGCTCTCATTTGTCAAAATTGAAAATATTAAATTGACAAGACAACGATTGGAGAGACTGAAGTCGAAGACAACTTTGAAATTATAGTTGTTCATTGTTTGTAATAGATGCCGGTTGATTGATATAATTAATAAGTAATTAAATCAAAAATTAATAGTTAGTGAAAAAAGTGATTAATATGTTAAGGAAATTACTCAACGTTTTATTTGTAATAGTTGCAGGTAGGTTATGATTTAAGTTTTGTTTGTTGATTTTTTTTTCTCTGATTTTGCTACGTCACGCTATTATAATATTAAATTTTCGCTCAGAACCCAACAGGTTCTATTCTATAAATGTTAAGGTAGGGAAACCTTTAATATTCGTAGCTTGATTAAATTGTTTTTTTTTTTCTGATGTTCTGGATAAGAACAAAGAAAAGAAGTATATTAATATAAAAATGCAATCAGCTGTTGCGTTGTATTTTATATTTTTGACCTTTTCGAAAAGTTTGAAATAATTGATAACTTTATTTTCTTAAATGTACATATATGTAGATTATTTGTATTTTAATATATTAAAATTAAATAACAATAAAAGTTCCATTATTCAGTAAGTGCAACAAATCCTCCAAAATGGGATCCAACATATACAGTTAAAGGAACATTATCCATTCCTTATGCAGAAATAAACGAACCATTCTATGCTTGGTTTGATAAACCGACAGGACGTTCAAGAATAGACTACTACGGTGGTATGGTTAAAACATATCAATTAAGTAAGGAAGGTGATTATGGTACATCAATAAAAATTGCACCGACGACAACAGATGCGACAACTGTTAAACAATCATGTCTTGAAGTTGCCGGTTCGAAGGAGGGTCGTGTTGCAATGCAAGGAATATTACCAGATACTAAAAACTTTACTCTGATCTGTAAGTAAATTATTTTCATTTTAACAATACATATCAGGAATTTTATGTGCATGCATGCCTTTTTTATTACTTTAACATCGATTTGAAAATGCAACCTTGCGTAATTATATTTTATAAAAAAAAATTCAATTTTTGCAATGCCGACAATACTATTGAAAATATTTTGTGCTCAACTATAATTCCATATTTAGCAATTTATTAAAAACATTGACGACAAAACTTTGTTTTGTATTAAAGATTTAGATTAAATAATCTTTTAAAAATATTGACATTATATTGTAAGGTTTATTATGAAAACAGTAAACAATATTTAGGTTAATATTAGTCAAGAATTTTAAAATAGTTGAATTATAGATGGTGTCCACCAGGTTTGAAATTCAGTTGTTGTTGTAGTGATGGGTGGGGTGCTTATCTTGGGCGGTACTCTACGTTTACCGACTGAGTATTTTTCACCCGGAGACTCAGGGTTTGCCGGCAAATCTCCGAGCTCAGGGTTTGGAAGCCAAATATCCGGGCGAAATAATAATTACATTAAAAATAAAAAAATGTAAAATTTCTTTCAATTCAAGTAAACAGAATTCGTTTGAAAACAAAAAAAAACGAAACTTTGTGTATCAGAAAACGGCCGAGTTTAGTTTTGCAATGAGTTTTTTGTTTATCTATGTTGGTTCATTATATAAAACTGTGCGTATGTTAATTTTGCTATTAAATAATAAATATCAGTTAAATGAAAATAATCCCAAACAAAACAATGCCAATAACAGAAAATGTTATTACGTCTCGTTTAATAACGAATGGTTGAAAAATCAAAACTATGAGGGGCTCGAAAAAGTTAACGAGTTCACAGGAAAATGCAGATTATGCTGTATTAATTTCATTATAAAGCATAATGGAGATTAAATTAAATTAAATTTTTATCATATATATAATACACAAGCCACGAAAAAGCGTAGCCATAGGAAAGAAGACAATACAGAAGAGAATACAAAAAGGTATAAAAAATCAAAAAAGACTAAAATAAACGAAACAAACGAAATTTTTTGCTGTTTGGACATTTCGTTCAGCAAAACCATTTGAGCGAGCATAATACGGTGATTACGGAAATACGATGATTAAATTGCCCGCGCAACGCAACGTGAAATCCTTGAATTCTTTCGAAGAATACTGTGGACCACCATCTGATTCAATTGTTTCTGGTATTCCATGAATTGCAAACCATTTTTTTAATTGCAGAATTACTCCTGCTGATGTCGTTGAATTTAGTTGGTGAAAATTTATAAAAGCAAAATAATGGTCGGCGATGACGATGTATTCTTTGCCTTTGAATATAAATAAATCAGTGGATACCAGGTGAAACGGATAGTCTGGCAACACTTTATGTAATAATGGGGCTTATGATTGAAAACGCACGGAAAACGCATCACGCGGTTAAGATTGTTCACCTTCACCTAATGTAGGTATGATTGAAAACGCGTGATAAAAAGTTAGTTCGAATTTTTTTTCGAAATTAAAAAACTGTCAGATTGTCAAAATAATTTGTTGTTAATTGTCAGATCTAATTGTTTGTTAAAAAAACATCATTGTGTTCAGTGCTAAGTTTAAAAAATTCAAATATTTGGATAAAATAAAAATAATAATTAGCTACATCAGGACTATCTTTCATTCTTCTTACTAATTCATAATACAATACTACTTTTGATTTGTTATTTTCCCCTAATAATCTTTCTCCTAAAATTTTAAAATAATAAATGTGCTTAAAATTTAAAACATTGTTCATTTTTCACTCAAAATTAATAAATAAAAAGATAAACTTACATTTTTAAGTTTTAAAATTATTCTAAACGCAAGCCTAATCTTACGTTTCAATTTTGTACAAGAAACGGATATCACGCGTTTTCAATCATGCAAAAAAATAAGTTCGAAATAAAACGTTTGTCACGCGTTTCCAATCATACCAATAGACTACGTTTCACGTTTCATCGACGTTTACGTTTTCCACGCGTTTTCAATCATAAGCCCCATTGGCTCTTTTGTTTTTGATTTCTGTGTGTGTTTTCACGTTGAGCATTTTTCAACGAATTCTTTCACATCTTTGGTTTGACCTGGCCAATATAAACTACCTCGTGCTCGTGCCAACGATTTAGATACACCTGGATGACCTTTATGCACATCGACTAATATTTTTTGCCGTTCAACTTTCGGAACTATAATTTTATTTACCTTGTAAAGTAGTTGTCCATCATACCAAATTTCTTCTTTAAAATTGGCATATTGTCTCTGACCATCCTTTTTCGACAACTGCACGGAGCAATTTTAGTTCCAAATCTTCACTGGTCAATTTTGCTAAATGTTCTTTTGTCACATCTGACAACAAAAATCATATTGATTTTGTATTCCTCGCTTTCCATCAACTTTTCATTCGGTTCAGATTTACAACCACGACTGAGCGTGTCAGCCACCTTTAAGTCAGCATCCTTTGTGTATTGAAGCCTTGGCGAATACTGTAACATATCGAAAAGAATTTTTTGTAGCCGCATTGGTGCTTGTGAAATCGGTTTTTTGAATATCGTTTCTAACGGTTTGTGATCTGTGATCAGTTTCCATTTCCAATTTTTTACCATACACGTAATGATGAAATTTATTTACATGCGAATCTTATAGCGGCTGCTTCTCTACCAATGGGCGGATAATTTTTCTCAGCACTGGTCAAGGCCCGGCTGGCGTATGCTATTGGTTTGCCGTTTTGTAACAAGCAAGCGCCAAGTGCTATGGAACTTGCATCACACGAAATTTTAACACTTTCATTTTCATCGTAGTAGCCAAGTACCGGTGTTGTTCTGATGACCTGTTTGAGCTTTTCAAATGCTATTTGTTGGTCAATGTCCCATACCCATCTAGTATCTTTAAGTATCAGTCTTCTCAATGGTTCAGTCAAATCTGAAAAATTTGGAATAAAATTTGCGAGGTATGTTACTGTACCAAGCAATTTTTACAATTATTTGACATTTGTTGGAGTGTTAAGGCGATGAACAGTGGATACCTTATCTGGATCAATCTCGCAACCATTGGATGTAAATATTTGACCAAGAAATTTGACTCTGGTCTGGTCTTATTGAATTCATATTTACTGTGATTTAGTGTAAAACCAGCTTTTTTTAAACGTTGCTTTACTTTGTATGTGATAGCCTGTCTGCGCAAACAGGAAAATATCATCCATGGCCACCTCACAGTTATCAATACCTTCCAATGTATTGTTCATTATTTGCGAGAAAATTTCTGGTGCGGAACTAATACCAAATGGCATGCTTAAATATCGATATCGTCCCCATGGCGTACCAATAACCAAATATTTTGACGTTCTTTCAGTAACTTTTATTTGCCAAAAACCACGTTGGTAATCCAATTTTGAAAAAAAATCTAGACTTGCCAACTTTTGCAGCGATTTCTTCGACTGTATTCAACGGATAATGTCGACGTTTTATGTTTTTATTTAATTCTACCGGATCCATGCATATGCGCAATTTGTCACCTTTTTCAACCACTAGCAATTAGCTTACTGCTGGACTTGGTTCAGACACTGTCACTAAAACATTCATTTTTACCATTTTGTCCAATTCTGCTTTTACTTTTTCTTTGATGGCGGCTGGAATGCGACGTGGCGGAATGATTTTGAATTTCGGGTCGTCGATAAAATCTATATCATATTCGTAATTGTTACAACAACCCAATTGTTCATCCACCATTTGAACGCGCTTGAACAATCCAAATTCTTCACAAGAATCACGGCTCAGAATTGGTTTATAATCGTCGTCGATGATACGTCGATGAAAATTATTTTAGCAGATTTGTGTGGTGCTTTGCATGGCACTCTTGCCTCGCCGATAATCGTTTAGTCTCCGTACTTTTAACTTTTAATTTTAATTCGGATGCTATTTTACGCTGTATGACATTACATTCGGCACCCGTGTCCAACTCAACTTTTAACTTACTGTCGCCGATCATTAAAATTTCAGTCCATTTATCTTGCTTGATTTTACGGTAGCCGTACTCACGTTATCGTATTCGCTTTCAGTATCCGATTTAGATTCATCGGATGACACCGATTTTATTAACCTTTCCCGATTTTGTATTCGATTTATTTTTAAACTTTTTATTCGATTTATTTTTTGATCGACACATTTTTTTGAAATGACCTCTCCCGCCGCACTGTTCACATTCTTTATCAAACGCTGGACATTGTTTTTTGCCATGCTTTGAACCACAGCGCTTACAATCAATCATCTTTTTTGTTTAATTTGTTTACGCTTGATGATGTTTCTGCAGGCACAGATGGATCATTTATTGATCTCTTTCGTTTTTCGACACGCTCTGTAGTTCGACATATTTTAATGGTCTTTGCCCGATTCCATTTCATCTTCAACCTACATTTTTTGTCGGGTGTTTTCATTTCGAATGTCGACCACTATTTGATCCATGACAAATTCATCTTCCTTAGTGTCATAACTACAACGCGTTACCTGCGTTTTTAATCGTTGCAAAAAATCTTCAAATGATTCACATTCTTCCTGTTTTATACGATGGAACTGATATCGCTCGTACGTCTTATTTCGCGACGGTGCAAAATAATTTTTTAATTTGTCACTAATTTTTTGCGGATCTTTTTTATCATCGCTGGTTTCACCCAAATTATTTAAACTTTCAATGCTTGTCTGTCCAAACACGAAATCGATTTTTAGTGAGTTCAATCGAATTACTGTAATGATTAAACAATTCAATCCAATCCGTCCATTCTTGAGCCATATCCAGCTCAGAATTAAGGACCAGATTTTTTGGTGGTTTGATACCGGTCATGATTTTATTGTTTGTATAATTTTCTTCAAAATTTAATGTTGAATTTCCAGCTGGTGCGGTGCACTGAATGTTTCATTAAAATCACCTAATGAACTATTTATGATACTTGAATGTAATTGTTCCAATGTTTGTTCGTCCGAATCGCTATTGTCATGGAACACAACAAAGAAATCAAACATTGGCGAAATTCACTTCACGAACAAAAGATGATGCAATACTTTTCTGTTGCAATCGAACGTTCCAGCACACACTATTCGCTGAATTGCCGTTTTTGGGTGCGGCTCTCACCATACACAAACACACTACAACACTACAATTTTTATTCGGCGAGAAATATTTTTGATTTCTGTCTTTCCGATTCAATTTAATTGTTATTATTTAAATTACACTATTTTATTTTGTACACTACGTGCAAAAACCATTCTGACACCATGTAATATACTTACGATAATGTATATTTATCGAGAGCTGTAATGTTGGTATATATAAAAGACTTGTGTATAGTTTGAAGTGTATATATTGTCAATTATTACATATAAATAAAGGATTAGGGTGTATGTACATTATGACAAGCATGTTGTCAATGCAGATGTTTAGTGTTGTATTTACCTCCTTCATCCATGTGGTGAAAAGTGTAGATGCGGAATTTTCTGGTTGCATTTATTCAGAATGTTCAGATAAGTATTCAGAATATTGGTGAGTTGTTCCTGGTCGTTTTCTGTTGCAAGTACCGTGCAGTCGTCCACATATGACTTGACGATTATTCCTTCTGGTGGAGTAGGGAGAGTGGTTAGGTAGGGATTGAATAATAAAGTTGGGAGAACGCATCCGTGTGGAACACCTTGTTTTAATACACTGATCTTGAATTCGTAAAATAGTCAAACTTGTCATGAAATATTCACTTCAATTCGTCAACAATATATAAAACTAATATAATTTGTTTATTTCAGCTACCGAAGATGTGTATGGCTTTAAATGTGATAAATTTGCACTTGAAGAAATAATCGGTCAAAAAAAGAATACATACACATTATGGGTTCGGTACAAGAAATCTCCAAAGTATCCTGCATCAAGAATGCCTATACCAGTACGATATGAAATGAGAGGCTACAATACATTACTTGGTTCTCATTATGATCATTACTACTTAACATATGACTTTTACAGTCATGAAGACATTGATAATGCAGTTTTTGAAATTGACGAATGTAAGTTGATTACTGTAACAAACTTCTGTTAAATAATTCATCAATATTTGTTTTTAGATAAACCTTGTGGAGGTTTCCCAGGTCCTGGAATAAATCACATAGCAACATTTAATCCAATGAAGGAATTTATTCATCCAAGATCAATCGAACATGTAGATTCAGAATTTCATCGATTCAAAGGGAAACACTCAAAATCGTATGCATCACCAACTGAGCATGAGCACAGAAAAATAATTTTCCATCAAAACCTAAGATTAATTCATTCTAAAAATCGTGAAAGACTTGGATTCACATTGGCTGTAAATCATTTAACTGATCGTACTGAAGATGAATTACGTGCTTTACGTGGTTATCGCTCTTCGTTAGTGTATAACGGTGGAAAACCATTCCCGTATAATAAAACTTTGTACCAAGACTTGCCTGATCAATATGATTGGAGATTGTTTGGTGCTGTTACTCCAGTTAAAGATCAATCAGTTTGTGGATCGTGTTGGTCATTTGGAACAATTGGTTCTATTGAAGGAGCATATTTCTTGAAAAACGGTGGAAATTTAGTACGTTTATCACAACAGGCTCTAATCGACTGCTCATGGGCATATGGAAATAATGGCTGTGATGGCGGTGAAGATTTTAGAGCATATCAATGGATTATGAAAATTGGTGGTATACCAACGGAAGAGGATTATGGTGGTTACTTAGGTCAAGATGGTTATTGTCATGCAAATAATGTTACATTAGTATCACCGATAACTGGATATGTAAATGTGACATCTGGTGATCCAAACGCATTAAAAATTGCTCTTCTTAAAAATGGTCCGATTTCGGTTGCAATTGATGCGTCTCATAAAACGTTTAGTTTTTATTCACACGGAGTTTATTATGAACCAAAATGTGGCAACACGTTGGATCAATTGGATCATGCGGTACTTGCCGTTGGCTATGGCACTATGAATGGAGAACTATATTGGTTGGTCAAAAATTCTTGGTCCAACTTTTGGGGTAACGATGGATATGTTTTAATGTCAGCTCGTGATAATAATTGTGGTGTTATGACAACACCAACTTATGTTACAATGTAGAAGTAAGTTTAATTAAATAGAGTTAAGTTTAAAGATTTCAAAATTATTTAGCAATGATGTCTGTCCATTTTTTGCTTTTGTTTTCCGTGCTTGAAAATTTTCATTGTTTCGACAGACAAAATATTTGTTAAACGACTAGATAATATTGTTAACTTTAGGACCGGAAATGAGGCCGTAAAGTAATCACTTTAGACCGCTTTTTAAATAATAATTATTGGATATTCAGACACGTCCGATAAGAGCTACTTTTTGTTTTTGTAACAAAAATTACTCTATTTTTTTTCTCAAAATTAAAATGCAGCAGTAATTTTTCTGCATATGTCTTCTTGAATTTTAAGAATATGTTCGCTCGGAACATAGACAATTTCTCCAATCGGTTTCACTAATACAGACATCATTGCATTTATTTGTATTCTTTTATTTTTATTATAGCATTTTTTTTAAAATAAATATTTCATTTAAATTTCTATTAAATTGTGTTTTGTAAAATTTGCTGTGCAATAAAAGGGTTTTGTGTTTTCAACGTTTATATATAAATGTTTACTTGCGACTGAGGAAACGGTATCATTTTATATGTCTTTGAAATCGCGGCGATATAGCGACATAATCTGAGATTTAAAAAAAAAAAATAAAAAAACTTTTGTCCATATCAATTAATTAAAACTCATTGAAAAACGCAACATTTCTTTAAATTAATATTAATGACAAAAATATGATAATTGTAATGTTGAAATAAAGATGATCGAAAATTTTGAATATGGCATGGTCCCTCGAACCGGTAATTTCATAAAAATGAATTGAAGCTAGGAACAATCCTCCATTGTCAAGACGAGACTCTTGTTATAAAATCTACGTGTTTAATAGGAAGCTTGGCTTTTGCTATAAAACTAGACGTTATCTTCCGGATGCGATTCTCTGTGCTATTTCAATCGCTTCTCATCGGGTGAACCATTTAATTCCGTCAATTTTTGTAAACAGATAACATGTTTTTGTAAAACAATGACAGCGAACCTACCTTTAGAAACGCAATCAGAAACAATGTCTTTGATTTTACTCTAACCAACATTAAAGGCTTATAATATAAGAAAGAAAGCATCCGTTCATGTAGAAAACCAAGAAACCTTAGTGTGCACCAAAACTCAATTTCTTATAAAATACTCTCCAGATAATGTACATTTGGAAAACAGCAAGAATCGTTTTATCTAAGTAGAAGTCAATTTCTTTAATTTCTTGCTCATGGTTAGAAAATATCTACAGCCGATGCGATTGAAGAAGCGATGGATGCGACAGCGATGGATTTTGTAGGGTTAGTAGAAGGTAACAGTACTTTGTTGATCTTGGTTGTCACCTCTAAAGGATAGCACATCCATTCTGTTACTTTCTGTTAAAAACCTTTTCCAAAGAACTTGCACCAACTTTGACTAAAATATTCTACCGATCACACAAATCTGGTATATTTCCCTCGTGCTGAAAGTTGGAATGTCCAGCCCGTCCCCAAAAAGGGACCAAAATTCGATATTTCAAATTATAGGCCAATAGCTTTACTATCGGTCCTATCCAAAGTCTACGAGCATTATATTAATTCACACATTTCAAAGTTTCTGGAAGTAAATCTAATATTTGACAGCCAATACGGTTTTCGATACAAAAAATCAACTACCGATCTATTAAACTATGTAGCGTATTGTTGGAACAGTATACTTGATAAAGGTGGTGAAACATACGTTATCGCTTTAGACATCTCCAAGGCATTCGATCGAGTCTGGCATGCCAACTTAATCAACAAGCTCGTTGCGTATGGTTTTCATCCCAATGTTGTGAAGCTGATTCAAAATTTTCCATCCAACCGATACATTTCGGTCTCCTTAGACGGATTTTCTTCTAAATCTAAACTAACGCTGGCGTACCTCAAGGCACAGTATTGTCCCCAACCCTATTTTTGATTTATATCAACGAATTGTTGAATATCACCAGTAACCTAATAAATAGTTTTGCAGATGATAGTACTCTGCACAAGTCGTTCGAGCCCCTTCCTTCAAAAGGTAAAATGCACGAACGAATTAATCCCGCCCAGAGGGAGAGACGCTGCCAAAAACGTGAATAAAGTCGCCGATTGGGGTGACCAAAACCTGGTCAATTTCAACTCTATCAAAACACAGCTGTTGATTGTTTCCAGATCAAAGACTGAGTTCCCCAAAGATATTTTATTCAGTATGTGTGATGAACCAATAGGTAAATGAAAAAGCATTCGTTTATTGGGTGTCACAGTTTCAAATGACCTACTCTGGAACGATCATGTAATGGCGATGGCAAAAAGCGCGTCTAAAAAACTCGGCCTCCTAAATAGATGCAAAAAAATTTTCACTCCATACCAATTGCTCCATGTTTATAAGTTCTATATTCGTCCCTGTATGGAGCACTGTTGTCAAGTTTGGGGTGCTGCTTCTGTTTCCATCTTGGCCCTCTTGGACTCTGCTCAAAAGCGGGCTATACAAATTGTGGGTGATCGAGCTTTGACATCAAAACTTGATTCTCTACAACATCTGCTGCTTCCCATAAACCACCTATATGTGGAGCAGAGGGTGGTATAAGGTGCCATGTTATTTGATCCCTTAAAATCAGATTATTATTATTTTCTTTAATAAATTTAAAGAGATCATACATACACCTCTACGTGCAACGAATCTTTGTAGGGCTGCAATAAACGAATCTGTGGTTAGATCGTTTACCAACTCAATGTGTACTGCTTTAGTACTAAGGCACACAAAAAGAGCTACGTATGCTATATATGTTTTCTTGCCATGACCTTTGTCCAAACGAATTGTTAATGGTCCAGCATAATCGACCCCTGGCTTCATAAATGGTCGTTCGTATGTAACTCTGGATTTTGGTAAACTTCCCATAATTTGTTAAATTGTTTTCTGCCTATTTCGAATACAAGTAGAGCAATTATGAACTACTTTACGAACCAAGCTTCTGCAGGATACTATCCAGTACCTTTGACGTGATAATACTAGTAAAAGTGTTGCAGGTGACAATTTCAAATGTGCAACTCTTCCACTAATTTTCGTGTGATGCTATGTGTAGCTGGCAAAATAATTGGGTGTCTTGTCTCAAACGGTGATATAGAATTTTCAATACGACCACCTACTCGTATGAAGTTGTTATCATCGATGAATGGATTCAATGCAGAAATTTTGCTGTTTGTTGAAACAGATTTTGTCAAATAAGGAGTTTGTATTCTTCTTTGAAAAAAGTTTGTTGAACCTATTGAAGTATTTTAAATGTGGAGATCTTCAGCTCATTTGCGGAAAGATTATGGTTTCTTCGATTTTCTTCTTTAAGTTGAGCGTTTTTAATGAATCTTAACACCCAAGAATTTAATCTTGCTATAGCATAGAATGACGAATTGTCTGCTGACAATTTTTCCAAAAAATGCAAATCATTCTTTGCAATAAAAACGTTTATTTGTTCAGTTTTCATTTCCTTCATAGCTTCTTCATCATCAAGTTAGGTAAAATTAATTGGAGTTCGCCACTTTGAATTATCATTGATTAACCAGGTCGGACCATTCCACCACAAAGAAGATTGAATTAAATCTGCTGGACTTATTCCTCGGGACGCACAATCTGCCGGGTTGTCTTTTGAACGTACGTGAAGCCATTGATATGTTGATGTAAGATTGTGGATTTCAGCTACGCGATTTGGAATGAAAGTTTTCCACTGTCGTGGAGGTAGTGACAGCCAATGTAAAACTATCATTGAGTCCGTCCATGCATATATCTTACAATTGTTGAGATATGCATTGTTTGAATTGTTGTATGTAATAGTTTCGATAAGAGTAAGGCAGCACAAAGTTCCAATCTTGGAATTGAAACTTGCTTGATTGGTGAAACTTTGGTTTTTGCTGCAATTATTTTCATAGACACGGTGTTATCTTTTTCCACTATCCTTGAATATACAACGGCAGCATATGCAAACTCTGAGGCATCTGCAAACCCATGAATCTCCATCTTCGATGTTGCTCCTAACCACCTTGGAATGTGAATTGATTCCAGTATAGAAAACTGTTTTCTTAGTTCTATCCATTCTGACAGAATCTTTTTCTTTGTGTTAGACGGTTCAGCGTGATCTAACCTGATGCGGAAACTAAAATGATCAAACAGAGTCTCCTGAGAAAAAAAGACGTTTCTTGAATCCTGATGTTCTTCCGGTATACTTCGGAATAGTTCATTACTATTCGAAGACCATTTTCGAAGAGAGAAACCAGCCTTCATGAGAGCAATTTGGATTTCTTGTTGGATTTTTAAAACATCTTCCTCACTATCTGCACTAGTCATCAAATCATCGACGTAAAAATCGTTGCTAATAATTTGAGCGATTTGTGGATGAGTTTGTTTTATGTTTTCAGCTATTTGATGCAAAACTCTAGTAGCCAAAAATGGAGCACTTGCCGTTCCATATGTGACAGTAAGAAGCCGATAATGTTTTAGTGGTGTTGACGGATCCTCATGCCATATAATACGCTGGTAGTCCACATCCCGTCTATCAATTAGAACCTGTTAATACATTTTTTCGACATCTGCAGATATGATTATCCGATGCATTCGAAATCTCTGCAGGATTGAAAGAAGACTCGATTGTATTGTATGGCCCACCATTAGGTTATCATTTAATGAATGGGTAGAACTCGATTTGGCTGAGCCATCAAAGACAACTCTCAATTTGGTTGTTGTGCTAGACTCTTTTATTATTCCATGATGAGGAAGATAAAAATGTTCACCTACCTCAATTCCATTATTGGGAATGAGCTCCATATGATTTAATTCCTCGTATTCCCTGAAGGTGATGTAACTCTCCTTTATAATATTATTTGCTTGCAGTTTGCGTTCCATTGCCTTAAATCAGGCAATGGCCGTTGATTTTGAATCTCCCAATTTCACATCAGTGGGTTTAAATGGAAGACGCACTATAAATCTTCCATTGATGTGATATGAATAATTTTCTATGAAATGTTTTTCACAGTTTGTCAAATTTGAAGTTGTCGCGATTTCTTCAAGTTCCCAGAACTTTCTTAGCGACTGGTCAATGTCCACCTCAGCATGTAATTTAATCAACATTCAGTTCACCAGCAATAACCCAACCAAATAAAGTATTTTGGGCTATGGGGCTGTTTGATTCAGTAACTAGTCTTGCCGGAAGTAAAACTTTAAAAAATTGATCAGCACCAATAAGAACATCAATTGTGCTAGTCTGGTTGAAAGTTGAGTCTGCCAAATCTAGTGATGTTATATTTTCCCACTTGGAAATATCGAATTCCAATGACGGAAGTGGCGAAGCAATCTTTGGTAAGATCAGTCCATTAAATTTGAGTTGTTTATTTAAATCATATTTTGATGCAAGAGTTAGTTGGGTTGATCCCCGAGCTATTGATGCTTTAACGGACCCTAATCCGGATATAGCTATTCTACATTTGTGACGGTGAAGCTGTAATCTTTCAGCACATTTCTCTGTGATGAAATATCTTTCGGATGCAGATCCAAGTAATGCATAACCATTATAACACCAACAGGTAAACAGGTTGTAATCATATTATTATTCGATTCTAAGACATTCGTATATGAATTAGATATTTTTGAAGTTGGATTATCAATTGTGTCAGTCCTTGAAAGACACGATTTTACTGAATCGTCGATGGCTTTTGAACTGGTTGTTGTATTTTGCTCTGATGTCTGATCTAAATGAAGCATTGGTAAATCACTTGATTACAATTAAGATAGTTGTAGTTCTTTAAACTTTGTACATTCATGTAATGAATGTGATCCATTATTACAACAAGTGCAAGTAGTGTCTGATGTAATGTGCATTGACCTGGTATTTTGAGACTGTGCATAATTTTTAACAAGTTTTGTGTTTGATATGGACTTATAACCCTCAGCAGCGTCAGTACGACGATTTAAAAAATCAAATAGATCTTTTTGAGAAGGACATTCAATTTCTGCTTTTTTATTTGCCCATTTTTGACGATTATCTGTATCTAACTTGTTGAGAACCAAAAAGATCAGCCATGGATCGCGAGATTCAAATTGACTTCCAAGAGCCTTCAAGGCACGAACTACCTCATCACATGTATCCGTCAGTTGCCTAAGCGCTGCGACTGTTGGATGTTTAATTGATGGTTGTTTGACAAACGTTTGAACAAATGTAGTGACAATATGTTTTTTCTTGTCATATCGTTTGCATAATTTCTGGAAGGCCTCATAATAATTAGCATCAGTAATCGAGATGTGTTTCAATAAATTACTGGAATCCCCTTAGAGCAACCCTTTCAGATATTGAAATTTTTGTGCAGCGGATAATGAGCTATTATCATGAATTTTTTTTAAGAACAGGTCGTATAAGGATTGCCAATCACGATAATTACCATCAGACGAGGGAATAGTAATACGTGACAATGTTAAATCGGAGACCGCATGCACCGTAGTTCCTATTGACTCGTCAGCATTTTCAGAAATACTCTGATTAGGAAGAGCTAAATTGCACTGTCGAATAGCTGCATTTAGGTGAGAAGATACAAGATATAGTAGTTTTCTTCGAATTCATCTAATTCGCTAGGTATAACATCCGAAACATCATTAATTTTACCTTCGGTTTCTATGAAATCACTAAGTAATTGGAGCGAAGCGAGCTTAGCTCTTTCTTCCCCGATTCTTCCCCGATTCGATTGTCCGCATACTCCTCCCAAACTATTAAAGATATCAAAATGAAATTTTGCATGTAAGACGACATCTAGCCATAAAAAAAGACGACATCTAGCCTGCCAAAAAATATTGAAAATTAGACATACGGAGGAACAATCACCGAAAAACGGTTCCCATAGACTTTCAATGGGAAAATTATCATCTTTTCACAATACTTAAACAAATTATTAAATTTTTTTTGTTATTTTTGTTTTTTTTTATTTTTTTTTTTTTATTATTTTTTTGAGCTGCAGTGATATAGAAAGTCTGAAAATAAAAGTTTGTTATTAGTTGATTTTAAAAAAATTTAATAACTCACTTTTACCTACATTGAACAAGTTTGATCATGCTTTCAACCTGGACGAGTTTTTATTTGGTTCGTTCACCTTTTTTCTTTTGCCGTTTTGTTAAAGTACTTTTTATAGACAAAATTCATGATACGATCGTTGTAGTCAGACATATCGGTTTCAAATCCGTTTAAAAAAATTTTCATTGATTTTCCACTAAATCTATGCCGGAGGTAGATGCAGCAATATTTACCACTCATTAACCTGTAGCGATTTTGTAGTTCTTTTGGATTGTAACATATCTTCGGACATTTCTTTTGGATTGGACATATCTTCGCTCCTTTTATCAATTGCATTCTGCATTGGTCACGTAGTTTATTCACTCTCACTAATCGCGTTTTTAATTCGTCTGTAGATGGAGTTGTACTAGCCAACCCTTGAACATAATTTACAAGTTTGTCATTGAACCATTCAATGACGCACGTTTTTTTAACAAAGCTTTCAAATACAGTTTTTCAGACATGTTAATAGAATTCATCTAATATTTTATATACCACTATTTCAATATTAATCCACAAAAATTTTCACTGTCGTTTTTATTTAACTGGATTAATATAATAAACAGAAAAAGTTTTAAAGAAAAATTAAATAAAGTCAACAAATTTTATGTTTATATTTTTATTAAATCATAAAAAAAAATCATAATCATCAATCTCTCATCTTTGGAATGCCTTACCTTCCTGGGTTTTCCCTGATGAATTTAATCCTCAAGGCTTTAAAGTTAACGTTCATAAATTTCTCAGAGAATCTTAATTTTTTTTTTTTTTTTTTTTTTTAATAAAATGTGTTGTGTAATAGGGTTTAGAATATGTGTCACAACAACACATAAATACCTTTTAAGACCTAGGTCTAGACCTGGGTCCCACAACAACTGGCGTTCTGAGGTGTAGATTAACGCTTTTTTTAAACATCTGTGGGTTGAAGCCACCTGAGACTAAGTGTTCCGGCAAACTATTCCATTTGTACGCAGTTCGGACAAAGAAGTCTCTCTGCGATCTGCCAGTATGACAGCGCGGGATCTTTACCGTTTCACTGGTTGCGGCAGCCGATTGCCGAGTGGAACGGGGGTAAGAATAAGTTTGAGGCATGATGCCGCTGATTTCACCTGAGCACTGCTGATGACGATATTTGTAAAAAACAACGAGGTCAGCAACAGTGCGACGATGTTGTAGGGAATCAAGTTTTGATGTCAAAGTTCGATCACCTACAATTCGTATAGCTCGCTTTTGAACAGAGTCCAAGAGGGCCAAGATGGAAACAGAGGCAGCACCCCAAACTTGACAGCAGTACTCCATACAGGGACGAATATAGGACTTATAAACATGGAGCAATTGGTATGGAGTGAAAAATTTTTTGCATCTATTTAGGAGACGGAGTTTTTTAGACGCGCTTTTTGCCATCGCCATTACATGATCGTTCCAGAGTAGGTCATTTGAAACTGTGACACCCAATAAACGAATGTTTTTACATTCACCTATTGGTTCACCTTTTTAATTTGGTTTATTTTGGTCTATATTTAAAAAAATTCTACTTGAAGCCGTATTTTTCATTTATCAAAGGCTATCTATTAACTAAAAATAAACCAAATTAAAAAGGATCGAGTCAAAATGTCGCAAAATTTTGCTGAACTTGACTGAAATTGCTTTTTAAAAAGTTCATTTAATAATAAAATATTTGATATTTAACATAAAAAAAAATCTGAATCTAAAAATCGCCATTTTTATAATTTGCCTTCAGAACAAAAAAAAACTGATTCCCGACAGTCATATGCACAACGAATTTTATCTCTAAAACAAAAAATATAACTAGTCCTAAACTTTCACAAGTGGTGAGATATAAAATAAGCTTCAATTTAGTTTAAAAAAAAAAAAAAAAAGGCTATGCCATCTTTTTTTCAATTACACCATTTTTTTCTTATGTTACACCGTTAAAAATTATTTCAAAAAATTAACAGTGTACATTTTTAAAAACTTTGTTCTAATACCTATTCAACGACATTTCATTTATGAAAATCGATTGAGTAGTTTTTCTACAATCGCTCGTCAAAATGCACTCACATCACAAAATAACAAAAATTGAGGGGCACCCTGTGAAGACCCCTGGTCGAAAAAAAAAAATCTAAGAGAACTTGTATTTTTTATTTATCAAAGACTATCTATAAACAAAAAATAATCAAAATTAAAAGGGGTCAAGTCAAAACGTTGTTGAATCTTCGTGAAATTGCTCTGCTGCAAATTCCAATAAATAAGTATAGGCTGCTAAATCCGACTCGAAGGACCAATGTTTGCGCGGATGAAGATCAATTGAAAATTTTGAGATTGTTTTAGAAAACAAATTAATAAAAAATTTAGCTTTCAAGCTGAACAGTTGTTTCAAAATAGAATTTGTTAATGAAATATATGTACAAGTGAAAATATTGAAGTTTTTTATTAATTTGTTTTCTAAAGCAATCTCAAAATTTCCAATTGATCTTCATCCGCGCAAACAGTGTGGTTGGGCCCAAATTCTACATACTCTATACCAAACGTGAAGATTATTGGATACCGAGACAGTTTTTCAAATAAGTGGGAAGTCGCGATCAACTGCGTTATTGCGTAGGAGTTTTTGTCATGGCTACGTTCGCGGTTACGTTTCGTTTCAAATAATGTGAGTTAGGTTTTCAGATTCCTGATTATTCCGAAATGTCAAGGCACCTAGACGACGTAGATGTTTGATGATTAGCCATCTCGTGGAAAGATGATCGACTCATCCGGTGGCGTGACATATGGTGAGAATCAATTGTAAAACATAAATGGACAAGATTGGTCGGTCTATTGAACTGTACATCCAATGGATATTGCATAGTATACGCTTCGAGTTACTATCTTCGTCTAAACCCGTTTTTGCACGATTAATGCAATTTGGTAACTTCATTACTCTTTCTAGAGTATTAAGTTCATTTCCAGTTCATTTTGCAGTCCAGAATGAGGACCAAGAAATTCGCTTTGTCTATGACTCTCAGACTTCCTTCACTTAGCGTGGTAGCGTAAAATTTAGGTGGTTTGGAAGAGGTCTGTTTTGTAGTAAGATCATGCCACGCTGGGAATCAGAGACTGTAACGGTCCTTTTCATCCTTTTATTTAATTCCAACTTTTATTATTGCAGTACACACAATAAAATTGAGCTGAATCGCTTGCAGTATTCGTTTTATTTGCATTTGAAAATTTTCGGATTTTGTAAAACATGAAAAAAATGTTAAATTTTGTAACAGGGAAACAAACACCAGAAGATGTATAAGAATTTGATAACTACTCTGAACCCGGATAAAATAAATTGCGCTTTAATAAAATTTAAAAAAAAATATTGAAAAACTAAAATTTTAGAAACAGGCTTAGGAACCAAATTTCAGGGGTCCTAAGTCTTCAATTTTTCCATTTTCTGTGCGATTTTTCAGATTAATTTTCAATTTTCGTCATTTTGTTTGATAAATTCAAAAAATAAAATCAAAAATCTTTTGACTTTGATTAACATCAAACCCTAAATGTTCCAAGTGGGAAATCTCAGCTGCTCACTACTCAACCGATTCTTATATTTTTTCAACATTTAAGGTCTCCCTCCCCATACCATTCAAGATAGTGTCTAGACACAAATATTTAATTTTACATAGTTCAATTGAACCCCGGAATATAAAATTGAATTTGACGAAATTTATTTAAAAAAATTTAGACGATTGCTACATAAATTTGTCCATCGATCGACAAATCCCCAACGATCGTCATTTTTTCATATATTCGATTACCCTCATATTATTTGGATCTCGTTACATATTTTGATCTTCCTCGATTACCTGATATGTCATGTGCATATATGTATGCTGAAAGGAAATTCTGTACGTCGGAAATACAGAACAATCCCGCCAATACAGGACAGATTGTCTCCGTATTTATAAGTACATAGTTTTATTTTCTACTCTAATGTGGCTAGCAAAAACATGCTCCTTATAATATTTGTGCAATATTCGAAATTCAATCAAAAATAGATAAAACCAATCCCTTATGGAAATTTGCATAAGAATTGAGGACGAGATTCTATCTCTTAACTACAAAAAATAATCGTAATCAATATATAAATTTAATAAAATACTTAACAAAATGCTTAACAGTCATAAATAATTTTGAATGATCACTCTGTACTCTAATCACCATTTTCAAAACAATGACAATTAATATTTCTCTTCTCATTCATCATCTTTTCTCAATTCAAGAACTTCATGATTCATCTGACATAAACATTCCGAAAACATAAATACAAAATCATTCGTGTAAAGTTCGCTAACGAAACTGTAAACGTTACCATTTTCTTTCCATCTCGAGTACCAAAAACGGAAAATTCATCTCCCCAATATCATCCCCTTGATTGAAAAAGGAAAGCAAAAACAAAAATCGAAAGCTCTTTTCTCGTTTGCACAAATTTTGTTTTTCAGTCTCTAGGAGTTTGTTATAAGATAAAGATTAAATAATAATTTATCTAAAAATTAAAAAAAAAAATTTTTCTCTAATTAATTTATTAATATTTTGTTTAACGGTTAATTTAAATTCAGTTATATTAATAAAACTGGAAATAAATTAAGCTTTACGGGTGATGTGTATATGTGTATCAAAATTATTATATATAAAAAATATTTCTATGTTGTTTAGATATATACATTGTGAATGATTGTGAGATTATATAAAAAAAAATAAATAGAAAATAAATTTTTATTTTTCCCTGGAGCCTGGGAGGCCCTAAAAATATTACAATAAAAATTCATTTTGTTTTATGATGGAAATAAATTGTTTTTGTGGAGTAAATATAAAATGAATTTAAATTTTATTGGTTTATAATTTAAAAAAAAAATGTAACGTCAATTGTCAGGTAAAGTGAAGTGTAATAATTAAAAGAATCAAAATGATTTTCAAAAAACTTCTGATATCACTCTCAGAATTTTTAATGTTCGTTAAGGGTAGTTTTACGGAAAATTTTAAAACATAAATGTTACACCTATAACATAATTAATCAAGTTGTTGATAAACTGACAACGATGATTCCTTTTTGTTTTTCTTTTTTCGACGACAATTTTCCTATTTCATTTATTATTTGTTATCTATCGGTTGTGTATTAGTTTGTGGAAAAAATTCTTATCCTGCCAGTGTTTGTGAAGAAAAGTTAAAATAAAAAATAATTTTTATTGGGTTGTGAAAAATAATATTATTTTTTATCTCTGAAAACGAAAAAATAATAAAAAACCGTTAACAAAAATTGAAGTTCTTTATAAAAGTGAAACAAGAAATTAATAGAACTTGAATATAACCGGGATGAAATTCGCATCAAATGAAGGTAAGCTTGGGTGGTTATTTATTTTGGATAGAAATTACTAAATTTTACGATGATTGATGTGTGAATTGTTTTATTATTCCCAGCTGTACGTTTTTTTTTTGGATAAAAAAATGAAAGTTATAAATATTTTGGATTACTTGTAGAGTTGGAATTAAAAATTAGCTAATGTATACTAATTCTAATTTTTAATCTACATATTTAATTTTTGATCTACATATTTTTGCCATTCTGTATTCGAATTTTGTTATTGTATATCATAATTAAGGCTTTGGCAATTCTGTTTACGGCTTTTAACATCATATATCATAACTAAGAAACGATGTAAGTTCCAATTTTCTGCAAGCTCTACTACGGCAAATAGGTTTCACCCAAGGGTAACATGAATTAAAACAAATTCAGTTTCAGTTTTTAATGTTCCTGTAGAGCCTACAAACGGTTAATTTAAATAGCTACTCTACTCTAACTTAAGTTACCTATATATTTTCAAAATTCTGCCCCAATCCGTAGTTGACAGTACACTCATAAACCAAACCATTTTCTTCAAAGTTAAAATTAAAACCTTAATATCTATTTATAGTTAACAGCACAGCACTGCAAGTGTATAACAAATATATGTAGTTATGATCATCATAATGACAATTAAAAATGATAAATAAAATTAATTAACTGATAATTAACAATGACAATAAAGATTAAAAACATAAAATTATTTTAATTTTAATGTATCTCTTCTACAAATGCCGATTAATATTATTGTTAAAATAAAATTTTGAGTCTCGTTAAAGTAATACAAAAATAATTTATCTTTCGTTTATAACTGATTAAACTTGAATAGAAAAGATTTTAAAATATTGGAATAAATAATTTTGAAATGATATAGATAGAGGATGGTATAGAAGTGAATTAATTATATGGAGATAAAAAAATTCAATTTTAATTTTGATGAAAATCCTTTTCGGTGTAGAAAAATTTGTAAAAGAATAGTTTCAATTGATGTATGAATGTTATTTAGAAAAATATTATGTCCTAAATAAATTTAATAATATTTTTAGTTTTTAGTTCGATTCAGAAAAAAGTTTTAACATTTTTTTCATTTTAATATTACTAATAAAAATTATTTATTATTGAGTGCAATCGACGAATTACAAACCGAGTTTTGAGACGAAGAATTAAATTTGCTTATTCAAAAATATGTGTCCATCCCATTTCCCGAACCCGAAAAGAGAGTCAACGGAGTTTGATTTGAGAACTCGAACTTATCGTCTAACTAAACGGAGAACAAAGATACTACCCATTCCATCCAGCCCAGTTTCATCTACTTCTATCGATGTTAGCACAGCCAGAGTTTGGGTTAGATATACTTGTAGTGATTTCGATATTGTGGGCAACCCTGAACAAGAATCTGACAATAATCATAAAACACACACAAACGCATTTTGAGCATGATGGATATAAATTGTAAAAACGATTACCATTTTTTCCTTCTTTACAAATCAACTTCGCTCGCGAACAGTCCCAGATATTTAAATAAATACAATTCAAGCAATCTGATTTGTTTCTCAAATCATATAAAAATAAAATTGATTTGTTTCTCAAAAATATAAAAATAAATTACTTATTTTTTTTTCTATGATTGTTAAAATGAATTTTTATAAAATCTTGATAATTAAATTATAAAAATTGTGAAATAGTAGAAATAAAAAAAATATTAGTTTACATGGTGTCCACCAGGTATGGAATTCTGGAAAGTCATGGAAAGTCAGGGGATTTTATTTTGGTCAGGGAAAGTCATGGAAAGTCATGAAATTTTGATCATGTCTCTGGAAAAATTTTATTTTAACCAAAACTTTTATTAAAAATTATATTTCATATATTTTTAATAATTTATATGGTCCGGTTGGAGAAAAATTATGTGTTTTCGTTTATATGCACAAAAAATTCACTTTGTATCCTGTCGCTATAACAATGTGTGATCTTAACAGTTTGCCTATTTGCACTAACCGACTGATAAGTAAAACAGATAAAAGAATATGCTTTGGACTCCCGTCTGATGCACTCGATTTCTCCGTCTACTATTGAAGACGATAAGACGTCTACTATAAGACGATTTCTCGTCCTACCTGAGCAACTGCCTCTTCCTCTTCAACTCATTTATTGTTCACATAACTTTAGAACGTTTTGTGCTAATAATTTTATTACCGGCTCCTTAAAGCCAAGTAAATTCCTTAAACAAATCCTAATGTCTCAAAACCTTAACCTCAGTTAGTATGATATCTTCGGCTGTTCAGAGACGTTAATTTTTAATTTATAATAAATCACACCAAATATGACTAACTTTGTATAAAGAAATAAATGGAAGCCGCAATGTATCGGTCAGTTAGAAAATTTGAAATAAATTTTTCGATTGTACAGTGAAAACCAAACGCAACGAGCTTGTTGATCAAGTTAGCATCCCAGATTCGATCAAATGCTGTTGAGATGTCTAATGTGATGATCTAATTTTCACCATCTGTTGCAAGTATGCAGTTCGAACAATTGGATACTAAACTCAGTAGTACGACTGTTGATTTTTTGTTTCGAAAAACCGAGTTGACTGACTATCAGATATCAAATTTTTCTCTTCCATAAAATTTGATATATGTGAATAAAAATTTTGCTCACATATTTTAAATAGGAGTGGGAACTGTAAGACTGGTGATCTATAATTTGATATATCACATTTCATTCCTTTTTTGTGAATCGACTGGATATTGGCCAACTTCCAGCACGAAAAACATACCAAATTTATAAAATGTGTAGAAAATTTTAGTTAAAGTGCGTGAAAGTTCTTTTGAAAATGTGTTTAGATCATTAGGTTAGAAGAATAACTAAAGGTTAGCACATAGAATTTTGTCCAGTGAAAAGGCTTTGTTGTTGTTTAACCCGCCCTTCAAAGTTTTTTGGCAATTTTGGTTTTGAAATTAAGCTTTCATATTAACTCCTGAATTTGGGGCTTTCCATCTTTCGATGTTCCAGAACAGTTGGGTTTGAATCAAAACGTTTTACGAACAAAATGTATTTCAATGATATAGAGATGCTATAATAATTAGTACCACAATTTAAAGAATCAAAGGCACTCGAAAAACTTTTGTCAGAAATTGACATAATCGAAAGTTTTGCCACTTTCGATCTGTGAATTTCGGCTTTCAATTTTCTGGTATTAAACCATTGTTAGCTTTTTGATACTATAGGACCGATTAATGAGATTTTTGTTGTGTAATTAAATGTTAAATAATCTACGTTAGCTTCTAAGAGGCAATTTGGCCACCTTCGAAAACATTTTTTATTGTGGTTTTATTATTAAAATGGGAACGAATTTAATAATCCCGAATTGAATGGTTTCAGTTAAGCTTTGAGCAGAATCGTTTAGTATAACAATGACGATCGAACTGGAAACATGTTTAGCACGCTAAACATGTTTAGCACACTAAATATGAAATATTCATTATTTAAACTCTTTAGTAGCCGAAAATGGCATCTCCACTAGAGAAGGAGATGGGGAAAATTCATCGGGCATTGAGTTCTATTTGATCAGTCTATTAAAATAATCATTCTGGAAAGCCATAATTGTTCTACTACAAGGTATTTTATGTAGTTAAATGGGGGTCAAAATTTTTTAGTTTTGTTTTTAAAAAAGTCATGGAATTTTCATATTTTTTGTCTGGAAAGTCATGGAAAGTCAGGGAATTTTGTTTTGAAAAAATAGTGGACACCATGGTTTAAAAGTATAAACTCTGAAAATTTTTAATCAAATTAATAACTGTGAAGTGACGCGTGTTGTAAACCTCTACAACATAGAAGAAAAACGCTAAATTATTACAGTGGTGACCCTGAGTGCACGGGATAACAAAAACCACCAAGTACCGGTACACCCAGACGATATTCATAAGACCGCGTTAACAACACCGTTTGGGTTGTTCAAGTTTTGCCGTTTCAGTTTTGCCGGATTTTGCCTTTGGCCTACGGAATGCTGGAAATACATTTTAACGTTTTATCGACGAGGTTTTGGTTAACTTAAATTTCGTTTTCGCATATGTTGACGACATATTGATAGCAAGTCCAGATAGAGACACGCATCTCTTTCACCTCCGACAAGTCTTTGAACGTTTTTCTCATTATGGGATAACGATTTAAACATCCAAGTGCATTTTCGGTGTTCCAACCTTAGATTTCTTAAGTCATACAATAACAGCCGACCGAGCTAAACCTTCAGCCTCTAAAGTAACGGCCATACAAGATTTACCAAGCCCGTCTTCGATTAAGAAAATACATCAACTATTAGGTATGATAAACTATTACCACCGTTTCCCACCTAATATTGCTCAAATACTTGCGCCAATACACAATCATCTATCCACATTACTGAAATTACCAAAATCTACAAAAAATTTCTCATGGCCTGAACAATGCGAAACAGCATTTTGTCAAGCGAAAGCTTTGTTAGCAAATGCTACTCTCCTCGTTCATCCAGGGATGCATCTAATACTACAATAGGCGCTTGGCTGCAACAATTAAATAAAAGTGGATGGGAACCAATTGCTTTCTTCTCTAAAAAGCTATCACCAACTGAATCTCGGTACTCAACATTCGACCGCGAGCTACCGGCGATGTATAAAGCAGTAAAAAACTGTTTCACTTCCGATATCACGTAGAAGGTAGAGAATTCACCATCTACACGGACCACAAGCCTCTAACAACTGCCATCACGTCAAAAACGGAGCGGAGTCCACGACAGTCAAACCATTTAGATTTCATAGCCCAATTTTCCAGCGACATTCGTCACATTAAAGGTGGAGACAATATTGTCGCCGGCACTTTGTCTAGAATGACTTGCTCCGTCGAAAAATTAGAAGGTTTAGACGTAAACCGCCTCATTTTGTCTCAAAAAACTGACGAAGAATTAAATAATATGTTGAAAAGTCTAATGTTTTGTTGACCTTAATGTTAACTCCTCAGTTGAAGGATAAAATCTGGTGCGAAACAAGCACAAATAATGCCAGACCATTTGTTACTAAAGCTTTTCGAAAACTTATTTTCAAAAATATTCACGAGCTTTCTCATCCTGCCATCCGTGCCACTAGGAAACAAATATCCTCAAAATTTTTCTGGCCCAAAATGAACCACGAAATCGGGATGTGGACGAAACAATGTGTTCCAAAGTTTGCAGGCACACAAAATCGGAACATGGTAAGTTTCCAATACCCCAGTGTAGGTTTGAGCACATACACATGGACATAGTGGGTCGGTTGCCAATTTAATGGATTTTCGTACGTCATTACCGTTGTCGATCGTTTACCAGATGGCCGAAGACGTATCCGGTAAAAGATATTTTAGCAACTACTATCGATAAAACCTTCTTAAACGAATACGTTTCTCGTTTTGGAGTATCACCAACGATAACTACCGATCGTGGAGTACAATTCGAAAGTCATGTTTTCAAGGAATTGACAAAACTTATCGGATCAAATCACATCCATACTACCTCATACCATCCTCAACCGAATGGTATGGTGGAGCGCTTGCACCGTCAATTAAAATCATCGTTAATGGCTAAACAAAATGCAATAAATTGGAGTGACGACTTACGGTAAAATTTTCAAATACATATGTCCCGGGCTGTCTCGATACATGTAAATATGTCTTCATTAGAGTGGAAAAAGTTTGGAAGTTTTAAAATTTGTGCGTAACATCTGTACACAAAGTTTCCGTTAGTTTCACTTCTTCGACACCGCCTGTTGTATCATGCAACATCGTCTCCAACTTTCAATATTGATTTTTGCAAAACGACCTTCGATAACCTTACAGTGGTTCGGGTTTAACTAGATTGTTTTCATTTTCTACACTTTGTTTGCTTAGCTAATTGATAAATTAAGCTTTAAGACTACCAAACATAAGGATATTGTTTCCATCGCTTTTCTATTATTTTCACTGTTACATAGCATACATTTAGGGTGCTTTCGGCAACGGCAGCGAAGTTCTTCTTCGCCCCAGATCTGCAAAAGAGTTTTGATTTGTCGCTTTCATTTTTATAGCTCACTGTCCGATGACCAAATCCAGAGAATTGGACTGGTTCAACTTCCTCTCAAATTCCTCGATCTATCTTTACCTTTTCAAGTAAAGCCACCAATTGTATCGTATTGTATAATTGTATTGTATTCCCTTTTACGATCGCAGTGCACCTGATTGAACTATTCTTCTTAGACATTTTTGATTTCACGTTCTACCTTTGTTCTGCAAGCATGTTTTTTATATGTTCAATACTTTTTCCGTTTCGACCGATATGCTTGTTTTTGTAGTTGGATGTTCTTTGCCACCGCTTTCTCTGTGTTGGGCTTCAACTTATCGCTCAAATGCGGCTGAAATTTTGATGCTTGGCTTTAAGTTTATCAGCAATGTATTCCTGCTAGTATGTTGCGTTATAGTATTTTGCTCGTTTCTTGCCTCTGGTAGCTATGCTGTAGAAAGAGAATTTTCTCACTTGGCTTACTCTTTGGTAGAAATTTCTGCGTTTCGCCACTCCTATGCAAGCAATCAACGAAAACCACAACGTCATCTTCATCTTTATTGTTTCTTGTTCTTTTATCTGGTATCCCAACCAAGATTGCCATCGAAGTAACAAAGTAACACTGCAGTTGCTTGATCTCAACGCTGGGAGCCGCTGTTATTGAGAATCCGTCTCCTTGGACCACAAGCTTTAACCCCATCAAACCCTATGCTAATTTATTGTCGATGTCTGATTAAAGCTTACCACCCAGCGGAATAAAAACTGAACGAGACTTTATTTAAATTTTAAACTTTTGAAATTTTTTTTGAATAGATAGCTTTTCCATTTAGAATGTCAAATTTCAGCACACCACTTATATAGAGCTGTACAATTGATTACCCCTAGTTTCTACAACTACCACCTAATTGCCTATTAACACAAGAATAGAACATACTTTTTGCAAGATTCATATTTTAAGTGTTATTTGTGATCATTTACTGTCACGCGATATTATATTAATAACTAAAATAATAAATTAAAACAAAAATAATAAATTTCCTCTCCCATCTAGTTTCATTATTCGGTAATTTAAAAGCAATTTTTTTATCATAGATAAAAAAAAGTTTAATTGAAAAATTCTTGAAAATGTTAGCTTTTATTTTTAATTTACTTTTTTAGTTAAAATTGTCTACAAAGTTCTAAAATAGCACGCAATGCAAGATATTTTTATGTAACGATGAAACCCTCTTTTTTTCCTGAATTTATTATCATTTTAAATTATTTGAAAACCAGGTTAAGGAAAAGGTGTTTAATGTTACTTAACAAAAAAGCTGTTCCATGTATATTGCAAAAGAATTTGAACAGCATTTCAAATAACGATTTTTCGAAAGAAAAATTTTACCAATATTCAAATTTTCAACAAGTAACGACAAAAATGATAATCTTCCAATAACTTATGTAAATTATACCATTGAAAAGGATTATTTGATGTATTAACATAAAAACTGAAAACCTTTAAGCTTATTTGCTTGAAAATGTGTTCTCCTATTCCTACTTCAATTCACCCACAATCATTCTTAAAAACTTTTTACTGTTAAAAAATACGAGAAAATTCAATTAGGCCTAGGATATTTAAGCTTTTAAAAATAAAAGAAGAAGCCAGAAGGATTATATTCAATTATATAACTACAAGCAAAATGTCTTCTTGAGTTATATTTTTTTGACTTTTTTTATGAACACATTTTTCTTGCTACACATCTATTACTTTTCTGTTTGTCATTAGTCCACATTTAAAGTTATTTAATTTTCTGTTTTATTTCTTTAAAACAATGTAACTGTTGTCTTTGGGTTTTGACAGAAAGAATTAACTTTTAACTTCTCCGAATATCAGATGGCGACAGTCAATTTCAATTTTAGAATTACAAAAAGATTATGATGGCTTTAGTTAAAAGATGGATAGATTAGTCGAACAAATATGCATCTCCCCTAGAAAATTTACAATTTCGAGATTCGGGATTTTCCAAAATTCTAAAAATTTCAATTCTCGAGATTCGTAATATCCCGAAAAATTTTATTCGAGTATTCTCAATATATCGATAAAATTTAAATTAAACTATTTAAAGTTCTAAAATTGGTGTAAACGCAAAGAAGTGCCAAACAATATGTTATTAAAATAGCTCAATGGCTTGCTACGCAAAACTGCTCGATATAGAAAAATTGTCCTCATTTTGAGTCGATGTTGGCTTAATTGTGTTAGGTGCCAAAGCACCTTTACATCTAGCTCGATTTTTTTTTTATAATTATTTTTTTGATTTTGATTTTTGTATTAATTTTTGTATCTGTGCGTTGTTCTGTGGTCGAAATGTAAGATGTCTTGTAAGTCCTGACGCGCAGACAATATTTGTGTGTTCGATGTGTGAATTTTTTTTATGTTTGGGTGTTGTTCTGTGGGCGGTGGGCAAGATGTCCTGAAAGCCCTGACGTACAGACAACATTTTTGTTTTGAGATTCAGTTTTCTTGTAAGTACTGACGCGCAGACAATTCTTTTTGTTTGTTTTTTTTGGTTTTGTTCTGTGGAGGGAAGGCGAGATCCTAAGTCCTTATACGCGCAGGCCGCAGACAATAATTTTTGTTTGGTGGTTTTGTTCTGTGGGCGAAAGGCATGACCCTTGTAATTCTTGACAAACCTTGAGTTTTAGATAACTTTTGTGTGTTTGTTGTAGAGTGGTTGTTCTGGGGGTGAAAGGCCGAATTCGTTAGTCCTTGATACACCAACAACATGTATGTTTTTTTTTTTTGTATTTAATTTAGAACAGAAAAGTTAGGAAAGGTACTTTAGACGTATTACTGACGTTGGGTGGGATTTTTTTGCTGCTGCGAGAGGGTCGTAAGTGGTGAAGTGATATGGCCCGGATCTTGTTGAACCCTGATGGTTTACCATTTAGGTCATCCCACCATGATTATTCAAGCACGTTCACTGGTTCTGAATGAGATCATAACCACCAAGTGCTACGCTCATTTAGCCCTAACTGCAAAGGTCTTCGAAAATTCTATTCGTTAGAGCGTAACCGTTTGGAGAGTAGGAAGAGGCAAGACCAGTGGACGATAACAGGGAAATGAATCACCTGTCGTTCCGACCTCTGTGACTGACGTTCTCTATCCCAAAACCAACATCTTTATTCTCAACACAGGATATTCCGATGGTGTATTTGGGTTGCCAGGGAACAGTGGGAAGGAAAATACTAGCCATTGGTTTTCTGAGCCATAGTTAAACCACCTTTGTCCTCTGGTCATCTATTGATTTCACGGAAATGCTCTTCCAAAACTCCTTTTTTTATTATGTGTTTTGGTTAAATTTTTGTTGCTTTTGATTTTGCTGTTTTTTTTAATTAGCTCGATTATTCTGCTGCCTATCCTTATGGTTTTCTAGTTTCATCTTAAAGTTTTTTTTATTTTTTTTTTCTGGATATATTTTTGTTCTTGTATTTGATCTTATTTTTGTTTTATATTCCTCTGTAAGTTTTTCTTTTTGGCCTGTCTAGCTCAGTCGTTAGATCCTCAGAATCTATTTCGATTTTCGGGGTTTGAGTTCGAGCCCGACTTCCATTTCGGTTCTTAACTTTTTTATGATTCTCAGGACGAATGTAACCAGTCGGACTTTCTCCTTTTGTCCTGTCCTGTAATGGGCATCCACTATTATGACAAATGTACTGTAACCTTCTTCCTCGTAATATATACCATCCAAAATCCAAATCAATCGAAAATGTTTTTATCCACATTTTCAAAGACTTTTTATCTCTTTCTCTCACAATTTTATTAAATTCTTAAGTATATTTGTCATTTAAAACCTCTATGTCTGTTACTATGTATAGTCCCTGGGCCCACGCCGATTTCATGTGATGATTACCACATATTTTATAATTCGTGAGGCACTTGTCCTTGACGAGTCCGAAAAATGTCGATTGCCCAGGATCTTGTAAATTTTTTTTTAACTATGCGAGTTGGCAATTTGATTTAGAACACGAGGGTAGCCTGTTCTAAAACAAATTTCCAACCCCCACAGTTGAAAAAAAAATGTGGTAGCAAATTCACAAGATCGCGGTTAATCGGTTTTCGGAGCTTGCCAAACGAAAAAGCGGTCGATTTAAGGAAAATCGCGAGAGTTTTTGGGCTCGTCAAGGACAGGCGCCTTACGAAGTATAACATATGTGGTAATCATCACATAAAATCGGCGTGGTAGGCCCAGGGACTAGTAGTTAAACACATTTTTTCGTATTTCTTTTAAATTCCACAAATAATAAAATAAAAATGCAAAATAAATACTTTTTACCTTGGGAAAGAAGGTTTTAGAGGTACGGATTGGCAAATTTTTTTGATACTGAGTCAGTTGAGGTTTGGTAGTTGAAGAGTTCGGTTTGAATTTTTGGGTTGGAATGAGTTAGGGTTTTTGGTAGTGGAATGGAAATTTTAGAATTTAGGAGTTCTAATATAATTACTTCGGTCTGAAAGACCTAAGTATTACATTCATGAGCTCAAAGTGAAATTCTTACCCCCACTTTTTTTGACATTTCTCAACGGTTTAGGACCTCCTGATTCTAAAAAAGCAAAAAAAAAAAAATGTATGTCTGTCTGTCGGCCGGCCGTCCGGCCGGCCGTCATTACCTACGCTGCAGGGAAAACTACTGGAGGGATTTCAAAAATTTCTAAAAATAGGTATACTCAAAGGACAGGTCCGAAAGGACGCTGTGTTCGATAACTGTACCGGAAGTGTGTCAAAAAAATCATTAAGTGTGTCAAAACAAGGAAATTTGCATATTTTTGGCTTAAAAAACGTTCATTTTAAGTGATTACGAGTAGGAACATTGAATTTGGAGAAATCTTGATGGTCGGGATTGGTATGTGAGATCAAAAACTAGATTATTGCATTATAAGTTTGTCAAAAAAAAGTTGTCAAGTGTGTCAAAAGAAAGATTTTTATTTATTTTTTTACCTAATTTTTTGGAAAAAATATAAAATTAATTGTTTGTTTGAAATGAAGTTTTATTATTATTATTGAGAATTATGGCATTATAAGTTTGTCAAAAAAGTGTTGTCAAGTGTGTCAAAAGAAAGATTTTTATTTTTTTTTTACCCAATTTTTTGGAAATAAAATTGTGTGTTTGAAATAAAATTTTATTATTATTATTGAGAATTATGGCATTATAAGTTTGTCAACAAAATGTTGTCAAGTGTGTCAAAAGATTTTTATTTAGTTTTTTACCCAATTTTTTGGAAAAAAAATAAATTGTTTGTTTGAAATGAAATTTTATTATTATTATTGAGAATTATGGCATTATAAGTTTGTCAAAAAATGTTGTCAAGTGTGTCAAAAGAAAGGTTTTTATTTATTTTTTACCCAATTTTTTTAGAAAAAAATAAAATTAATAGTTCGTATGACATGATATTTTATTATTATTATAGAGAATTATGGCATTATAAGTTTGTCAAAAAATAATGTCAAGTGTGTCAAAAAATGATTTCATTTAATTTTTTAGCCAATATTTTGGGAAAAAAATGTAGCTGTTTTTATGACGTAAATGTAATTTAAAATGAAATTGGACATGGAAATTTTTGAATTTGTTGTAGTTTTTTAAATATTTTTGGAATTTTGAAAAAGTTTGTATTTTTGATTTTGTAATAATTTTTGCAATATTTTTAGAATTTCGGAAAAAGTTTTAATTTTTGATTTTGTAAGAATTTTTGAAATATTTTTAGAATTTTGAAAAATTTTTAATTTTTGATATTATTATAATTTTTGGAATTTTGAAAAAAGTTTGAATTTTTGATTTTGTAATAATTTTTGCAATATGTTTAGAATTTTGGAAAAAGTTTCAATTTTTAAGAATTTTTGAAATAGTATTGGAATTTAGAAAAAGTTTAAATATTTGATTTTATTCTAATTTTTGGAATATTTTTGGAATTTTGAAGAAAGTTTGAGTTTATTAAATTTATACAATATTTTTGAAATTTTGAAAAAATATGAATTTGTGATTTTGTAATATTTTCTCGAAACGCTAAATGGAGTGGTTTTTGATTAGTTTGCTGAGTGTATCATCTTTTCACTAAATTATGTTAATTTATGATCTGTTATAATTTTCCGGAAACGTATTGATGTTTCGTGTTAGTTTTGTAATAAATTTCTAAACAGAGATAAAAAAATATTTGTACTTTAACAAAGAGTTATGTTTGATATACATCGCTGCCCAAAACTGAAAACCATGTCCTCATAAAAGTTTTTTGCCAAAACTATATCAAAATCCTTAACCAGACCGAAGTCTTGATATCTCAGAGCTGTGAGATTTTAGCCCCTCCATATTTTACTATTGACATTTACAATTTAACATTTATTTTGATATGCGTCTATGGTCTGGAAATATAAGGACATTACAACACAACTTTTTGTCAATTGCTTTTGATATTGTGTTGTTTTACATTCACGGAACCCTTGACGAACCCTTATCCTTTTTTTGTTTGACTTAGTAAGCCCTTATAAAAATATCACGCTAGTAAAAAAATTTGAATACATATACTAACGATTACCGAAGATACAAAAAATTCGGAAAAAGTCAACTTCTAATTTCCTATTTTATCGGTCTCTTGATTCGATTTTCCATCAATAGTGAATTGATTGGTTTCAGTAAAGTTTTGAGCAAAGTGAAACATTTTACGAGAATTGGGAACTCTAGTTCTTAAGAAATAAGTTTTGATAACTAATGTGGTAGTGGTCAGATTAAAAAGTAAGAGTCGTTGGCTTGCGTTAGTAGACTGACATCATGTTCAATATGTCTGTCTACCAACGCGAGGCTACGAACAGGTATGTTGTTTTCTTTGCATTTTTTCAGAATCATCCTTATCGAGAAAAGTTCGTCGGTGCTACCTCGGTCTTCTGATATTCGTCGAATCTCAGATAAGAATTAGCTAATGGGCCAAGCCCGTGCCACAGCTTTTGGGGTTTGGGCCAGACTTAACATTTTCAAACGGCCCAAGTTTGGAATGATGTACTGGGGCCAAGACTGGCAAACCAGACTTGGGTCATGTCTGGCAAATCAGACTTGGGCCAAGTCTGGCAAATTAAATATTACATTAAATATTACATATTAAATATTACATTAATTAAATATTTCATTAAATATTTCAAAAATATAAATTTCATGAAACTTACAATCACTATAACAATGCATACATAACCAGCTGGTGAATAACGTGCAATATAATAAACTGAATGTTGGTTCAGTCTAGGGATTTACAACTGGCCCAGACTAAAACCGGGCACAGATACAACCAACTTGTTCATAGAAGACTAACACTTCCATTACCACAAAACGTCACTCCAATTGAGCTAATTAATTTTATTAAAAGTCTCAACTTGGATGGCAGGATACAACCAGTAACGGCTCAGACGACGACTAACTAATAAAACAATCAGGGTAAGCACAATAGACCTTCAGGTCGCAGTGCTACTTGAACTGCAAGTCTCAAGGCCCTCCAATAAAAAAAAAATCGGAGTTAACTAGCCAAGGCTTGGCTCGCCAATACTGGTCCGAGGTTGGCCCATTGTTTAACATTGGCAGTTCCTACCCGGGATATAGTTGTTTTGGAAACAGGCTATTATTTGTTATCTGGTTGTGTGTATCTCACTCCTTGTGTGTAATTATTTTATAATTTTATCTTCAAGAAATGAAAATCATCTTTGTTTTCAACATCAATTGGAATTATAATTTACACAATTAAATTTCATGAAAGTAAAATATATTGTACTCAAAAACATTATACATATATACTAACAATAAAACTTATAGAAATATAACTGAAACAGAGAAAAAAAATGTTAAACAATTTTCATGTTTCAATTTTATTTTTCATTTTTCCTTTCTATTGTTAAATTTTTTCTTCTTGTTCAAAAAAGCACTTTAAGATGATGTTGAAGTTAAGTTATAAAGAAAATGCAAAAACAAAAAAATGAAAATTTTATTGAAAATGGTTTGATGTTAAAAATAAAACGAAAGAGTGAAATTTTTCATGTTTTGGCTATTTTGTTTTATTGTTGTTGGGAACATATGATGAGAACGACCTTAATTGTAAAAGAACAAAAAAAGGTCAAAATGAAAATATATATCATTTTTTGATGTCAGTAGCAGAATGAATGTTATTTTTGATTTCAATTAGAAGTGATTTGCTTTAATTAAAAACGGTTTGTTTGGATGAGCAATTTTGTTTTATTAGCTTTTGTGGAATGTTATTTTTTCTTTGTTTGTGTGGGTGATGTCAATGAGTTTCAACTCTAAGGATACCTTATGGCTTATGTGATTTAGCACTGCGATTATCAATTATCGGACCATTACCAACGGATTCAGTTTTTTTTTAAATGTCCGAGTGACAATATCGGCTTGTAATTGTTATAGTTTTTCGATGTTGAATTATGGGCTTAGAAACCAATAAGGTTTATCATGCTTATACGTAATCTTGTACAAAAGCCAAGAAAAACTTCAAACCATACATAAGATCACTTTGCAATTATCGAGTAGGTCGAATGACGAGCTACGGCAGGTGTCAAGAAAGAGTTTATAAATACAGTATTGTAATAAAGGTGATGAGTGTTAGGCTAAAGCATAAACTGTTTCTTTGTTCACACGTCCGTTTACTGCTGAATCAATTGTTCAATTCACATCCTCGTTGATGAACTCCGGTAACCGAATTTTTTTTCTGTACTGTGGGTGAAATCCCGATTATTGATTATTTCTTAAATATACGCAAACGCTTTTATTTGAGTATATTCTGTCATAAACGAAAATTTTAAAAAACTTATGTACATTAATTTCTCAACAACCCTTATAATTTTTATTTAAAATTTCCTTTTTCAGTCTTTTCAAAAAGCTTTTAGTTTTTCTGTGTACAAGTACAAAGTTTTGTGACCCATTTCTACTTAAAATTCCAAAGCAAATAAATGGGTATGTACATATACGTGTATGTTGATTACAAAAAATTTTAAATTTCAATTATCCTTATAGTTAGTAAACATATAACAGGCAAAATTATATTAAATTTATGGATTATTTGTCAACAATTTTATAATTTAATTTTCTCGAATTTTTGATTATTTTTGTGAAAATGAAATTATTAATTAATACAAAAGGGGTTAAAATATGTGAATAAATATTGGATGAAATGAATATTGTAATTACAAGCTGAGTTTTAATTGAATTAAATTTTTATTTGTGATAGTCTAGTTTCCACCATTACTAATTTTCTCCAGAACATCAAGATTCTATCATATAGCAATAAATGTTACCATCAAATCAAATTCAATATAATTTATTAATCAACAAGTGTATTCACCGTAAAATATCCACCAAATCGTTTTCAACACAAAAACATATTTTATTTGGACATTAAAAATTGATTAACAAAAGTATTTTTCCAATAAAATTAAGGAAATAAAGGAACATCAAAATTTTCCACCTGAATCATTACCATCACCACAACCCTAAATTTCATTTCAGTTCGTAGCTTTTATCGACTTAAAATGGTAATAAAATCTTATTTTATCTTATTGTTCATCCCTTCTTGATTATTATAACATCACACACATTGTTTTAATTTTTATTAGAACAGCAAAAAAGCTTTAGTAGATAAATGTTCGTTAATACATAAATGTTGTAACTATTATGTAGAAGCTGCTTCAAAGGGGTGGGGTGTTTGCTACGAGTGATTAGTGATATTCATGGAAAGCACAACATTTCATAAACATTTTTCATACACTGTAAAAAGTTCAGTTCAAATCTGCAAAAGTTGTTATAAGCTTGTTGAAAGGTGATAGGTTATGTGATTTATAAAATGCAATGGAGTCCACAATATTTATGTGTTTGCTTGCGATTATGCAATAATATGTAAATGAAAGCTTTTTAATAATAACTAAAATTAAACTGCAAAAAAATTAAACATTTTTACGACTTTTTCTCTACATTAATTCATGTACTGTACATCACATATACGCTTATACTGTTTACATTTGGGCGGTCTGTGTCAACCATAAAAAATAACATCGTAAAATTATATAATTTAATAAATAGCTATTAGTAAAAAGATTAAATTTTGTTTTTTATGTCATCGTTTCTGACTGTTTTTATTGAATATTCTGATCAAATTAATTATATGTTTTTTCGTATTCATTTTTATATCATAAAATTTAATACAGCTTGGCTATATATATTGCTGTATATACTTATCAAAGTTATGCACATTTGTTTTGTATTTTTCAAATTAAAGAAAACTCTCAGGTGTTTGAATGAAATAGTTGGATAGCCTCTAATTGTTACGTATTAAATTGGATAGGATTCAAATTTTTTAATAATTTTGTAATTATCGCGAAAGAAAACAATAGCTCGATCTAGATTTTTCTTTTGTCACAAATCGGGACGACTCACCCCTGAGATTCTTAAGTCCGGGAGATTTAGTTTAACACATACACGTTTTTTTCTTAATTAAAAGGTTATCAGTAAAACGTTACACGTTTTACTTTCCGGGATAATAAAACACGATTTCGGACAAAAATATTCATGTGCGGCCATTATCCCGAAGAAATCTCTAAATAAATGCTTTATGTGGTCATATTGACCAAATACTTCATAATTTCAAAATTTATATATGTTTATATATGAAAAAAAAAAAGAAAGTAATAGAAAAAAAAGTCGGACAAGTGCGAATAAAATTCGCTCGCCAAGGGTTCCGTGAATATAAAAGAACACAATATCAAAAATAAATGACATAAAGTTATGTTGTAAAGTCTTAATAGCGCCAGACTATGGACGCATAATAGAATAAATATTTAATCGTAAACGTCAATAGTAAATGTCAATCACATCAACATTGATCAAAAATGCCACAAAAATAGTTACTTGAGGTTAAATTTTATCCATAGTTGTTTATGTTAACTAAAGAAAGCTTTTTAATGGTTTGAATTGAGAATATTTTTTCTATAAATCAGAGTCAAAATTTAGGGTGGTGGTGGTATACATATACTTGAAATAAAACTTTTTTAACAATAACTAAAAAACTGTGCATCGCAAAATTCTAAAAAATATTGCAATGTCTCTTAAATTAAATGCTCTTTCAAATGACACCCCACTCGCTCGGGTCAAAAAAAGTTTTTTTTACCCTCCCCACACCCATCCCCTAAACACACAGAAATATAATTATTTAAGACTTTGCTATAATTGTCATATAAAGTTTACCAAATTTCCTGTCTATACGCATTTTTTCAAATTTTTCTGTCAATCAGTGTCGAAACGTAGGGGGGGGGGGGGGGGACACGGTTTGAAAGTTTTATTTTTTTGAGAATAACTCGAAAACTGTGCACAGCGAAATTCAAATAAAATTAGGTGCTCTTTCAAATGACACCCCACTCGCTTGGGTAAGAAAAAGTTTTTTTTACCACCCTTACACCCATCCCTTAAACACACAGAAATATAATTATTTGAGAGTTCGCTATAATTTTCGTTCAAAATATAGCAAACTTCCTGTCTCTGTGAAGTTTTTCAATTTTTTCTGTCTATCAGTGTCGAAACGTAGGGGGTGGGGGGGACCGTCTAAAATTTGCACATGTTTTAGAATAACTTAAAAACTGTGCCCCGCAAAATTCTAAATTGCAATAGTTCTTAAATTCGGTGCTCTTTCAAATGACACCTCACTCGCTTGGGTAAAAAAAGGGGGGTTTTCACCCTTCCCCACTCCAATTCCTTAAAAGCACACAAATATAATTATTTGAGACTTCGCTATAATTTTCGTATAGAGTTTATCAAACTTCCTGTCTCTGTGAATTTTTTCAAATTTTTCTGTTAATTAAGCTCGAAATGCAAGGTGGGGGGGCCAACTTTTTTGACAATAATTCAAAAACTATGCATTGCAAAATTCTAAAAAAATGGTAATGTTTTTTAAAATCAAGTGCTCTTTCAAATGACACCCCACTTGACCTGGTTCTAAATTATGTTTTTACCCATTATCATTCCCACCCCTTAATAAATATAGTTATGAGTATCTGCCCCTTTTTTATATTTTTCATTAAAAACCTACTCATTTTTCTATCATTCCAAATATATTTCCAAATATATCATTCTATATTGAGTTAATCGGGGCAATAAAACATAGAGAAAACATCATTTTTCAGAATTATACCAAAAATGGTGAGGTGTAAAATTCCAAAATACATTTTTAAGGAATGTTGAAATGAAGCCCTTTCATATGATACCCTACTCGTCTCGATAAAAAAATGTATGTTCTCAAAGGTTTTACATCGTACCTCTGTAAAACGAACGTACACAAGTTTTTTTTATTTTTTAATCCACCAACTTGTGTGGATAGGTTAGTTTTATAAGCGCCTCAAATTTTAAGTTCATCGGATTAATGGTTCACGAGATAATCGAAATAATGTGAAAAACACGTTGTACTCTCACCAATAGTGTTCCGTATAAAAAACGGAACCCTAAAAAAACAAAAAGACCTAACTTAGATATGTTGAATGATGTCTTGAACAAAATCCAGCATAAAGTTAATTTGATGTTACAGACTTTCGTCCTTGTATGTCTCAAAGACTAATTCAAGATATATCCAGTTATGTTCAAGTATAATTTATCCAACGTATCCAATAATATAATTGCGTATCCAAGAATATAATCCGAGAATATAATTTCAATAAGGTGACGTTTTAATTTCATGCAATTTGTTGAGGAATCTAGAATTTGTATTATTCCAGTATGATTTATACAACCATGCGCTTACGCTGTTAAGCAATTCAATTCCCTTTTATAAGTCGATAACAGAAATTATAGAGTGACTTTTATTTTGTTGAATTGATCAAGAACTAATCGATTCAATAGAGGAAGAAAACGATAAGAAAAATGTGCACTAACATTTTTTTCTCATAAAAATTATGTAAATAAATTATATTGATTTCACACAATAATTTCGTTTTTTTTCTTTATTTTAAATAACCAAAAGCACAATTTGTGTATACAGATTACACTATCTAATAGTACATTTATCAATTTTTTTTATATGTATCAAATTTTAAGAATAGAAACTATTATTGGTTTTTTCTTTTATCCAAACAAGTTATAATATTCACAGAAATAACAGAAAAAAATTTTTTTTGTACATGTAATAACATCATTTTATTTTATTTTCAGTTATTATTTTCATCACACATCGGAAACTAAATTGGTTTTATTATATTCACATGATCGCGACTTGAATTTTTATCTCTATTTTAATTTCAAAATATATCCCGAACTAATGGATAATTTGTTTTAGTTTTAAATCACCGACTAATCAAAACTTTTTTTTTCTAATATCAAACGCGGAAATATTGACAAATTTTAATGCGCGGACTAATTGACCAATTTTAATCTTAATTTTTTTTCTTCCATTGTGAGAAGCGGACTGCATTTATTCTGCTAAAAATGCTACCATAAATAGTATTTTTTCTAAAATTAAAAGGAAGTGAAGATGTTGATTGCGTTTCTTTCATTTGTTATACACAATACATTTATATTACGAATCTACAGGTTAATCCATCTACCATCTTCTTGTTGGTTTTTTAACATGCAAAACGCGTACAGAATTTATGAACGCCTTTTTCAATATTTAAGAATACCAGCAAAAAGAACTGGATATGTTCATTCATTGTAATATTTCATTTCTAATTATCATATTTCGTTTCATTATAATAAAATGAAAGAAGAGAAATTTAAACTTAGCAATTCTTTTGTTTCATTTTTTTTCTTATTTAAACATTGCAAATAGATTGCAAGTATATATAACAAAAATTATTATAACCTTGATGTTACAAAAAAAGTCAGGTGTGCCGATGATTGTTGTTGATATTAAGATTTTTCAGTTTTCATATTCGCATCTCTTTTGTTTTTGTTTTATATATTAAAACAAAGGAAAACAATAATATTATCTAGGTATGGATGATGAAAACATATGTTTCATATGTTTGAAGGGGTGATCAATAGGTTCTTTGTATGGTGATCTGTTAAATGTAAAATCACGATAATCCAAAACATGCAGGTTGTTAGTTCAAGGATGGAAATTATAGAATGAATTAACGAGAATCTAATCTTTGCTGTTAGCGCAACCGGTTTAGTTGTTTGAACTGTCAAGCCTTAAATTCCAATCAATACACTCTATACAGAACCAAATTGTTCTGAATTAGAATCTACAAACGATACATGTTGAGCAGTACCAAATTGTGTGCATAACAAGTTTATGTCTTTAATGTAGTAAACCCAGAGGTGCCTTCCTTCTAAACGTTCAATTTCGAAGACTAAATTTCCCACCAGTCTGCAAATTTTGGTTTTTACGGCATTTAGGGATGGCTTAGAACGAAAGTTGCGAGTATCATCAGTTTGGGTAAAGTTGCGAGCGAACACCTTCGTATAGTAGAAAGCTGATGGCTTTGCCCGGAGGCTTTATGTGTGTGTTTGCGTTCATAGAGTCTACGAAGGATGTGAAGCACTTCGTTTTTTATGGAGCTAAAGTTTCCAGTAATTTGTTGTAGATCTCTTAAGATTTGATATTCTAATCCATGACCGACTTTGTGTTGCCCAAACACGCTAAAATCAGGAGAGAAACCCGTTGGTGGATGTTGTATATTTAATCCAGAACAAACTTTGTCCCTTGTTTTGTCCCTATATATGATCTATTAATTTTTTTTATAAATGAATCAATATGTTAAGCGTTGAAGCTCAAAAGGGAGTTACAGAGCAAGCGCTTCAACAACTGAGCTAAAACAGCGAAAAGTTGCTGTATGGAATAATAATAATATTCCATAATTTTCCGCAATTAAGACAACATATAAGAAGTAAACTGTTTTGCTTTTTACAGGATATCAGATCTCCACTAACTTCACATATGTGACCTGCCGTAACGGATTGGTTAGCACAAACCAGATGCAATGCTCTAAGACTATAACGATGTGGGTATGTCCTAGCCGTGAAGTGGGTAGGGCTCAAAATTGACGTATAAACGTTGAAATGATCAGAAACCTTACCACTCATAGCGGAATTGGCGCTCTTGTTTTGCGTACATTCGTTACATTATTTATTATTGTTTTTCAGGTCAAAAAATGAGTTAATGTTTCAAAAACCTTAATACGTTGAAAGTGGTGGTTTGTGTGTGCACTGTAATAGATTGGCACGTAAGGGAACGAGTACTAACAATTGGTTTTCTTCGTATTGGACTGACTTCGATATATATTAGTCCAGACTGGATCTTTGAAATAATCAGAAGACAGGTTAATGACAGATCAGAGGGTATACGAGACAGAGCTTTATCAACGGTATTGGCTGGTCCTGTGCAGTGTTCAATGTTAAAATCAAAACACAGTTAAGGCTCCAGAAAGCTAATTTTCTCATCAGGTTTTTTAATCTCATCAACCATTTCATTTCAATGGACTCTAAGTTGTTTAAAAGAGATGACCGCCGCAAGACCCTCCAGCTCCGTCACACTATAACTTCTTTGAAAAACCCACTGCCTAGCATGATCAGAAGCTGTATAATCAATTCTTCATCCTCTTCAACTCTAAACTATGTTGCGCACAATGCTTGTAGAATTTATTCTTTAGGAGAAGAACAACATTTTCAATTAATGCCTTAAATCAAAATATGTATGCAAACGAAAAGAATATCATAAACTCGGCAGTCTCAGATACGGGCAGTGTAATGAACACTGAATCACTAAGCCACTAGGAAACAAACTGAATGACTGCGTGCCAAGCGAGACTGTAAGGCTAAAAGCTTCAGTCTGGTGAGTTCAAGTAGGAATAACCACCATGTCCTGCACAAATGAGCAGATATGCACACAAAAGAGACTGTATAATCGGAAAAAAGTGAAATAGAGAAGAGGGACTATGATGACCATACAATATCGTTTCGCTATCTATACATTATATAATATCAAATTAATACATCGATTGTATTAAATTCTTCATAATTAAACTAAATTTTCACTAAATTTCTATTAAAAGTTTTTTTTTTCGAAACAAAAGATCAACTACCGATCTATTAAACTATGTAGCGCATTGTTGGAACAGCATACTTGATAAAGGTGGTGAAACATAGGTTATCGCTTTAAACATCTCCAAGTCATTCGATCGAGTCTAGCATGCCAACTTAATCAACAAGTTGGTTGCGTATGGTTTTCATCCTAATGTTGTGAAGCTGATTCAAAATTTTCTATCCAACCGATTCGGTCTCCTTAGACGGATTTTCCTCTGAGTCTAAACTAATTAACGCTCGAGTACCTCAAGGCTCAGTATTGTCTCCAACCCTATTTTTGATTTATATCAACGAATTGTGGAAAATCACCAGCAATCCAATAAATAGTTTTGCAGATGATAGTACTCTGCACAAGTCGTTCGAGCTCATTCCTTCAAAAGGTAAAATGTACGAACGAATTAATTCCGCCCGGAGAGACGCTGCCATAAACGTGAATAAAAACCTAAAAAAGTCGCCGATTGGGGTGACCAAAACCTGCTCAATATCAACTCTACCAAATCACAGCTGTTGATTGTTTTCAGATCAAAGACCGAGTTCCCCAAAGATATTTTATTCAGTATGTGTGATGAACCAATAGGTGGATGTAAAACCATTCGTTTATTGGGTGTCACAGTTTCAAATAACCTACTCTGGAACGATCATGTAAAGGCGATGGCAAAAAGCGCGTCTAAAAAACTCGGCCTCCTAAATAGATAACACGTTAGAACGCCAGTTATTGTGGGACCTAGGTCTTAAAAGGTATTTATGTGTTGTTGTGACGCATATTCTAAACCCTATTACACAACAATTTTTATTTAAAAACAAAAAAATATATATTTAATTACAAACAAACAAAATTTTTTTAACCTATTTTTCTATAAATTTGACTACTTATATCTTCACTGGATTTAGCTATAAATTTACTAAAAACATATTATCAAAAAAAAAAATGGGGTTAACCCGAAACTTTTATTTAAAATTTTAAAGAAACTACATTGCAAAATATAAAATATATTTGACAAAATACATACAGTAATGATAATTAGAAATCAGTAATTATGTATTAAAATTTACTGCAAAAATTAAGCTATATCATTACAACTTAAAGATAACACAAAACGACCTCGATTTCCAAGAAATAACGATTATTTAAAGTTTTCGAAATAAAAAAGTTTTTTTTGGGAGAAAAAATCTATGGAAAATTACCTAAACCAATAGTTCAAAAAAATATATCATTCAGGACCGCATTAAGAGAAAACAAAATGCAAGAATAAAAAAGACGATAAGTCGTGTGTCTCGATAAAGTTGTTTGAATTAATTTTTTTTTAATAAAATGTGTTGTGTTTAATTCCTACTACGAATTACAATATGTGTCACAACAACACATAAAAACCTTTTAAGACCAAGGTCCCACAACAATATACGTCCAAAGGTGTTGATGGACGTAGATCTTTCTTTTTAAATATTTTGTTAAAGAATAGATAACTAAATAATAAATCATATCATTGATAAAATATGACATAGGCCGATATTTTATGATAGATTAGAGAAAATAAAAGAAAAATAAAAAGTAAATAGCAAATTTTTCATAAAAATTTGCTGAAACAAAACAAAAATGAAGTTGCCAATAATCCAGTCGGTGGCATATTCCGTGATCTCTTGACGCACTGTCTTTGTTAATGATAAAAACCCACACATAGTTATATGAAGGCTCGTTTCTTCTAGAAAGCAATAGCGTCTCCCCATCAAGGAATATTCCACAGCTAAGATTGAGGGTGCTACCGTTGACTGAATACTAGAATACTTGGCTAGTGCTATTTCATTGCTATTGCCAGTGGTATGTGATATCTCATGTTAACTCGTATGTCAACAACAGTGACTGGAGTACGCGGGGTTGTCACACCCGGAGATCAAAAATAGAAAAAATTTATAAAAAAATAAAAACTGATCCCTCCATGCGGGAAAAGATTCATTCCATACAATTTAAATCAAAAGATTTATTCAAGAATAAAATAAATTGCATTAAACGCGTTTGTTGATGAATAAGACAGTGTTTCAACAAATTAACTTTCATATGGTGAACTGCTTCGCAACAGCAGGTATACGAATCTTTTGAGTTCGAGCATATAATAATCATTAAAATGCAATATTTAAAAATATACTTTTTTAATATGATTATTTTTAATTTTTTATTTTATTAATAATAATATAAACTTCCTTATAGTAACAGTTTGAATTTGATTTTTATTTTATTGATTTTTATTTTATTCCTCAGTTCTTAAATTATTATTACAATTTTTGCTTAAACTATGGTCTTATGTACTATTTCAACTGCTATTTTTTATTATTATGTCATATATTTTGTTAGTTTTAGTGTTGATTTTATCATTTAAAATGTTGTTATTGTTTTTATGTTTATATATTTATATTTCTTCCAATCTATCTAGATGTTGTCCTTTTTTTTTTAAATAGAAAAATAAAAATACACCAATATCGTCACAAATTTAACCATATTACATAAAAAAAGAAAAGGACAACATCTAGATAGATTGGAAGAAATATAAATATACAAACATAAAAACAATAACAACATTTTAAATGATAAAATCAACACTAAAACTAATAAAATATATGACATAATAATAAAAATAGCAGTTGAAATTTTTAAATATTGCATTTTAATTCAAAAGTGATAAAAGCACACAAACAGTGAATAATATGGAAAACCATAATAACACATATATATAATAATCGAATATCTTTTTTACTGTCTTTGACAGAATATATACATATGATATTGGTGTCCCTTTTTCTATATCGGTAAATTAAAAAAATGTTAGGATAGAACTCGTAATTTAAGGATATTTGTAATTTTCAAAAAGTTGCTCAGATCTTGATAGTATAAAGGAGTTAACAGTCTACATGTTAGAGAATTATAACTAATTTCTACAATACACACATATAGTATGTTTCGGTTCGGTCTTAGGCTTGCTCATGGCTTACATAATTTCCCTTATTTTGACGAATTTTTGTTCATTTTGTCTTTTATATTCAGAACAAAACCTCCTTAAACTTTTTTAATAATAAATAGAAAAGAAAAACGAGAAAATTGTCTTCAACATAATGAAAAAAAATTTTAAAATAAAATCAGTTTGTTTTTTTTCCGGCGGAAAATGTTTATACCATTAAAAAACTTTTACTTGAAATGAGATTTAATTTTCTGTTTTTCCTCTTCTTGGTGGTAGTTGTTATTGTTTTTCATTTATTTGTTATGTATTTTTTTCACATAATCTGTTATGAACTTATTTTTGTTGTTTTGTATATTATTTATTTTTTTTACGTCTCAAAAAATAATTATGTTTTTGTCACTTTTCAAGAAAATTGATTTTTATTTGAATAGCAATTTTATATTTTTGTTGAGTGTGGGTTTGGAATAATTTTATATGTGTTGAATATATTTTTTATTTTGATTAATATTATGACTTTGTATGATTCATTTGAGATCAACACAAACACCTAAGGTCATTAACATGAAATCTGTTTTTTTCATAAAAAAAACTCAAAAAGAATGGAAACTTACCTCTTGGGGTGATTGGTCATTGGGGTGCCTTCTGACTGTCATAATTTACTGTAACTTAGATAAATCTCTAGATCAGTATATTCTATGCAAATAGTTGACTAACTTTGGTTGCCCTGGTTAAATGCAAACAAGAATGCAAACAAGAAAGATAGAGAAAATAGATATTATCCGTAGAAGCAAATTTGAAAAAATTTTAATACATTAAAATAAAAACAGAGCTTTTAACACAAAACTTTGTTTATATTAAAACAAAGCAAACTAAATTTACCAATTTTTATTGAAATTTGATATCAAAAGATTTTATATTAGGGTAGTTCAAAAGAACCCCTTTGTGATTGAAGGTACAAACAAAATTCCAAAAGTTTTAAATTTAATTTACAACAGCTTTATGTATATTTTTTATTTCAATGTTTGATAAATTTATGGATGAAAAGCTTTATAAATAAATATTGTATCAAAACACTTTTGTTTACTCAAGTTGAAAAATAGATAAATTGAAATGTATATGTTGGAAAAAACAATCGGTGCTTTTTTGTTCGACAAACGAGAATACACTAGGGAGATATTTTTGAATATTAGAATCATATTAATGTTGTAGCGTTTTAAGAAAAAATTGGCAACAGTTGCAAGGCAACAGTTGCAGTTAATGTATTCTTTAGTAATACAAAAACTGTTCGATGAAATATAGAAAAACGATCTACTTTTGCATTATTTTTCTGAAAAATGTCACCTAAAATAAAAACCTAGAACTCAATCAGATTTATGGAAAATAGAAAAAAATAAACTGAGTCAAATTCAAATAAATATTTTTGTTGAAGTAAAATTAACTTAACAAACAATATTTTCTCGGAAAAGCTGGAAATAGAATAATCGATCTTTTATAAATATAATGACTTTGTTATGTAAATAAACATTTATTTTTCAACATATGATGAAATTTTTTTAATAATATTCCATAGAAAGCTGGTTATGGTTTCCAAAACACCGAAATACCAAAAAATACAGTGAGAAGATCGCAGTGAAATTGAACGTTCAATATGAGGCAGGTCATAAACCCTCAACATTTTTGTGAAGATGTGTTTCATACAAATCACACATATTGAGTTGCGTTGTCTTACGACCATTTTTTCAAATATACTTGTTAAGAAAAATAAACTTTAAAAGCAAGTTTTACGGCTGTCTAAAACAACGATTAATGCATCACTTTCACCATACAGCGATCGAGGATTTTTAATGAAAAGTTGGTAACTTGTTTTCAGTCAAAATAAGAAGGACCGTTTTCATAAAAGACTTCTTGATGTTTTGTTTTTTTGGTCACGTTCGCGTCAAAACTAACAAGATTTTACGAGTTTATTTTGTTTAGTTCTCATTTCGATTATTTTTCATTTTTTATATTAGCCGATTGAGATTACTGTCGGTTTCGAGGTGCTTAAGTAAGTGATTGAAATTTAAAATTAAAATTTGATTCCCTACAACACCGTCGCACTGGATTGGATCCATCATGCCTTTTATTTAAAAAAAACTATTTTAATCTGCGAGGTATCTGCCTGGTCTGGATACTGGCATACCCTATGTCCAGCGCGGGAATTGCGTTTTTTTCCTCACATTTTGATTGACAACCAACCGTTTTGTTAGGAATAAATTACGCTGCCTTGACTAATTCCCCTGCAACAAGAGGGATCAATTCCCTTCCATTGAATCAAAAAAGATAGAAGTTTGCCTCCATAATGATAAAAAATTAATTTCAGATCGTATTTCGATCAAATTAAATTGGAAAAATGACAACTTTTGAAGCATATATAAAACTTTTATAATTAAAATTTTTAATTTGAAAAATTATTGAAGTGAAAACTTCTTAAGGCGCGTTGAGCAATTTTCCATGGGGAAAAATTTATATATTCGCGTTATCATTTTTAAATCAGGAAAATATTTTTAAATATGAAACATATCATTTTTTAACATTTCAAATTGCGATGTGGATATCGCGCTCGACTGAATTATATAGGTTGTGAGTTCAATTCCTGGACTGGTACATTTTTTTGCTGTTTTTTTTTTAATTTTTATTAGATACCATTAAAATTATTTTTTTTATTCATGAATTCATAAAAATAATAAAAATTTCTTTTTACGAATTTTAAAAAATTGATCTATAATGCAGTTTTTTAAAGTTATACTGCTACTGTTTTTTGCAATTTGCATTCGAGTCATCATGCTAAATAAATATTGAATATATATATATAATTGAAAGTATGTCTGTTTGTCCTTTATGCAATAATACATTAATCATGATGAAAATTTGGGAAGTTGTTGTGTACACTAGCCCAAAGTAGTGGCAAATTTTCTATTTTCAAAAACTGCACCTCAGGGCCCTTTTTTATGAAATTAAAAATAATGTAAGAAAGAAATTATAACCTGAAACAATTACATTTGAATATCAAAATTATATGTATTGGAATTTAACACATGATGTTACAAATTCTATCATCTACACCAAATATGTTGTTGGTTTGGAATTGTATGTAATACATGTTTCTAAAATTAAGTGAAGACCTTATACTTGTAACTTGATACTTGATAACATCGATTATATCGATTTAAAGCTCAAAATTAAGAGACCGAAATCGCACAAATTCTATATAAAGAAGCATAGCTTATGTATGATTAAACACGGATGGCAATCATGATAAATAAACTAATTAAAAATAGTGATACTTAGCCGATAGTGATTTGCAAACGGCAACAATGCGCATTAATACCAATGAATTTACTTAGCTTTCCGCAGGACGATTTGTAAAATTTAAAATTGTTGATCTATGGGTGTGACAACCACGCGTACTTTAGTCTCTGCTTTTGGCTTATGAGTTATCTTGAGATATCGTATGCCACTGGCAATAGCAGTAAAATCTCATTAGCCAAAGAAATATCTGAGGGGTGCTGGCAGATGAAGTTTTTTTTTTCAATCAACGATAGTCTTAGTTTTGGTATATTCTTTGTTGACACGCTATTTTTTTTAAAATAAAATGTGTATTTTTATATGATATGTTTTTAATATTTTAAATATAAAAATGTATATAATAGTTGCTTGGAATGCTGATAGATGTCAAACCCAGAATAATTTTAATGATTTTAATTTAAAAATTCTGAAATTTTAATTTGCAAAGCTACAATAATTGGAATATGCACAGCTTTTTCACAGTTTTAAGTTTTCACTTCTATCGGCAGTCCTTAACACAGTCTTCTTTTTATTTTCTAAAGAATCAAAATATTCATCAACATCAGAATGAATAAGCACAATATAAAAAAATATATTTCAAAACCACAAATATTCATAATTTTTATAGTACATATCTTCCTATAAAAAAAACTTAAACGAGGTCAAAACAAATAAATTTCCAACTCAAAACAACTCAAGCTCACATTTAATAAAAAAACATTTTCTTTGAGACGTTGAGAATTCTTCCAAATAGAAACAGAAAAAATTCCTTTATCAAAGGAAAATGAAAAGATATGAAAATCCTTTGATTATTTTAACGTTTTTCTGTTCCGTTCCTTATGTGTTATATTTTAGTATCGATCTAACATTTCCGTTTGTTATGTTATTTTTATTTTATTTATATGAAATACAAGAAGGGCATCATAAGAAATATATTGGTTTTATGCTTTCATATTTAAGATAACAACACGGGTTTTTGTGATTTATAATATATTTGTTTTTGATATGTATAGTTATCACATTTTAGAAGAACAAATTTACAACTGAGTTAGCGTGAGATATCCCATACCACTGACAAAAGCAATAACATGTCACTAGCCATGGTTATATCTTGGAGGTGCTAGTGAATGAACCTCTAGTCAAACAAAGATAGGGATTGCATAGATACAAGAATTATATAAAACCAAAAGTTTATATATGGTCCTTCGAGCCGGATATAACATAAAAACTTTACATTATCCAACAATAAGATTCAACATTGCTCACTGTACTTGTTGTTGTTGTTCGAATTATGTCTTCTTTAAAAAACCTTTCACCAATTGCTATACCATTATCTAGCGGTGATTGTGTGAAGTATAGAAATCGGTTAACTTAAATATTTTGTTCCTTTTGTTAAAAAACAAGCAAAGATGCAAAAAAACTATTAAACCATTTTAACATTCCTGATTTTTGGTGTAACAAAAATTGAGGGAACTCTAAGACAGAATAAAACATATAATACAATCGTTTATAAAAAATGTAATAGTCATAACCAGATATCGCCAAGTTGTATAAATTTAGTGATGCATCTTTGCGGCAACGATGTATTTTATCATTTGAAGATTGGGTGACCGATAATTTGTGCAGTTTTACCATCTGCTAAACTTTTTATCGGGTTACTGTGGATTAACAACAGTTTGTTTATATAAATTAAAAATAGAATGGGACAAAATTAGGGCTAGAGTGCACCAGCTTTAATTAATTTAGACAAAAAAAGGCCATCTTAGTAAATGTTACAGATTTCGCAATATTCTACAAATAGTTTATGGATAAACATTTTTCTGAGGAGATCAAATAAATCTTACCCAAGCTTGCTACATTGTTTCGGCCAACTACAACAAATTGCTCTGGCCACCCATTCACTGTTCACATAGCTAAATGTAGAACAGTGACATTTTAGCGTGATACCGCATTTACAGCGTTTACAGCATTTACAGCAAATTAGTAGATGTAATTTAAATCAGTGCTATAAAAATTTTTTATTTTACGAGCTTGTAACTAATTTGATATCTAGTTAGTAGATAGTAATATCTAGCAAATTATTTTAAAATTGATATTGACACTGTAAACACCATTGCAAATAAAAATCTTTGATTTCTACACCGTTTCCTGTTCCCAAAATTTTAAATTATCAAATTTCTTTTCTCTGTCAAATATTTTTCAACAATCAGAGAAAGAATTTGAGGAATCGTCTAGTTATCATATTTTTCATTACTTTTTTAAAAGTTTGACAGATAGCAATTTAAACTAAACTAAATTAAAATCTGTTTATGTCATAAAAGATTTATTTTTTTTTTTTTTTTTTTAATAAAATGTGTTGTGTAATAGGGTTTAGAATATGTGTCACAACAACACATAAATACCTTTTAAGACCTAGGTCTAGACCTGGGTCCCACAACAACTGGCGTTCTAAGGTGTAGATTAACGCTTTTTTTAAACATCTGTGGGTTGAAGCCACCTGAGACTAAGTGTTCCGGCAAACTATTCCATTTGTACGCAGTTCGGACAAAGAAGTCTCTCTGCGATCTGCCAGTATGACAGCGCGGGATCTTTACCGTTTCACCGGTTGCGGCAGCCGACTGCCGAATGGAACGGGGGTAAGAATAAGTTTGAGGCATGATGCCGCTGATTTCATCTGAGCACTGCTGATGACGATATTTGTAAAAAACAACGAGGTCAGTAACAGTGCGACGATGTTGTAGGGAATCAAGTTTTGATGTCAAAGTTCGATCACCCACAATTCGTATAGCCCGCTTTTGAACAGAGTCCAAGAGGGCCAAGATGGAAACAGAGGCAGCACCCCAAACTTGACAACAGTACTCCATACAGGGACGAATATGATATGACAAGATGCAAATTAATATACTATCCAATAGTTTGCTATGTCGCTGTAAATGCGGTAAGGGTTACACTTTTTTCTTCTTAACAGAGTTTTACTTTTACGTGATTTAAATGCCAAGCTTTTTAACCTCAAATGAACCCCTCAAAAAAATCTTCAAATTCTTAATCCACTAACCTTGTGTAGAGCAAAAAAAATCAACGCACTAACGTAGGGGTAGGGTAAACCATATTTTTAAAGTATGCAGTTCCAACAACGGTATCGACTGATATTGGGCTTCTTCTAGCACGAAGAAAAAAATACTATAGATTTATAAAATCTGTAGAAAATTTTAGTTAAAGTGAGTGCAAGTTCTTTTGAAAATTTGTTCGAAATAATGGGTTGAATGTTGTACAGGTTTGTTGATGTTTAACCCACCTTTAAAAGTTTTTTGACAATTTTGGGTTTGAATTTTGAAATGAAATTCTTTCATATAAACTCATGAAGACTGAATTTGGGGTATTTCTTAAGGAGTTTTCAGAATGGTGGTGTTTGAAGCAAAGCGTTTCGAATCGAACAATCGCAGTCAATGATAGGAAGGTCAAAAGATTTAGTACAATCAGTAGTAAAAAGTAGTCCAAATAGAATAAGAATTTATGGCATTTTAAACACTTTTTAAATTGATATATTCGAAACCCAGGTAAGAATGAGATAAGGGATCAAACTTGCGCCAAGACCGCGCTACAGCTTTTGTGGTTCGGGCCAGGTTTAACATTTTTAAACGGCCCAAGTTTGGACTGATGTCCTGGTATAAAACAATGACGATTGAAAGGGAAACCTTGGAAAATTTCAAAAACCTTTGATTTCTATTTTTGAAAAGTGAAACATTTTATTCAACTTCAATTCTGTTATTTTTTGTAAATCGGTTTATTATTATTAATTAGTTAAATAGGCTTAGCACACCACTCATTATTTAGACTCCTAAATAGCCGAAGATACTATGTCAACTAGAGCAACACATGGGGAAAATTCATCTGGAAAAACAAAGATTGAGTATAGAGCAACCATTGAGTTCTACAATTTGACCACGCTATTAAAATAATCGGTCTGGAAAGCTATATGCAGTTCTACAACTAGGTCTTTTATGTAATTAAATATTTATCAGAATTTCAAATATTTTGTCTTTGTTGGAATTAAAACATATCTCATCTCATGTCATATAACATCGTGTAACGGCAGGACTATTACTCTTTTACTCTAAAAATAATAATTTAATGTAATTAAATATTTATCAGAATTTCAAATATTTTGTCTTTGTTGGAATTAAAACATATCTCATCTCATGTCATATAACATCGTGTAACGGCAGGACTATTACTCTTTTACTCTAAAAATAATAATTTTCATTTTCAATTATAATTTCATTAATTTTATTAAAGGTCGCAACATTTTTGTATGCTATTGTTGAGATTTAGTTGCGTCACTGAATTTCAATAATAAACATGTTTGATTTAATGTTTTTTTTATACGTTGGAGAAATTGGTGATTGTTGGAAAGGAAACAGAAACAGAAAATTTGATATAAAAATGAGAATTTTTATAATAAATTCGAGTAGTATAACTTTAAAACTCGCAGTATAAATTTGAAAATTAAAAAGGAAAAAATGTTTTATTTTAAATTGTTAAAAGATAAAATGTGTTATTTAAGTATTATAGAAATTTAAATGTAATGGTTATTTAAAGAGAAAAAGAAATTAAAACTTATTATTATAGTGATAGTTTATAAATTTTTTGAAGAAAATACAAATAGAACAAAATACATATATCAACATAAAAAGTGCCTTTGTCATTTAAATTAATGTCTACCGGCCCGTGATGTAATTATTTGGATAAGCGTGAAAACTCTTGTTGCAATAGTTTTTTTTATAGATGAGTTTATCGGATAGCATAAAATGCTCATGGTACAAATCATTGATGGTTGGCTATGTATTCTATAATCCAGCCGATAGTGGCGCAGTACAATCAAATAATGATAAAGGGGATATGGCATTGGCAAACTTCAGTTTTCCGATGAGCAAAACTGTTAGTATGTGTGATAGTAGAGCGGCTACCATTAATATTGTATCGGATGCAAAATTGAATATAATATATTGATTCAGCGGCTCTCATCTTACATTCTATTCAACATTTTTCCATAAAAAGAAAATAATTATTAATAAAGTAAGTTGTATGATGCTGCAGAAAATATGAACATTCAAGACAACATTCAAGCTGTTAAATTTAACGTAAGCGTTTTTCATTTTAATTTGTATAATTTTTGATTTTAGTTCTGGATAAATTATTAGCATGTTACTTAATACGTATTTTTCTGTGATATTTTCAAAACATAAGAGATTTATTTCCAAGCGATAATTGGTTTGTTGTGTGTAGATTCAGTGTTGTCAGTTTTCATAATAGCTTTCTTTGAGCTATCCGGCGTAATTAAAATTAGTATATTTCTTAAAAGTTCAAAATGTTACAATCGACTCATGTCAAAACATTTACACATTTTAGGTTTTTGTATACAAAATTGTTGTTAGTTTTATTTTAAAAAGGTTATGAAATTTTCAAATTTTTGGTCTGGAAAGTCTGGAAAGTCTGGAAAATTTTGAAAAACGTGATCTACGCCGGTAAAAAGTCGAGATTTGGCATATACGTAGTATGGACAAAATAAAAAATACAACTTATTTTACAATTTTTTTTAAAGTCATAGTTTGAGCATAAGGAGCACCCCAACATGCATGAAAAATGAAAATTCTGTCAACCCCGATGTAACTTTAAAATTAAATTGCTCAAGAACGGCTATATCGATTTCAGCAAACTTGTTTTTGTTAGGCATTTGAAAAAAAACTAATTAATTGTTTTTTTAATTAATTTTTAAATTTTGGATTCATTGGTTTTAATCGGTATAGCCGTTTTCGAGCAATTTAATTTCAAAGTTACATCAGATTGGCAGATTGGCCCCTTATGCTCGAACTATGCACTTTAAAAAAATTGTAAAATATGTTGTATTTTTTATTTTGTCTATTCTGCTTATATGCCAAGTTTAAGGAATATCAAAAATTGTCAAGTTTTCACAACTTGGTCTAAAACACGTTTTTCTTCTATTAAAGCAATTCCACGTCGCCGCAACATCGATGTTGCCGACCCCCTCTGATTTCGATGAAATTTCATACACAGATAGCCAATGACAATAAAAAAATACCATTTCTTTGGAAAAATGAAATTTCGCTCTGTGGATGACACAGGGTTGGCGAAACATTAGTACTTTAGATTAAGAACTAATTAAACATCTTTTTTCTGGAAAAAAATGTGGTAAAAGTGAGGGTACCCTCAACAGCGCCATCTTTGAAAATATTTTTTAAGTTTGAGACAGTTTTAAAAAATTACATCAAAATTTATAAGGAATATCAATTACCTTTCTAATGAGCTATAAATGACTTAAATCGGTTTAGTCAATCGTTAGCAATCGATAGCCAAAAATACTAATGTTTCGCCAACCCGTAAAACTTTGCCGCCACCCTGTGTCATCACCAGAGCGAAATTTCATTTTTCAAAAGAAATGGTATTTTTATTTTGTCATTGGCTATCTGTGTATAAAATTTTATCGAAATCAAAGTGGGTCAGTCCAGATGCTAGAACAAATGCTGTTGCGGTGACGTGGAATTGCTCTATGAGTATCTAATACACCTGGCTTATTCACGGTGAAAAAATCAAAGTAATTTAAGCATGGAATATACCCTATTAAGCATAAAAAACCTAGATTTCTATTTGTGTAGAAAAAGAATACGATATATTTTTGGGCTCACAATCCCCTGTTTATTTAAAACTGCCATAATTTTATGTCATGTCATTTGATACAAGTACTGTGATTTCTTATAGTTTTAAAAGCTTTAGTTAGTTCTGGAAGCTTTTGGGAACCAAATTAGACAGAGAGAAAAAAAGCTCCTGAACTTGAAAATTTTATAACTTTAAGTTATGTCATTTGATTGTGATGAAGTGCATATCATAGAAAAAATTTGGACAAAGTTGAACATTGTGGAGTAGAGGGGTTACAGGAACAGTAAGATAAGGAAATATTATTCCAAATCGATCGCTAGTTAATTTCGACAAGTTATTAGGTATTTATTTGTATTTTCGTAAACATCCCTTAAATTATTATAATAAGAATGTTTGTTGAAATCAGAAATTTTTACCAAATATCTTCAACCGTAATAATTCTTCTGCATATAAGGATAACATTAAATTCTCTGAGTATATATATTTTTGTAAATCTCAAAATCTTATATAAATTTACATTGAAGGAAGAGAAAACGAAATTGCTTTAAGAATATCCCAAAAAAAAAATTATCAATAGAAAACAATAAGAATAAAACATGTGTACCCCAAAAGGCTTTAAGCTTGAAATTAGAATTTATTATTTTTAGATTTCCATTTTCGATGAATATTTTTTTTTTGTTTTTGTGGATATTCAGAGGATAAGTAAAAACATTCATCGGGTAATACTTATAAATAAATACATTCAGTTGTTATGTGTTGGGGACTTTCTTAGTTTTTGAAGATTTGAATATTAGAAATGTTACAGCTTCAGGATATTATCGATATTGTTTCTCTTTGTTATTATTAGATTATGAGAAATAGTGATAGACAAATTTTATTTTAGGTTTTTAACGATAAATCTTTATGGTGAAATAAGTAATTTTATCGATATTGTATATTTTTCTTATGATTATCGTTTAACATTATTTAAAATCACTTTTCTCTTCGTTTATTTTTATGATTGTAGAGCAAAAACTTGGTTTGTTGTTCTTTTATTTATTTGAACTATTCGTCGATGATGAGTTTAATAATATGACATGGATTGAACAAAGTCAGTTAACCAACTGTGATATAATGTTTTTTTTATCAATATTATATATTTTTAGAATTGTGTAAACAATAAACGAGCTCGATAAATTACTGATTTTTATATAAAAATTGTGAGACGCCATTTCGAAACAAAAATGTTGGTTTTGGAAAAATATAATTTTGAGACGTCTTTACTATTGTATCAAACTCAATTTCCACATAAAGTTGTGTGACCTTTAAATGAGTATTAGTTGTTCTAGAATCTAGACTGATGAAAGGCAAATAAACAAAATTGACCTTTGGTTATGTATTGATTATATTTGTGGTGTCAAGGGCATTTTATTCTCTTTCATTCTGTGCCGAGTCTCGTCATTAATAAAACAAAGAAGAGAGATAATTATTCTCATAGTCGGAATCGGTGAGAAAGGTCACTGAGAAAGCCATAATTTTAATTTTATTATTTCTTAATTTTATTTATTTTATAGGATAATTTCATCTAAATTTTGATTATAATATTGTACGTGTAACACAGTTTTATTTGATTTTAAAATTCAAATCCCATCCGGCTGGAAGGACCAAAATGCTTTGCTTAGTTTTAGGTTAACTGTATATGTGCTTGTATTAAACAGGCATTTGAAATCTACATGTTTTTTTGTAACAAAAAGAATTGTGTAATAGGGATTAAAAAAAGTGTCACATTAATTGGGTTCTACAATAGCATGTATTTTGAGATGTTGATGAACGAACGCTATTTGTGCAAGTATTGAAAAAAGCGTACAAAACGAGCTGTACATGATTTGCAAAAACAATTGTAAGGATCACGTGCAAAAATACTTACACCTAGCAGCGAACTTTATCCAAGAAAACTTTTCAAATTTTTTACCTGGTTCCCAATCGTTTTGAGATTTCGTACCCTTTATACTTAACCTGAAATAAATTCCAGTTGTCGGCGGTCAAAAACAAGGATATTATTGAACATTTGATGACGGCACCATTTCCGGTAGTATCCTGTTGTAAGAAAAAACATGTACAGATTTCATAACCTGGTTGTCTCACCAAGAAGTCTATGTTGCCTTTTGTATTGTTGATTTATAGTTGATACTGCGTTGAGTGGAGGTAGATTTTAATATAGAGGTCGGCAGCTAGTGGCGTTGAATTCTCCAGGAGATGAATATGTTGATACGAGATGTTGTATTCAATATAATGAGTTACTTTGAATGCGTTGATTAAGCTGTATCTTCATTATGATTTAACAATTATAATGTCCACGTAAAGTTAACACAAAAGGCAGCAGAAAAAATGTTGTTGTATCAACCAAATGATGAATTAAGTTTATTTCCAAAATCTTCAGGTGCAGTAGCGTCCACATTCACTAATGGTCTTGAACCATTATTAAGTAGCACGAATATAAATTAGATTCCCTCAAAACATAATAACATTTCAGAGTTTAATTGTATTTATACGAAATAGCTTATATACAAGTTACATAAAATTTGCCTTATTGTATTTATCAAATTGGCGAGGCGGTGCAATATAATTTATTAGAGAATTACATTTTTAATTTAACACGAAAAATAAGAACTTAAACAATTTGGAAAAAACAAAATCTGAATTATAAAAAAATATTTTTTGTTTTTTTAATAAATTTTAACGAAATCATCGCCTGCTAAATTTTAAAGTTTTTTGAGAAATGATTTTAGTTTTGATGTTCGCCACAGATTTAACATCGAAACAAAATTTTTTTTTGGTTTTCGTAGAAGTTTAATTAATAACTCATGTACACGTCATTAATAATACCTACAGTATTTCTCTTACTCAGTTTCATATTCCGTAATTGAAAACAAACCCAATCAACCGTAACTGATGAATTTTTGACATCAACTTCAATATTTCCAATTCCAAATTCGTAAAACTTTGTTTGTTTCTATTATTCAAATAGTTATTTTATTCGAAGGAAGAGTCAAAAAAAATATAATTAACAAAAGAAAAGATAAATTCAATTGAAAGAAAATCAATAAGGAGAAACAATCAAAATTTATTTGTATAAGTCCTAAGTTATACATAATTTCTCTTAAGCAAGCAACCTCGAACGAACAAATCTTGAAAATAACAATGAAAATATATATTCGGGAATCAAAGTTTTACAATTTATAAAACAACCAGTAAAAAAAAAATAAAACAACAATCGTGAAAATTTATGGGCACATCGAAAAAGTGAACAGTTATAGAATTTCCTTAAGAAAAAATTTGTTTTCGTTTTGTAATTTGATTGTTCCTCCTCCGTTCGAGAATGTAATTTAAACATGAATTTACTTTTGCCTTTTTTTTGTTGTTGAAAAAAATGAAAGAACTTAGCACAAAATATTTGCTTTCACATTTTTAAATAATTTTGTTGGTAGCAATTGGAAATCAAGAATTTGATAAATTGAACTTTCTTTTAGAATAAAAAAGTTTTTTAAGGAGTTTGAAAGAAAATTGGTTTGTACGTTTGTGCGAACTGTATAAGATGAAAAATTGAAGTGTTTTAACGTATATTTAATCTGATCGAAGATTTAATAATTTTATATATCCGTACAAGGATATATGTAAAAGAAATAACTAAAGCAAAAAATAAAAACAAAATGAGATAAAAGAATCACTGAGATCATTGTTCTATCATGGAACAGAACGGACAGTGTTTAACCATAAAACCATAATTTCAACGGAGATGCCAGGAAGTATTTCAGAGACAACCGCTTCGTAACAAGGTTATCATATAAGTGATAATTTCTTGTATGTTAATAAAGAGCAATAGTTCTCTTAATACACGAAAAATGCAAGTTTGAAAGAGCTTTTTTTAATCGTTGAATGAAATATATGTGGGTACTAAAAACAAACCAAAAATCTAACACAGTTAGACAACTTCAGGGAAATACAGATAAATTTGTAATTCATGACATTTATTGTTTTAGAAGTTTTATGTTGATTCCAAATTGAACCACCATTGCCTACTAGAAAAAGTGTAAAAACGGCGGATTTAAAAACGGAGTAGTCCATTTTTTCAAATTTAATTAAAACTGAATTAGGGCTCGTATACTCGGGTATTGGATAACCGGGTACCCGGGTATTTGACCTAAAACTTTACTACTCGAAAATCCGGGTAATAGCTTCGAGTACCCGGGTAATAAAAAAACAAAATTCTCATGACGCTCACTGTTGCTTTTGCTGATTTGTCCAAAAAATATATGTTGTATTGAAGTATTTTAGATATAAGTTCGTAAATCAGCTAAGGCAGTCAAATAGTTACGAAGCTTGTAAGTAAAAGGAGCGTTTTAGCGACCAATTGAACCAAAAAAGATTTATAAAATGAATGAATCTAGATTTTTTAGAAATACTTCTATCGCCTTAAAATGTAGATCCTTGAGAGATTCATGAGTAACATAAACTCCCACACAAACGACTACAGTTATTTTCCGATTGTTTAATTTATTTTATTTTTATAATTAAAATGTTTAAAAACAGTAAAAAAAATTATTTTAATGTATTACAAATAAATGTCAGTAAGAACTAACATTTTATCAAAGCACGTAGAAGTTCAGAAAGGCAAAAAATTAAAACTAATTTTAGATTGTAAAACACGGTGGAATACGCTCATTGCAGCAATAAATCAATTTTTTAAATTAAAAAATGCATTAATACTGCACTCGATGAGCTAGGCGCTGACAAAATGAACGAATGCGATTTAGAAATATTAAAAGAAATCTCATTTATTCTTGAACCGTTTATGCTAGCAGCACAAGAACTGAGTAAAGAAAACGTCACCTTTATAACAACTGAAGGTAAATTTTTACTCGTACTAAAAAAATAAACAAGATTGGTACACCTCTTTCTCGTGAACTATTTAAAAATTTGAAAAACGAAGTTGATGGACGTCGACAAAAGGATATAATAACATTATCATTGGAAACAATCAATAATGACTATACAATCGTGACTTAGGATGTTAATTAGAATAGAAATGTTCCCCATTCTATGAATTCACACAAAGTATTGTCTAGAAATTTAATGCAAAAAGAAAACAATCCCATTTAATGCAAAAAAAAAATGCCATATAATGTAAAAACATTTCCATAATAGGGAGTCTAATGACAGTGGAAAAAATTCAGCTTAAGTAAAAATAAATAAGTGATGAAGAAGTTTCAACTTTGAAATTGTCATCGCCTCAACGGCGTAATCGATAGCGTGTCTGCCCAAGGATTAGAGCCGAGCACTGACGAGGTAGGTTCGAATCCCAGCCAAAACACGAAAAATGTGAAGTGGAGCTTTTTTCTGAGAAAACTTCAAACCATACCTTTGAATTGAAAAAATTCCAATTACTTCTTTACTTACTTTAGTTTAATTGATCTCAAAAATCAAAAATTAATTATCATTATGTTTGCATCATGGTATTTTTCCAAAAGGCAATGAGTTGTTAAGCTACGCAACAAAAATTTCTACAAAGTAGATTGCTCATCAATTATTATTACGTCTATACTCGAATGAAAACAACATCAGAGTTGCAGATCAAAGCTCAAGCTCTTCTGATGGAGAGCGGGAACAAACATCAGTATATAATGAGCTGCAGCATTGTCTTGCATCATATATAACTAAAACCAAAGACAAAAGCGAAAATTTAAATGTTGAGCAATCCCTTCGATTTATGGTGACAAATGGGGGGATAAGCGAAACCAAATGTTAGATAATCTGTACGCTTCACTGCTTACTATAAATTCTACACATTAACGGCATGCGAACGGGTGTTTCCAGTAGCCAGTAATATAATAACCAAAATTCGCAGTTCGTTAGCTCCTTCCACACTCAACGGCTTAATATTTTTAAAATACTATTTTATAAACAAAAAGTTATAGTAAATGTTTTATTATTATAAAATTTAATTTCATTTAACGTTTAACATATTTTTAAGAATTAAATTAATTGAATTAAATACATAAATATAAATAGTAATTGAATTAAATATGTGCAAATGAACTATTGAAAATTTGTTTTGTTTTAATTATCCAAATACCCGGGTTACCCGGGTACCCGGGTATTTGAGTAAAATAACTACTCGATACCCGGGTACTTAATGTTCGAGTATTTTACGAGCCCTAAACTGAATCAACTATACATACTATTGTCACTTTTTTTATCACTGCCTATTTCAAAATAGAAGATTACACTCCACCCTAGGGTGATTTGAATTATTTCCAACTACCTGTTAGAAACATTTTACTGTTTCAAAAAATTCAAATACCGTTAGCATAAATACCAATTTTTTCTCATTTACTCGATTATGTATGTATGTACTTGTTGACCAGCAAAATTTTTGTTGATTGATCGGTCGGTTTCTATAGGATCACTTATTATCGTATTAATCTAAAACACACAAATCTAAAACTACCCTTAAATAAAAAAAAATATCAATTTATTAATAATAACTCTTATTCATAAATAAAACACGAATCTGTGCATAATAAAAGTAATAATAGAATCGGAAAAATAACAAGCAAATATTGATTTATCACCATATTGTCAAACCAATTTATAACCATTTTCATATATTCTAAGTAAATAACTATCATGTTACAGTAACATAAACATGGTTCAGCTTATATTTATTTTGTAATTTTATTTTATTATATTGAATTTCGATAGAATATAAAATTTGTTATTGATTGGCTAAAAAATATTGATAGACATATCAGAAAATATTTCACGTCGTTTTTTAAAAAAATTGAAAAATAATTTGATTTGATAGAAATTTATATTAATATTCGAAATCCGTCGCAATGAAGGGTTTGGTTGGTACAACATACCTACGCTGAGTACAAAGTCTGTTAGTAGAATTTAATTATTGATTGGGACAAATAAACTAATCGTATTCAATTAACTAATTAAATTTAATTTTATTCATGCGTTAAACAATTTATTTTTTGAAATCCCTTAAACACAAATAAAATATACAGAAATTACAAAATTGTGACTTAATTTAAATTATTATTTTGACTATACGTAAAAAACATTGAATCCACCAAGGAAATATAATTTTAAATTATCCATTAACAGAAATCGAAGTAACCCTTCCTTAACTTTACTTTACGAACCGTGTTATAGTTTCTTATGGTTATAAATATAAACAAATTTCAGAAGAAAAATATATAAAAAAATCGATTTGATTAAATTTATTACCGCACCCAAAATGAAAATAACAAAACCAAAAAATGAAACTGTGGAAAAACAAATTTTTGATTGATTTTCCATTGTTCAAACATGTGTGGGAGGGAGGTAAGCTACGCGATTTTTTGTTTTTTTTTCTTTTTATTGTCATTGTCCTAAAGGGAGTTATTATGGATATGTTTGTTTACATATATAATATTAATCTCATTAGCATATAAGGTTTATTGCAAAATTGATAAATAATGTTGATATTCGTGTTTCGACAATATTACAACAATATTTTAGCAAATGAGATTAACGAAAGAAAATTTTTATAAATATACGTTTTAATCTTGAACAAATACACTATGCTTAATAGTTTGTATATTGTTTTACTAAAGGTATCGATTATATTTTTTTTTCTATCTACAACGTAAATTAATCAAACAGATTTTCTTTACATAAAAACGCATTCATCATAAAAATTTATTTGATTAACTTCAATTTGAACAATGTTTACCGGGAATATAATATTTGTCACGATTGGCAATGATAAATCAATATAAATGTACGATGATTACTTTCGTTGTACAAACATTTTGTTTTAAATAGAAATTGAGTTGGAAAAATGATGAATATGATATCTTCTTGGTGTCATCTTGTATGTTGGTTTTTCTTCTTGTGTGAGATATTTTTACAAAATATGGGAAAATTAAGTCGACAATAATTGAAAAACTGTGCACTAAAAAATTCTAAAAAAAATATTGCAATGTTTCTAAATTAAGTGCTCCTTTAGATGACACGCCACTCGACTGGGTTTTAAATGGTTTTTTACCACTTCTCCATTTTTCAAAATGGTGGATTTAAAATTGTTATTATTAACTCTTTTGTAATTTAGTCTATTTTTCCTGGGTCATTTGAGTAAAATTTTATGCAATTGGAACAAGTGGCTTTTATATATGTTCAATCTATAAATCACATTAATGTCATGAGCAAGTTCACGAAGATTCAACAACGTTTTGACTTGACCCCTTTTAATTTTGATTATTTTTTGTTTATAGATAGGCTTTGATAAATAAAAAATACAAGTTCTCTTAGAAATTTTTTTTTTCGACCAGGGGTCTTCACAGGGTGCCCCTCAATTTTTTGTTATTTTGTGATGTGAGTGCATTTTGACGAGCGATTGTAGAAAAACTACTGAATCTATTTTCATAAATGATATGTCGTTGGATAGGTATTAGAGCAAAGTTTTTAAAAATGTACACTGTTAAGTTTTTGAAATAATTTTTAACGGTGTAACATAAGAAAAAAACGGTGTAATTGAAAAAAAGATGGCATAGCCATTTTTTTTTAAACTAAATTGAAGCTTATTTTATATCTAACCACTTGTGAAAGTTTGGGACTTGCATTATTTTTTGTTTTAAAGATAAAATTCGTTGTGCATATGACTGTCGGGAATCAGTTTTTTTTGTTCTGAAGGAAAATTATAAATATGGCGATTTTTAGATTCAGATTTTTTTTTATGTTAAATATCAAATATTTTAATATTCAATGAACTTTTTAAAAAGCAATTTCAGTCAAGATCAGCAAAATTTTGCGACATTTTGACTCGACCCTTTTTAATTTGGTTTATTTTTAGTTAATAGATAGCCTTTGATAAATGAAAAATACGACTTCAAGTAGAATTTTTTTTAAATACAATAATATAAAATATTATATTTTTAAATATTTTTATTTTTAAATTTGTTCTAATACCTATTCAACGACATATCATTTATGAAAATCGATTCAGTAGTTTTTCTTCAATCGCTCGTCAAAATGCACTCACATCACAAAATAACAAAAAATTGAGGGGCACCCTGTGAAGACCCCTGGTCGAAAAAAAAAATTCTAAGAGAACTTGTATTTTTTATTTATGAAAGACTATCCATAAACAAAAAATAATCAAAATTAAAAGGAGTCAAGTCAAAATTTCCCAAAAGTTTGCTGAACTTGCGTGAAATTGCTCTCATATTGTAAATTTATTTAAATTGGTTTTTGTTTTCGGTGCAACAGTTTTTCCTCAATATTTTCAAATTTCTCATATAAAAAAATATGAAGAGGCTGAAATCTCACAGCTCTGAGATATCAAGACTTCGGTCTGGGTTAAGGATTTTAATATAGTTTTCGGCAAAAAACTTTTATGAGGGCATGTTTTTAGTTTTAGGCAGCGATGCATACCAAACATAGCTTTTTGTTAAAGTACATGTATTTTTTATCTCTGTTTAGATATGTATTACAAAACTAACACTTAAAAATATTCCAAAAATTATTACAAAATCAAAGGTTAAAGCGTTTTTCAAAAACTCTAAAAATATTGCATAAATTATAACAAAATCAAAAATTGTAACTTTTTTCCAAAATTATAAAAATTATAATAAAATCAAAAATTTAAAATTATTCAAAATTCTAAAATTATTTCAAAAATTCATACAAAATCAAAAATTGAAAATTTTTCAAAATTCTGAAAATATATATAAAATTCAAAAATTCTATTTTTTTTTCAAAATTCTAAAATTATTCCAAAAATTAGAATAAAATCAAAAATTTAAACTTTTTCTAAATTTTGATAATGGGCCCGATTCAATAAAATCTTTTATCGAAAATTTCTTTTATTCTTTTATTTTTTGTATGAAATTTTATTTTCCCGTTTTAAAACTTCATACAAAAAATAAAAGAATAACAGAAATTTTCGATAAAAGATTTTACTGAATCGGGCCCAATATTCCAAAAATTCCTTAAAAAATTCAAAAATTTAAACTTTTTCCAAAATTCTAAAAATATTGCAAAAATTATAACATTATCAAAAATTGAAACTTTTTCCAAAATTATAATAAAATCAAAAATTTAAATTTTTCAAAATTCCAAAAATATTCCAAAAACTTACAAAATCAAAAATTGAAACTTTTTTCAAAATTCTAAAAATATATGTAAAATTCAAAAATTCTATTTCTTTTCAAAATTTTAAAAATATTCCAAAAATTAGAATAAAATCAAATATTTAAACTTTTTCCAAATTCCAATAATATTCCGAAAATTCTAAAAAAATTCAAAAATTCAAACTTTTTCCAAAACTAAAAATATTGCAAAAATTATAACAATATCCAAAATTGAAACTTTTTCCAAAATTCTAAAAATTATTTTAAATTCTTCAAAACTTTTTCAAAATTCCAAAAATATTTCAAAAACTATAACAAATTCAAAAATTTACGTACACAAACAGCTAATTTTTTTTCCAAAAAGTTATCTAAAAAAATAAATGAAATCATTTTTTTGACACACTCAACATTATTTTTTTGACTAACTTCTTCTTCTAATTCTCAATAATAATAATAAAAATATGGAGGGACTGAAATCTCACAGTTCTGAGATATCAAGACTTCGGTCTGGGTTAAGGGTTTTGATATAGTTTTCGGCAAAAAAATTGATCCGTTGGGGGCTGATATTGGCATCATAAAAAAGACTTTAATGGAGAGTCCATTAACCAGCAAGGAATTGGATTTAACAGTGCCTAGTCAACCAAGGAAAAAGTCGTATGCTATGCGACAAAACATTACTACGAACAACAACTCAAACATTGAAACTAAATCTTTAGCTGGTGAATCCAGGCAAGTTAGTGACATAGTGATTGGTTCAGCAACCCCCTCAATGAATGCACTAATTGCAGTGGTGCCACCAAAAAAATGGATATTCGAGTCTCGTTTATCTTCTGCTACATCCGATGAAGATTTTAAAAAGTACCTGACTGATGTTCAAATTCAGTTCATTGAATGTTTTAGGATTGAGTCCAAAAACCGTCAAGGTGAGAATCGTCCTTATGTTTCATATAAAATTGGAGTTACTGATGTGCAGCACTTCGAGAAACTTTTGTTACCGTACCGCTTTCCTGGCCTTCAGGTTTATTAATAAAGGAATTTATATTTTATCCAAGAGAAAAAAATTTTCCACGAATAAGTTCTCAAGCAACGGTAAAATAGTGAACGCTAATCAAACTCAACATCTATCATATATGTCATCTATAAACTCTAATAGTTTTAATGTTAAGTCAACTTTCATCAAATTATATTATCAAAACTCAAGAGGCTTGAAAACTAAATTAAACGAATTTAAATTAGCGGTTCGACTAAGTAATTTCGATCCGGTTTGCTTAACTGAAACATGGTGGTTAAATGATACTATTAATTCAAATGAAGCATGCGATGAAAGATATGTGGTTGTGAGAAAGTAGAAACCTGCAATTGACTAACAAAATTGATGGTGGAGGAGCACTTATTGCATTGAACAAAAAAATTGAATTTTCTGCACTACCTTCTCTGGATTCTTTTGCTTTTGATGGTGTTTGGATCAAAAACGGTCTGTTGAATGGGTCTTATTTATTCATTTGTAATATTTATCTTAGTTGTGGTACGCCTTTTGATGAGTTCAAGCGGTTTTTGGACCATTTGTCAAGCTTAAGATATACCTCTGGTGAAAATTCACAGTTTGTAGTGCTTGGTGATTTTCACCTATCATGCATCGACTGGTTAATGAATAATCCTAAATATATAACTACAGGACGTTTTGAAGGTCGATTGTCTGAGTGAGTATTGTCTGAGTCAAAAAATTTCAAAATAAATTGTTAGATCTAATTTTTACCAATCTTCCTATCTTAAATTATGATGTCAGCAGAAGTATTACAGCTGTTTCTAAAATCGATCGATATCATCCTTCGTTGAGTGTTCGCCTTAATTCCTTAATTCAATTAAACCTAAAACTCAATCTTTCTTCTCGTTTCCTTCAATTAACCTAAGTAAAGTGGAGTATGAGCTGGTTACATATAGCTTAAATCTAGTGGATGGGAAATTATATTTTGATGGTTCACCGGTTAACATTGCAGTTGACTTGTTCTATGACAAGCTTATTGCAATCGTTAAACCATATATTACAACAGTTAAACCATCAATTAAAATATATCCCTGCTGGTATTCTCAGTCCTTGATATCCCTTATTAAAAAAAAGGAAAAAAAAATTAAAATTCTTTAAAAAATCTAAAACTATTCCAAAATTCTTACAAAATCATAAATTGAAACTTTTTTCAAAATTCCAATAATATTTCAAAAATTAGAATAAAATCAAATATTTAAACTTTTTCTGAATTCCAATAATATTCCAAAAATTCTTAAAATTCAAACTTTTTCCAAAATTCTTAAAATATTACAAAATCAAAAATACAAACTAAAGGGTGTCTCAATAAGAGTGCACTTTTTAAATTTAGAATCATTTTTTTTCGTACAAGTGGCAACTCTGAAATTTGACAGCTGTCACCTATGTTTATTCCGATTATTAAAAATGGAGCACTTTTCGAAAGAACAACGCGTTATAATTGTGAAAACGCATTACAAAAATGACAATTACAAAAGCGACTGTGAACGGCATTCGTTACAGGAATATGATAACGGAGTTCTTGTTGCCTCAACTGGACGGCATGGATCTGGACAACATGTGGTTTCAGCAGGACGAGGCCACCAGCCACACCGCGAATGAAACAATCTACTTATTGCAACTGGCCACCAAGATCCTGCGATTTAACACCGTGCGATTTAACGCCATGCGATTTTTTTCTTTGGGGTTTTGTGAAATCTCGGGTTTAAGCGAATAAACCAGAAACAATTCCTGAGCTCAAATCAGAGATCCAACGCGTCATCGGTGAGATACAGCCACATCTATGTGTAAAAGTTATGGGAAATTTCATGAAAAGAGTAATGGCCTGTCATCAGAGTCATGGCCCCCATTTGCTGGATATTTTATTCCATACTTAATCGGAACGTCTCTTCTTTACAATCCAATAAAAATATCACAACTCTTTCAAAAACTATAACAAATTCAAAAATTTCCATTCCATTTACGTCATAAAAACAACTAAATTTTTTTTCCGAAAAATTGGCTTAAAAAATAAATGAAATCATTTTTTGACACACTTGACATATTTTTTGACAAACTTATAATGCCATAATTGTCTATAATAATAATAAAATTTCATGTCATACAAATAATTAATTTTATTTTTTCCAAGAAATTGGGTAAAAAAATAAATAAAAATCTTTCTTTTGACACACTTGACAACATTTTTTGACAAACTTATAATGCAATAATATAGTTTTTGTTATCACATACCAATCCCAACCATCAAGATTTCTCCGCATTCTTTGTTCCTACTAAAAATGAACGTTTTTTAAGCAAAAATATGCATATTTCCTTGTTTTGACACACTTGATGATTTTTTGACACACTTCCGGTACAGTTATCGACAACACCGTCCTTTCGGCTCTTACCATTGAGTGTACCTATTTCTAGAAACAAAAATTTTTCAATTTCAAATCCCTTCAGCCGTTTTCTAGATTTTGTCGGTTGTGACGGCCGGACGGCCGACAGCCAGACATACATTTTTTCTTTGCTTATTTAGAATCAGTAGGTCCTGAAACGTCGAGAAATGCCCAAAAAAGTCGGGGTATGAATTTCACTTTTAGCTCATGAATGTAAAACTTAGGTCTTTCAGACTGAAGTAAAATCTTTCTTTTAACACACTTGACAACATTTTTTTGACAAACTTATAAGGCCATAGTTCTCAATAATAATAATAAAATTTCATGTCATACAAATAATTAATTTTATTTTTTTCCAAAAAATTGGGTAAATAAATAAATAAAAATCTTTCTTTTGACACACTTGACAACATTTTTTTGACAAACTTATAATGCAATAATCTAGTTTTTGATCTCACATACCAATTCCGACCATCCAGATTTCTCCACATTCTTTGTTCCTAGTCATTATCACTTAAAATGAACGTTTTTAAGCAAAAAATATGCATGTTTCCTTATTTTGACACACTTTTGATACACTTGACAATTTTTTGACACACTTTCGGTACAGTTATCGAACACATCGTACTTTCGGCTCTTACCATTAAGTGTACTGACCATTTTTAGAAAAACTAAAATTCTTGAAATCCCTTCAGCCGTTTTCTAGATTTCGTCGGTTGTGACGGCCAGACGGACGGCCGGCAGACAGACATAGTTTTTTTTGCTTATTTAGAATCAGTAGGTCTTAAAACGTCGAGAAATGCCAAAAAAGTGGGGGTAAGAATATCACTTTTAGGTCATGAATAGCTCATTAGGTCTTTCAAAACGAAGTAATTTCAAATGCGAATGTTATTTTTCAACCGTTGATGGTTTCAGGAATCGGGCATGGATATTGTTGGCGAAACTAGCCTGGCAGAAAAACTATTATTTTTCAAAATTATTTTGTTAACATATAAATCTGGATCAAAGATCAAACATTCTGTTAGCTTTTCGAAGCGCAACTGTTAACCTCATTAATAATAAAAGTTAATTGATAAAAAAAAAGTAAAATAAAGATTAGTTCTAAAATATAGCTCTTACCATTAATTTACGGCAAAATAAAATTGAAACGTTTCCTTTTAGCGAAAGATATAAGAAATTAAATTATGAAGACATTACATTTTATGAGTGATGTTAACATTTATCACCAAACGTGTCATTGTCGTAATATTTTTACTCAAAAATTATCCAAAAATATTTGGTTAGTTGTATTTTTTATTATGACTATTTACTCGTGTTGTTTTTATTGTTTTAACCACAAACCATAAGAACTGTTTTGTTTTCTGACAAAACAAAAAACATGAATTAATAATACAAGTAGATGGAACAAATTTTACGTTTTCATGGGAAAATGGATAGCTGGTAACAAAAATTTGTTTTATTTTTATGAAATAAATGTATGAGATTTAAGGATGACATAGATTGATTTGCAGTACTTAGAGAATGGTTTCACTTTGGATTTATGTTAAGGTTTTTTTTTCTAATTACTTTTGTGTCGTTATCAAAAATGTCATTGGTACTCGTCAACATACTTTATGACAGTTTTTTGGATCACGTTTCCGAATGATGTTAGATTAACAGAAACAAACTTGCAAGTGGTGGAGAATAGTATTTTTAACTAACGTTCTATTCTGATTCTATACTGTGAAAAATTTTAAATTCATCAGTCAATGACACATAATCCATGACCTATAATTAATTTCATCAAAGTCTTGAATATAAGAAAACTAAATGTGAATCATATACATATTCATATTAAAAATAATTAAATATTTCATAAATAAGATTTCTATCTCATCGTTTATTCTTAGCACAAACACTTTAATTTAATTTTCAATTATTGTGAGATATGTGAGATAAAGAAAATAACAACAACAAAAGTAAAACAATATACCAGCATAAAAAACGAAATTTTAATTATTCGATATTACTCGATAGACGACTCACTGTAATAAAGATATACATCCTATGGTTATTTGCTTTTATTTTAACAAAACAAAAAAAATTTTTAAAATGTAATGGGGCAATTTTAATTTTATATTAAAATTATAGTAAACAGTTCTACAGTTATGATACAATTTCTTAAGGTTAAATAGATTGAACCTCACGGCAAAAATAATATATATTAAAAATCCGGTTACAAAATATTGAAGAATATTGGGCAATTAACATCATATCTCTCGCTTACATAGCTTGTAGAAAAAAGCAATATGTTATTTGTAAAAACGATTAAATTATAAAAACTTTTCTTGTTTCTTAGAACTTATGATACATCAAATAATTATTTTTGATTTTTAAGTAATAATTCAGATTTTACTGGTGCGTTTAAATATGACCCCATTCACTCCCATTTCAGTGCGATAGTTTTATTCTCTGTTTGCGTTGTAACGACTGGCGAGATAGAGTTTATTTTGATCTGGAGTTTTGGCTGTAGATTAAAACAAACTACTTTTTATTTTGATCGGAAAGCTGTTGAGTTTTAGCTTGTCTTAGTGACTTCCAAGCTTAGTTAACGTTCTGTGCAGAGAGCTGACTTTCATAATAGGTATCGTTGCATCATTGTTTGGTTTTTTGCAATTCGCAAAAAAATATTCAGAGAAACGCCAGTTCTTTGACCATTTGAGGAGTTTTGTATTCAGAAATGGTCAACTCTTTTTCCTGTTGGTATTGTTGGTATTGTTGCGATCTAAGAAATAAATTTCTTTTAGACCGTTGTTCTAGAAATATCCTATGAGTTTGAAGTTTTCGTGTGAGGAGGTCCTTTAGAATGGTGTGGATGAGTCGCTTAAACGTTTGACCAGTGTTTTTCTAAAATCCGTTCAATTTGATAAGATTTACTGTTTAGTTACTATCCATCAACACCTAAGATCGTATATTGTTATATAACACTTGTCTTAAAAATTTTTTTGTGTGGTTTTGACAGATGTTTTAATTCCTGAAAGGATTTAGCATTATTATAATATTTAGAATTATTATTATGAATTGATAGATAAACATGTGATGCTTTATACTATAACTATATTTACCCTTCAGTAAACTCATTTCTCTAAAGAAATAAATTTTGTCTGATATTTCCTTTACTGTATGTTAACACATAATATGAATTTTTTTACAGCATTCACATGCGAAGAAACATTATTATACTTCATTTGTAACACTCAAAACGCCATTTCTATATTCATATATTTTAGTATGATACGAAAATAAATGTTCTGTAAAAATTATTATTTTCCCATCTAACTTTATTTCTAGGAACACAAGAAGTTAAATCCAACAAGAAAAAAACATAGAAAATAAGTTTATATCCCAAGATACTTTTGTCAGTTTCTTCACACAATTTATTTATCTTCTCGTTGAACGGCTGTTGTTGCTGGTGTTAACCCCTCCTAAATCGTATTTCTTTTATTTAATAAAAAATAAATTATTACGTTTATTAAAGGTATATTTATTATTATACGTAAAGTGAAAAATATAATTAATTAAAAATAACGATGAAATTATCCTTTTACTATGTATTTACAGTATATTTAAAGGACTTACACAAACTTAATGGTTTAAAATAAAACACTTTGTTATTTAAATCGCACCCATGACACCTATTCAAAGTAAAATATTTAAATTGCATTTATTTAGGGTTTGGATAGCTCGGGGTGTGTAACTCATAAGCAATTTCTCTTAAAAAATATAAATGTTAAAAATATTAATAGTTAATAGCTTTTGGAAAAATCATCTTGAACGTTATTATCTATTTTCTAAAAATAAGAACAAATTTATAGCTATTTATGTACCTAGGGCGTTATGTAGGTTATTGCGCCCGGAAAGCGACGTAATCTAGCCCGAGGGCCTCTGGCCCGAGGGATGGATGTCGCTTGATGGGCGTAATACCCAGTAACGCCAGTGGTGCATACAAGATTTTATGCTTCACTTAATAAGCTCAAAACTAAGAAAGAATTTAATTTGTTAGTCTATATTGATATGCAAAAAAATACAAATGTATCATAGTATGCCAAGAAAATAACTATTTTGATGTTTAAAATAAAAATTTTGTTGTTTATACGTTGCTAAGTAAACAAATTCTTCTAAATTTTGTAGCGTATGACAAAAACATTGTATGACGTTTAAAATAATTTGATAGTTTTGGAAAACTATATAAACATTTAAAAACTAAAATGTTGCTAAACATTTTTAAACAAATGTAAAAATCTTTTACTAGCTTACATTGAATAAGAATTATTTACATTTTGTAGACAAAACTACAGTAAAAATAATTTTATTTAATTTTTTAGCGTCTTAATAGCGGGCGTTATGAATTCATAATGCCCTCTCATAACGCCCCGGTTTTTATGAATGTGTTTATATATCGCGTATCCAAGACGTTATAACAAATTTATATCATCGTGAAGCATAAATGAATCAAAAAAGCTCACTAAGAAATAAAGTCTTAGCTTTTTTATATGCCGTTGTTGAGGTACAACATTTTAACGTCAGAGAGTAAATTATGATTTCAGTGTGGGAACAGATATAAAAAATGTCTGTGACTTTTTTGTTTGAATTTGAAGCGCCCCAATTTGTTCAAGAAACAGACAGATTTACCTATTTAAGTGACAAATCGAAAGTATATCTGTAAAATTATTGACACGCATGCTAAAAATTTATATGAACCGAGTTTTATTCAAATCGAAACACTGCTGTTCGAGAAACCTCCCTACTCGTGATCTAATTTTTTCGAAATCAAATTCGTGCAATCTCATGGTGCATGTGGTGGAGTAGACAGTGGTTTACCCATCATTATAACATAAGCGATTAACAATTTCAACCTTTAGATTGTTGAAAATTTCCACGATCGATCGATTTAATATATTTTGGCCTACAATTTTAATCCTTCAAGCCGTATATAGTACATTGCAAAATTCTTTAGAAAATAGTAAGTTTTCTTAAGCTAAGCTTCCTACTAAGTTACCGTCCCATAAACAGACAGAGTGGTACAGTTAGCTGCAACTAATGTAAAGGTTGCTTCGAGAGGAAGTTCTAGAGCTCGACGTATGTTGGAAATATTGATTTGATAATTGTTGGCTAATGCCTGATGTTTGAAGTTTCAGTAGTTTGTTTTAGAGTTCTTCATTTTGGAATTGCTTTTGCAACTAGGAGGCATCGGGATTTATTTTTGCTGAATTACGAATATTATTCCCTAAATGTGCATAGGTTGTGTTATTTAATAAAATATTGTGTCTAATAATTTGGATAAGCGTTTATAACCCGAATTCAAGTATTGATTTTTCCTAACCGATTTATATTAGTTATATGCGGGGATATAAATGATCAAAGATACAGATTGTACGATGAGATTTCTAACTTTTTGGGTTAAATACAACTAAACGATCCTGTAACAAGCGTTGTAATATTTGTTGGATTAAATTTATATGTGGTTATATGATAATATGAGAAATATGTGATGTTTTGAGCCTGGATTCATTATGTTTTTCAAGCGATATATATAAGAGCAATTTCACGAAGATTCAACAACGTTTTGACTTAACCCCTTTTAATTTTGATTATTTTTTGTTTATAGATAGTCTTTGATAAATCAAAAATACTAGTTCTCTTAGAATTTTTTTTTTTCGACCAGGGGTCTTAACAGGGTGCCCCCTCAATTTTTTGTTATTTTGTGATGTGAGTGCATTTTGACGAGCGATTGTAGAAAACTACTCAATCGATTTTCATAAATGATATGTCGTTGGATAGGTATTAGAACAAAGTTTTTAAAAATGTACACTGTTAATTTTTTGAAATAATTTTTAACGGTGTAACATAAGAAAAAAACGGTGTATTTGAAGAAAAGATGACACAGCCTCTTTTTTTTTTAAACTAAATTGAAGCTTATTTTATATCTAACCACTTGTGAAAGTTTAGGAAACGCGTTATTTTTTGTTTTAAATATAAAATTCGTTGTGCATATGACTGTCGGGAATCAGTTTATTTTGTTCTGTTCTAAGAGATTTTTTTTATGTTAAATATCAAATATTTTATTATTAGATGAACTTTTTAAAATATTTTAAAAATTATATATGTAGTACAATAAATAAAATAAATACAATTGTTAAAATGATTTACTTATTTTACAAACAGAAGTTTCTTTTGAATAGGAAAACACTTCTGCAATTATTTTCTTTTTATTAGATGCCATAAAAAAATGAAATGTTTATTTACCGCTTTAAGTAATCACTTGTCGCTCTTATAAAAAATAATTTGACAGTCTCGACTGCAAACAAAAAAGCCGTATAAATAACTAAATCTACTTAGGAGCTTTTGACTGGAGAAGTATTATGTTCGTATTATGTTATTATGGAATCATAAAGTAAAAGATTGTATTTTAACAATAAATTACAAATATTTTATTATTGAATAAACTTTTTAAAATACCATACAAATTATATATGTAGGTTAAAGAAAATAAATATAGTTATTAAAAATTATTAACTTATTTTATATTTAAAAGCTTCTTTTGAGTTGGAAAACATTTTTGCATTTATTGTCTTAGTATTTAATGGTACAAGGAATGAAATTTTTGAGTTCCACTTATAGTAATCGCATTTTTATATCGACTTTGTAATTTTTTTTTATTAATTGATACTCATTTTGATCGGCGTGTCCAAAGTGAATGGTAGATTCCCATTTTAAAGCCCATTCGAAAAGTTTTTTTGGTGTATCACTAATATCTTTGCCCGCCATACTATAACGGTGTGCAGCACGCTTCAGTGTACCACCATTTCCATCACAAGGGACCTTTCTATGGCTGGTAGCATGATGGCATTTTCATCAACCTAAAAGTTTTTTTATGGTGGCATAAGCTAATTAGGTTATGTTTATTTTTGTATTGAGAAGGTGCACTGTTATTTTCGTAATATTAGAATTTATATGCGTTTTGATGAATTCAATAAGTTTTGTAATGAAAAGATGGACTGTAGTACTGTTGTGATCGTTTATATCCGAAATGAGTATAAAACTTCGGTGCTGTATATATTCATTTGCGGCACTTTTAAAATAAATGACAAATGGATGAATAGCAACTTGTGAATTATTATACTAATAGCTTTGAACCGCATCCTGAATTATGAAGCCGTAGTTTTCAGAAAAATCCCCTTGAACGAAGCACTCTCCTGCTTCTAATTTTTTTTCCTCAATGAATGTAGATTGCTGTTTTGCTATAAAGTTGTGTGGTATCAAAATTTGTAAACGGTAAACAAAATTTTTCATAGATTCTTCTACAGTTTCTATTAAAGCATCCAAATTGCATCAATCAGTGGTATTCCATTGTTGATATTTGACTTGAAGAATTCCTTTAACGTCAAAATCTTTTAGTAATTTTTCTGCCAGTTGTTGAAGTTTTTTTGAACATTTATTGCACTTCAAAGTATGACAATCTTTTGTTAAATCACCACATGAAACAAAGTCAATTAATGTTTTATAATTCTGGAAAGCAGCATCAGTAATCCAAGACATCTTAGAGTGTTGAATCACTAGTTTCATATTTTGATGTATGGTACACACCCACACATTATGAACTTCTTGGGATAATTTTATACATTCTTGTAGTTGAAGGGACGTGAATTTAGTAAATCCTATTTTCACATCAGGAAACTTATTTTTAAACTCCACATAAGCTTCATTTAATGTACATAGCAATAAGCGCTTTTGTGGATTTATGCTGAAATTGCTCATATTTTCTTTATTGTACATATATAATTTTTATAATATTTTAAAAAGTTCATTTAATAATAAAATATTTGATATTTAACATTAAAAAAAATCTCTTAGTTTATAACGCCATTTTTATAATTTTCCTTCAGACTTAAAAGCTGATTCCCGACAGTCATATGCACAACGAATTTTATTTTTAAAACAAAAAATAATGCGTGTCCTAAACTTTCACAAGTGGTTAGATATAAAATAAGCTTCAATTTAGTTTAATAAAAAAAGAGGCTGTGTCATCTTTTCTTTAATTACACCGTTTTTTTCTTATGTTACACCGTTAAAAATTTTTTTAAAAAATTAACAGTGTACATTTTAAAAAAAATTGTTCTAATACCTATTCAACGACATATAATTTATGAAAATCGATTGAGTAGTTTTTCTACAATCGCTCGTCAAAATGCACTCACATCACAAAATAACAAAATATTGAGGGGCACCCTGTGAAGACCCCTGGTCGCAAAAAAATTCTAAGAGAACTTGTATTTTTTATTTATGAAAGACTATCTATAAACAAAAAATAATCAAAATTTAAAGGGGTCAAGTCAAAATTTCCCAAAAATTTGCTGAACTTGTGTGAAATTGCTCATATATAAATATATATATATATATATATATATATATATATATATATATATATATATATATATATATACATATATATATATATATATATATATATATATATATATATATATATATATATATATATATATATATATATATATATATATATATATATATATATATATATATATATATATATATATTTATATATATATATATATATATATATATATATATATATATATATATATATATATATATATATATATATATATATATATATATATATATATATATATATATATATTTATATATATATATATATATATATATATATATATATATATATATATATATATATATATATATATATATATATATATATAAATAATACTCTGTAAGCTTGATCCTAATTGATCCCGATTTACCACTTTTATTTAAAACAACATAAGCTTGAACTTTTTCCTTTTCCAAATGGTTCAACAAACGTCATCTTAAAAAAGCAATTTAAATTATTTCCCTAGTGACATTAAATAAAAAATAAATCTGTTCCTTGAACATTCAAATATGACCAAAAGTTTTGTGTTCAAGATTTTTTTTTATTATTAATTATTTCCTTGTTTTAAATTAACTTTCATCCTTTTCAATTAAGCTGACTGTACGAAATAATATGAATATAAAAAGGAAAATAAAATATCATAAACTAATTTTGGTAAGATATTAGCCACAATAGAATGGTTAAAAACACAAATTCGTTTTCTCTTCTAATTTCTTAAATGTCCTAATTTGTAGATGATTTAATATCTTAATTAATTTTATTCAAACGGTTTTTTTTATTAACGCAGTAAAATGAAGATAATTTTTCATACTAAATTAATGTAATTGGTGACAGAATAATTAGCAAAATTATTCAAATTTTATCATTGGTGGATCTATTATAATTTGATACTATAATTTTATATAATATTTTGGGGATGCTTGTTTAGATTGAAAACCCTATTTGCATTAATAGTAATTTGTAAATGAAATTTGAATAATGTTAAATTTTGAATTTACTTCAATAATCTGTATTCTGCAATCATTGTTTGCAAATTATAAGATTGAGAAAAAAAGATGATTGGAATAAGTTTATCACAAAGTATCGTTGTTTTGTTAGTACGACATTTTTTTCAAAATAAAATTGTTGTGTTTGTAATAACAATAAAAAAGGTAAAAAGCAAATTTTCTAATGCTGGTGTTTATATTTATTTTTCTAATAAAAAAAATCTTCTCTAAAAATTCACATCTGAATGATTTATCTGCAGATACGAATTTCTGATTTAAGTTCGAGTGTTACCCATGTCTTTCGCTTTAAAAGATAAAACTTACGTTGATAAACGCAAAATCTAGACTCATAAATATAAACTCATCAACCTGACCTAGTTTCATTTTATTACATTATCTGCTTGTTTCGTTGTATCGAAATTTTATTATTTGTATTTTATTACAAATCACTTTTCCATATTCTAATAAAATTGTTTTCCCGTGTTAAGACAACCGAAAATATAAAATAAAATCAAAAGAGAAAAACTTATTATATTAAGCGTTTTCGTTTACTACCGTATATTGGGTTTTTAAGTATATTAAAATTGAATTTCCAATATTGTTTTCTTAACAACATTTTGTTGTTTGTTTTACGATTGAATAAATGGATTTCGATTTTATTTCCCAAATTCCAACAGTTATAGATTTAGTGAGGAATATTGTGTAACAAATTTTTATTTGTAGATCATATTACTGATATACACAGTTGGCCAATCTGATTCATTCTAAAAAACATTTTGAACATAATAAGAATAAAGTTTGATATTGTTTCAAAACACAATTTTGTCGTACATAGTCATGATGGTGAATGATTTGCGGTTGGAAATCCTACAAACAGTAAATCTTTTCAATTGCCTAAAAGTAAAGATTAAAACTAGGTTGTTGGATTTATTCAAATGAAAATCGTATTCAGGGGTCAAAGTATAAGCCCATCGAGATATTTATTGTGCCAGTATTAGTTTAAGATTTGTATCCTGGGATTGATTCTTGTTTGATACCATTCTACTTTCACCACCCGTAGATGTTGTGGGGTCACTTACGATCGACCATTCCTTCCAAAAAAAAAATAAACAGGATCGTTATTCTGATTCTTTCGTCTCTCTCTAAGATGGTTTTCGGAACATATAATAGACGTTTCTTATGCAGATTGTATGAAGCAGCGTCTGCAAGTTTTTGCAAAAAATAAGTTGGATAAGGACTTAGCTTCTTACAAAAAGGGTGTTCTTATTATTTTTGTCGTATTTATAAATTTAACCAGATTTTACTGTAGTTACCAATTGTTCCATTCCATTAACTACAAAAATTTAATATCACTATGCAGGCAATGGCACATATATTATGTGACCATTATTTGAATATCAAATTGGAAATAAATTTGAATATTGAATAAACGAATCAATACAAAATCCCGTAAAAATAAATATTTTTTTGTTTCTCAATCCAAAAATGATATACAAGAAAAACATAAATTAACATAAAAACTTGTAAAAATGGTGTCAAAATTATGCAAGATATGTATAAAATTTATCTGAACAATCATAATTTTGCAAGAAAATAAACCAAAAACGAAGAAAACAACAAATGTTATTCCCACAGAAGATGGAAAAATGGAATGGAATAAAAATACCAAGTTACTTGATTTATGGGAATACAATAAGATAAACACAGACATACATTATAATAAATATAAATTAAAACATATATGTAGAAACAGTAAATCGTATCTGAAATTAATATTTAAGCCATAAAATATCAAAAGTCAGTCCGTCGAATCCATATCAAGGACTTGCTTAAAAATGATCACATTTCACACTCAAAAAAGTAATTATGATTATTTATTGAAAAAAAATAAAATACTTAATCAGAAAAACAAATTAAATTCATCTTTACAGAAAGTAACAAGTTTCGATTTATATCCAAACATTTCAAGAACATAAATCTTTCTTAAGATATTAAATGGCAATAATTGCTCTAACGTTTAACATCCATTTATGGGCGGGATAGGGAAAATAAATTGTTTTTATGTGTTAAGGGATAGACCAATCTTTTTTACATAAAATTAATTTTATTTACTTCATATGTGGCACACCAATGCTAGATGGTTGTTATTTTTGCAGACATCATATAAATCTCAAAACCAGTTCAATTAATCCCGTTTATGGTCTAATCAATCTAACATCTGATTTGCAACCATCCATCCATCTTACCCTAAATAGTGCCCATTTAATATATAATTTATCTAAATAATTCGCAACTTTAATTTGGTTCAATTAAATGGAAATAAATTTATTAATTAAAATGTATTCAAAAACTGAAGAGCAAAAGAAGAAAAAATATTAAATGAGAAACACAATCAAGAAATGGTTTTGTTGTTTTTGTTTTCTTCACTACTAAGGTCAGATGTTATTTGTATTAATTAAAACTAAAGAAAATAAATGGAAATTTCTTGGAAATTATTTAGAGTAAATGGTATGTATGATATACATTATTATTTTCAGAGATCATAAAAATTAAACACGTGTTATTAGTTCAGTCATGTTAATAAAAAAGGACAATAGGGATGATTTACAGTTTAAGCTTTCGAATTCTTTAAAAGCGAGCAAAATGTTTTGATTATTTCGTTCATGCAGTAAACTAAATGTTATAATCTGTTTCATTTCGAAATTTATAAAAAATGAGTTTCGATAAAAAATGTGTTTTCTTGAAGGCCTCACACCGCAGCCCGGTAAAACAAACAAAAACAACTTTTATTATTCTTAACGTTTATTTTTTTAAATGTTTTAATCGATAAATTATTAGGTACAATATTTGTGTGACAGAAATAACTTTGTTTTACTTCATGGCAGTTTTCACTTCACCCATCATTCACTGAAAGAAACAACTCGTTCACCACAACCTCAATTTGTGCCAACCAAATATTTATGTCACATTAACTTCTAAATTCAGTTGTCCTATCCGCTTCTATTGGTTAATAAATTGGTATAAAAATTTTAAAAATTAATTACTTCAACCGAACTAAAAATACTTTATAATTGTTAGAACAGAATATTTCGTTCCAGTTTAGTATAGTATAACTTTACTTATAATTTAATTTCGACCAACTGTTTGGAGTTTCTATTGTCAAAAATAGGATGACAAAAAAGTTACAACAAAACTTAAAAAATGCAATTATTTTGGCTCATCAAAATTTTTTTCACTTATTTATACACAAACATTTGTTTTTCTGATTAACTAATTAATCTATAATAATAAAACAAAGTGTTTGTCTGTCTGCGTGCGCTCTCCAGCGAAATTTGTAGCACACAAGAGTTTGAAATTTTGCCAGGAGAAGGCCATTAACAGGTATAATGCACCTCGGAGCCGAAATTTTAAAATTTAATTTAGTTTTTAATTTTTTAATTCTAATTTTCCTAATGGTTTGCCTAAATGTATATTATATTTTATACTTGGCTTTTTATTCAATTTTCACTCAGTTATCTTTCATCGATTTTCTTTCCGCAAAACAGAATTACCATTCAAATGGAAAATTAAAGTATATTGTGACAAACAAATTCATTTAGATGAAAATTATATACATTTATATATTTATTATATACATACATGATACAATTATATGCATCCAACATTACGTTGCAACAAATATTTCTAATTTACAACAAACATGTTCTTGGTTTTGTGTATATTCATGTGTAATACATATTTCATTTGGTTTATATATATGTTATATATGTTCAAAATATATAAAATGGGCGTTTCTTTTCCTCTTTTTAGAAACATTGATGCAGCAAGTTTTTGCAATAGAACCTTTGTATTGAAGAAAAGGATTATGAACAATGATATCAAAGCTACAGGTTGCAAGTGTTTTACTTATTAAGGCAAGTATGCCTCCCCATTCATTTCAAAAACACACAAAGCACATGCATCATGTAGGTTATTTGAAGAAATCGGTAAAATATATTTTATAGATTAGTATATAAGTCTGGATTTTTAAATGATATTATTCTTATTATTATTTTTATATTATTGGACCAGGGTAGAAGCCTTTAGAAATAATAAAAAGTGAAAAAAATAATGGTAGGATGAAACGCATTAGAAAAGGAGGAGAATATTATAAAAATGAAAGTTAAAATAATTTACGGGCGATCTGAGGTCGGGAAGGGGAAGGGGTGAGTTTTTAAGGGTTAAAAACGGTTTATCTCGATTTCTGGCAAAACTAAAAGTCCTATGGAAAAAAGTTAAATAGCAAAGTTGTAGGTAATAAAAAGATCTAAAACCTTTTTATGTCCCAAATACGCTGTAATTTATTTGATTTGAAATATTTATTTTTTCACCTTATTTTGAATTAATATCGAAAAAGCACCCTAATTTTCAATCGAAAATTCACCCGTCAAAATATCAGCTTTTTTCAAAAAGGTATGCAAGAAAGGTATGCTTTCTGTTCGTTGAAAAAATTGAATTGAATTGAAAAAATAAATATTTCAAATCAAATAAACTACAGCGTATTTGGAACATAAAAAGGTAAGTTTTCAAAAAATTTCGTGAAAAAAAATTTTTTTGTAAAAGATAAAAATAAAAAACCAAAAACATGGTTTTTTGAATTTTTCACATAAATTTTGAGGTTATGTGAAAAAAGTGTCCATACAAAAGTTTTAGATCTTTGTATTACCTACAACTTTGCCATATAACTTTTTTCCATAAGACTCTTAGTTTTGCCGGAAATCGAGATAAACCGTATTTTACCCTTAAAAACTCACCCCTTCCCCTTCCCGACCTCAGGTCGCCCGTAAATTATTTTTCCTTTCATTTTTATAACATTCTCTTCCTTTTCTAATGCGTTTCATTCTACTACTATTTTTTTTGTTTTCAAAAATTATCGACCCTGGTCTATATACTACAAATCAGTCTTATTATTATGTTTGTCCAATTTTTTTTTTAAAACTCTGGCAGAAATGCCGAAATAAGACAATGGCCATAAATCGACAAAACCCAAAAAACGAAAACCTTCACTAAAAACGCTGTCATTCTCAGACCGGTTTTTCGATTAGTATCAAACATCAGAGTTTTCTTTCAGTAACATGCTCCATTACTAATAAAAACACACAGAGCGCATGTAGAGCATTGGAAATAATTGGTAAAATATTATTGAAAATTCAAATTGACTTTATTTAAGATCATCAAATAATCTGGATAGATTGATAAATGAAATTAGTCAACATGAAATGGTACTATAAAACAGTAAGTGTTGGTGCGGTATGCTTATTTTGTATTGCAAGTATGACGGTTCCAGAGTAAGTCATTGACAAATGTAACACCCAATAAACGCATGTTTTGACGCTCACCTAATTTTTCGCGACACATATTAAGCCGATTAACGCAAAACATTGCAAGTGTTTAATTTAAACTCGAAACTTTTTACCAATCACTTTCAAATGTTGACCTTCCGTTCAACTTTCAAACTATCTGGATTGATCAGTTAGAATGCTAATGATCTCTGTTATTCATATTTCCCAAATGGAAAAATTAAAATAGGCTCCTTTTTATCTCATTACGACTCTTTGAAATTATTCTTACTAATTCAACAAAATGTACGCACACAAACTTTTTTATATGCGTAGCAACGTACGCCGGGTCCTGCTAGTTAAAAATATAATCAACATCTCAATGTATTAAAAAAACATGTGAGAATAACAGGATATTTTTTAAAAATAAAATTTATTTTTTTCTTACATCGGGCACCACAAATCACATTTTAAACTACTTATAGATATTTTTTCACCATCACCTCACATAATTACTTAAAAACTAAAAACAAGTCAGGAAAAATTAATTTTTTTTATTTAGTTTATAGAAACGATTACAAAGAATTCCTATAGCAGATCGATAAACACACAATACAAAATGGAATGTTTACTTTAACAAAGATAACATCTAAAACTAAAGAAAAGAAAGAATAAACAAAACTCAAAAATAAAATAATCATAAAAAAAAACGTTATTAGTTGTGACAACCGAATAAATCTGTTGAATATACCAATTTCAAGATTAATGCCGTAGTTGTGACAACTAAATCAGAAACAAAGATTTTTTGGCAATCTACAATCGAATTATTCATTTAGTGTAACCGAATTTGAGTTATCAACACTTAATACAGTTATAGAGAACGAATCGCAATTACTTTAAACGAATCTTGATTGTTATAACTGACAGGCTGTTACTATAACCTTTTATTGATCCTCACAACCACATTGCTAATAAACTTTTCTTTCAGTGTTGCTTTAGATTTTAGAACATGAGACACTATTCAGGTGTACAAAAAACTGAAAAAATAAAACATAGCTATTGTACTGCTTAAGAGAAACCAAAAACACAAACGAAAAAAATTATTTTTCTTCGTTTATCTGATTCAGAAACTGAATAATTTTTTTTTATATAGAAAAAACTGTGACATTAACTCCCTGTTGGTGTCACGTTTCATCACAGTAGTGTTGCTAAATAAAAGCTACCACCTTTCTATTGTTTTTCATTTGTTAAACTTTCGAATATTATATGAATTTGTGTTGGCGGTGGTTGCCACAAAATAGTATAATTTTGAGTTGATGATATTTAAAACCAACATTTTTTCTATCTGGATATTTTTTGTACGTGTGAAATATGTTTACAATTTTATAGGGACATCTTTGAAAATCCTTTTGACCTTCGAAGTTTTGAGACAATTTTAATAAACTCAACATAATTACTTTCGAGTATAAAAAGAAATCAAATAAATGAAAAACTATCTAATCAAAACAAAGTTTATCTTCTTATATTTTCATATTTTTTTTTCATTTCTAGAAAATTGTTAAGAAGCTTATAATAATATTTATATAAAAAGTTGTATATTTATACTGTTTCCTAGCCAAACATTTTTTGAAAGAATGTTGCAATGTCATTCAATGTAACATATATTTACTTGTTGGAAGTCGGATTCTTGAAAAAAAGTCGAAAAACTTTTGTTAAAAAATGAAAAAATAGGTAAATATAATTTTTTTCAAAGTAACTGAAAATAAACAAGTGGAAATGTGAAATATAAAACATCCAGTTATATGTTTCAACTTCAACCATTGCTGAACAAAATAAATTGTGTAAAACAGTAAATCAGCTTGCTGGTTGCAATATAAAAGATTGGTTTTTTGACGAAAATTGTAATATTTCAATTTTCATTTATGAAAAACTGGCATCTATACTGTTAAGTCAACTATGTCAAACTTATTTGATGCCTTCAACAAGTTTCCTCAATAAAACACAGAATTAGTGTTACACAAAATAATATAGATATTTATGTACCAAGAGCTCGTATAAGACATTAAAAAGCGAGTAAAGGTAATATTCGAGAGCATGCTGCTCTGGTGTAAATAAGAATCTCTGGTAAACTGGTATCACTATGCATAATGAAAGTACAGAACTCTCAATGCTGTGTATGAGTGGAGACCGAAATATCAAAGTTTTTAAAGTCAACTCCGGTTTAAGACAAGGTGATGCTATCTCCCCTATACTCTTTAATTTAGCCTTGGAATATGTGTGCTGTCAAAAGAAACAACCGCCTAACAACAATATCTTGTTAATAAACTCAGTACAGATGATCGCATACGCTGATGATGTTGTAATCCTCGGCTGAAGTGAAGCTGTTTGTTATGCCAGGACTATTGCTCTTTTGCTCTAAAAATAGTGATCTTTATTTTCAATTGTGATTTCTTTGTTTGTCTTAAGTTTTGGTGAACGTAGCTACATTTTTGTTTTTTTTATTTAAATAAATCAAATACAAGTTTTGATAAAGGGGAATTGTTTATGATTGCTGGAGGGGGTAAACAGAAAACCTATGCAATAATATAAAAATAAGAATTCTTTAAAACAAATTAATTAGTATAATTTAAAACACAAATTAGTTGCTAACTAATGTTAAATTAAAAATGTTCGGCATTTTAAATAAAAATGAAAAAAAACCAAAAATATTATTATGCATCAATGTATCTTGTAAGTGGAAAAATAAATGTAAAAGTATTTATGATAAAAGAAATTTATTAAATAGTTTATAGACCGAGAGCCAGCGACCTCCAGACCTTCGTTATTTTATAAAAGCTGAAAGTTTTCCTGTGCATGACCCATACATAGGTAGGAACGATCCTCAACTATGAAGTTTGGATCATCGTGGCTTTGGCAGGTAAAAGGTAGCAAAGGTGCATAAAATGACTCCAAAGTTTCGTGAAAGCATAAAGTGTAATTTTTTTATATTTGCTTCAGGATAGTATTAGAAATCACGTCGTCCATTGCCAGACACTTACTATAGTGGCAACCCCCTGCCAGACACCCTTTAACTTCAATAAATTGTAATTAAACTTTCGTCATAGTATAAAAGCTGAATTTTGTACATACAATAAATTACAAATTTAAATACTTAAACCCAAAACATAAGAAAATGTAAACTGACTGGAAGATATATTCTCAATCAATCAAACTCAAACAACCTTTGAAATTGAGTAGGCAATCATCGAATCAATATTAACATTGAAAATGAAAACCTTTCGATCTCCATCAAACCTCCATTAAATAAATAAAAACTTAGAAAATTAAAATAAAAAAATATCCTAATTTAAAATAGACAGAAAAAAAAATTAAACAAATCTTTCTTTAGTTTTACTTCGTTTGAAGAAGAAAAATTGAAATCTAAGATATAAAAAAGACTGAAATTGAGTATCCACTTCAGGATTATAATGATTAGTATTTTCTCTCTGGTTTTCTTGAAAAAATGTTCTTCATCTTTTGATTTCAATTCAATAAGAACTAATTGTAGGTAGTTGTAGTTATATATAAGAGAAAAATATATCTGTGTTGTTAAGAAAACTCTTCTGTCGATAATTATGGTAAAATAATTGGGTAGATAAAGGAGGTGGATAAACAGTAAAGATTTTTTTGGTTGGTTGGATTATCTTCAATTCCTTACGTTATTTTTATTCTACTTTAAAACAAACATTTATAAATCAAAAAAATAAAGTTTTATTTTTTTCTATTTGTAGGAAAATCGTTGAACCGTCGAACCGAAACTAGAATATCACTAAAATGTTTGGAAAATTTAAAAAAAAAATTAAAAAAAAATATAAATTAATTATAAAATAACTATGTTAATTCGAATAAAGACCAGCAAAAAGGATCAATCTACCAAAAGATAAGATCCTCATGAAGCCACCAAATAGATATATTACAATATATCTGCTGTTGATAGCAGCAGTTTTTGCTATACATAATAATGCAGATAACTTGAATTTCAATAATAATTCTAGAAATGCATTAATTTTAATACAACAACAAAAGATTAATTTAACTGAAATTCAAAAAAAATTTGTAGAATTTCAAAAAGTTTTTGAAATTGATTTTAGTAAAAATTTTATTGATTTTAAAATTGGATATGGTAAGTGTTACTTTTGTTTTGATAAATAAAATAAGATTTCTTAGTAAAAGAGAAAATAATTTTGTGGAATATGTAGCAACTATAAAAAAAATCATATACAGGGTGTTTCATAATATACGCGCAGGACTTCAGGATGTGATAGCTCGTCCAAAAATATGAAAAAAAGTTTCCCTTAACTTAACCTCTAAAATGCACTATTTTCGAGATACAGGGTGTTGAAATTGAAAAAAAAAATTGAAAAAGAAATTGAGGAAAAATTTTTGAAAAAAACCTCCTCGACCGATCCAACGGTATCCGTCGTCGAAGTATTGGCGAGCAATCAAATTAAAGTGGGCCGGAGCTCCATCATGCATAAATTACATGTTTTGTCTTACATGAAGCGGTACATCTTCCAGCATTTCCGGCAGTACTTCTTCTAGAAATTGTCGATAATTTGCACCGTTTAATCTGTTCGGTAAAAAATGTGGGCCTATCAAATGATCACCGACGATGCCAGCCCCAACATTTACGGAAAATTGTTGCTGATGATGGCCTTCTGCAATTTCATGTGGATTTCTTCAGCCATTATGTGGTTATTGTGAAAATTGAAAATACCATCTCTCGAGAAAGATGCTTCATCTATTGTGTCTTGTATCCATCTACGAAAAGCCAATCTGGGCGGAAAATCTCTTGGAAATACGGCTTGTACTCTTTAGATATGGTAGAGATATAAAAGTTGTCTTTAAAAAATTCTCCACACCGTCGGGTGAGATAGGTTTAAGTTGTGAGCAATTTTCTGGTACTTGCGGTCGGATTTTCTTCAATTTCGTTGAGCGGTTGAGGTCGCACATTATCAGCAGTATTCTTTTTAAAACTTCCATTTTCCCATAGTCGTTGGTGAATGCGTTGAAATAAGTTATGGTGTGCCGCCTTACTTCTGTAAAGGTAAAGGTAATGCGTTTCGCACATTTCAGCGTTTGTATAATTCATTTTTAATTTTGTAATAAAAATTTACCTTTTGCAGGTACAAACTAATTGTTATTTTGGCAGGAGGTAGCTTTTGTTTTGAAATTTAAAGCCTAATTGATAAAAAAAATTATACATTTTTTTACACAAATGCTGAAATGTGCGAAATGCGTTACCTTTATGGTTTGAAGAATTTTGAAAAGACAACTTTTGTATCACTTTTTCATTTTTTTTTGATTTTGCAATTAATAAGTTAACGATCTCCTGAACTTAATTGTTTAGATTTTTTCTTTTGGGGCCATCTCAAAACCCCTAGTATACGATACTCTAGTTGAAAATGTTGACCAATTAAGATTGTTGCATCTTGCGACATAATTCGGAACACTCCGGGAATTTTCCTGCGTGTTAGGCAGTCAATGCGTCGAAGAATTGCTGCGTGCATTGAAGCTAACGGCGGACATTTCCAACATTTAATTTAACTGTTTATGATTTGTTGTTTTTTTTTAATTTTGCAATTATGAAGTTAACGTTTGGTTTTGTTACTTGTTCTAACGTTTATTTAATTAGTAAGAAAAAAAATTTTATTTCAAAAAATTTACCATGTTTTTCAACATAAAAGTTGATTTTTCTCAAAAACGGTCGACTTTAGAGAGCTTATGACCAGGAGTACTTTTTTTGTGTAAAAACATTGGCGGCTCAAATGAGCGTCTCAAAAACGTACTTTTTCCAGTAGCGTAGAAGTTGGGGAGAAAAACACCCACTACCCCTTCAAAACCTTCACCAATTAAGACTTAAAAAAAATTCCGCACAAAACGATAAACGGCTCCGAAGATATTCGCAAAAAACGAAATTCTTTTTACAATTTCAACACCATGTATCTCGAAAATGGTAAATGGTGAGTCACACCTTTGTTCACGAGACGCCTTTGCGTCGAAGGAGACAATTTCACGAACGTTAAATGTGTAAATAAAAATTCGTTCCTGGAATGTTTCTAGTTTTTGGGAGTTTGTCGTATTTTCCCAACTGTAGCACAACGCAAAGAAATTCCCAGTAAACTAACTAATTGCCAGTGTTAACTCCGATGCCAGGTTAATATCTTTACTCTCATCAACTGCCAATGCAAACACTTCAACCGCATGAAGATCAGATTTTAACTGTTTAGAAATATTTTCACGTATTTTATAAAATGTTTATAATATCTTATGGTATTTGCACTTAGCTGCATAATTTGGCTACGGGTGAGAATTTTATCTTTGCTTTGAAAATTTTTGAAGTGTTTCTCCACAACTTAAAAGGGCTTATTTAATAAATCCGTAAATGCTTTGCTTTACTTTACTTTAAAACTTGCGGCGGCAATATTATTAGAAGATTTATTATATCTAGTAATTTTATTTCATAAAAAATTTCAGAAAAAATTGAAAAAATTCATAGAGACAGGAAGTTTGCTATATTTTGAGCGAAAATTATAGCGAACCCTCAAATAATTATATTTCTTTGTGTTTAGGGGATGGGTGTAAGTAGGGTAAAAAAAAACTGTTTTTGACCCAAGCGAGTGGGGTGTCATTTGAAAGAACACCAAACTTCAGAAACTTTGCAATTTTTTTTAGAATTTTAATTTTGTGGTACACAGTTTTTGAGTTATTCTAAAAAATGTGCAAATTCCAGACCGTTCCCCCTACTTTTCGACACTGATAGACAGAAAAAATTGAAAAAATTCATAGAGACAGGAAATTTGCTATATTTTGAACGAAAATTATAGCGAACCCTCAAATAATTATATTTCTGTGTGTTTAGGGGATGGGTGTAAGGAGGGTAAAAAAAAACTTTTTTTGACCCAAGCGAGTAGGGTTTCATTTGAAAGAGCACCAAATTTCAGAAACATTTCAATTTTTTTAGAATTTTGCGGTACACAGTTTTTGAGTTATTCTAAAAAATGTGTAAATTCCAGACCGTTCCCCCCCCCTACGTTTCGACACTGATAGAGAGAAAAAATTGAACAAATTCATAGAGACAGGAAGTTTGCTATATTTTGAACGAAAATTATAGCGAACTCTCAAATAATTATATTTCTGTGTGTTTAGGGGATGGGTGTAAGGGGGGTAAAAAAAACTTTTTTTGACCCAAGCGAGTGGGGTAACATTTGAAAGAACACCTAATTTAAGAAATAACGCACTTTTTTAGAATTTCACTGATCACAGTTTTCGAGTAATTGTCAAAAATGTAAAACTTTCAAACCGTGCTCCCCCTACGTTTTGACACTGATTGACAGAACAATTTGAAAAATGCATATAGACAGGATGTTTGGTAAACTTTAAGTGACAATTATAGCGAGGTCTCAAATAATTATATTTCTGTGTGTTTAGGGGGTGTGGGGAGGGTAAAAAAAACATTTTTGGACCCAAACGAGGGGGGTGTCATTTGAAAGAGCACTTAATTTAAGAAACATTTCAATTATTTTTTAGAATTTTGTGATGCACAGTTTTTTAGTTATTGATAAAAAAGTGCTATTCTAAGTGTATGTATACCACCCTATATTTCGACGCTGATTTATAGAACAAATATTCCCAATTTAAATCATTAAAATACCGGTTAAATCTTTCTTTAGTTAACGAAAACAGCTATGGATAAGATTTAACCTCAAGAACATTTTTGATCAATGTAGATGTGATTGACACATTGACGTCTACGATTAAACATTTATTTTGTTATGCGTCCATAGTCTGGCGATATAAAGACTTAACAACATTACTTTATGTCATTTATTTTTGATATTGTGTTCTTTTCCATTCACGAAACCCTTGTCGAGCGAATTTTATTCGCACTTGTCCGACTTTTTTTTATTATTGATTATCAAGACATCTAAGAATTAGCATATCCCACTAATACTTCAATAATTTGTTGTTTGTGATTATTAATTAAAAATTTCTTCATTTACAGGTTTAATTTCATTATTTGAAAATCTTCAAAACTCAAAATACTCAACTGTATTATATGTTCTATCTGACATGGATTCAAAAGAATCTGGATATTGCGATATGTCAGAAAATTTATCTGAGGTTTTCAACAAAAGTGTTTTATTTTGGCCGTGTCCCAAAATGAAGGTAGGTTTTATTTAATAAATTTTTTGGTTTGTTCAAATTTAAACAAGATAATATAATTTTTTAAAATAATGAATTAAAAATGCAAAGGGCAATGCTTTCATCTTTTCCGAGTTTATTTTGTTTAAACTCATCCTATGATTTAGACAAACTTTTTAACTATAACCTCAGAGATTTTCAACCTTTTTCCTATAGGTTATAATGTAATAAGTGATGTACTAACCTTCTACAAAGTAGTCTTGATCTACACAATTCAAATAAGACTTTTTTTATTAATTCTTTTGTTTTTTTTTGTTTTTCGAATTGTTCGGAATTTAAATAAAATATTTTCGTTGGAAATTTAGAAATGTTTTCGATGTAATAAGTATATACCAATTACACTTGTAGTGAGTCTGTATGTCGTTCTGGGTCTACCCAGATCCATTTACTTAGCTTAATTTAACGTTATTTCTTCAGCTTGTTACCTGGTATCCCATTTAGCTGTCTTCGTTTTGTAGATGAATCGTTGTTTCGCCTTTTAAAATTATATAATTCAAACATCAGATTTTAAGAAATATTTTCGGTTTATTTTGTTTAGTGATTAATGTTCAATGTCTTACAACTATTTTCTCGATCGATTTGTTATTAGGTAATGATTTTCATAAAGAAATTTTCAAATGCATGCTTTTTGATAATTTGAACACGATTTTATTTAATATATTTTTTTTTTTGAAATAATAACTTTCTTCTTATTTTTAAAAGGAAAGCTTTTGGAATTATTTGAACACAATTTGATTTAATATAATATTTTGCAGTAAGAACTTTCTTCTAATTTTTGAAACTGAAAGCTTTTGAAATTATTTCAATTCAATTTTATTTAAAATAATTTCTTGAAATTAGAACTTTCTTCTAATTTTTAAACTGAAAGCTTTTAAAATTATTTCAACTCAATTTTATTTGAAACAATTTGCTTGAAATTAGAACTTTCTTCTAATTTTTTAAACTGAAAGCTTCTGAAATTATTTCAATTTAATTTTATTTAAAATAATTTGTTTGAAATTAGAACTTTCTTCTAATTTTTTAAACTGAAAGCTTTTGAAATTATTTGAACACAATTTTATTTAAAATAATTTGTTTGAAATTGGAACTTTCTTCCAAAAAGTTTAAACTGAAAGCTTTTGAAATTATTTCAATTCAATTTGATTTAATATAATATTTTGCAGTAAGAATTTAGTTCTAATTTTTTAAACTGAATGCTTTTGAAATTATTTCAATTCAATTTTATTTAAAACAATTTGTTTGAAATTAGAACTTTCTTCTAATATTTAAACTGAAAGCTTTTGAAATTATTTCAATTCAATTTTATTTAAAATAATTTGTTTGAAATTAGAACTTTCTTCTAATTTTTAAACTGAAAGCTTTTGAAATTATTTCAATTCAATTTTATTTGAAACAATTTGCTTGAAATTAGAACTTTCTTCTAATTTTTTAAACTGAAAGCTTCTGAAATTATTTGAACACAATTTATTTAATATAATATTTTGAAGTAAGAACTTTCTTCAAATTTTTTAAACTGAAAGCTTTTGAAATTATTTCAATTCAATTTTATTTAAAATAATTTGTTTGAAATTAGAACTTTCTTCTAATTTTTAAACTGAAAGCTTTTGAAATTATTTCAATTCAATTTGATTTAATATAATATTTTGCAGTAAGAATTTAGTTTTAATTCTTTAAACTGAAAGCTTTTGAAATTATTTCAATTCAATTTTATTTAAAACAATTTGTTTGAAATTAGAACTTTCTTCTAATTTTTTAAACTGGAAGCTTTTGAAATTATTTCAATTCAATTTTATTTAAAACAATTTGTTTGCAATTGGAACTTTCTTCTAATTTTTTAAACTGAAAGCTTTTGAAATTATTTGAACACAATTTGATTTAATATAATATTTTGAAGTAAGAACTTTCTTCTAATTTTTTAAACTGAAAGCTTTTGAAATTATTTCAATTTAATTTTATTTAAAATAATTTGTTTGAAATTAGAACTTTCTTCTAATTTTTTAAACTGAAAGCTTTTGAAATTATTTCAATTCAATTTTATTTAAAATAATTTGTTTGAAATTAGAACTTTCTTCTAATTTTTTAAACTGAAAGCTTCTGAAATTATTTCAATTTAATTTTATTTAAAATAATATGTTTGCAATTGGAACTTTCTTCTAATTTTTTAAACTGAAAGCTTTTGAAATTATTTCAATTCAATTTTATTTAAAACAATTTGTTTGCAATTGGAACTTTCTTCTAATTTTTTAAACTGAAAGCTTTTGAAATTATTTCAATTCAATTTTATTTAAAACAATTTGTTTGCAATTGGAACTTTCTTCTAATTTTTAAACTGAAAGCTTTTGAAATTATTTGAACACAATTTGATTTAATATAATATTTTGAAGTAAGAACTTTCTTCTAATTTTTTAAACTGAAAGCTTTTGAAATTATTTCAATTCAATTTTATTTAAAATAATTTGTTTGAAATTAGAACTTTCTTCTAATTTTTTAAACTGAAAGCTTTTGAAATTATTTCAATTCAATTTTATTTAAAATAATTTGTTTGAAATTAGAACTTTCTTCTAATTTTTAAACTGAAAGCTTTTGAAATTATTTCAATTCAATTTTATTTGAAACAATTTCCTTGAAATTAGAACTTTCTTCTAATTTTTTAAACTGAAAGCTTCTGAAATTATTTCAATTTAATTTTATTTAAAATAATTTGTTTGAAATTAGAACTTTCTTCTAATTTTTTAAACTGAAAGCTTTTGAAATTATTTGAACACAATTTGATTTAATATAATATTTTGAAGTAAGAACTTTCTTCAAATTTTTTAAACTGAAAGCTTTTGAAATTATTTCAATTCAATTTTATTTAAAATAATTTGTTTGAAATTAGAACTTTCTTCTAATTTTTTAAACTGAAAGCTTTTGAAATTATTTCAATTCAATTTTATTTAAAATAATTTGTTTGAAATTAGAACTTTCTTCTAATTTTTCAAAATGAAAGCTTTTGAAATTATTTCAATTCAATTTTATTTAAAATAATTTGTTTGAAATTCGAACTTTCTTCTAATTTTTTAAACTGAAAGCTTTTGAAATTATTTGAACACAATTTGATTTAATATAATATTTTGAAGTAAGAACTTTCTTCTAATTTTTTAAACTGAAAGCTTTTGAAATTATTTCAATTCAATTTTATTTTAAATAATTTTTTTGAAATTAGAACTTTCTTCTAATTTTTTAAACTGAAAGCTTTTGAAATTATTTTAATTCAATTTTATTCAAAATAATTTGTTTGAAATTGGAACTTTCTTCTAAGTTTATAAACTGAAAGCTTTTGAAATTATTTCAATTCAATTTGATTTAATATAATATTTTGCAGTAAGAATTTAGTTTTAATTTTTTAAACTGAAAGCTTTTGAAATTATTTCAATTCAATTTTATTTAAAACAATTTTTTGAAATTAGAACTTTCTTCTAATTTTTTAAACTGAAAGCTTTTGAAATTATTTCAATTCAATTTTATTTAAAATAATTTGTTTGAAATTAGAACTTTCTTCTAATTTTTAAACTGAAAGCTTTTGAAATTATTTCAATTCAATTTTATTTGAAACAATTTGCTTGAAATTAGAACTTTCTTCTAATTTTTAAACTGAAAGCTTCTGGAATTATTTGAACACAATTTGATTTAATATAATAATTTAAATTAAGAACTTTGTTCTAATTTTTTAAACTGAAAGCTTTTGAAATAATTGCAATTCAATTTTTTTTAAAATAATTTGTTTGAAATTAGAACTTTCTTCTAATTTTTTAAACTGAAAGCTTTTGAAATTATTTCAATTCAATTTTATTTCAAATAATTTGTTTGAAATTGGAACTTTCTTCTTATATTTGAAACTGAAAGCTTTTGAAATAATTGCAATTCAATTTTATTTAAAATAATTTGTTTGAAATTAGAACTTACTTCTAATTTTTTAAACTGAAAGCTTTTGAAATTATTTGAACACAATTTGATTTAATATAATATTTTGAAGTAAGAACTTTCTTCTAATTTTTTAAACTGAAAGCTTTTGAAATTATTTCAATTCAATTTTATTTAAAATAATTTGTTTGAAATTAGAACTTTCTTCTAATTCTTTAAACTGAAAGCTTTTGAAATTATTTGAACACAATTTGATTTATTATAATTTTTTAAATTAAGAACTTTCTTTTAATTTTTTTAACTGAAAGCTTTTGAAATTATTTCAATTCAATTTTATTTAAAATAATTTGTTTGAAATTAGAACTTTCTTCTAATTTCTTAAACTGAAAGCTTTTGAAATTATTTCAATTCAATTTTATTTAAAACAATTTGTTTGAAATTAGAACTTTCTTCTAATTTTTTAAACTGAAAACTTTTGAAATTATTTCAATTCAATTTTATTTAAAATAATTTGTTTGAAATTAGAACTTTCTTCTAAATTTTTAAACTGAAAGCTTTTGAAATTATTTCAATTCAATTTTATTTAAAATAATTTGTTTGAAATTAGAACTTTCTTCTAATTTTTTAAACTGAAAGCTTTTGAAATTATTTGAACACAATTTGATTTAATATAATATTTTGAAGTAAGAACTTTCTTCTAATTTTTTAAACTAAAAGCTTTTGAAATTATTTCAATTCAATTTTATTTAAAATAATTATTTTGAAATTAGAACTTTCTTCTAATTTTTTAAACTGAAAGCTTCTGGAATTATTTGAACACAATTTGATTTAATATAATATTTTGAAGTAAGAACTTTCTTCTAATTTTTTAAACTAAAAGCTTTTGAAATTATTTCAATTCAATTTTATTTAAAATAATTTGATTGAAATTAGAACTTTCTTCTAATTTTTAATTTGAAAGCTTTTGAAATTATTGGAACACAATTTGATATAATATAATATTTTGATTTAATTTAATATAATATAAAACTGAAAGCTTTTGAAATTATTTCAATTCAATTTTATTTAAAATAATTTGTTTGAAATTAGAACGTTCTTCTAATTTTTTAAACTGAAAGCTTCTGGAATTATTTGAACACAATTTGATTTAATATAATATTTTGAAGTAAGAACTTTCTTCTAATTTTTTAAACTGAAAGCTTTTGAAATTATTTGAACACAATTTTATTTAAAATAATTTGTTTGAAATTAGAACTTTCTTCTAATTTTTTAAACTGAAAGCTTTTGAATTTATTTGTGGTTTATTTAACTTGAGTTTGATAAACTAATCTGATACATCCGATTCTAGTTTTACACAAATCTGCCTGGCCAATAAATCTACCTATTTCAATCGGATATTCTGCCGCTTGGAATTTTTCTATTTTAGTTTTAATTTAGTTTTTATTCGATGTAGATGTAACACTAATTTATTTCATGGCCATTTTTGTAAAATGTGAACAATTATTTCTTATCTTAAAATATGTTGAATAATTGGGTGTTATATTGATGATAGGATGCAACACTCCCCTTCTAAAATATTTTTTTACATTTAAGATTTTATTAAAAACATATGATTCCATGAATTTACTCCAATAGTAGGCTTTCAATTCAGCAAATTAGAAATAGAGTGGGGGACAAAAATTAGCCTTTGAACATACCAGTATTAACTAATTAAGACTCAAAAGAAAAGCCATCTAGCGATACCAACATGTATCGATTTGTCACAACATTTTGAATCAACTTCACTACCTCGGCATGGAAACCGTACGCAACGAGTTTGTTCATCAACTCGATTGCGAAAAAAAATAAAAACTCAAATAAATGAAATAGAAACCAAAGAAATTTTGTTTAATATTTCTTATGGGATTGGTTGTTGTAATTGTATGGCGTAAGAGTGGCATGTATTAGGTTAGTATAACGCTAATTACAGCTAAAAGTCTCTGAGGTTATAAATAAAAAGTGTATCTAAAAGAAAATAGGAGTTTAAGCAACATAAACTCTAAAATGACATATATGAAAATATTCTTTTTCCCACCTAATCTTTAAAGTTCAGTAATAAAACTCATTACTTTTGTAATAAAAATTCCAATTTCCGACATTCCGAAATTTTATCAACAATTCTTCCTTGTTTTTTTGAATTTTGCAATTCAGATTCCAATTTGTTTTTATTTCAAAAATAAGAACGAAATTGTATTAGGAATAGCAGAAAATTTAATGATGTTTGCGGATGGGATAGATGATCATCATTGAAGTAAAAGCTTGTATATAATATAGAAAATACTTGTAACTACAAAATAACAACTCAATCTTATAATAACGATTCTTGTTAAAATAAATACAAAATATATACTGACTGATTTGTAGATACAGCTTTTTTTAATATTATTTTTGCTATTCAGATTTTGTGTTTTTGTTGACGTGGAGTTGTTTATAAAAAGTTTTTCGATGATTCATTGAAATTATAAAAATTAGGGGTTGAATATTTTGTGCGAAGTCTTAGAAATAATTATTGTATTTTATTTTAGAATTTGCTGACAACTCATAAGTTTTATTGTTATCGTGCATACCTGTCTAAATAAAGTAAAGTATATTTAAAAGAATGGCAACAAGTTATTATTTTAAAAATTATTTGATCGAAAATTTTGAATAACTACATGGCCTGATAGCTATACTAGTGTATATCACTAGTAGTGCTGGCTCTCACAGATCTATTACAAATATAGCATTTTTAATGTAACGTCAAACCAAGTCTTCTTTATTTGCCAATATCTGGCAATGAAATAAATAAAGTGATTTTTGCATTTAACCGTCACACTGTAGATTCAAATTATCGATTAACAATAAATTATCCTTTCAGTTCCAATTAAACTCCGATTACACGCCTATACGAAAAACCTACAAAAAGTTTTATTCGATCTACTGATTGATTGAATCAAATTTTTTTTAAATATTCATAATGAATGTAATTGAAACCAAAATAATACTGAAATCCATCACGAAAGAGACTTGTTGAAAATTTATAACAAAATAAAACTCCAAAAATATAATTTTATAATTAATCGATTTCTATGGGAAAAAAATTGCCATATTTTTCTTGTCATTTCCAAATTAATGGGATATTTCTAAAAATCGTTTCAATGATTTTGGGATAATTTTATTTCATTTTCTGTTATCAGTTTTGATTGAGTGATTTTATAATTAGAATGTTGAAATTTATGTCGTTTTCGGTACACTCGCAGTTACGAAAAAGACTAATAAGGATTATACGAATTGAGGTTAATGTTTTAAACCATTCCATCAACATATGTATATATACCTTTAAGCTTTATTAAACAATAACATCATAATTTTGATATTAAATAAATTTGGTGGATTTGATTGACTTCAACATATAACGTCTTTCAGGATTTTAAAATAAATGAAGAATATGCGACCTTTTTATATTTAAATATTAAGGTTTACTTAAGGCAAAAAAGATATCTTTATTGATTTTTCAAAAACCAGAGGAAAGAGTGCAAAATCTTGAAAAAAAATATTTTGAAAGCAAAATAAGAATTAAAATATTGTTAAGTTAACGTTTAATTTGTAATTAAGAAAGGATAAGTTTCATGAATTATGACTACGTTTCCTGTGGTTTCCTCAATGTGGTTTATTTTCGAATATTTGAGCGTTTGAATGGTAAAAATGAAAACTTTGATTTGTGGTTGTTAATATAGTGAGGAACTCAACGGATTGCTGATAATATCAGTGAAATTATAACTGAATGTTGTTTCGTGTATACTACAGCAGTGAAATATTGTAACACCGAAATTTTTGAAATGTGATGAAGTATTGACATGTGTGATGTTGCCCACATGTCATTAAGAAATTTTGATGTATGTGGATTTTGTTTGTTTGGTAATCACACTAACTTGTATATAGGATACGTTATCATATTATACCAGATTAAGGAAGAAAGGATATAAAGAAATATTTACTAAAGTGCTGTTAAAAACCATTCTCAGAAATATTTCCAACAAAACATGATAATAAATCTCTACGAAAAACAATTTAAAAACGAAAAGATTCACTCTAATAAAAAATATTATCGAAGGATCCACGCCAAGCTCCATTCATGTAAATTGAACAGTCATATCTCATTTTTCTTCATTTTTCTGATATCATTCTTAGTTTCAATTCTTTTACTCGAATTATTTAGAAATATATTGAAATGTGTTATTATTTTCGACATGATTCACTGAGTACTATCATCATGATACAGACGAAACTGTAATGCGATACATATTTCACATATCAAACTTTTAGAATGAAACAAATTGAAGTTGATTAAAATAAATTATATCATTGAAAATCATCTTAATGTTAAGTTTATATAAGGAATAAAAATAAATCAATATCTGGTTCACCAAAATAAAAAATTGACTATAAGATTACTTCTCCTACTTCTATCGATTTTTGATTAATCTCGCATAGAAATTTTCAAATAGATTTTAATTTATTGTCTAACTAAATGAAACTCCATTATCATTTGTCATATTTTTTCACCATTTTCATAAGACAACAAAATTGTTAGATCCATTCAAAGTGTTTGGTTTCTTCGTATCTTGGAATGACAAAAGGAAACGAATAATATTGCCTGTCATCGAAATATAATTTGAGTTGAATAATAATTTGAAATCGATTATTTTAGATCAAATTTTCTTTTATGTTGGTTCAATATTTTTTAACACGAGTTGTATTTTGATGTTACAATATTTGAGATTAGATTCGTAAAACAAGATAAGGGATTCAATTTCATTAAATTTGTTTGAACCTTTTGAAATCGTTGAACCTTATTAAATGTTAAATGTTGAAATAAATTGAAAATTACAAAAATACAATTTGTGCAATATAAGACAGAAATCAAAAATGACTTACATATGTTTAGAATTAAAATATAGAAAACAATGTTGAAAAAGGTTAACATACAAAAAATGCAAGTGGACAAATTTTTTGGATTTTTGCGTCAATAAAATCACACTTTGGACACATGAAGCAGAAATCATTACATACTCCCTCATCCAACCTACTCTTCCCACATAGGTTCGTCCCGGTCAAAAGGTTTGAAATAAACCATGTCGTAGCTGGATGCTGGTTATGGGATTCAGTTACGATCCGGGATATATATATATATATATATATATATATATATATATATATATATATATATATATATATATATAAATATATATATATATATATATATATATATATATATATATATATATATATATATATATATATATATATATATATATATATATATATATACATATACATATATATATATATATATATATAAATATATATATATATATATATATATATATATATATAATATATATATATATATATATATATATATATATATATATATATATATATATAATATATATATATATATATATATATATATATATATATATTTAAAAAAAAGAAACCAATATGGCCTTTGCGTAGAAAAATCTCTATAAACTTCTATAAGTTAATATTTCATTCCTTTAAATAGAAACACGAAAAAATATGCAAAAATAGGATAAACTCATGTTTCCATTCATAAAGTATATATAGAATGAGATAAAAAAAAATATTTAAACCTTGCTTATTTAATAGTGGTTGATAGTTGATCCAGAGAACCCCCCGCCAATCTGCACTGATCCGCCAACGTATCAATCAATTTGATAAGTTTCTTAGTTTTACTCACAGGTAAGTATTGAGCATATATTTTGTCCAGGTATGTGTCGAATTATAATTATCGCGCCAAATGCAGCAGTCTAATTCTCTTTATTCCCTTCGTGTATCTCCGTAAGAAAATTGTAATATGTGTTAGTTTAACTTTTATCACTAGTAATTGGTTTTTGGATGTTTGTTGGAAGAAGAAGGAATATTCTTTTTCAATGATATACAATATGTTATCATGTAGCACTTTCACCCCCACTAGTTTCTAGATTCGACAAAAAAAAAATGAAAAATGTTGCTTTTGTTTAAAATAAATTTTTACTCCGAAACATTTTTTTTGCTTTGTATATTTTTATTCTGATAACAGAATGTATTTTCGTTCAAAAATTTTACACTAATGATTCAGCATTTACATTTTCTTTATTATATTTTTTCTATAGTTTACAATTAATGGAAATCTTATTTCCATTAATTATGATTTTTGGGTTTTGAAATCATAAAACTGACTAACCTTTAATTTTTTTGATTTATCTTTTCGATTTAATATCAAAAATCAAGTGACCTCAAATTAAGCAAAAATTACTGACCTAAATAAGATTCTATTTTTATGACTAAAAAAAGACAAAAGTTGATTCATGTTCATTATGGTCGTTACATTTTCGAAACATACTAAAGTTTTTATTGAAGTATTAAAGCATAAAAAAGAATATTGGCAAGAGAATATGCGTTTCACTTTTTCCTCATTTAAATGTATAGCCGGGAAAAAGAAACTTTACAAAAGAAAGTTACATGATTACGTTTAATATGATAGATTTTTTCTTTATAAAATGCAAGGTGCGTCATCATTTCAATATTTCTTTATTTTATTTTGATAAAAAAATTGAAATAGTAATGTATATTCGGTTATATACATTAAAAATGAAAACAAAACATAAACACAATGATATCAGTAAATAATGAGTTGAGGAAAATACACGCTGGACGATAAAAGACTCATCACATTTGCAACTGATTATTTAGATACATGTTAAACAATACTTATGTAACGCGAAGCAGGTAATATTATGGTTGGATAATGTGGAATATAGGGTGAGTCATCAAGTGGCGGCCTTTGCTGGTAATGCAAACGGTTTATTTGCTGACCTGTCAAGTCCCGACTTCCCGATAACCCACTTCAATTCCATAAACGTCCCCTGGCAGAATACGTGATCACGACAATCATAGAATAGAAAATTTTGTAAATTTTGAAAAGAAAACAGATTGAATCCATAGTTGAGAAGGGTAGAGTTTTATTTATTTTTATGAAATATTCGTAATTTTAAGCTGTATGAGTTTTTATATGAACCTCTACTCCTTTCACTGATTTATCACTTATGTGTGCTGTCATTGTGACTAAAGCTATACAAGTTATCCATATCTCATAATTGGTTTTACTTCAAAAAATATTTTCATATGGTCTAAGAAATAAAACTGTCTCTTTTCCATTTCATCCAATCAACAATTTAACGTAGAGCACTAATATTCAAGACACAAAAGACTTAATCACATTTCCAATAAAATAATAATTTCTCAACTTGTTCGATTAAACAAGAAAAACTATGGAAAATCTATGTATAAATATTTCATGTCTTTATGTCCTTTCACATTTGTCTTGAAACGTATTTGTATTTCTATCACGTGAAAATAAAGAAAGAAAATTATGTATGACAATTTTTAAGACGACACTAAAGCATATTTTCTTTTTATGAGAATGGAAAAACAAAAAGAAAAATGATCTATTTCACGTAGTTTAAAATATGTATTTGTCGTTGAATAAATATTTTGAAAAGTTGGTGAGAAACCAGAGTGAAATATAATTGATGGGGAGAGATATTTTGATGTATGTTTATATTATGTTGTATGTAAACGAAGTGAATAAGTGCTAATTGAAGATTGAAATTATGATAAATTGATATTCACGATCCCACTACACGATTTTTGCAAGTTTTTTTTTTTAATAAAATCTGGTATAAAATATATTTTGATGACATTTATAAAGTTTGTGTTGATGGTAACAAAACAAACAAGTGAGCACATATAAAACAAGGTTTCTGAGGTCATTCGTATTAAGTAATATTAGTATAAAAGCTTACATGCAAGGACAATAATTTTAATAAATTTGAATGTGTAGATAGCGTTTTCACTATGAAAGAATTAGGCTACGTACAGAGTGGAAGCAGCTGTGAGCGGTGCTGTGCGCGAAGCAGTACTAAAAAGCATTAATAACTACAAAACTGCCCTGCTCGTAACCTTAAAGATTGATGATGATTTAAGATTTTATAGTGTATTGACTGGTTTATAGTTATATTTCACTTAACTGAAATGTTTGAATTGATTGGGATTTATTTTTTAATGAAAACCAAAACCTACTTTCAAATTGAAAAATTCAAAAAACTCTCTTAAAAATTTGAGTTTAATTACTCACAAGAAATCCTTATATCTATTCGGATTCTTATATGACCGGCAAGATTTCAACTCGAAACTTGAACAAAACAAAGTAAATGTTAAGCAGTACAGAGCAGGGTACATCCAGCGAATGTTGTTTGTGTAATAAACACCAGTATAACTCCAGCGGTACCTGGATAACCTGGGTCTGGATACCGCTCCCTGGATTTGACATTGGCCCAAAAAGGTGCAATTGCAAATCTTGTAATTCTTCGTGAAGCATCAGATAATAACTTGTTTTTGTGTGTAAAGATATATGGGAACATCAAAGTCTCGAGGTAGACCGTTACGACTAATTACGATCATCATCTGTCAGCATTGTTTCGGACACACAATATAAAAAGAAGGTTTGGTTTGTATAGCAAATCGATTGAATTTATCCAAGACGATTAAGATGCAATTACTTCAAGCTTGAATCGAACTTCGAAGTTCTCGGGTAATGAAAATCGACATAAAATTTTTGGCATCTTTTATCATCTGCAATAAATGCATTTGGATCTGGAATAATAAATTCTATTCTAGATTGTGTGCTGAACATCATTCATGTTATCATGTTAAATGTATTGTATGTTTCAACAGAAGCTCTAATATCCAAAGTCATGTTAAGCTATTATAACTCTTTTGAAGTGTGTTGCTTGCAAATTCAAAATAAGCCGACTTCGTTACATTTCAACTTCTAGTTGAACTTGCTTCAACACACATTAATTTCTTCAGTTTTAATTGTAGTATTTTTTTGAAGATTGAAGTAGTTTTTTGTAGATGAAGGCAATTGCATGAGTCGATGGATTTTCAGCTTTTGTGCTAAGTATTAACTTCTTCCTTGATCATGAATTCAACCGTTATAGCTCAACTTTACTAAATTTATACAGCTTTCTGACTGGTTAGAATGTAATAAATCGTGACTCGGGTAATAATTTTTAATACTTTTCCACAACTTAAACTCAACCAGAATCTTCTTTAAAAAAAAATTAAATATTCCTTTCATCAAAGTTTCTGAAGATAATCAATTTATTAGAAACCTAACTTAAAACTTCAATAATAAACGAAATTTGTGAACTCATAAAGTATCAAAAAAGAACTTTAATCAAAACTTTCAATCAAATTCTTACTTTAATTAAATTGTATAGAGCTTTCAATTTCAACAAAAACTCAAAAGGATACAAACCATCGTAAAAAAGAATAAATTTAATTAAACAAAAATTCCAAATAGATTTTTCATATTTAACGAGCTTTGCTCAACTTTACAGACAAAAAGTATTGAGTTAACTCAAGACAGATTTTAGATGAAAGTTTTAATTAGTAACCGTAATGATGATAATTAACTGTTATGGGTGTATGATGGAAAATAAAGACTGAATAGCTATTTAAAGCTTTGATATTACAAGTTTTATGTTCGTTATGTTTAGCACGGTTTATGGACTTTTCTGTTATTTTTGTAAGGGTTCTAAATATCTATAACCACACCTGCTCACAAAATGCCATGAGAAACTACCAAAGTTCACCACAGTCATTCGCTATCAACTAATATTTTTTTGATAAACTTGAAATAAAAAAAAAATATATGAAAAACTTAAAAACTTTTTGACATACAATTTTTGGGATCGTTTCTCTAGTTCTAATAAAAACTAATGTAAAACCAAAACAGCAAATAAAATGGCATTCCACGAATATTTAATCTCTAAACTCAAACAAATGTTCTACATGTTTTTGTGGAAAGCTAAATAGCGTTGGTGGATGTTGTTGAAAGCAAACAGAGGAATACAGCTTTTTTTATTTCAATTTTTTTTATACGTCTTAAAAGCTTTTGAATTGTTAATTAGATTTTTTTCCGGTTTATTTAACTTCAACATGGATAATTGTATATGAAGGGAGATAATTTAGTTGTTTTTGTTGTTTGTGGCATGTACATGCTTTTGCTCATATTATGCATATTTATATCCCAAATATGTGTATTTGGTTTTGAAAATAATTTAAGAATCGGTTATGTGGTATAATGGTCTGTGTGTTACTAGACGTAAATCGTTCCATTGTAATAAAATCTGAATGAGCTTAGAACGTTAAACTTGAGATTGGTTTATAATTTGTTGTTATATATGAATAAATTATATTGAAAGGCAACAGCGTTTAAAGCACAACTTTATGATATTCACGTTTAAAATTAATGTTGTTTTCTTCTGTTGTAAATCGTAAGTTGGTTTAATATTATCAAGCTGTTGTTGAACAATATATTTTGAAGGGGTGTTGAATTTGGAATGACTTTTAAAGAAGCGTTATGTTCATCACCTGTTATGGTATTAGAGCAGTAGTGATACTACATACGCTTTTCTTTTACGCTGTCATTAGATTAATTAAAAAACCAAAACGTAATTGGGTTTGGGTTGAGTACTACACCTGGGTAACTAAATTATCTGAATTGTGCAGTAAGAAATACTAAAATAGAAATTAGAATATTTTTAAAACTTAAAAACTTAGAAACCAAGCAAATAAGTTCTATCTGAACTGCAATGACAAAGAATGTCAATTGGGTTCCATGCACTAACTTAAAGTTTTCGTATACAATATCATATCATGAGAAGCCTACATGTCAGTGATTTCTACCAAAAAACCAACATTGCTAAATTTCACACCAGCACTCCACGAAACGTTGTAATGATCGGAAATGACTGCAGGGGTCTAAAAAACTAATTCCATCTCCCACAAGCATTAAAATACTAAAGTATTAACTGTTGATAAAATATTCACAAAGCCTTTGAAAAATAAAAGAGCAACTCTTGCCTAGTTAAAAAATATTCTTGCTATGTTGTTTTCCTTTTAACGTGAAAAAATAACGTTTTTGTAACACATGCATAAAAAATATTCAATTTTGTACTAGAATAGAATAAAAGAAAAAACTACTTTTCCGCACATATGACCACAATAGTACATTATGATGCTAGGACGTAAAGCTAAAGATTTTGGACGGATGTGGAGTTTGCAAATCGAGGCGCTAGCCGAGATTTGCACCCACATTAAGTCCAAAATAGCTTACGTCCGTGCATCATATACTATTTTTTATTCGCCGCAAGCAAAATATTTTAAGAAAAGTTGTTTATTCTAAATTAAAATTATTTATCTTCATTTTTATTTTCATAAATTTTAAAATAAAAATATGTGGAACAAGTAACCTTTGAAAAAATATTTATTATTTTTTCCAAATTCTATGACAACAAATGATAACAACTATTTTAATTGGATAATGAAATTTTGAATTTTCGGGTTGCTTTGATAAAAAAATTTATTTTTCATAGAATTTAAACAAATACAAATGCTTTTTACTTTTTTGGACGTAGCTATGACGACAAAATAAATAGTTGAAAAGTGATACTTTAAAGCCGCAAATCACAGTAATAAAGTAACACTTTAATATATAGACGAATAAAAAATATTTTGTAAGCCTGGACCGTAACGCCACTTGCATGTGAGATTTGTAGTTAATTCTATCCATATATCTATCTATATGTAATATTTTTATAGCACTAAAATATCAAAATAATAATTTAAATAATTTACCATATAGTAAAAACAACTTAAACACATTGCATCATTTGAATTGCAAGAAAAAACAATTTATTTAGATTTTCAAAGTTGACAATCTTGACAGCTCAGTTGGATTACTATGTGTTTTTTTTAGTTGGATTCTTATGTTTATTTTTTCAAGCTACTATAATTTACAACTATTACAACGAAGATGGCGCACTTTAATTATTTAAAAATCTTAAATTTGTTTATGACTTTGTTAAATAAATGATTAAATGAACAACTAAATAAATATTTATAAACTTTATGCACTTGTTACAAAAAATAGTGTGTATTACTAGTGCGAATGCGTTTTCCAAACGCGAGTTATTTGGCAAACTAACTCTTGTTTGGAAAACGCATTCGCACTAGTAATACAATCTACTATTATCGAATAGAGAGTAAGCCCAATTAGGAAAGGTAAAAACGTGAGATTGGTGACAGCGGTGGAGTTAGAAGGTTGCTAAAATAGGTCTATTAAGCTAGCCAAAGATACCAGAATTACAATTAGTGACTCAATACCAACAGAGGAAGAGAAAAGCTGCTCAATTTTGTGAAATGAATGGCTATGAAGACATTAATTTTGTATTAAACATATTAGAAAATATTAGAAAAATCTAATTAAGTTCAGATCTGAACTTTAAAATTGCAGTGATAGGTTTTATTATGCCATGAAGTAATAATCAACTATCTAACAATGCGAAGAAGAAGCCAGAAGAAAAAATTTACCGTTGAGATTTTTGGTTGGCTACAACAAGTTAAACACAGTAACTATGAAGTATTACTACCTATTACCTAGGATTGAGGATAAATTAATCTGAATTTATTATCGGACTGAAGATTTTTTTAACATTAATTTTTTTTTCAGCGGAGAGCGGTTTCAGAACAGAGCGGTTACTGGGTGGTAAAAGTTGTAAAGAAAGACCGGGAAAAAACTTGATTTCAGTATAGGAAAAGGACTGATAGTTTAATATAATGCCATTGAAGGTATATAGGCTACGCACCAGCAACCTCCTAAAATTTTAAACTGAAAGACATTTCTTGTATTATCATTGTATTGTATTAACATTGTACTGTATTAACATCTTCGTTAGAGGCAAGAACTTTGATGAAAACTTTAGGTTTTGGCAGAAACTCTGAATAGGTTTCAAAATTTCAAAAAGTGTGCAGTGTTCAGGGAAGACGTTAAATATTTAAGACACAAGATTACCAATAAAGGAAAATCATACCGATTCAGAGAAGATAGCTGCAGTTATGAGTTGGCCGATATAGAAGAATCTAAATGAACTGCGAAGCTGCCTTTGTTCTGCACTTAATGTATATGATTTCTTCAACGACTATTCAACGTTGGAAAAATTTACACGAATTAAACAAAATATAAAATATAAAAATATAATTAGAGTAGAATGAGCTTCAATTAATCAGAGTATAACAAGAGTTGTAGTGAAGCGCTTCTTCGTTGAAAACAACGAAGTGGTATAGTAGGTCGTGTATTAGCGAGATTATTTTTTTGCCCCTGACTAGTTGCAGCCCATGAGATCGAGAGAAGAATACCTGCTACTCCAGCACAAATAACTGCAATGTACACGTAACATGAGATAATGACGGATATGAGAGAAAGCAAGTGGAAGACTGAGACTCTGGCGACCCCCGTACACGAAAGAACCGCTATCACCACGTCCAATCCCATAAGTTTAACACATTCACACACTCTCGCACCTCATACAATCACACAAACACGCACATACACACACATGCACACAAACACCCATACCTACATCCAGGCCCCTACATACTCACAAACATTCATGCATACCCATACAGATTTATTGAAGTGTGATCACATAATCGTATACAATGACGGTCTTTAATTTCTATTATTTAGATTATTAGTTAATTTTAGTACAACGAATCTTGATTTTTGTTTTATTATAATCGTATTGTAAAAATTTGAAGATATGTATTAGTTGAAATTAGCCTAATTTAATCTGCAGAAATTCAGGCATTCTTATAATTTAAATCCTTTCCCTTTTTTTCAGCCGGAATATTATTATTGACTTGGACTCACATGCACATGCATCTCATGAACGCCCACATAACCACACACAAACATCCCCTCTCATATACACTCGCATTCATGCCCACATTCTCACATATGCATACCCCCACTCACATCTATCTCATATATGTATAGATGCATACCCACATACACACTCATACCTACGCACATACATACATATCTATATATCAAAAATATATTGTAGAATGACTGACCTCATGTTCGAAACCGATCCCCCTCCTATATCTCCCTTCTTTTTTTTATTAGTCAATCATCTCATCCTCAACCCAAGGGTGAGGATCAGGCACGGTGGATGTATAATTCACTGCAGGTGTTTACAATATGAAAGTGCTCTACAGCACTGATGAAATACCAAATTAATGTTTCAGGTGCGGCAGACAGCATATGCAGAATTAATGGTTGATATTGCTACTATTGTTGACTAGACGTAAAATAATCGCCACGACAAAGATGAATGTAGTTGTGATATACAATAGTTACTATCGTGTATAGTCGAGCGTTACTACGGTTACTATAGTTAACTAGGCGCTAAATAGTGCCACGGCACAGATGAATTATCGAAGGCATAGGTGTAATTGAGATGTATAATCGTCCCCGTTGTTAAATACATGCAGATGTGAGCACCGAAAACGATGACAGTTAAAAACTATTGAGTTGAATGATGCGGTAAGAATAGCTCTTATTGAATTGAGTGATGATTATTGTTGTTGAACATAAGCTGATGAAATGGCATGGTGCCGATGATGAAATGTACGATTATGGCATCATTCAACGTTGATATACGGTGTGTCGTTGATGGTTATTGAATAATATAGTTTAGCACCACAAAAAAAAAATTATCAAACGCAATGGCTAGTCAGATTATTCTATTTTATTTTAATATAATTTAACACATAAAAACCTTTAGCGAAATGCAATGGTTAATTCCATTGACCTAGTTTTAAATTTTATTTTTTGTTTAGTTTATCAAGACAAAAAAAATTAGTAACCTGCAGCGTTTTATTCAATTGATCTAATCATACCTTTAAGTTAGTTTAGCACAGTAATAAATAAATAATTAAATTGTTCTACATTCCAATTTTTCTATTTAATTTAACACTACAAACGAAAAATTAGTGAACTATAATGATTAATTAAATTGTTCTATTTCTAATTTTAATTTTGAGGATCACATTAATAAATAAATCACAGTAATCGATCATTAAATTAGGTCAATCATAACACTAATTTAACACATTAAAAATTGGATACCAGCAATGGTTAATCAAATTGTTTTTATTAGTTCTAATTTTGGTTTAATTTAGCACTACAACCGAAAATTAGCAAACCAGACTGGATAATTAAATTGTTCTGTTTTTGATTATAATTTAGGTTAACACAACAAAAAAAAAACGAATAGCAAAAGGCCACGGTTAACACAATTGTTCTAAATTTAATTTTAAATTTGTTTAACACATTAATAAATAGATACCAATATTAGATAAATAATTTGTTCTAGTTCTGATTCAGAATTGATTTGGCACCACGTAAATTTATCCACCCGCAAGGGTTGATTAAATCATTCCAATTCTCGTTTTAATTTCATTTCATACAAATGAAAGAAAAAACCAAATAGCAAACATCCATGGTTTATTTTGTTTTTATTTTATTTAAAAGTTGAATATGTAGCACAATTTGATTATCATCGCTTATGGAGATAGATAATACACCTCTTGTTTTTCTGTTTGATCCACAGATTACGAAAGTTACCAAAAAAAATAATGGTACTCACAAATTGTTAACAAAAAACATTTAAGTTGTATACGTCTCCACGTTGATTTCGTTTCTCCATCATGGATTTTCCGAAGCATCCATGTTTATGTTCAAATTCCATCACCGTCTGACCGCCATGAAAAATAATGATTTCTCATCCAATAATCTGCGATATTCGTCCCAACAAACGTATAACCATTAATTTTTAGGGCTGTTTTTGGTTTTATTTCACTCTCGGGAATTATTAAATTTTATCAGACAAAAGTTAGCACAAACTCAAATCGCATTTCTTCAATGATCAACCACCACAAAGAAAAATAACTTTATTTAAGAAATGACAGCTCAACAATATATTCTGATGACAGACTGAGAGCAAAATAACAGACTGAAGCTATCTATCGCGTTCTATTTATAGTCAGCTAACGCCGTTTGTTTGTTTATTCAACAATAACGAATCGATAAGAAATTTTATTTTTGTTTTATCGTTAGTTATTGTACCCAGTAAAGAGTATGGACTGCTAGTTTGTAATAGAAATTGGAAAAGATTGTAAAATAAAACATTGTTAACGAAACGATTGTACGAATCATACATGTAAATAGCGCGATTATGGATCAATGACATTACACAACCGTTTTTTGACAATTTTATAGCGATCAATGATTACAAACTAAATACAGGAAATCACATTGGAAAATATTACACAACTATTTTAGGACAATAATTTTTTTTTAACGGAAACCATAGCAGATGATGACTATGGAGTGAGTATGCGCAACTATGTGTACAGAATGATTATTGTTGAAATGAAATGAAAATGAAAACGACTAGGAAAATCTCTGCCAAGGCAAACCCGGTGTATGCGGGACAGTAGTTCGAATTACAATTATGGAGCTTGAATTACCCGTCATAACAAAGTTCTACCACAAAAAAAAAACATTGGCGAGAGAGGTCATAGCATATTTTATTCCAAATCTGAGACAAACTGGTGCCGAATTATTGCGTAACCTGAAAGGCGATTATGAAATGTAATAAATGTTTCTATAAATATTTGCAATGCCAGACATTAAAGAAAGTGACTGTAAATGGAAAGAATTTGTCGATAAAACGCTTACTCTGAAAGCGTATTGAGCGTTAAAGAACAGTCTAAATTTTGAGAAAAAATGATAAATATATAAGTTAATTTGAAAATAATGCGACTTCTGCAAAACGATGCATGAAGAACTCATAGGAAAATGATGTCCTGAGATAGGCATCATTTTCTCATGAGCACTGGCGAAACTTGTAGTTAATAAAATTAAATTAGACATACACTGCAGAACCTAGCTTTCACTGAGTCATTCCAGAACAAAAATTTGTTTCGCAACCAGATTATTAATTTAACAAAGGCAGCAAAAAAAAAACAAAATAAAGCCACCTGGTTGTTTTTATATAATCGGCTCGGGTTTGTGAGTTGATGGGCTGAAAAGGCTTACATAAATTTATTTCTTGAATGTTATATTCTTCCAAAACCAGTCCTGTAAATCAAATTTTGATTGTAGGTTGTAATTCATCCCACCAAACGTCTTCCCATCCCACCAAACATCCTTACCAAAAGCATTACGAAATGACAAAACCAAACTAGATCTGTCAATTTGAAATATATCCCTCATAGTTTGATCTAATTTATCCACACACCAATAATTATTCGTATTTCGAAGCTCAACAATATCATTAACTTTTCTACTTGTTTGTTGATTGACTAAATGTATGATTAAATGTATGAATATTTGCATTTAACATGTAACGGCGAACACCGTAGCCATTGGGTATAAAAAGTGTGTTGAATGCCTTCGTTATCACTTCACTTGAATAAATATTTTCATGCTTTTGCATTTGAATTTATGTTTTAGATTCATTTGTCATTTTAATTTTATTTACTAAATGATTTATCAAACAACATCAAAACTCATTACATCGAAAATAAATAAAAAAACTTCGATAATACAGTTGAAACAAATAATTTTTTCGGCAAACGACTGTAAAGTTTAACTTTACTGCCGCTAGTGAGTTAGCTAAAGTCTTACTTTTTAGCCTGACAGCAAAAGTAACGTCTAGCGACAGCAAAAGTAACGCCATTTTTATTTTATATTACGGAGGCTGTAAAGTAGCGTTTGTTATTTGTTAGTTTGTTATTTTTTCATACATATTGTATAACCATGACAACAAAAAATAAGTTGATTCTCATATTTTGAAATTTTGAAAAGGCTGCTTTGATAAAAAAATTTTATTCATACAAATTTAAATGTTTTTTTCTCTTTTTAGGAAGTAATTATGACGATACAAATTCATATTTATAAAATGTTTGAATTATTAATTTCATATTTATAAAAAATTTAAACGTTTGCCGAAAAAATAGTGTATTTAATTCGGAGGTAAAGTGACTTTTTGTGTTTCGTCTATAATTGTCGGCCTCCCTGCGGCCGGCCGTCAAACTACAGACTCAACACAAAAAGTATCACTATAGCTCCTAATTAAATAATGTACTATTCTTTTGCCAACGACAATATTTTCTTACTTGCATAAAGTTTGAAATAAAAAAAACGAAAATAATTTTCTTGAATTAAAATAATGTAATTAGATTTGAATTTCAAAACGAGAAAAGTATTCATCATCTTTGAGAAAATTCTACGTTTTTATTATTTCTTTGACTCTTTAATTTATTTTTTGTTTTTATTTAACAAAGTTGAATTCTTGCAAAAATTATTTTATAATAAAACTTCACTACTTCAATTGCTTAATGTGTTTTATACACAAAGCTCTTTCGTCCTATTTCTTGCTTGCTTTTGTGGCTTTGTGCAAATGCAAAGTCCATTACATTTTTCTGAATAACGAATTTTTTTTGAGTTGAGTGTTTTATAGTTTTTATGTTGTTTGAAAAGAAAATGAATGAATTTTTAATTAATCCGATTTTCTTGGTTTTAGTTATTTTTGTTTTTTATTAACATTATTTTAATAAAAGTATTTTTTCAAGCATTTGTTAACGGATTAAATTTTTTTTTTTTCATTTTTAGCAAACAGAAAAATTCCTTCCAGCTTATGAAACAATATCATTTGCTGTGAAAAGTATATCACAGGAGTTTAACTGGTCAGAAGCGGTTATATTTGCAGCGGGTAAGTTTTTTATGTTTATAATTTGTGAAAAAATAGTTTTAAAAGTGTATTACATTTTTAACTTCTCAAACCTTCAAAAGCTTTAATAATTTTTAAAATAGAGATTAAATAGGTAATTGATGTTAAAATGTTCAATAATTAATAAAATAAAAAAAAATTTAGTGACTAATACACTACCACTTCTCAGTTTATAATGTACTATATACTAAGCGAATTAAATGGTATCAAATGTCAGATTTATTAAGGATCCAACCAGTTGGGGTCACCAGTTCTAGTGGTTTAATTTAAATTATCATGAATTGGTGTTTCAAGTTTTTTTTATTAATTCTTGAAAGCAATCCTAACCAATTTTCTACTTGGTTTTGTTTAAGTTATAATTACCTAACTCGTAATTGATATTTTCAATATCAAGTTAAATTATTTGCTTTTAAATCAATATTACAAAGTAATTTCCTTATAATTAGTTTAAAGTTTATTCTTTATTTAATTATTTTGTATTTGATAAACCAAATGTATTATTTATTTCAATATAATCGAATCCGGATTTTTCCAACTGAATTCGATCTTTTTCAACTTCGAAAATTGATAACTGGAAATAAAATATTTGTAATAAAATTTATATAATATAAACAAATTATAAAATCCAATTTACTTTAGCTTCGCTTTGTTATCCTCTTTTCTCGTAAATTCTGCTTCCTGTTCATTGCAAGGAAAACCATACATAAGATTAAAATTGATAGTAAAATAAATTTGTTTTGTAGTTGTTATGGATTTTATGAAAATTTCATAGAAAGTTGTTATGTTTAAAATTAATATTTTTTTAATAAAGTTAAATTTGAAATTTTATATGAAATATTTAAGTGATTGTTATAATTAATACAGTCGTTCAAGTTCGAGTACAAATAACAAACCTACTGTCTTTCCCCTAGCATAAGAACCAGCTATTGTCAACGAATAAAACTAGCTAACTGGTTTATTGGCAATCCAATTTTAGTTTCGATACTGTAAATTTTTTTAAAAAATTGTGTTTCATCTCACCAAAATCAAAGCTAGAGAAAACCGAGAACCAAAAAATTGGATAGCCCATAATCCAGCTAGTGATATAGTTCTTGATTATGTAACGCACTTTTTTCTGAATGGTTTAAGCCCAGATATAGAGTTAGAGGCTTAAATTTGTAATACAAAGTATTACCTGGTAACAAGAAATATAAAGACTCCTCTTTAATTATTATTACGAATTACTTCTTTTTGTCTTACCTGAACTAATTTTTTTTCTTCAATTTGGTTAGTGTCTTTTGTGTCCCCATTTTTTTGCTTTTCCCTTATCGTGCTACTGTTGCATGAAACCTACTATTGTGTTTTTGTGTGAGAGATACTCCGTTTTTTTTGTACTGTGTAGTGTTGAAATTTAGGCCTGGCCGAATTTTAGTATCTATACCTGTAGAGGTACGGAACCCGGTTGCGACACTTAGGAATGTTGAGGACCAGCAAGGATGATATTTGTGTTGAGGTAATGGATCCACTGTATCAATTTTATTGTGGTGGTCAACTGATTGTACCAATTGTATTGAGTTGTAACGTCGTTATTGTTTAGCCCAGACCCTGTTACTTTGTAAGATTTAAGTAAAAAAAAGTCGACTTTCTTGGTTCTAATGTCTTGGTTTTGTTGATCTGGTTTCTCTTTGATGATTTTTTGTTAAAAACACGCCTATTTTGTATAATTTTTCACCATTTATTTACAAATAATCTTGAGACCACAATCTTTTTTATAACTATGATCAATGAATTGGTATAAATTTTGTATCCGTTAAACGACACTAATTTTCATTAATCGAGAAATTTCATCAATACTTGATTTGTTTTTTTTATATTTAATATTTTTCAAATAACACCATTTTCATTTAAAGATTCTTTTTCTCTAATTGGAAGAGAACACAACACTTTTTTAAATTTACTTTATGAAAATACGCTTTCCCGGCGAGCATTATTTCTGCGTTTTTAACTTTCGGACTTCAGACTTAACGGTTTGGGATCCATTAGGTTGGACCCCCGCGATTCGCGGTGCAGTTTAGAACTTATTGAATTTTACTAACTAACTAACTGATTTTACTTCAATTTCTGATGGTATTTATAATAAATTTCGAATTCTTTCAGCCAATCAGAAATTGTAATATTTTTATGAATGAAAATTTAAAAAATGCAACTATACTTTTCCATTGAATTATTTATTTACAATTTTAGTTAATTTGTAAGTTTTTGTGGTTATTAAATTTCTTAATTTTCGTTTTACATTTGCATTAATTGGAATTTCATTTTATTGTTTTTTAGAAATATGTTTATTTAGTGGATTATTGTAATTAGATTTTAGGTGGTTGACGAGAATTTTTTTCTTATAATTATGAAATAGGGTTTTATGCTGAATTATAGATTTGGAGTGTTTATGGAAAATTTTGATACACATGGTACCAAGACATTGTTGCAAAGTTGATTTGTTTGAGATTTATTTCATTTGATGATGAAATAATAATTTTTGTGGTGAAATTGAATTTTGGGTGGTTTGTAAGATGGAGTTATAATTGGTTTGATTATGATATTATTTCCGTATTGTCTTGTTTGTTTAATTAATGTTAAACAATATTGTGTAGTTTGGAGGTTTGTTTGAAGGTTTGTTCTCATTTTTTGGCAGATATTACATTGAACAATCATATTTTCAATGGCCAGATTCATTCCTGGTCAATACATTAAACTGCGAGCTCTACTTTTTGTTTTGTCTATTCCTAGATGAGCTTGGTGTAATTTTTGTAAAACACCATGTTGAAGGGATCGAAGGACCATTACTCTATCATTAAAAAAAATTATTCCATCTTCTATTATTAGCTCACTCTTTATTTTCCAAAAGAATATCAAATCATCATTTAGGAGGTTTTTATTTGAAGGCCAACCGTCAATTAGAAGATCTTTCAATGCTCTCAAAACTGAATCTTTCGCAGTTTCATGTTGAAATTCTTGTTTTTTAGAATTACTCATATGTAACGAATGAGCTACTTCATTTATATCTGGTATCTCAACACCAATTTCTGTTACGCTATAATATCGCGATAGCAAATCCGCAATATGCATTGTTTTCCCTGGTGCATATTGTAAATCAAATTTATAATTCAACAACCTGATCTTTATACGTTGAAGACGTGAACTTGCAATGCTATTAATGTCCTTAGCCATAATACCCAGCAAAGGTTTATGATCGGTAATAACTGTTATATTCCGACCATAAATGTAATAATGGAATTTATGACAAGCGAAGACCATTGCCAACAGCTCCTTTTCTATTTGAGCATAGTTCTTTTTCGTGTCAGTCAGACTACAGGAAGCAAAACATACAGGAGTCAGGACGACCTTGTTGCATAATACAAGCCCCTAAACCATCCTTTGAAGCATCGCATTGAATCGTTATATCTTTCGAGGAATCAAAAATTTTTAAGCATGGGGCATTGATGATTTCTACTTTAATTGCTTCTAAACATTTTGTATGGGACGCAGTCCAAATAAATTCCCGATTTTTTTTAATAATTCTCTCAATGGGGCAGAAATGTCTGCTAAATTTTTTATAAAATTCCGAATATAATTTATAACTCCCAGAAGATTTTGTAAGTCAGTTTTATGTTTGGGTGTACTAATTTCAGAAATTGCATGCATTCTTTGTGGATCAAATCTAACTCCCTCTTTTGAGATTATGTGACCCAGATAATGCACAGTATCTACATTATATTGTAGTTTGGACTTGTTAAATATTACAGTTTTCTCTTTTGCTCCTTTGATAGCTTTATTTAAAATTTGATCATGTTCTTCACTGGTATCAGCAGCAATGAGCAGAACATCAATATAAACTACGACGCCATGAATATCTCTAAAATTTTCTTCATTACATCTTTGAAACACCTCAGGGGCAGTTTTAATTCCAAAGGGCATTCGTTTAAAACGAAAACACCCAAAAGGTGTCGCAAACGAGCACAACTTACTTGATCTTTCATTAAGTTTAATATGCCAATACCCGTCCTTAAGATCAAGTACTGTAAAAAATCTCTTATTAGAAATTTTTTCTAAAATTTGCTCAAAACTAGGAATGAGATGGGTTTCTTGTTTAATAGCTAAATTTAGTTCTTTAGGATCTAAACATAATCTCAAACTTTTATCTTTTTTTTCCGCTATAACTAACCAAAATTGGATACCCAATCCATGGGCTCATTAATTTTCTCAATGACATTGCGTTTAGTCAACTCTAATTCAGCTTGTAATGGTTTTACGAGAACACCCGGAATTCTACGCGGACTTTTAACAATGCCTTGCGCATTTTCTTTTAACTCAATGTTATAGTTTTCAACAAAACAACCCAATCCTTCAAAAATTTCTGAATTTTCTAAAATGAATTTACTTTTACTATCTATGCTAATGTCATCCAATCTTGTAATTAATCCTAACTCTACACATGCTGCCAGTCCTAAGATAGGAATTGTTTTATCATTTACCACTATAAAATTCTGCACTGAAATATTATTATCACAGACTACCACTAAATCTGCGGACCCAAAAATGCTAACCGAGGTATTATTATACGCGAATAATCTTATTTCACACTCACATCTTTAAATTTGTTGAAATAACATATAGGTAACACATTTACCTGAGATCCACTATCTAATCTAAATTTAATGATACAATCTTCAACTCTGATTTTTTTAAACCACATATTTCTATTTTCTACTGCATCCCGTTCACTTTCAATTGAGTCCAAAAATAATAGCTCTTCCTGAGGCATTGTCAATTCACGAATTCGCTTTGTATTGCAAGAAACCGCAAAATGATTTTGTTTTCCACAATTTGAACAGCTTTTCCCGTATGCTGGACAATTTCCGTATTCATGAACCTTTGAACAGAACTTACAACTGGATGTCCGTGAGTTTGGTTGAAAATTATTTCTATGATTGAATTGAAAATTTTTATTAGAAAAATTATCATTATGAAATCTAGAAATGTTACTGCGATTTGAAAAATTATTTTTAAAATTTACAAAATTATTTTTTGAATTTAAATAATTACTATTATGTATTTTTATAATTACTTGAATTTACTTTATGCATATTTTGATCATTTGAAAAAGAATTTCTAGACTTATCTATATTCGATATAACTGCATCCACTGCTGATGTGCTTGGGCGACTCATTTCACTTGCTTGTAATTTAACTACCTCGTTGGCACGTCATAACTCAACAGCTTTCGTTAAATCCAGGTTTTGAGCCTCAAGTAGTCGTTTTTGTAGTGATTTATCTGACATTCCATGAAGAATCCTATCTCTAATCATGCGATCCTCATCACTAAACCCACACGATTTGACTAGCTTACGCTAGCAAATCCATAATAAAATTGTCCACAGGCTCCTCTACAGCTTGACATCTACTGAAAAAAATGAAGTTTTGATACACTTCATTTTTTTTGGGGTTGCAAAACTCTTCAAATGCTTGAATAATATCTTTCAATTTTTTAGTTTTCTCCTCATCAATACTTAATGCTTCAAATACACCGATTGCGTCTTTCCCGGCAATGTTCAAAAATGTAGAAATTTTAACTTTTTCCGATTTTTTTTCCAATTCAATTGCTTAACATTACCCATACATTTACATGTATAATTGACTTATAATTAGTGTTGCCATATAGCTTATAATTTCCTATATATGCATGTATATGACACACAGTGCACCCAATCCATAGTTCAGTGCACCCAATCCACCCGCTGATGACAGCACATTCCATGCATCACATGCATCTCCCAAATTTCGATCTCATACTGCAGTTACCACTGATAGAGAGCTGCTAATTGATTCTATCAACAAAGACCTGGATTATATAATGGAATGGGGTGATCGTAATCTTGTTTCATTTAATCCAACCAAAACCAAACTATGCCGTCTTTCACTAATAGAGCAAAAATTTTCCTATTAAGATAAACCATAAGGAACTGCGTGAGGTTGAATCAGTTAGACTTCTTGGAGTGGATATTCGGTCGATAGAACGGTCTGGAATTTGCACATTTTTTAGATTAACTCCGAAACTGTGTACCGCAAAATTCTAAAAAAATTGCAATGTATTGGAAATTTGGTTCTCTTTCAAATGATACCCCACTCGCTAGGGTCAAAAAAAGTTTTTTTTTACCTCCCTTACACCCATCCCCTAAACACACAGAAATATAATTATTTGAGAGTTCGCTATAATTTTCGTTCAAAATATAGAAAATTTCCTGCCTCTATGAATTTTTTCAATTTTTTCTGTCAATCGGTGTCGAAACGTAGGGGGAGGGGGGGGGGGGCGGTCTGGAATTTGCACATTTTTTAGAATAACTCAAAAACGATGTACTGGAAAATTCTAAAAAAAAATGTTTCTGAAATTCGTTTCCAAGTTTCTGAAATTCGCAGCTCTTTCAAATGACTCGCTTGGGTCAAAAAAGTTTTTTTTCACCCTTCCCCACCTCAATCCCTTAAAAACACAAAAATATAATTATTTGAGAGTTCGCTATATTTTTCGTTCAGAGTTTATCAAACTTCCTGTCTCTGTGAATTTTTTCAAATTTTTCTGTTAATTAGGCTCGAAATGCAAGGGGGGGGACCAACTTTTTGTGTCACTTTATTGATAATAATTCAAAAACTATGCATTGCAAAATTCTAAAAAAAGGCAATATTTCTAAAATCAAGTGCTCTTTCAAATGACACCCCACATGACCTGGTTTTAAATGATGTTTTTACCCCTTAACATTCCCACCCCTTTAATAAATATAGTTATGAGTGTCTGCCACTTTTCTATATTTTTCATTAAAAACCTAGTCAATTTTCTATCATTCCAAATATATTTCAAGATTTTCGATGAAGTAGGGTCGGAGTTATTCGGGGCAAGAAAACATCCCGAAAACGTCATTTTTCAAAATTATACAAAAAATGGTTAGGTGAAAAATTCCAAAATATATTTTTAAATAATGCTGAAATGAAGCCCTTTCATATGATACCCTACTCGTCTCGCTAAAAAAATGTATGTTTTCAAAGGCTTTACATCGTACCTCTTTAAAACAAACGAAAACAACTTTATTTATTTTTTAACCCGCCATCTTGTGTGGATAGGTTAGTTTTATAAGCACCTCAAATTTTAAGTTCATCGGATTAATGGTTCACGAGATAATCGAAATGATGTGAAAAACACGTTGTACTCTCACCAATAGTGTTCCGTATAAAAAACGGAACCCTAAAAAATATTACAAATCAACAAAAACAAATCTCTACATGTAGAGTCGGGTCGAAACCATTTCATTTATTAGGTACAGATAAAATTATTATAACTGTGAATAAAAATTTTTATTATATGCAATGATTACACTTGTATTAGACTCAATTTTCTGTTTGTTCAAATTTATTGTAAATTTGTTTTTAAATCCTTATGGTATTTAGCATAACATATAATCTCTGACAATTTTCTAAACTAACAGTTTCTATTAATGTATTCATGCAAATTTTATAAATATTCTACAAATGGTTTTTCCCTTAATCCACCATCTTTGATCACAGATGTGAAATCTAACAAAAATATAAATTTTCGAAAAAAGAAAAGTGGAAAACGAATTATTTTTATTCATATTTTCTTGGGTATTGTATAATTTATATGTAACATTACAACTCGTTCACACCCAATAATAACAAATTGTGGATACTAAAAAAAATTTCAAAGAACAGAAAACAATAACGAATTGTAAAAATGTGAACATATGAAAATGGTGAAATGAAAATTGTATTTTGGTTTGCTAAGGAAAATTTAAACTTTTTTTCCTTTTTTGCACCCCATATATATGTACGTATAATACGATCAATATGACACATGGATTTTAAGAGTTGATTGAATTAGTTTTTTTTTAAATTTAATAAGATTTTTTTCTAAAAGTGTAAGTTAAATATGTATGTAAAATATGGTGAATGATTTATTTACATTAAATTTGATTATGATGATCAATTCAAGTGGAAAAGATAAAAACTTATTGACTGTAGGTTGCTTGTGCTAGTTTATTTTTTAAGTTTTATGTAATTCGTATATTGATTTTGGTCTTGATTTGTGATTACCCAAAGAATTTCTGTATTCTGGATTTCTGCAAACGAATATGCTCTGTCACACAAACTTTGAAATACGGTTGCCTTGGTCAAAATTTGTTTCTAAATCTTAGAACAAAATTAGGTTCTAGTAACCATTGTTGTTGACAGTTTGTTTTCTGAATATTTTTCTTTTAAAACTATATTTTTCTTTTCTGTCCCACTTTTACCGCATATTGTATCATGAATAAATGATATACATCTTTGCTATATATTTACCTACGATTATTTATAGTAATCTATTATCTTTTTATTGACTTTGATGATTGTGTACCAAAAAGCTCCTAAGACAGAAAACCATATAAGTTATATCTAATAAATAATATTTAATATATACAAAGAATTGAACTTCACTTATTAACATTTTTTCTTCATAAGTAATTGATCAATCAAACTACGAAAAAAAAATTCAATTTTTATAATAAGCAACTTTCACAGACAGAGATTAACGTTAAAGCTCTTCAGGAAAAATCTATTTTTTTTTCTTTTCTCTGCTTCCATAGATTTTCTTTATACATATAAGCTTTCTTTTAATTCACTATTATTGAAAGTAAATGACAGAAATAAAATTGGTTGTCTGTTTGTCTGTCGCTTCACTTTTATCTTTATTCCCTGGAATTAAGTCTTTTGTTAATAATAAAAAAATAAAATAGAAATTAATGATAGATAAAAAAAGGAAAAATTAATTTTATATATTAAGAAATCTCTTGAAATGATTTTATTATAAAGGATTTTGATAACGGTTTAAGATAATTGTAGTGGATATGAGATACGTTGTTCTAATGTTATTGTTTGGAAATAACGTTTTGTTGTTTTGTTTATGGATTTCTTATTTGTCAAAACAAGTCTATTAATGTGTGTTTATAACCGAAGAAAAGATTAAAAGATTATGTTATAGAGAAACAAGTAAGTTTAGTTTGATTTATTAACAGTGAAATATTAAACGATACTAGCACCCTTATTTAATATCATTACTATTAGTATGGTTCTGGCAGAGATATTTGCTGATGTGTCATTTATTATTGTTGAAACTGATGCTATGCGTATTTATGCATCAACGTCGATAAAATTAATTCAAACGAAAATTCAAAGAAAATATCAATAATTAATTTGGAAGAAACACTTGATGTATATAGTTTCAATAAATTATTGGAACTATTTTTTATACAAAAGTTAATTTGAAAACAAACTTTTAATTTCACTTTCAATATATTTATTTTATATATTAATAAAATGACAAATTTGTTTAACACCAAACGTTACTTTAATGCTAACAACACATTGGATTTTATATAATTTAATGTGACGTTAACAATTCAAAATGTACAACAAGAGAGAGATTATATATCTTACATATTTTGCAAGCCACAAATTATTTTATTACTTCGGTCTGAAAGACCTAAGTATTACTTACATTCATGAGCCAAAAGTGAAATTCTTACCCCCACTTTTTTTGGCATTTTTCAACGTTTTAGGACCAAAAAAGCAACAAAAACAAAATGTATGTCTGGCTGCCGGCCGGCCGGCCGAACGTCTGTCCGTCTAGCCGTCATTACCTACGAAATCTAGAAAACCGCAGGAGGGGGATTTTAAATTTTTTTTCTAAAAATAGGTATACTCAAGGGACAGGTTCGAAAGGACGCTGTGTTCGATAACTGTACCGGAAGTGTGTCCAAAAATCTATGTGTGTGTCAAAAATAGCAAATTTTCATATTTTAGGCTTAAAAAACGTTCATTTTAAGTGATTAAGTGAGAAATCTTGTTGATAGGGATTGGTAGGTGAAATCAAAAACTAGATTATTGCATTATAAGTTTGTCAAAAAAATGTTGTCAAGTGTGTCAAAAGAAAGATTTTTATTTATTTTTTTACCCAATTTTTTGGAACAAAATAAAATTAATTATTTGTATGATATGGAATTTTATTATTATTTTGTCAAAAATATGTTGTCAAGTGTGTCAAAAAAAATATTTTTATTTGCTTTTTTACCGAATTTTTTGGAAAAAAATAAAATTAATAATTTGTATGACATGAAAATTGATTATTATTATAGAGAATTATGGCATTATAAGTTTGTCAAAAAATAATGTCAAGTGTATCAAAAAATGATTTCATTTATTTTTTTAGCCAATTTTTTGGCAAAAAAAATGTAGCTGTTTGTATGACGTAAATGTAATTGAAAATGAAGTTGGACATGGAAATTTTTAGGTAGATTTCATATAAAAATCTACCTATTGCAATGGGCTTCATCTCGGAATTTCGGAAAAATTTTGATGCCAAACGACTATTTGTGATAAGCGGAGATGGAAAAACAAAAAAAAAAAAAAATTATATATATATATATATATAACGATATGAGGTATAACGGAATTTAGCGGCACTCTCACGGTCGCATTTTTCGACCTACACCAAAATAATTTTCTGTGTATGTTTCGGCAAATAATGTCTTGGACAAGTTCGTGAACTGGCCATATCCGGGTACCGGTTAAGCGGCTAGAGCCTAAAAACCCGAATAATCTAGGGCGCTATAACTTCCGTTTGAATAATAATATTTTAATAAAATTTAAAAATATTGAATATTTGAACCTTTTTTTATCATTTTTATCCAGATGATTACTTTGGCGTTTCAGGTTCCTCAAAAATCAGCTGTTTTAAAAATTTACTAAACTTTGCTGCCCTTGATCTAGCTGAAATGGCCAAGCTCATAGTTGAAAACTTTTTTTCACGTACTTAAAATATAAATCTTTCCAAAATTTTCAAAAATAATAGTTTAAGTCTAACGGTTGAGACCCTACGGCTGTTGAAACAAAAACAAACGCAAAAGGCAATGCTTTCATCATGTTTCAGTTTATGTTATTTAAATTCATCTTAGCTTTTAAATATACTTTTCAACTATAGCCTCAAAAAATTTCAGCTTTCTAACCCAAAAGGTTCCATTTTTATAAGCATTATAATGCAACCCTTACAAGAAAAATATCAACCCATTTAATACCATAGAAAAATTATCAAAATCTCTTTTGTTTTTATTTTTTTTACTAAGTAACCGTTTGAAAAAAGATTAAATAAGAACAAAAAAACACAACAACAAAAGATGATTTTGAAATAAAATTGTTTGATAATGTTTGATTATAAATTATGTGTGATGGTATAATTGTAGTTGTGACGTAGTTCATTTGATCTTTGGTGTATTTAATATGTTATTAAAAGTAGTTTAAACCAACTTAAATAAAACTGTTCCGAAATTGTATTGGTGGCGTTAGTTCGGATGATGTATTTAATTTGGTTCGATAATTTTTTTGAATTATTCTGTTTCTACTTATATTTTTTATTTAAACTAATCTGACTTATTTAATTTTATTTGGACACAAAACCGTCTGACCCCGAAATCTACCTATTTCTAGCGGATATACCTGCCGCTGGGATTTTTAATTTGTTATAGTTTTTGAAATATTTTTGGAATTTTGAAAAAAGTTTGTATTATTGATTTTGCAATAATTTTTACAATATTTTTGGAAAAAATTTGAATATTTAAGAATTTTTGGAATATTATTGGGATTTAGAAAAAGTTTAAATATTTGATTTTATTCTAATTTTTGAAATGAATTTCATATCTTTTAGTGTCGGTCATGTATGCTGGTTTCAGTTTGTCAATTGAAATCGTCTGGTTTTTACCTTTAATTTCAATGATAGAACTTTGCCGGAATCGTATGATTACCTTAAATGAACCCTCATATGGGGGTGATAAGCTAGGTTTTAACTTATCCACCCTGACGAAAACATAATCGCATTCTAAAAGATCTTTTGGAATGTAAATACTGGTCTGAGGATCCTTCCGGGTATATCTTTTGGAATTAAAGATCGCATTCATTGTTTTAAATGATCAACCAGATTTGCTGGTTCTATTGGATGTGAATCTTCACGATCTATAAATAGTTCTAATCTTCAGACTTTGTTCGTAGACAAGATCCGCAGGAGTACACCCTAGATCAGATTTGATCGAAAACCGAATGCCTAGCATAACGATGGGGAGTGCATCATGCCAATTGGCAGTATTACCATGAGATTCAAGTGAAGATTTGAGCTGTCGATGGAATCTTTCTACGATTCCATTGGCTTTGGGATTGTAAGCCGTCGTCCTTATTTTATGAGAACTCATGATGTTCATAAGTTCCTGAAATAACTTTGCTCGAATATGATTTGTTAAGAAAGCTTTTGCTACAGTCTCAGCTGTTCCATCCACCAAAGGTATTGCTTCCGGCTACCGAGTGAAACGATCGATTGTAGTCATGATATACCGATATTCATGAGATAGAGGTAAAGGACCTACCAAATCGACGTGAATAACTCGAATCTGGGCGACGGCACAGGTATTGGACCGTATTCTGAAACTTGCATCTTTGACATGATAAACATGTCTTAGACCAAAATCCAACATGAACACTCATTAAAGGCCAAAAATAACGCTTTGAGAGCATCTTCCGGGATGCTCTTATACCTGGGTGGGAAAGACCATGTAAAAAATCGAATGTTGATCTTCTTAGGGATTCAGGTAAGTATGGACGAAATATGACTGTCGAGATCTCACGCCAAATTGGTTTTCCGTTCATTTTTGTTGTGATGGGTTCTAACTTCCGTTTAAAACCTATGACCTGTGGATTTTGAATTAAATGTTTGAGTTCTGGATCGATCTCTTGAAGTGCGACGAGTTTATCGACATTTAATCCAGTAAAATTGATAGCCATTTCCTCAGTTCGTGAAAGAGCATCTGCCACTACATTATTCGTGCCAGTGATGTGTCGAATACCAGCTGTAAACTGGGAAATGAAATCAAGATGACGAACCTGACGGGGACTTCTTTCTGTTTTTGAGGCGATTGATGGTGCAAGAGGTTTATGGTCTGTGAACACAGTGAACATACGTCCTTCTATGAAGTAACTGAAGTGTATAATGGCTAGAAAAATAGCCAATAATTCGCGATCAAAAATAGAGTAGTTTTTCTCTGCAGGCGAGAGTTTTCGGGAGAAAAATTCTAATAGTTGCCAACTTCCTTTGTTTAATTGTTCTAAGCATCCGTTTTGATACAAAAGCTTGCATTTTGTAACGGATAAGCCAAGAGTGTACAGTTTACAAGCGCCAGTTTGACATTGTCAATGGCTGTACTGCATTGGAGGGGCCAGACAAATGCTGACTTCTTTTTATTTGGCTAGTTCAGCGAGATAGCCATGTAGTGGAGTAATTAGCTCGGCTAAGTGGGGTATAAATCTATGGTAATAGTTTACCATTCCCACAAATCACTGGACTTGGCGAACTGAAGTTGGCTGTGGAAAATCTTTTATGGCCATGATTCGATCTGAGGATGGCTTTGTGCCATTCTTTGTGATTTCATGGCTCAAAAAATCAAGAGAAGGAACGCCAAATACGCATTTAGAAATTTTGATTTTAATATCGAAATCAGATAATGTTTAGTGATTTTAGTGTTGCTGTAGAGAATTACTTGCCACCAAAATACCGTCGATGTATGCCAATACGAAGTTTAATCCCTTGAACACTTCGTCCACAAAACGCTGGAAAGTATGAGATGCGTTTCTCAGACCATAATGCATTCTAAGGAATTTGAAGAGACCAAACGGAACAGTTATCGCAGTTTTGTGGATAGCTTTCGTAGCGACTGGTATTTGGTAGTAAGCACGGACAAGATGCTACGACAAAGTTTTTAAAAATGTACACTGTCAATTTTTGGAAAAAAATTTTAACGGTGTAACATAAGAAAAAAACGGTGTAATTGAAAAAAAGATGGCGCTACGCTTTTTTTTTTTAACTTAATTGAAGCTTATTTTATATCTAACTACTTGTGAAAGTTTTGTACTAGCGATATTTTTTGTTTTAAAGATAAAATTCGTTGTGCATATGACTGTCGGGAATCAGTTTTTTTGTTCTGAAGGAAAATTATAAAAATGGCGTTATAAACTAAGAGATTTTTTTTTATGTTAAATATCAAATATTTTATGATTAAATGAACTTTTTAAAATATTATAAAAATTATATATGTAGTACAATAAATAAAATAAATACAATTGTTAAAAATGATTTACTTATTTTACAAACAGAAGTTTCTTCTGAATAGGAAAACACTTCTGCAATTATTTTCTTTGTATTAGATGGCATAAAAAAATGAAATGTTTATTTATCACTTTTAGTAATCACTTGTCACTCTTATAAAAAATAATTTGACAGTCTCGACTGCAAACAAAAAAGCCGTATAAATAACTAAATCTATTTAGGAACTTTTGACTGAAGTTTGCGCATATATCTTAATGCTGACCTAGTTTCTTTTTCATGTTTACTTTGCTTTTCTCTAAACTGCGTGTTGAATTTTGTTGCGCATTTTCTATGGTTTTCGGTTGGGATATCATCGATGGAGATCATGCAGTTGTTATGCGTTTGACACGGATGTGTTAAACCCTTAATCACCTTCCACAGACTTTTATTTGTGCCAAAGTTTGACTTACTCAGTAAATCTTTCCATTTGTTACGTTTGTGTTCCATTACTAGTTTATTTATCTGCTTGTTCCGGCCCGGAATTCCAGAATCAGTTGGATCTGTTTTACAGATGTCATCTCTTTGGAAGGAAGGTTTAATATTCCCACAAGCTTCTTGTGCGAAGTTTGGTTTAATATTTTGTATTCTGCCGGCTGGAATGAAGCGAGATCTAGCTTTGATAATAATTTCTCTGAATTTTCTTTCCCCAGAGAAAGCGTCAATTTGTAAAATTTGCTTACTGAATTCCAATTCAGTAAAATTGGTAAAATTATCCTAGTCTGCTTTCTTAAAATTGATATATGTCTTCTTTCCGGATTTCATTTCGTTTAAGGAACGGCTTAAGGTGATTATGATCGGCACATGATCTAATGCCAATGCAATTTCAGTTCTCCACTCAGCGATTGGCGTTAGTGACATGCTGGCAAGTAAAACATCTGGAGACGAGTATGAGTTATTTGTTACTCTTGTTGGTTGTGGTTCGTTGAGGACTCCAAAGTTGGAGCCGTTAATTTGATCAGCAATATTTTCACCTCTTGAGTCAGTTTTCAAGTGTGAGTTCCATAGATCGTGGTGAGCATTCATATCGCCGAGAATTAGACAGTCTTTGGTATAAAATAAATGTCCTGTGGACGGTTCATAACATATATCACAGCTTACTGGTGGAATATAAATATTGGCTAGATTTATCTCCGTATTTCCGGATTTTATTGTAATATCTAGTTGTTCTAGGTGTTTATCAGTTCCCGGTACTGTTGATAATGTGGTTGTACGGTAGATAATGGTTTTGTGTATGATAAAGGCAAGGCCACCACCTTTGTCCTTCCCTCAATTCTATAATCACAGATACTATCACTAATCTTAGATCGAACATTTAATTTGGTTTCTTGTAAGACCGCGACTAGAATATTGTTTTTATACATAAAGTTGATGATATCATCGATTTTGTTTATGAGACCGTTACAATTTAGCTGCATTATTTTCACATCACTTGGGGTTTCCGGATGTGTGCTCATTCGCATTGTGTTCTGCTGCGAGCTCGTATTTATATGTTGACTTGATGCATAGCAACATGGCGCTATGTAGTTTTTGGTCCATTGCTTATGTGTTGCAAGACCTTAGCAGTTCTTAAGATGACACCATTCTTTACAGCTATTACACTGGACGGATGTTGTGTTTGCCCTTAAAATGTTTTTGCATATTTCACAACGCCATATTTTAGTTGGTCCCGGATTTCTTTCAATACCGGCCATGACGAGGAGGATCTGAAGCAATGAGGTGAGTGACAACTTCTTCTTTATCCAAAAAATGGAGCGTCGGAGTAGCACCTTTCGTTGAAATTTTTGTGATGGTCCTTTGTCGGAACTGGGTTCCGAGTACTTCTTGGGCGTAGACCCGTCCATCTTCAGAAACCTACGCACTAGTGGTTACTGCTGCTTAGTGTTGAACACTTTTTTTTACTTATTCTAACCTTTGGTGAACCTTTATAGTCGACAACAAAACTTTACTTAGAGATCAGTTTTTGTTGTTTTGTATATATTTTAATTTTTAAACTATAACAACTCGCGTGCTACAGTTTTAGCTATTGGCATAGGAGTTAACATGAGTTAAATTATTTATTTGCGATTGTTAAATTGAAGAGCTGATGATGCAAGAAAACACTTTATATCAATCGATTTGGGACCAAGTGCCGATCATGACGATCGACGATCGACGATCCAGTAACTGGATTATTAGCAACACCATTTTAGTATCTAGCAATTTTTTACGTGTGTCTAACTATACAACGATGATCGACTATATGAAATTGAATAGCCATAGTTGGCGTAGTTAAACACTTTACTAACAATTAGGTGACGAGAAGCTTAATGTATTAACAAGTAGGCGAAAAGTGATGGCAATTATTAATATCCAGGTTATTAGACAGATCATAAAACAGCACCTGATGTACCTCGGCGTCGTTCTAGACCACTGACTTCACTTTAAAAGTTATCTTATGTATGCTGGTGACAAAGCCAAACAAGTGGAGTCAAGGATATGCCAAATATTTGCAGCCCAAGACAACCAACCTCTGACCTTCGAAAAACGCCTTAATTGACCAAAGAGATACAACAAGATCACGAGCAATGGTAAATGTTTTACTCGATAAAAATGTATGTACTATAAAACTAGCACGCAAAGTGCATGTGATAAACTCATTACGTATCAAAACTCAACTAAATCACGTTATCATCACGCTTGGCATATAATTACTGATAATTTTAATGTTTATATGTTTATACGAACTTTAAACCATTTATGTCAACAAATCTTGAGACCAACATAATATTTCTTAAATTAACCCAAACAAGATGAAAAGTGAATCAAAACACAAATTCCTTATGTTCATGAGAAACGAAAAACAGTAGAGCTAATAAATTTTGTTACTTTTGTCACTAAATACGTGACCCTAAAGTAAACATAAAACAATAACAAAACAGAAATGTAGAAAAACTTGGTGACAGTTACGTTAAGAAAACATTTTCCTTTCAATCCTTATAAATCGAATTCTATTATTAACGAAAAATAATTTTCCGTTTTCCTTTTTCTTATTTTCTCTTTCTTATTTTTTATTTGTTAGTTGACGTTCTTAGAATTTTAAGTTTCTGATTTTCTTTTTCTTTTTTTTTTGTGTTAGGAAAAGAAAACAAAAATTCAATAAATTTGGAAAATACAAAGGAAAAATTCTTAAAATAGATAATAGAAAGAAATACGAAAGTTTGTGAATTGCAAAATGTTGTCATTGTTTTGATCGAGTTTTATTGTTTTTTTTTTTGGAATATAAATTGATTAGTTTTTTTTGTCAAATTGAGTAATTGGGTTGAGGTAGATTATATAAACTTTTTTCGATCAATCTCAATAAGCAATAAAAATAAAAACAAATAACTTTTGTGAGCAGAATTTTAATTATTTTAATGTGTGGTCGTTTATCTTTTTGTGTATACAGCTATTGAGGTAAACAATAAAACCATTGTAACGGAAAGATTAAATTAGTTCCAACTCTATCAAACCATTGAGAGGGCCGTGATTAAAAAATAGTGTGACTAATCTTTCTCTTAGCCAGCTAAGTACATCAGTAAAAATATTACAAATTTTTGTCTAACTTTAATGTAATTCCAAATTTCATTGTAACAGCAGTAAATATAAAATGATTCCTGATCTGACAAGCACAACGATACTTTTTGACTTAAATTAATGTTTATTTAATTTTAAATACTCGTTTAGCCATATATTTAAAAAACCAAACAATAAATTTACGATAGCAACATAAATTCTATGGAAATCCAAAAACGAAGAAGAAAAAACAAATTTGTAAATTTATTTTTCTCATAAAAATTCGCCAAACTATAGAAAACTTTTACAAAACTGACGGAAAAACGAAAAAATCTTGGTTTTTACATAGTTCTGGACGAAATAGTATACACATATAAATTATTCAATCGATAAAAAAAAGTTACTCGTTACCTAACTTTATTAGCAAAAAAAAAATAGAATAGCAGACCCATGTTTTGTAATCTGTTTGTCCAAATGTTGGTGAATATTATAATGGGGAGTTTAACGATTTATTTAACTGTCTTCGGTTGTCGTGGTTTAAAAGTATATTTAGATTTTTAGAAAGAATATCGTTACGTTTATCTAAAATTTAATTTCGCCTAACTCATACTTGCTAAATTTCCTGCTTGAAGCATCTTCCAGTTCGGGATTTTGGTTTAGCTACCAGATATGTAATTTTTGTTATCAAAACTATTACGTTTTTCTATCATTCTTTCTTTTTTTTTAATATAGTTTTTTGTTACTATAAAAATCGTTCAATCTTCACCATATTTGAAACTTTATTAATATCTACTAAGAAACAATTTTCCATTTTAATACTATTTTAAAACTATACAACGAGGTAAATAGCATACTAATGAACTTTGTTGTAATTTAAACAGAAAATATAATATGTTTGGTTATAATCATTCTGTAAACACGGTAATTAACCAATCCAACAAATTAATCTCCATCCAGGTTCTAAACCTAACATATAGGTGAGTCTCTAAATTGTAAAAAAAAAATGTACTCAACTTATGCAAGACTAGTTGAAGATATCCTTCAGTGGTATTTCCAAAAAAATCAGCTAGCCAAGTTTAAAAATGGAGATACGTGATTGATTTTTTAAAAAACGCGAGAAAGCTCGAAGCAGTTTTTAGTAGTGTCGAGATTTTGGTCATCTACTTAAGATATTTTCATGCAAGTTCTTGGAAATTTATGATTATAATGGTCTCAGATTCCCAGCACTTTGCCAATTAAATAATACTAGTACACAACGTAATGTAATTAATTTATTTAAAAGACAGAATCGTCGTTATTCATTGAATTCATTTCATACCAATTAATCAAGTGATAACCTGAGGTCAATAATTTACACACAATTAACTTAACCATAAAACTCCACCCAAAGCATTTAAATATTAATCTAATCCAACAACCGTTTGTGAATTTTTTTTTTCTATTTTACTCAAGAAATAGGAAAAAAGTCAAAACGATTTTCATTAAACTTTTTAGTCATTTTCTTTCCTATTCTGTTTAGAAATTTCCATTAATTTCCTTTTATCAAAGTCCAAAAAAATATTTTCAAAGACAACTTTTGTTTCTGGTAATTAATTTTCCGGTTGACAATAGACTAGAAAGCAAAGGACAAAGTGACGTTTTATATAATTGATTTTTTTTTGTAATTTTTATCGCTTATTATTTCTTTTGATAATATTTTCGATGGATTTGATTTGTCACTAGACCAAAAGGTAAAGCTTTTTCGGATGCCAGACCGATAAGGACGAAATAGTATTTTGTTGTTGGACTTTTAAATTTTACAACAACTTATTTTCTTTGAAAATTGTGAAAAACCACAAACTACAATACAAAATATTTTTGATAAATAAAGACTATGTTGAGTGGCTGTAAAGCGATTACTTTACAACCTAAGTTCAGGTCTAAATGATAAACAATACTAGCTAGTCTAGCTTCTTGGAAGTCTTTTAAGAATGATAAAAATATTGCTAAAATTATAGTCCAATTTTGTTCACACCAAAGAAACACATTTCGTAAGACAAATTGATCAGAGTCTGACCCTAATTTTTATTTTTTCAATTATGTAAAATTTATTTTCCATATCTTTCAACTGTTGATCAATTACATTAACAAAATTTCGTAAAAATGTTCTAAATTCATATCATGAGCCAACCATACACAAGATAAAAATTCAATTTAGCTAAACTACTAACAATCACTATATTGGAATAATGTAAACATATTTTATTTCTAACATATAATGAATATAGATGGATAGAAACATGATTTTTATAGACAACACAATCATTGAATTGAGAAAAACCACAAGTAAATGGAAAATTTTATTAGCTATTTATACGTTCTATTTTCTTGATAAATATTTTTTCATTTCTAAATAAATTAGTGATAATTTATATTAATTTTAAAGGAAAGGTTGTAAATTTATAACAATTGGCTATGGTTATCAATTTTATCTCCCCACGCAATATTTTTTGCTTATTTTGCTTGAAAAATTAATTAGTCATTTATTGCTCTGCTAATATTTATTAAAAAATTTAACTTCAGTAATATTTATGTTATTTGTAAAATCAAAATTGATTGGTATCGGAATTACCATAAATTGCTAGAATTAGCATAATTTGGTATTTTTTATAAATTATTATTTGAAAAATAATTATTTATGATTTTTTTTATAATAGGGGGGATTTTTAGCCTGGTTGATTTTTCTAACGCTTTTTTATTGGGTAATCACAATCAAAAATTTATTCTCAATATTAAAAAAAACCAATGTAAACAATCAAATCAATAAAGCTGTAACGAAATATTACAGCACCATAGTTGAAAATTGGTGAAGTAATGCTGCAGTCTGAATCATGACTCAGTGGATCAGTCTTGCAATTTTAAAAATATACCTTACAATCAATTTTGTTTGCATTTTGTATAGTCCTGATTCTTATTATTAAGAATTAAAATGAATACGTGCGTGATAGGATTGGTGGTTAGCTTTGCGGGTGGGTGTATGTTTGGTAAATGCAATCGCAAGGCACCACGACAGGAATGATTATATTGGTTGATATAAAAATCAATTCTTTTTTCACCTATGTCAACTTTTATTCTCCCAAAAAAGATTTAAGCATTTAGTTTTAATAATTTAGAAACGATAAAAAAATATTTTTTAAATTCAACCCAACTTCTTCAAAATATTGAAAAACAATAATTTTAATTTATGAGTAAAATTACTAATCTCTAACATCTGTATGCATACTTTATATTATTTATTTTTAGAATATAAAATATAAATGTGCCCCCCTTCCCCAACACAGCTAAATTTGAAATACGCTTCTTTTATTTTTTTAACACAAAATACGAATTGCTTTATAAATCCTATTAACGAGATAAATATAAAGGAAAGAAAACAATTTCGTATTCTTATATATTCAAAATCTATTCAAATTTTGTTTTCAATTTCAAATAATATAAATATTTTTCTATTCGTTTGAAAATTGTATGGATAAATAAACATTAAGAAAAATTGGAAAATTGATTTAATATTCATTTTTCAATTTAATTTTTTTTTTACCAACAAAGATGCTGTACGTTTATTTACTTCTCTGAAGTGAAGCAACAATTGTTTTATTTTGAAGTTTTTCTCTAGAAAAGCTTTTTCAAGAAAATATATAGGTAAAAATAGATTCTATATTTTTCTGGTACCGAAAACAGGAAAAATAGAAATTTTCAAGTACAACAGTTTGATTTAGGGGGAAAAGATGATTCGCTTTAATTGAAAACTGTCAGGGTTAAAATCACCAATTTCCTGAATTTTTAACTTACATGTTTATTTTATATAATTAAATTCACATTTATTCTAAAAAAAGAGTTTCTTAGTTGATCATTTTTTTTGATCTTTTTCACACAGAGATAGAGAACAACCAACTGAAACTACAAACGACTTTTGTTTTAATTTAAACTAATTATCCTAATTTAACTTTAAATAATTTGTTACGTAAATTACTTTGAATTTTCTTAGAAACGTTTTAAAGTTTCTTTGGATTCATGTTTTTTTAATTTAAAATTTCATCTAACAAAAAAAAAATGTAATATAAAAAGCAAATTTCCGAAACAATTACATAGAATTTTTTTTCTTATATCAAAATAAAAATTAAAATGAAAAACGTTTCCAGCTGAGTACTCATAATAAAGTAATTTTCTTATTTTATAATGTTTGTTGTTGTTTGTGTTATACTGTAAAAAAAACAGGAATAGGATTCGATGGAAAATTCAAACAAAAAAAGATTTAAAATATTCATTGTATACACATGTCATGTATGAAAAATGTTAAAGAAAAATTGTGAGTAGATTTGAGTGCAACATATATTTTGTACAGACTATAATCGTGATGTAACAATACAGAAGATCGAATTTGACACAAAGAAAATTCAACTCAAAGAATGGTTACTAAATTCAAAAAACTATAATTCATACCCTGATGTAAAATATTCAACAATAGTATAAAATAAAAAAAAAACCTTTAACTAAAATTTAAAAAAAAAAATTTAAATTTATTAACACAAAATAAATAATTCAATGCAAAAAATATCAATTATTTACAATATTATTATAAGAATTTCCTATATAAATCGAATCATTCTGTGTGTTTAAACAATTAGAATTGGTTTTAATGTAAATCATCTCAAGAATTTTTCGGTTTTGCAAATTTGATTCCCTGGAAATTGCAAATTTGATTTTTTTCATCATCAACCAAATTAATTTCTGAATTGACATTCCTTGCACCATTCGAATGCTGATATACTCGTTTTTCAAGCCATTGCTTAGTTTGTGCAATATAAAAAGAAACACATTCACAAAAAATTTTAAAAAAGGTCAGGTGTACCGATGATTATTGTTGATATTTGGAGTTTTCATAATCGCATCTCTTTTATTTGTTTTATATATTAAAACAAAGGAAAACGATAATATAATCTAGGTATGGAGGATAACTACATAACAATAATGAATTCAGGAAATCATATGTTTGAAGGAGCGATCAATAGGTTCTTGGTATGGTGATCTGTTAAAGGTAAAATTGCGACAATTCAAAACGTATATTTGGGCAGGTCAGAGACGGAAATTATAGGATGAATTAACGAGAAGTCAGTCTTTGCTGTTAATGCAGATTTTTTGTCTGTCTGAACTGTCAAGCCCTAATTTCCGTTCAACACTCTACACAGAACCAAATTGTTCTGACTTAAAATCTACAAACGATATACGTTGAGCAGTACCAAATTGTGAGCATAACAACGGAGCTATAAAAATCAGTATTCAAATAATAAATATAACTTAAGACTGACTTAAAAACTATGATTATTTAGGAGTTTGAGTTTCATTTTATATTATATATTAATCTAATGTAAAAATCGGCACATCGTTTTAGTTTTTTTTAGCATTATTTACATTATTTACATTCTTTACAATGATTTTTGGACATGTAAAGAATGAATTCTTTACATGTAAAGAATTACGTAAATTACTTTTTGTAAAGAATTTGCACAGCACTGACCCCAAGTAATTTAATGTTGGACATTCGTTATTATTTATCTATGATGATAAAAATACCCAGGTAGCAGTAACGTTATATAGTTGTAACTCACAACACCATTCCATCTTTTAATCCAACAACACTTTAATATTCATCCTCAGGGTAATCAAAACATACAATTCCTGTTTTAAAAAAAACAAATGTCAACAATCTTATAAATGTCACAATCTAACCGTAAATTGTAATAAATCCCAAATCAACCTCAAAACCACTTGAGTACAATTCTTTCATTATTTAACTTTAAAATAAGCAAAACAAAAGTATCGGAATAAGATATTCGTTTTTCAATCAATCATTAACTTATTTTGTCGCAACTAATTCAAGAATCACGTAAAACGACTTTTTAATTCGCTTCATTTTATAGAAAATGTAATAGATTTTTTCTTGCTGGTTTTACAAATTTGTTTGTTGACAGGTGACAAAAATAAAAAACTCATAAATAATAAAATTGATTTCTATTTAAAGACTTAAAAATTATGTTTGTTGAATGTAACAACAACAAAAAATCACTTCCCCCTAAGAAGCTTGTTTTTCTAAATTTCTCACTTATTTTTACGATCGGCAATTTGGTCGTCACTTAAATATTTAAACAATTATCTTAAGAACAGAAAAAGCTGATTTAAGTGAAATATTAACAATATTTAGTTTATAATTCATAGAATCGATTTTGTTTTAAGAACTCGTTAAACCCTTTTTCGTAAAAACACCTGATATCCATTTTAACATGTAAAAGCTGTAAATTAAAAAAATCGTACAAAAACAAACAAAAAGCCTAGTAAAAAACGGAAAATTTCTTACGTGATTTTCATTTAAACCAGTAGAGTTGAAACTTTAAATATAAATGATTGATTGACTAATCAAAAGCTCATCAAAATTGTACAGGTTGAGTTGAGAGTTATTGTTCGAATAAATTGATGGTTTTGTTAATCAATAATGAATATAGGAATAAATTTTGACATGAAGTTTATGATATTAATAGATAAAAAAGCTTTTTGTGATGTTATTTTTACAATGAAGCAGCTGCTGTTGATTTGTTTTTTTTAATTTTATGGATAAAAATGGTTCGAATTCTCCACGTTTGGAACTCATTCGAATTATATTTTTTTATGATGACAAAACATATATATACCCGAGCAGAAATTAGTTAGGGAAAGCCTGAATACAGTCTGGGCGTGATCAGGGTCAGATAGGGCAAGCCCTATTAGGGCAATCTGATGTGGGCCTGTTCCGGACCTGAATTAGAATACCCTTAAAAAATAAATTTGTATAAATCTTTTTTAACTCAAAATAATTTTTATACAAACTTGAATTTCATGCATAAAAGTTTTTTTATTGTGCGTGCAACATAATTATTAAAGTTTATTGTTAAGACTTACAAATTGTGGCATTTACTTTATTTGTTCAAACTCGCCTTTTACGTCAACGCCTAAAACGACCACATCATCAATTCCCCTTGAGTTTACAATTGTAACGCTCAGAAGCAAGTGTAACGGAAAAAAGCGGTCGTAAGCGTGATTGTATTGAGTGCTTAGTGGAACGCACCCAAAGTATGCTATAAATGATTGTGAAAATAAATTCCAATAAATAATAAAAAAAAAAATACAAAAAAAAATTAATAAAACTGTATTCAATTACATTACAATAGTACGTCACCATAAAACTCCCCACATTTAATGCTTGCACAAAAATATCAGTTGATCAGAACAAAAAATGGCGTATGGTTGATGATTTTCGCTAACTTAAATTTACAATGACATCGTATAAACTATAATTCAAGCTTTACAACACAATTTGCACAACCAAAATATCCCGGGTAAGAAAAAGCTAAGGGGCCAAGCCTGAGCCAAGACTGCGCCATAGTCTTTGGGGGTTGGGCCAGGCTTAATATTTTCAAACGGCCCAAGCTTGGGTCAAGCTTGGAATGATGTCCTGGGGCCAAGTCTGGCAAACCAGGCTTGGGCCATGTCTGGCAAAAAAAGCTTGGGCCAGTCTACCAAGCCAACTTTTTTCCAGACCGCTTTTAAATGTGTGGAAAGAGGTTGTGGAAAGAGTAACATACATGAAAATAAAGATAAACATAATATGGCCTGCACATGTTTACAATTCATAAGACTGGTTAATAACGCTTAATATAATAAACTGAACCTTGGTTCAGTCTAGGCATTTACAACTGGCCCAGACCTGGCCCAAAGCTAACTAGCCAAGGCCTGGCTCGCCAATACTGGCCCGACATTGGCAGCTCCTACCCGGGATGTAAACAAAACAAATCGTGCTTAGATTTATCTGGTTCCTATTTACATTTTATACAAATCTATGCAAAAATTATCCAATAATAAATTTATTACCGATATCAAAGTCGTAATAGCTGCAAAGGTTCGTCCTCCTGTTTATACAATTCAATTTTTTATATTTTATACTTTTTCTTCACAACAAGTAGGGCAGTTCTGTTTACATGGTTTTCATTATGACCAAAAAGAAACTTTCGTACAAAAAAAAGTTTTTGGATTTCGTAAACAATGTTCAAGACAATATTTTTTCTATAGTTTATTGATTGCATTATCATACAAAATATAGAATTAATTCTGCTGATTCTCCAGAAAAACTTTATAATTTGTTTATAATATAAAAACTTTTATTTATTGCAAAAAATCCAATCAAACTTGGTTAAAGGAAGTATACTAACATTTAATGAATAAAACTTACCCATTTTATGACAGACGAAGTACATCGTTAAATACTATATTTCTTGAGAAACTAATTAAAATATTTTTAATTAACTCTCTTTGAGAATGTATATTTGTATCCATGTGTTTTAAGAAATGAAGCCTACATAAGCATACATTTATACAGTTAAGCATACCTATAGATTGCTTCAAATTGTGAAAATAGCTTTGGCAAAAGTAAAATTGATTAGGAAATAAATTTTCAGCATAAACAACATTTTATATAAACGTTTACTAAAACATTATTACCACACTGTGTTTGGTTAACTGTTTTTGTTCGCCTAAGTTCATTAGATAAATGTTTGAGTGGGGGATTTAGATAAATAAATTATGATGGATTTAGTTGAATGGCTGAACGGTTTTAAATTGACTGATTGTTGTCAACCGTATTTTATTTATTTGTGATCAACTGTCTTGGATCAAGTGTATATGGTCGAATGAGGTCAACTCTCTACTATTTATTTTATTTGGTAGAGTTTCGTTGGTTTAATATCTTCAACTATCATGCAATCGGCTCTTAGTACCAAAACAACAGTCGCAATAAAGACACTTCTGTGGTATCATTTATTGCTTCTCTACATAAGAGTTGACGTGCTTATGTCAAGTACTCGCAAACAACAGACTGATACGAAGCACTTTCTCTGAAAATTTACAAAACTGTCGGCCTCTTTTAGTTAGTGAAAATATGCACATTTCTACACCTGGGTTGAAGACATTCGATCTTTAGGTCACAGTGCTACTCAACTTATATCGCTTCCATGTCTCCCTCTACAAAATCATTGTCTTTGATCGATTGTCTTTGACCGTATAGGTTTTATCAAATAACTTTAGTCCACTTTATTAGATCTTTTCTTTTTGTTAACTTTTCTCGGACAATTATCTTTGGTCGTCTGGTTTTAGTCGTCTGTATTTGACTAACTCCCTTTTGAATTTTCAGACGAATTTCAAAGCAGATTATTGTTCATTCTAGGTTTCTTGGATGGTTTGTTACTCTCTTGGGTTCTGATGTTAGTTTATTTATTTCTATACAAAATAAATCTCGCAAACAAACCTATGACCGAGAAACACAGAAAAATACTACCGGCTTTTGTTTTTTAAATGAAATAACGTAGGTAATAGATTCTAGGTTAAAAGGTGAAGCTGTTCTATTCTATAAGTACTATTATAAAAAAAGCTTTATCCCTTTGTTATTATTTAAAAGCTTCATTTAGAAATTTTCATATTTTATTTACAAAATGTATACAGCGAAAAAAATTCTAGGAAAGGAAAAAAGATGAGATGAACAGAACAGACGAACAAATAAATCACAACAACAGTAAAAGCTGTAACTTTTTGATTAGAATTTTATGTAAACATGAAACATTTTGATGTTAAATTATGTTTACAGTTCATATTTTACGATTACATAATCTAAGTATAGTTCTTGTGGAAGGGATTGGGAAAATAAAAATGTTTATGTTGATATAAACCATAATTTTGGCAGCAATACAAATTTGTGTTGATTTTAAAAATATTAACGGTGTTCATATAACAGTTTAAAATGGTTTTTATTGAGTTAAACAAATAAGCTTAAAATGAACATAACAGTTAGAGTTTTTAAAACGTGCTTTAATCTGTGGAAAACTGCCAATATGACTGTTCTACGCAACATTCTCACTACTGCAAGGTTTTGAAAATATAATTGAGAATAAAAGGAGGATAAAAATGAAGTCTAGTGTGACAAAACACTAATAGAGTCAAATACTCTCTGTGGTTGCTCTACCGACTCATGATTTATCGGTGTTCCCTTGTTTCAGCCATAACACCTACTTACGAGAGAGCAATTCTGGTTGTATCTTATCAATCGTTAACGTTTGAAATTGTTCAGTTTCAATAGATCGTTGAGATCTCCTCCGGTTTAAACTAGGTGCCCTAAGTAGTTACAATTAAGGAAAGACGTCATCGGTGTAACCGAATTTTAAATTCTGGTGTATGTACATTTTTATAAGAAAACTGATTTGTTTTGGCTTCAATACATAAAGTTTCTATTCTAGTTTTGTCGCTTTGTCTTACAATATATAAAGTTAAAATCATGACACAATTTTTGTTAATTTTTTTTATTTTTTTAAAAACGAAGACCATGTTTTATTTTCATGAACTGGGATGATAATTGCTAAGTCCATTAAGCATGACTTCTTTGGTGCCGCTTACAAATTGCCTCACCATTTTAATTTTAATTTTGGTATGAAGTATCAAACATAAATTCTAAGCAATGAATATAAATAAAAACAAATCAAAAAATGATTAACGTCCTTGAATTAAAAACCTAAAAACCTCCAATAAAGATCATACAAGAATGGAAGTAAACCCAATGCTTTTCTTGCATAAAAAGCCATCATCCTATTTTATCTTAAAAAAACAACCACTACACTTGGATATAGTTAATTTTAAGCTTAAACAACTTAATGTTTTGCTGACACATTTTAATGTAACTTTTGGCTTATAGTACCACATGCATATTTTATACTTCGTAAGGCGCCTGTCCTTGACGACCCCGAAAACATTTGTTCTGCGATTTTTCTCAAATCAGCCGCTTTTGCGTTCGGCAAGCTCCGAAAAATGCCGATTGCCCGCGATCTTGTATATTTGCTACCACATTTTTTTTTTTAACTTTGGGGGTTGGAAATTTGTTTTACCAAAATGTGTCCGCTATTGTCGAGTCCGAGGACAATAAAACAATTAAATTTTCTTAATAAAAAACATAATATTTCCTATAGAACTTTTTTTTTCTGAAGTGATTAGTGATAGTGGGCGGTGAATTTTTATTGGAAGATTAAATTTGTCATTCATAATCTAAAATTTCACCAACAGTTTTGAGATTAGTTTTTTTAAACGACCTTAAAATATTGGTTCAGGTATGGTTTTTATTAAATAATTTCTCCACTTTTCCGTACTGAAATTTATTTTCTTCATATAAAGTAAAGTAATTCCTCTTTAAAACAATAATATGTATAGTACATTATGATGCTAGGAGGTAAAGCTAAAGATTTTTGCACCCACATTAAGTCCAAAATAGCTAACGTCCGTGCATCATATACTATTTTTTATTCGCCGCAAGCAAAATACTTAAAAAAATATGTTTATTCTAAATTAAAATTATAAATTTTGAAATAAAAATATGTGGAACAAGTTAGCTTTGATAAAATATTTGTTATTTTTTCCAAATTATTGTACAGGGTGGCCCAAAATGAACGAAGGGGTTTGAATTGCTTATAACTTCTTTATTATAATTTTTATTTTCTTGTCTTTTCAGTATTTTGTAAAGAAGACTTGGGGAATTTAAAATGGAGCAGTACTCAATTGAACAACGTGCCCAAATTGTTGAGCTTTATTTTTCGAAATCAACGATCCATTGTTTTGACTCAGCGTGCATATCGTCGTTATTTTAATGTGCGGGTTGGACCCTCAGAGTCAACAATAAACCGTCTGGTTGCAAATTTTCGCCAACAAGGGGCAGTAAGGAACCTTCCTGGTGCTGGCAGACCTGCACATTAAAATAACGACGATATGCACGCTGAGTCAAAACAATGGATCGTTGATTTGAAAAATAAAGCTCAACAATTTGGGCACGTTGTTCAATTGAGTACTGCTCTATTTTAAATTCCCCAAGTCTTCTTTACAAAATACTGAAAAGAAAAGAAAAAAAAATTATAATATAGAAGTTATAAGCAATACAAACCCCTTCGTTCATTTTGGGCCACCCTGTATAACTATGACAACAAATGATAAAAACTATTTTAATTGGATCACGAAATTTTGAATTTAAGGGTTGCTTTGATCAAAATTTCTATTTTTTGATAGAATTTAAACAAATACAAATGTTTTTTACTTTTTTGGACGTAGCTATGACAACAAAATATATGGTTAAAAAGTGACACTTTAAGGCTGTAAATCACAGTAATAAAGTAACACTTTAATATATAGACGAATAAAAAATTATTTTTATATTGTTGGATTGTTTTTTTCTTGTCTTGTTTCATAGCTGTTTTTCTCCTTTTCTTGCCCACACAATCTTCTTGTCAAAATTTGGTAAAAAATTCAACAAATAAAACAAAATTTGGTAATAAATTCAACATAGGCTAATTTTTTTAAACCATATGCTAAGAAAATTTAGGTTTAGATTTAGCTGTATTGACACGCGCCCTAAATGAATGAAACAAAAATAAATCAAAAAATGATTAAATTAAATTTAAAATACGAAATTCTTGATTTAAAAACCTACAAATCGCCAATAAAGATCATACAAGAATGGAAACAACATCGATGCGTTTCTTGCATATAAAGCGAGAATTATGTTTTACCAATTGGTAAGCAGGTTTATAGAGCATTTTTTTTAAACCTCAATCAATTTAATCATTGTAATATTTTCAATGACAATACGAATAAACTTCCCAAACATTAGTTTGCCAGTTAAAATAGTATATTTTTCAATGATGCCGAAGACAATATATTTTGACGCGAGAGGACAGTTTATCAGCCGAGGCGATAGTCGAGGTTGGTAAAGGTCGCGAGATTCAAAATATGATTTTCGGCGAGTAAAAGACTGTACTTTTTCTACTACTTTTTTAATAATTATTATTAATTACACTGGGAAAAGTTATATCGGTAAAAAAAAGTTATACGTGTCCCGGAGTTCCGCTGGGTAACGTCTAGGAATCGAGATATATCGATTTGAAGTTAGTATCATATAGGAGAAATTGTCACGTTTGGGGTTCTTTTTTTGACATAACTCGAGAACGACTAGTCCGATTTTTCTGAAACAAATTTAGAAATTAAGAATTACAATTCCTTTAATCTACTGATATACTATACTGAAAAGGTAACGAAAAGATTAAAATTAAATAAATAAAAAATACAAAAAAAATAAAATAAATAAATAAATGAAATAAATATAATAAAGTAAAATAAAAATAATAAAATAGAATAAAATAAAAATATAAAAAAATAAAATAAAAAAAATTTAATAAATAAATAAAATAAATAACAAATAAATAATAAGTAAATAACGTATAAATAATAAAAAAACAATAAATAAATAATAAATAAATAAGTAATAAACAATAAAAAATAATAATAAATAATAAATAATAATAACAAATAATGAATAATAAATAATAATAATAAATAATAATAATAATAGTAATAAATAATAATAAATAATACTAATAATAAACAATAATAATAATAAACAATAATAATAATAATCAATAATAATAATCATATAATAAAATATAATAAAAATATAAAAATATGAAATAAAATTATACTAAAAATAATAAAATAAATAAATAAATAAAAAAAAAAAATAGAAAATAGAAAATAATAAATAAAAAAGTAAAAAAAAATAAAATTAATACACAAAGTGCAATTAATACATAGACACATGTCCAAATACATTTAAAACAATAAATTTTGGAGTTTATTTCAGTAAAAATATTAAAAAAAAATGTCTATGAAAAATTAATATTTCTGTCAAAATGAGATACCTTTACTTCATTGTGAATAAAAGCGAAATGCGTTCATCGATTTTCATGATCCATGTCTCGTTTTGTGCACAGATTCTGTGACTTTATGTCAAAGTAATAAGACTTGACACTTTTTCCCGTTGTGAATTTTTCATGATTTTTTAAAATACAATTTTTTTATTTTTTAGGCAAAAAATTATTTTTTTCTTCATAAATTTATTTATAACTGCGAAACTGTTGATTGTGTAAAGAAATAGCTTGCTAGTAGATTAAAGAAATTGTAATTCTTAATTTTTATAAATTTGTTTCAGTAAAATCGGACTAGTCGTTCTCGAGTTATGTCCCTAAAACGTGACTATTTCCCCTAGATCATACATACTAACTTCAAATCGATATATCTCGATTCCTAGACGTGACCCAGCGAAACGCGACACGTATAACTTTTTTTTTGCCGATATAATTTTTTCCGATAGTCAGAACCCCAGCAAATCACTAACCCCTACCATTTGTCGCACAGTGTTATTAAACATTTTCATTTATAATTACATACAATTCAAATTTTTAAACAAACAAACATCTAAACAAAATCTTTAAGTTTATATTTATATTTCTGCTATTAAAATATAGATGATATGAATAAATTATCCAATTTCTATGTCATAAACAAAACCTTCTTTAGTTACAAGCCTGCTTGTCTTTTCGTACGAAAAAATCGTCAACTTTATACATATACATACTTTTATTCTATTTACACTACAAAATTCTATATTTTTATTTTATTTGGTTTATAAAGTCTCTAAAAGCATTAAATAACACATCTTTAAAGGCTTATTGTTTTTTGCATTTCACGCCTAGTAGGCTTATAACTAAAGACGGTTTTGTAATAAACAAAATCAAATTTAAAAATTTTATAATTATTTCTGAAATAAAAACAACAGTTTTGATTTAGTTTTTGTATGTGGGTGACGTTACGTAGATTCCTGATATATTTTAAAACAACGTAAATTATTCTATGTAAATAAATATTTTTATTTCGTTTTTTTTAAATAAATAGGTGAAATAGTTTTTTTTTAAATATCTTAACACCAACTGTTTGTTACCATACTAGTTAAAAAGAATATATGAATATTATACAGTTAACTATTATTATTTTTACATTTTTAATGTAAATTGTCCGTAAATAATTCTAAAATTAATTAATGTCATCTTCCCATGAGAGACAAACTAACACTAACAAAATTATTTTATTCAATCAATTGATTCTCTTAACGGGTTTTCTAAGATGGTTTATTCTAGTTAAGAAATTAGAAAATAGATGGCTTTTAAAAAACTATTTTCGTCACTAGGTACGAAAGTAATTTGTATAGGTTTTTTTATCACTGAAGAAAATGAAGAAAAATCGAAAGTAGATTTTTTTTAAGTTGGGTAGTAGAAAAAATTGTTTTTCTACACCCGTAGTATAAAAATACACTTATATGGCTAAAATCCGTTTTATAATGACATCAGATTTTTATTCAATAGAAATCCATAGTTTTTCAATCAAACATGCTGTGCATTTGAAGTTTGTTGAAATTTTCGTAGAATATAGCTTAACTTCAATAATTATATTATCAAAATGTCTGACATCAGCAATATAAATAAATTCTTTTATATTGCTGATATCAGACATTTTGATAATATAATTATTGAAGTTAAGCTATATTCTACGAAAATTTCATCAAACGTCAAATGAACAGCATGTTTGATTGAAAAACTATGGGTTTCTATTGATTAAATATTATATTTATATTTGTGTTGAACACAATAACAGTAATTACTCGAATTTCTATAAAAAATTCTACAAAATTGCAATTGTTGATATAGTTTTTCGTTCACTTCCTTAGATTTTTGGGGTAAAATATTTTGTACTGCGTTTTCTGTTTTCTCCGATATGTGTGGAGAAGTCGATGATTAATTATTATTTTATAGTTCTTCGTTATTTATCGGGTGTAGATAAAATAGCGTATGCCACTTTCATGTAATGGTTATTAATATATGATCGTTGCATAATATACTATTACACGATTTATTATTCACAGTTCTGCGTACAAATATGAAATGATTTTGATAAAAAGTTTAAGTCAATATTCGCTTAGTGTATGTCTGCATACTATCATAGCTTTCGTTCATGATGCCGAAAAAGAGTTTTTGCCCGATTTTTCATAAACTAATTGTTGGCGACCTTGATGAACTAAAATAACCTAAAATTTTGCTCACACGTTTTAATATAACTTTTGGCTTCTTAGGTGTCTGTAAGAATAACGTTAAAGCTGTATTCCATCTTCTATAATTTATTTTTTTCGTTTTATTTTACTTTTTTGTCTATTATATTTTTATTTTATTTATGCACCCGCTATTTTCTGAGTCGAAAAAATAACAGTAAACCTTTAATAGTTTAATGTTTGAGAATGGGAGATATCAGTTTTTGTATGTAGCAAATTTTTGTTAATTTTGTATCAACGGGTATGATAATTGATAACCCTGCATATTTCAGTCTCGGCGAGTTAGTGTACGATATTGTTATTTTTTAGTGTAAGTTAGTCATGTTTTGTGTTAATATAATAAATTGTAAATTAACGTCTTTGAATATCCGAAGGTACCAGCCATGCCAACTAGGGATTAGGATCGATTGGAAATTAAGTTTCTTTGAAAAATCTATGAACCCAGACTTTAATCTTTGGAGGATTAAAGTTGGGAGTAGTGAGATATTTCAAGGCAGATGATCTCTGTTCAGTAAATTCAGCATTTCTCTCAATCTTAATTATGGGGTATGGCTTGGTAAATTCACGCTAGTGTAAAAATGTAAAAATTAATAAAAAGAATATCTTTGCAAATTTCCTCAATTACATATTCTATTCTTTTTAGAACTCTTTGTTAATAAAAGTTAACAAACAACGTTTGTTTTTAAACTGATAAACAGTTTTAATTATTTATTATACCCAACATCTGTGAAATTACTAACAGATGTTTTGCTTATTTTCATAGATTAACTTAAAAGCCTGTAAAAGCTACAAGCTATGTTTATAAACCATTAATATTTCCAGTGCCTATTAAAGTAATTTTCTGAAAACCTTTTACTTAACCTTTCGATAAAAATTCGGGAAATAAAAAGTGAATACTTTTAAAATGTTTGTAAATAATTTCCACAAACTTTTTCGCTTCGTAATAGCATAATCATGGTTTCTATAAAAACAAGATGAAAGTTAAACAACATTAATTAAGGGTTTGGTTAATATTATGAATATTCTTGTACCGTAAATGTGTTTTAACAAACTTTTGAACCGAAAAAATATCATTGAAAATTTAGGAAGCATAACCTAAGAATATTTGTAAAACTTGAAGCAAATCGATTAAAGTCTTTGCAGTTAGTGAAAAACGATCTTTTCAGACTGATAAAATGATTTCCCTTTACAATCTGAATAAATCATTAAAACGATATTGCTGGAGGAAATGGCAATGTTTGCAAAACGTCAGGTGAAGGAAACAAATAACAAAAATCTTGTGGTTGTCTTATTTCAATTTGTTTTTCTTATTTACATGAGGGCACAAAAAGTTACGACAATACATTTATTTTTGGGTTGGTTTGAAACAAATTTCGATATTGTTAAGGGAAGTTGGTAAACTAAAAAATTCGACTTTCTTTCATGTTTTGTTGTTCTTTTGACAGTAAAAATTATTATAAAGGAAAAGTATATACATCCTTAGATTTTGTGTTTTTTTTATATTGGTTTTTCTCTTCCTCTACTACATAAATATCTTTTTTTTTGTTCTTGTTGGGTTATGAGAAGAATTGGGAAAACTTTTTGGAATAAGAAAATTTGGATATTATAGTTATGAATCCCTTTTTGAATTTCGGTTGAAAGATATAAGTATTTTAAATAAAATGAAAATATGTCGGTTTATGTTAAACAAATTATTAAAAGGATACATATTGTTGAATGGTTTTATAGTATACAAAGAAATGTTTTAATATTATAGGTTTAGAGTTAATGATGGGATAATAAATTTAATGAATTTTATAAGTGTGGGTTACTTAATTCTAAATCAAGCTATGTGTTTTGAATAAAGCAGCTCGTATGATAGAAACGAAGTTGAACTTGTTTCTTCTGTACGATTTAGTTAGTTGATGTTTACTTTTTTTCTAAATAAAATCGAAATTTTGTTTAAAGGATTATTTTTTGTCAATTAGGAACCAAATAAAGCTGCAAAAACTCTGATCTAATCCAGTGGTGGAGGTACGGAAGCAAGAAAGAAAATTATAAACAAGTGACTGTAAAACAAGACTCTCAGCAGATAAAAGAAAAGCTAGACAGAGTGAGATATCGATAGACATCCATATTTTTCGTCATTGTTGCAACTTCTGCTTTTCGTGAAAAACAGTTTTAAAAATGTGGTAGAAAAATGATGATTCAAATTATAGGATTCAATAATGGAAACAATGTAAAATTTTAAGGCGCACACACAAAGAGGAAGAGAGTTACGGGTCTGGCCCTCCAGTAACCGATAGTTTTTCCATATATGTTTTGTTTGATTGACTGAGGACTTTGCCATGGGGCTCGAAACACCTCGGAAAAAATGGAATTCTCTCCCTTGGTGTATAATCAATCTATTATTATTTATTGAGTGCGCGTTATGATTTTATTATGTTTTATTGTTTATATCAAATTAAATCACATAGGATTTTACAGCTACCGTCCGTTCAATTTCAGTAAACACTGAACATTTGAATTTGCATATAAAACAGTTATGTTATATGTATATTCCAAAACAACCACAAACAGAATCTTTTTTCCGGATGTCATATTCAGTCAGAACCACAATGAATTACTATTAAAATCAGAACATCTGAAAATTGTACGTCTTTTAAATAAAATACGAAAAACGATAAAGTAAGATAAGATAATAATTTGTTCTATTATAATGTAGATGACGACGATGATACATTAATGTCGTTTTAAGGAGAATAAATTTGATTTAGAATTTTATTTTATGTTAAGTAAACATATATGTTTCTAATCTGAATTGTTTTGTTTTTACAGAAGTTTTATTCTGTATATGACATTTGACGGGTCGTAATTGAAAATTACTTTAGTTACAACCTTTTCTAATGGAAAACTTAGGACAACTTAATTTATATTCAGACTTCAGAGTCAAACTGAGAAGATATTTGTAGTAGGTTTTCATAGAAAAAAGTAAATAAAGATATCATAGTGTAAGCACTATGGAAATGTGTTAGATTGTCTTTGCCCAGATTTGTAATTAATTCTCGTTAGTTATGTGGATGGTCTTATAAGTATCTATAACCATCAAAGCTCATAGACCCTAACAGTTTTTAAACATATTGATTTAATAATTATAATTTAATAACAAATTTATTTTATTTTATTACAGAAACAAATTGGGGCTTGCCATTAGCAATAGCAGCAAACTTGCACGTACCATATCGAATAGAAATTGGAATTGAAATGATAAAAGAAACAGAAATTGATGATAAATTTGGAAAAGGTAATTCAGGATATTTTAAAATATTTTTTCTGATTATAATAATTGTATCATGAATACATATGTACGTAAAATTTTCATCCAAACTTTCATCCATACCTTGACTATTATTGCTAATTTTTTTTTTTAACATTCTTTTATTTTTCTAAAAAAATATACATTTGATAGTGGAAAACATTTTCTATCTACTAAATTATAATTATAATTATTTTTTTTTTTTTATTTTGTTACATTTTTATGAATTATATATACATATTCTCTCTTGAAGTTATAAAAATATGCAGAAATTTTTTTAAAATTTTACCGAATATCTGATTCAAGCAACATGAACCAGGTAGAATCAATCGAACAACTAAGTAGTTTAGAAAGGCTAGGTGAGATTTGAATCCTAAATTTAGTACATCCTACATGTTGAGTTACATTCACAAGCCATGACTTATATTGTACTCATTATTCATCAACAAAATTAACATATAACTGAGATCTGATTGTGGTTTTAAATTTACTTATGTTAGTTTGTTTAATTGGGTCTTGAAGGTTGTTAAACAGTTGAAGACCTTTATAAAATACGCTGTTTTGGCAAACTGCATACGTGTATCTTGGAGGACAGAAGCTGCATATCTTCCAGATCGAGATGATATTGAACTATTTGAAACAAGCGGGTTATTAAATTTGATTAAGTTATTGGAAATTTTATAGATTGTGAGTAGGTATTCATATTCAATAAGTTTTTTAAGTGGGAGAATCTTTTCACTATAGAGTCGGAGAGTGGGAGAATCTTTTCACTAAGATTTGGTAAGGATTTCAGTTTTTTCAGAGCTTGATTTTGCAATATTTGTAATTGCTGGATTTTAGTTTCTCCTGCGCTCCCTCAGATAGGTAACAAGTAGACTAGACGAGACTGTATTAAGGCAAAAAAAACATTAAGAGCTACATTCTGGGATAGATATTTGCCTACTCTGTTGAACACTCCAACTATAGGAGATATTTTATTTTTCACATAGTCAACATGATTTGCCCAATTAAAGTGTGAATTTATTCGAAGGCCAAGATAAACCGTTGATTCCAATCTTTTGATATATTCGTCATTCAGCTTAATATGTTGAATTGAGCCAACGCCGATTGGGTTTCGTATATAGAAGTTGATGAAGTGTGTTTTATTCATATTAAGTCGTAATTTGTTTTGAGTCAGCCATTTGTCCAATGTGGTAAGATCTGATTCCATCTGGGTTTGCAATTCAACATTGTTGGAACAACTGTACGTTAGAATAAAGTCATCCGCGAATAATTGTAATGAACTATTAAATTTAATACTGAAAATATCATTGACATATATTAAGAATAAAATTGGACCGAGAATCGATCCTTGGGGAACACCACATTCAATATTTTTGAGTTCAGATTTGGAATTTCCAATCTGAACAAATTGAGTTCGATCAGATAGGTAGTTTATAAGTAGTTTTAGTACCTGCCCTTTGATCCCAATCCTTTTTAGCTTCTTAATTAGAATTTTGTGGTTAACACAGTCGAATGCCTTCATAAGATCAATCAATAAACTGCCTGTCATTTTTTTTGTTCTGTAAGCTTTGATATATGAGTTCAACTAAGTTTAAAGTTGCCGCAAGAGAGCTACTGGATTGCAAGAAGCCAAACTGATTTGCATCAATTAAATTGGGTGGGTGGGTGGGTGTGTTTTCTGCATAGGATCTTGATGAAACTTTGGCAAATGATACAAGTTCACTTGAAAATAGAAGATCTGGATTTATTTCAAATTTGGACAAAATGGCGGGGGGGTCTCCCGAACACCTCTAAGTTCAAATCTTGAATAACTTCTGATTCCGGGCTATGATCTTATTGAAACTTAGTATATAAGGTTTTAGTACTGTTTCCAATATTTTTGCATACCAACTTCCGGTTTGTCACTTCCGGTTAAAAAGTTTTTTTTTCAGGTTTTTATCCCTACTGTAGCCTACAAATGCCGATCGATTTTCATGAAACGTTGCTAAAAGCTTTTAAATAACAAGAAAAAGATTTTATCAGATTTTGGAGCACATTGGATAAAGGGTTGGGGGTCCACCATACAACAGGTGGTTTTTTCCACAAAGTTTTTATATTTGTTGGGAGCATAAAACATTCATACGTGAATGAATTTTGATGACACTTTGAAAAAAGATGCAAACATGTATGGCAAAGAACTGATTAGTTTTTGAGCGATAGTGAACAAAGTGGTGGGGGGGTGTCCCATACACCTGTTTTTTTTACAGCTCAATAACATCTGTACCTGATAATCGAATTGGATGAAACTTGGTACATGAGCATTTAGTACAGTTTACAACAGTTCTACATCCCAACTTCCGGTTTTCCACTTCCGGTAAATTTTTTTTTTTATGAAGTTTTTTCAGTGTCTTTATGCACAATACAGCCTACAATAATGAAGTGATTATGATGAAACTTATGGAAAAGGGTTCAATTAGTGTGAGACGATAATTATCATGTTTAGGGACACATTGATCAAAGTGGCGGGGGGTCTACCATGCAATTGCTGACTTTTCACACTTTGTTTTTAAAGTTTGTTGGGAGCATCATCACTTAATTCATTAATCACACTACAGCCTAAATTAAAAATGGTCGAGTCAAAATGTCGCAAAATTTTGCTGAACTTGACTGAAATTGCTTTTAAAAAGTTCATTTAATAATAAAATATTTGATATTTAACATAAAAAAAAAAATCTGAATCTAAAAATCGCCATTTTTATAATTTTCCTTCAGAACAAAAAAAACTGATTCCCGACAGTCATAGTCAACTTTCACAAGTTGTTAGATATAAAATAAGCTTCAATTTAGTTTAAAAAAAAAAGAAAAATAAGGCTATGCCATCTTTTTTTCAATTACACCATTTTTTTCTTATGTTACACCGTTAAAAATTATTTCAAAAAATTAACAGTGTACATTTTTAAAAACTTTGTTCTAATACCTATTCAACGACATATCATTTATGAAAATCGATTGAGTAGTTTTTCTACAATCGCTCGTCAAAATGCACTCACATCACAAAATAACAAAAATTGAGGGGCACCCTGTGAAGACCCCTTGTCGAAAAAAAAAAATTCTAAGAGAACTTGTACTTTTTATTTATCAAAGACTATCTATAAACAAAAAATAATCAAAATTAAAAGGGGTCAAGTCAAAACGTTGTTGAACCTTCGTGAAATTGCTCTTATGTTAATGTCGTCAGAAGTTAGAAAAGTTTCAACTAGAACTAGTATATCAATCCTGACGCCCTGACTATTAATCAATTCTTCAAGTCCTTCGATTTCATTTTTTAGCCGATTAATATTAATGTAAAGGATGTTCAATCCATTCATTGACTTACTAGCCTCGACATATTCAGATGTTTGTAGAAAGTACTGATTAATATTGTTCGATTCCAGTACAAGGTTCATTTAGTTTGAATTTTTCAGATACCAGAAACTTCTTGTCTAAAGAAGAAAACTAAATTAGTATAATTTGTATGCCAGTGAGAAACAAAAATAGAATTAAAATTAAAATACAATGAAAAAACAATTAATGAACAAAAAATAGAGTAAGACAAAATATATATAAAAATAAAATACTTAATATTTAATAACAGAGTTTTTTCTCTATCGTATGAAAACAGCTGACCGTTGAGTTTTATTGTTTTAGATTTAACAAAATTCAATAACGGAATTATTATTGTATTCGTTTTTTCTAACATGTATCGATCATGAATTATGGAGTTAAGTGATGAGTGAATCGTTCAATTATTTCACAACAAAATTGAGAACATTCTTCTTGCGATTGGATTTTTCTTGGCATTTCATCCACATTGCCTGTGGTTTTGGCGTATATAAAATCATGTCTATACCATCGGACATATCGGATTAGTTTTTTCTTTTTTAAAACATTCAGTTTTTTTAAAATATCGGCATAGTCTGGTGTGAGTCTGTCGTTTATGTGGACTTCTTTTGCAGGCATGGTAGTTGAGGGAAACAACTGATTTAAGTACAATTTACCCAAATTTTTTTTTATTTTTCATCAAGCAAGCTTAAAGCCGCAATTAGACTATTGCTTGCAGAACTCTGCAATATTTCTGCAATGGTAGTGTGTATAATATTCATTGCAGAAAAGTTTGGCAATGAACTCATTGCAAAACATAGCAATGGGCATTGAGCCAAACTTTTCTGCAATGAATATTTTACACACTACCATTGCAGAAATATTGTAGAGTTCTGCAATAGTCTGATTGCGGCTTTAGCATGACCATTTTTTAATCGAATAAAGATTTGAAGTAGTTTCACGTTATTCTGATTATTTCTGCTGGAATTTGGTTTACACTCATGGAAAGAGTCAATCAGATCAAGATCAGTGTGCAGCGCCTGGAATGTGACTTTAATCATTTCCCATGTATTATATGTATTTGTGTTTACTTCTATACCAGCTATAATAATATCATTTGATAAAGCATTTTGTTTTAATTGACATACTTCCCGTTTTAGTTGATTGATGATAAGTAATGAATCAGCCTGTTGTCCTTGGAGTACAATTAATTCTTTTTTGTTCAAATTAACATCTTTATTTAAATTATCCACGGTGCATATGATTTTTTGTATTTCATTTTGATTATTGGTAACAGTGGTTGATAGGTTATCCATATCTGTTTTAATGTTTGATTGGAGAGAACTAATTGCTTCAAGAATATCAGTATCAGATGGTTGATTTGAGTGAGTGAGTTCTTGGTTTGCTATATCAGAACTTGAAGTAGATGGTACTGGTGGTGTACCAGGTCTATTCTTAGTAACCTTTCCGTTGTCACGTGTTCCCACCATTACAAAATTTTTTGAAGACACTTTCGTTGTTTCGCTGATATTATTTACAACAAAACATAGTTTGCACAACTTATTTAGGCTATATTTTGAGGTTTCGGAAATTTCCATATAGTCTTATGGTCACTTATTTTATATTGGCAAAAAAGAAAGTTGATATCTGGACACAACTTTTACACACATTATTTTATAATTGGAAACACATATAGATAATTGTTTGTTTTATTTAAATTCACCGTAGGTTTGATCATAAATGATTACAGAAAAGAAAAAACTTTGTTTGATAAAAACTATGTTTAGAACCAACAATTTTCACTATAGAATGTTTATTGATTTTTGAACTATTAAATTAAAAATTATATTTGAATTATATTCACTCAGCCGTCACGATACAAGTTACTCGTTCGCCATCTTGATCAACCTTCCTGATCAACCATTAAAAGACTAAACTTTTAATCAATTTGCTCAATATGACTTTCGAGTTTCGATTAGTGCTTAATGATAAGAACCTTATACATACAATCATTTTGTCCTGCAAAAGTGAGACGTTGTTGTCAATTTATGTTTTGCATTTCGCTCTACGTTTAAGGAAAACAAGTTGAAGGACTAATAGTTTTAATAACATTTTATTATAGCTTTTCCTTTCTACATTTAATAGGTTTATTATTAATATTTGTTTGCGCTTCTTATAAAATGAAACGCTTAACAAAAAACTGACCTTTCCTTTTACATTTAACATGAATTTCAACAACATATTAAATGCTGTCTGAATGAATTGTTTTTGATTTTGTATTCATAAGTAAACAAAGTTTATACTTGCATATATCAAAAACCCAAATTATGTATAATTTATTATATGTTTACAATTTTTTTCAATTTGATAATCATCATATAACATCAAATTTGAATATTTATTGTAAACAAACCAGTTACTTCAGATATCAATCTTTGGTTTGGTCACACGAATGATGACCGATTTGTTTATGTTGTTGATGATTTCTATTTTTTATAAAAATTTTACGTACATATGTACTCGAGGTTTTAAGTATTTTAATGAATTTCACAACACTTGCTTTGAAATAAATTTTTAAACATCAAAAAAAATTAAAACAACTTTTAAGTTTTGAGACATTTACGAAGTGTCTATTTATGCTTCATATACTGTTACAAGTATCTGTATCAAATTCCTAAACGAAAGCAAACACAAAAACTGAAAAGGTAAGAATCATTGAACTGCTTCTTCTATTATGGATAGAACGAACAATAAGAGTTACATCGATAGCATTGGATCGGTAAAATTTATATTTTAACGCAGATACTAGAAAGTATTTCAGGGACAATCGCTTTCTGACAATAGAACTATAGTTCCCTATTATTTCAAATAAGAAAGCACCACTACCATAAAATTTAAAACGTATTTAAAAAATTTAAAAAGAAAATGTATTCCTTTATATTACCGTTTCAAAAACAATATTCCTTAAATGTAAAAAACAAATAACAATTTTAACGCCGTTTGTCCTGAACACCGTCGAAATTTATTTATGAAAAATCAATATTTCAATAAATCACGTAACTAAATATGAGATGTAGAGTTTCTTTGACTTGAATTTCAATTTTGTTATAAAGTTGTTTGTTCATTATTTACAAGTGATCAGTGAACTGTTATCGTTGAAGAAAATATATTGTGATTCTTGTTAAAGATGTTGAACTTTTCGGAAAAGAAGACGCTGTTATATAAATATTGTTTTTTATTGAGAAGAAAAACAAAATGAAAAATAATAATTTGTATAATTTGAATTATAAGTATGTAATTGGCAAAGTTTATTTATATATATTTATGATAAGGACGCAAACTTTTTGAATATTTTTTGAGAGTAATAATATTTTTTTGGGTGAGAATTTTAATAATTGGTTTGAACGATTTTTGTTCGTTTGCCAGGGTAAGAAAGTTTCTTATTTTGCTCTCTGGAACTTGTTATATAAAGGTTTAAGAGGTTTTGAGCAAATCAGGTTAAATCAGCTTTCATCCTTGCATTTGTATGGAATTGTCATCTCAAATTCGTGAGATTGACTTAATATATTCTCATTCACAGAAAATTAGTCAAAAAATTACTCTAGAGCCGATATTTTCACCCAAGGTTTTAAAGCTACTTCTCTTCGTATTTCTGGTTTAGCTTTACTGATCTAGTTTTGTAATTTTGGCCCAGCTCCCTAATTGGTATGGTTTTAATTTGGATAACTCCTGTAGTAATTGGATCCAATAGTAATTGGGCACCTGGCTTTGAAAGATTTAGTAATTTGAATGCGGCACTTGTTCCAGCGAGATAAAGTGTTTAATAAACCCTATAAGTGTTACTAAATGTATGTTTTTCTTAGATATCTTCAAACGAATCCCACCTTGTCTTCTTAGAGTTTTGAACGTTGCAACATCCATGTTTTTACCCAAACGATACATAAGACATGTACAGCCCATTTGCAACTCTCCATTTTTTTTACATTATAGCTCAAACGGACGCTTTGTGGCGTTCGGTCCAACACCGCGACCAAATGATAAAGGTGTGTGTTTTTACAACGTTGAACACTCTACTCTATCATCTTTTTAGCGTAACCCAATACCACCAACACCTCACCGCGATTGTCGGCAATCGTAATAGCCATATTTATGGCCACCAGGTTCCTGCAGGTAAGAAAATATGAAAAAAAAACTAAATAATATTTTTCCTAATCATAATAGCAGCTGTCCCTTACTATTTTCGCCTACCTGCTTGTGAGACCTTTCATTTTACCGCTGTACAATTAAGGTTTAATTGTTTTGTCCTGTTTAATTGTGAGCTCTAGTTGTTGTTTAGTGAACGTCCTAGTCACAACATCTAACACTGCTATAGAGTGATGAACATTCAACTGGGCCACGTATATGGTTACAGGTTGCAATTATCAAATACGGTTAAGGATCAGGAGAGAGTTGTCTGTCTCACTTAAGAGTATCTTTTACTAGCTGTTTCATGCATGGGGGCATTACCAAATTGGTAACTGAGAATTTTGCTAGCCTTCGCGATGGTTTATTTAAAACTTTTATTACGATACTGTCAGAAGTTACATTTTGGCCTCTCAGAACTTTCCGACCAAACTGGAGTTCTGAACTTCCAGAAAAGCGGGAAACTTCCTGTTCTGAACATCCAGCAATACTACCCAGCACTCTTGAACAGATAGATCGCAACCTTGTGACTGACTGGAATGACATCTCTCTTTTCGCAACAAGTAAACCCAAATGTAGCTGACCTCACAGTACCTCGGCATGAAATGTATACCTCCAAACCTGATTTTTGGGTTATTTCTGTAGGTACCTGCAAAGCTGTTGCCTGGTTTTAAGCAATGCTGTTCACTACTCCTCAAGATGGTGGGTGTCCTAGTCTTCTTCACTGCATTCTCTTGTGGCGTTGTGAGCTCAGTAACAATTCAACGGTCATAAACGAATTTGGAATAACTAATGATGCAATTATTTAGAACACATTTAGTACTAATAGTACATTCAATAAAGAAATTAGTACCTATACCGTATGGGTACAAATGGGATTTGTTGACCTTTTACATTTTTTTTAAATTTTTGATGAAAATATTTAGTACACATTTAGTACTAATGTTTTATATAAAAAAAATTAAATTTCCCTAGAAATTTCCGAAAAAACTTGAGGTGAAAGATTTTTGGGATTTTTTTTTTCAAATTTGGGAAAACTAATTATGCAAATAATTAGTACATATTTAGTACTAATGTTATATATAAAAAAAAATTACATTTCCTTAAAATATTCCCAAAAAACTGGAGGTAGAATTTTTTTGGGGGAAACGATAACGGATAACTTTAATACATAAAATTGGTAAAGAATAAAAATTAAGTTGCTTTTTGAATTTTTTTTTTCTTCCAATTGTGCAAATAATAAATTAATGTTGCAATGGAAGAGGAAAAAGAAATTGAGTTGAAAAAAAGAGGGAACGGTTCCGGAGGAAATAGTGAAAAAACGTAAAAACTTTTATGAAAAGAACATGGAAAATATTGTTGTTGACGGTGCTGTAGTTTCTTGGAAAAGTGCTATATTCGACGAACTCGCAGATATTTGTGAATCCAATGTGAAAACAGAATATTTAGCTGCAAAAACATATGCAGAAAAAAATGATTTGTTGCAAAAGAAATTTCCGATCTCCGACGAGGGTGACGATGATTATAGTGCGTTTAAAGGCATTGAACACGGCAGCGAGAATTACACAATCAATATTAGAGGAATGGATTTATTTCATGATCGCGAACACTCGAATTGGTTTCGGAATTCAAGGATGCGTTGATAAAGATTATATTTGAAAATGCACGTAAACCATGTTCTTGGTCATTTGGAAGGATTTTCACACAAGATAGTGAAGTAAAATTGCATGCTGTGTACCTCAATAACAATTGTAATGCCACTTTGGTTTTGTATACAGAAAACGAACAAAGACGCATGAACTTGAAGATTTTCAATTATGACAATTCAGTATCTCATTCGAAGAAAAGATACGTCACCGACGTATTAGAAAAGGCAAAAATTGAAGCTTTGCTCGGTGCTGTAGTTTCTTGGAAAAGTGCTATTTTTGACGAACTCGCAGGTCTTTTGCTGCATTGAAATTGAAAACGTCTATGATTTCAATACATTTTTATATATAGAGCGAATTAATTTCCAAAGTGAATTCCATTTTTGACCAAAATTTTTAGGAAATTTTTAAAACTTTTTATATAATATCATAGTACTAAAAATGTACTAAATATTTGCATAATTATTTTTTCAAAATTTAATTCTAGCTCCATTTTTTGGGAATATTTTAAAGAAATGTAATTTTTTTTATATATAACATTAGTACTATATATGTACTAATTGTTTGCATCATTAGTTTTCCCAAATTTGAAAAAAAATGCCAAAAATCTTTTACCTCCAGTATTTTGGGAAATTTCTAGGGAAATTTAATTTTTTTTATATGTAAAATTAGTACTAAATGTGTACTAAATATTTGCATCAAAAATTTAAAAAAATGTTAAAGGTCAAAAATCCCACTTGTACCCATTCGGTATAAGTACTAATTTTTTATTGAATGTACTTTTAGTACTAAATGTGTACTAAATAATTGCATCATAAGTTATTCTAAATTCAATCATGACCGTTGAATTGTTTAGCCACTGAGCTGGCGTTGTGAACCGTCGATACTATTTCTGACTGTCTGATATAAAGAGAAGAACGTTTTCCTTTCATTTTAGATCCATCTTCCTTGAGTCTACTAGAGAACAAGTGACATGATTCAAACTTCCCTGGCTGTTCCTCAGATAGTGAAAATTGGAGCTTTGGTTGTATTTTTTTTTTTTTTTTTTTTTTTTTTTATTCAAAGTTAGGCATGTTTAGTGTTAATTATAATAAATTATAAATTAACGTCTCTGAATATCCGAAGATACCATGCCAACTAGGGATAAGAATGGAATGCAGATTAAGATTCTCTGAGAAATTTATGAACGTTAACTTTAAAGCCTTGAGGATTAAATTCATCGGGGAAAACCCAGGAAGGTAAGGCATTCCAAAGATGAGAGACTCTGTTGAAAAAGTCACGTTGAAAGGCTACAGTTCTACACCTAATTATTTGAACTGTAAAGGGATGCGCTGCTACGTTTGCTCTGGTGTGACGCGAAAGGTTTGCTGATTTAGGTAAAATCGATTTGATCTCTTCAGAAGCTCGTTCATCCATAATATATTTATAAAATATAGTCAAATCAGCAACATTTCTTCTGTGCTGCAAGGAATCAAGACCGTTAGTAAGACTTGGGTTACCAATGAGTTTAATAGCTCTACGCTGTACAGAATCAAGGCAGTTGAGGCTACTCAAGTAAGCTCCACCCCATATGTGAGAACAGTATTCCATGCAGGGACGTATAAAAGATTTATAAACTAAAAGAAGTTGTTCGCTATCGAAAAACTTACGACATCGCCCCCAAAAAACCTAACTTTTGAACAGCATTCTTAGCCAGATTAAAAATATGAGAATTCCACTTCATATTATTTTCAATCTCAACTCCTAGAAGTCTGACAGACTCATTCTCTAAAAGATTTTTGGGGCCAAATGTTAATGGAAAAGGATTGGGTGTCGTTATCCTAGAAAAATGACAAACCTGTGTTTTGCTTGTATTGAATTCAACACTGTTAGCAATACCCCAATCCATAATTGTTTTAAGATCAGTGTTAAGGGAATCTTTTAAAAAAGGTTTGGTGCCGAAGTTGTCCCGTTCTCTGAAATTTGTTCTTACGACCATTAGTTGTGCCCATGCTCAAATAGCAAACTTTCACAGCACACTTATAAAACAAAATTTTACCTTCAGTTTTGTTGTTTGTTTGTTTCTATAATTTTTGTTGCTTATGATTTCTATGAGTTAAATGAAACTAACGGTCCACCATGTCAGAGCCTTGTAGCATGGTAAAGTGAATTACTCTTGGTGGCTCCCAGATATCTTAGAGACTCCGTTGGGAACTAAGCTATTCTTGATGTGTCCCAGTTAGACTAAACCTCGGATTGGGTTGCAAAACATAACTGATTGGATTCATTTGCTATAGTCATTTTGAGTTTTTCAATCTCACACCTGAGTCGTTTTTTAACACGTGGAGTGAAATTGAATAAAGACGCCTGGAGTAACCATGTCAAAAAGTTTTAGTTCGTTCTAAAAATTCCATTTTCACAAAACAATCTTAAAATCATATTAACGGTACATTTTTTTTTTCAGTTCTTATAATATGTTCATCGTTAAATTCACCAGAAACCCAACAAATTATCCATCATTTTGAAAACTTTAATCAAACAAAAATTTTACTAATCGATATGATTGGTTCGATATTCAATAGTGAAAATCAATTTTATAAATATATAAATAAAATAAATTTATCAACAAACTTTTTAGAAAAAAATACAACAGATAACCGTAATTCAAAAAGCTTTAAATTAAAATTAAATAAATATCATAATCTTTTAGTATTAACAATTTTAACCGAAAAATTTAAACAATTTATGAATACGACATTACATATTGAACTCATAAAACATTATCACAAGCGAAACAATATAAGTGATAACAAAATAATGAGAAAACGTTCGATAAATAATAATAGTAATAATATTGTAAATAATTCTAAAACAAATTTAATTATAAATAATAAATCATTTAATATTGAAGACAATAATATAAATAATATATCAAAGATATGTGATTCAGAAAATTTAATAATAATGAAAAATAAATCAACGGTTTTAGTGAACAGTTTATGTGAAATTTATAGTTTATGTAAATTAAGTGATTTAATTAATAAAAATGTAACAACTTTAAATGAATTATGTGATGATTATAGTAAAATTAATAATAGTAAACTTCTAAATAGTAATAATTATTTACAGTATGATGAGTCAAGTAGTAAAATGATTTATAGTGAATTTTTTATATTATATGATTATATTAGTACAATTTTAAATATAACAAATGAAATGAGCTTTAAGTTTGATTTTATACTATTAGATTTTCAAATGATATTACCAAGTGAAAATGAGACGATGTATATATGGCGTCCATTTTTAATATTACAACAAAATGAAATTGATCGTAACCTGTTTACAACACATCGAATACTACCAGGTTATAATGATTGGTTTAACGGAAGGACTGAAAATTTTTTTACATGTGGTCCAATTTGTTGGGGGATCGCTGGATTTACATTATTTCTATTAATATTAATTATATTTGGAAGTATAATTGCTATTGTGGCTGTAAGGTAAATATAGTTTTTTCATTATTATCATATTTCAAAATTTAAAATTATTTCGGTTCATCTAATTTTTTCTTTATCCATTTTTGATTATCAAAACTCACTGACGATCGTTTAATTACTATTGTGCTTGTAATAACGTCAAGCCATTGACGACGTTGACCATTTACTACTCAAGAAAAAATTAACCTTATTCTATATTTAATGTTCCTTTAATCGTGCAAAACACTCCTTAAAGATATGAACATATAAATCAATTACTAATTAGTTCAAACTAATAGAATAAAACATTAACCCTAAAAACCAAACAACCAATCAACCAATCAACTTACTGAATCTGGATTATATTCGTTTATTTTTTGTTTCATTTTAATTCTATTTTTGTTATAAGAAAAAAATTATCTGTATCTTGAAAACGTAACTTACTAACGGGTGTTCCAAAATTCACTCAAGAAGTAATTATTTTTCAAATTGTATTACATCGTTGGCACCACATATCGTCTATATCCGTATCTTGCAATTGAGACATGAAACTATAATGTTGCCATAACAAGTACCATTCATTAGCTTCTTCAAAGAAGAATCCAACGATCTTCGATGTAATATTGCTCAGATGGCACAAATTTCAAATCTTGTTTTAATTTTTTGGTTTACCCTTTAGAATTGAAAATATAAAAAAAAAAATAAAACGAAAGAAAAATATTGAGTTATGAATATTTTATGGAAAATTATGAAATTTAAATATTCTTGTTTCCAGTTTTCAATTTGTTTTACTTTAAGATTTAAGAAGAACAAATTCATAATAGAATAGCAATTTTTTTCTTTTAAATTTCCTCATGCGGGAATAAAGTTTCTGGAAAATAATATACATAGCAATAATGATAATCCGTTTTGATATTGTTTTCTCATAAAACTTAAGCGTTTTATGTTACTTTAAGCTATCGCTAAAAGATTTAAAAGTTTGTTTGTGTAATGGTCTTATCGTCCATTAATTTTATACGTCCCTCTTTTTTATCCAGAAGATAACAGCATTAAATAACTACTTTTGATAAAAAACAGATAAAATCTACTTAGAATCCGGTTATTAAAAGGAATAATTAATTTGTTACTTTTTTATTTAAATTTTGTTTAGTTTTCCAAAACAAATTTTCCTTTGCGTATATGTTTGCCGGCAAGAGACTATGGCCTGATTTTAACCTGTCGATTGTGGTTTTCTTACAACGGTAAACAGAACTTCATAAAGTGCACCAATAGGTACTTTCAACTCGCGCAAAAACAAGTGTGCAGTTGTTGAGATCTTTAGGGATGCAGATTCCGGGCTGATCGGCTTTTCTTAAGAAAAGTAGAGTGAATATCAAAAGTTTTAGCTATAAGAGAGTTGGCAACAATTCTTCTATAACGGAGAGTTCTGGAGATTTGCAGTTTGTTTCCTCCTTAACAAAATATTTATTTTGTCATATGAGAATTCAATGATGGTATCATGAAACCCGATAGCGATAAGTTTTTGACAAAAATTCTCCGGTTGTACTAAAATCTAATAATCTTTTATTATCTTAATAGTCTTTTATTATCCATAACGATAACAATCCGACCGGCACTGACGACCGGGTTTCATAATACCACCACTGTGCTTCAATGAACAGTATTGCATGATGTTTTGAGGATTGCTTATAGTTGTGCATATTCGTTGAGAATCTAGTAGTTTTGTGAGTTTGAGGTACAGATTGGATTGAAAATGTACCCGCCACAATCTGTAGCTATGACCGAAGTAATACCAAGATCGAAGTGAAACCAAATCACAAGTGAATTCAAATTTACATCCTACTAGTTGCACCAAAACATTTTGTGTTGGAGGTGGCAGATGGTGGCAGCGTTAAGCTGTCTTTAGTTTTATACAAGGTCACCAATTTCTTATCCTTTTCCTGAACCATGTGCAAATATAGGGACAGACAAGATCTGAAAAAGTTTCAAAAATTCATAAAAATTGCTCTTGAATTATAGGACAATTTATTTGCCATATCATGACGAGACAGTCAGCTACAGGGTAAAACTAGAAATTATTAAAGTTAGCCATACTACTTGGTAATGTGTTTGAATTTGATGAGGAAGTAAGTTGAGCAACTTCTCAGATTTTATGACTTCGGGTTTTATGATTAAAATAAAATTTCAAAAACTAAAAGAAACTACTAACAAATAATAATATTGATTAAGTAAACTAAACAGAAAACAATAAAATTAAAACCCAGGTGTTGATGAATGCAATTTAGGACACCTTACAAGGTGTTCTGCATACGAAAAGCAAAAAACCTGCATTAACACCAAATTGTTGAGCATATGTAGATCAATCTAAACCATTACAAAGCCTCATTCGACGTACTGACTCAATCAAGAACTGAACAAAGAAATTTACTTATCAGCGAACAATATCCTACTGTCGATGGAAATTGGGTAGAGGGCGTGCAAGACAATTCAGCAATCCCAACCTGCATTTTCGTTTGATCGAAAATCCAATCGACAGCATGTAGGTTTTATCTATGCGAAAATAAAAGAAATTTACTTCCTAAGCTACACCATTTCACTTAGAAGCGACAATTGATGAAATAAATAGCCAGTTCCAGAAATTGAAACTTTTTTTATCTTTTTCTTCACAGAAATTATCTTTTAAAGAAACGCCTTTCAAAGGGACCAAACAAAATTGTATTATCACCAGCAGATTTCGTTTTTCCTGTTGATTCGAGAAGGGTAAGTAATGTAACCACTTGTTTGATTTTATTTAGTAAAAAAATTTGTAAAGTTAAATCTATTGAAATCAAAACTTTAAACTAATAAATTCAATGATATCCTGTAAGAACAAAAAGGATACCAAATTCTAAATACTTCGAAACTAATTTCAACATCTCAAACATTATTTGGACCTTTTTTTGTTTTACTTGTTGGAAGAATTTGTTGGAATATGTAAATAAGAAAACCCAGGATGTCAGAACTGAATAAATTATGGTACCACAACTACTAAAGTAATGAAACTGATTTAGATTTTTGTTTTAAAATCTCAAATTGATCGTAATATTTCACTTAGAATTTTCAACTTTTTTTTTAAATGCAAATTTATTCTATGGAAGTTAACGATGGATAAAATTTATTAGTTATCAGTTAAAATATCTGTGTTTGTAACAATTGTGAGTGACTCAAAATATAATAATACTAGATGTCTATCAACGGTTATAATACAGGGTTTATAGTACTATTCGTATGCGATATACCCTGACCTAAAATAGTCACAAATTTCTAACGCCTGTAATGGGCAGCAATGGGTTCAGTATCACAGAAGAACAATCATAAACTTGTAATGCAAATTGCTACACATATAGGTCCTACAGAAGTTTCCATTACAAAACAATACAAAGCTTGCTTTAAAGTTAAATTTAATGCTCTTTGCATTAATATTTAACAGAGTACTTGGAATAAAATATAAAGCTTATTGTATTAAAAATCTTATATATTAATACGCTAAATAAAAACTTTGTACAGCCTAAGGCTTTTTTATTCGAATTTTGATTCATTTCAAATTTTCACTGCTAACTGATATTAGTGTAACTTAGATTTGACAGAGTTTTGGGATTTTTCGGATCATAAATAAAAAAGTTATAGACGAATTAAAATGTATTTTTGAATTCAACGGCCTCCCACAAACAATATGAAAATTGAATTGCCCAAGTATATATTTTTTTTGCACAAAAACGATAAGCAGGCTCCAGACCTTCAGTCAATTTGTCAAGCAATTCGACAACGAAAACAAACGAAATAAAATTTATTGTAAAAATCCCCCAAATTTTATTTCGTTTATATTCGTTTTCAATTGATTGACAAATTGATTGAAGGTCTGTAGCCTGCTTTGAAAGAAAAAAAACACGAAACAACAAAAACGAAATAAGAAAATTTAGTTTATTTAATGCTTTTGGGGGGGATAAACGTATTATTTTTCTTTGTTTTTAAATATTATTAGAGACAGCAAATTTTTCTTATATTTTCAGTTACTATTATTTTAATGATTTTCGAAATAAGAAAATTTAGTTTATGAAATGCTTTTGGGGGGGATAAACGTATTATTTTTCTTTGTTTTTAAATATTATTAGAGACAACAAATTTTTCTAATACAATGAGGGGCCGGCGTGCTTCGCTACGCTTATAAATAAAGGTTTTGCGTTGACATTTTGTTGACATAGAAGCAATGATTTCAAAAAGTGGTAATGATATATGCTAGCATATAATTTTTAATTTTTCTTTTTAAATGTATGAATGAAAAATAATCAGAACTCTAGCTGGTCAGTTCGGATATATGAAAAATTAGCGATCAAATAAGTTAGAGATCAAATAAGCTTACTTGATAAAGTTTAAGTGTGTCCGGCAGGGGGTTGCCACGATAGTAAGTGTCTGGTAATGGGGGATGTGACTTCTAATATTATCCCGAAGAATATATAAAAAAATTACCGTTTATACTTTCACGAAACTTTGGAGGCCCCTTTGTTACCTGCTCCCTGCCAAAGCCACCATGATCAAAACTTCATATGTCGCTTATCGTTCCTGCCTAAGTAGAGGGTATGCGCAGAGAAACTTTCAGCTTTTATAAAATAACGAAGGTCTGGCCGTCGCTGACTCTTAGTCTATACGTATTGGAATTTTATCATCTTCACTAAATATGTTGTCGGTTTAGAATTGTATGTAATACATGTTTCTAAAATTAAGTAAAGACTTAATACTTGTAACTTGATACTTGATAAAAGTGATTATATCGATTTAAAGCTCACAAAATTACGAGACGGAAATCGCATAAATTCTATACAAAGAAGCATAGCTTATGTATGATTAAACATGGATGGCAATCATTATAAATAAAATAATTAAAAATGGTGGCACTTAGCCGATATTGATTTGCAAACGGCAACAATACGCATTAATACCAATGAATCAGCTTAGCTTTCCGCAGAAAGATTTGTAAAATTTAAACTTGTTGATCTATGGGTGTGACAACCACGCGTACTTTAGTCCCCGCTATTGGCATATGAGTGCTATTTTGACAATTATTTGGTTTACATTGTGAGGTTAGTGTGTGTAGTTAGCGGTTTATCGTTCTGACTTGTTTCTCATTTATTCTACTAATACGATCCAAATACAACTGATACGGTATCAATTGATGGCGATTGCCAATGAAGTTTTCACTTCTGCCGTGCGGTCTTAAGCACACTCTCTGTTTTTATTTACTTAAATTTACTGTAATTTAAATTTAATTTAAACTTTTTATTCATCAACGATAGTTTTGTTGCCCGGATTACATGGAACACTTTCACGAAATATTTCTTCACTTGTCAGTTTAATTTTGTTATATGAATTAAATCATTCTTATTTTTAAATTGTAACACTATTTATTAATTAACTAAAATTAGTTGAGAGAGAACATGAAAACAAAAGAAACATATAACATTCATCGCCAAATCTCCAGTTTTTTTTGTCAAAATTCTACTTAGTAAGAGAAATATTTATTGAAATTTTTGTCAAAGAAGGGATAAAACTAAACAAAATTAAAAACTTGATCTTATCTGGTGATCTAATTCCGATTGACTACCCGAATCATACCTCTTTACAAGTATATATTCGAACGGCTTCGTAAGACGCTTTGTAGAGAAATCCATCGATAAGATTGCGGATGGTACACCAAAGTGATAGATGAAACAATGATCATTGCTTGAAAACTGAGAAATAGGATTTTCAATGAAAAATTCACTTAAGTTTAAAATCTCTTTTTGCCTCTCGATAAAATCGTTCTACCATTCCATTCTTTTGCAGATAGTGTACCGTTGTTCGTATCGGATGTGAACACAAGAGTTTCGTTAATTAGATAAACAGTGAATCAACACTGGCTCAAATATACATTGCAAGGAGAAGTTGATCCTACAATATCATTATGGATCTGTTCAAATCGACCTTATGGGATCTCTAACTAGCCGCGTTCTTATAAGATAAACCAGATTTAGTCCAATGGTTAATATCTCTGTGTACATGACAAGTTATGTAAAGTGTTGAATATTAGTTGGTTCTAAAGTTCTAAGTCTGCTCTTGTCTACTAAAAATTTGAAAGCCAAATGACATATAGATTAACTCGAAAAGGCCAAATGGAGCTGTGATTGCTAGAAGCAGCAAAAGGTTTGAAGCCATGTAACCCATTAAAGTAAATTATTTTGTCGTGAGTAAATTACCGGTTGGCCCGGTGATCTTTCTGTTTTCTGTATCGAAGTTATATTTTTTGTATCCATATTTACTAATTGTCGTTTCTGTGGTTGACCGTTTGAACAAACAAGGTGATCTGCACTTATGTTTTGGACTCTGCCAAAAGTGTAACGGTAATAGCAAGCATCACTATTGAACTATACTGTACAGAAAAGCTTCTCTCGATAGTTGTGGTGGACGAAAATTGAATTTAATGGAATCTACGCTGCTTTTTCTAAGCCGTCAATTTCTAGACATGATCCGGCCTCTCTCCATTAACCTTTCAAGCTAGACTTCAAAGCTAGCAAGGCAAACCTCTTTGTTCCCGTGGCTGGAGAAATTGAAAGGATCTAAAAGCCACAATATAAGCTTTGTAATGGAGAGCTGTTTCGTTGAATAACAACGAAGTGGCATAGCAGGTCACGTACCTAGCGAGGTTATATTAATAGCTCCAAACTAGCTGCAATCTATGGGATCGAGAAAGAAATCCTGCTGCTCCAGCACAAAAACTGTAATGTACGCGTGACACATGATAACACAAGCGGATGTATAAAAAAACAAGTGAACAGCGTAGACTCTGGCAACCCCCTTACGTGAAAAGAACCGCGATCACCCCGTCCAACCCTACAATTACTCACATATTCTCACACTCTCACCCCGGATACACCCGCGTACCTTCACCCACATACACACACGCACACACTCACACACACATGCCCACAATCACACATACCTACATCCATGCCCATAAGTTTGACCTTCCAAAATGTTCATCCTTCACTTCCACTTTAACATCCAACCACATAGAGATTTCATTGATATACATTCTATGTTTTATAAAACAATGGCGATATTTGAGGGTAAAATTGTAACCAAACATAACTGTAAAATAATTTTAAATTGATTTGAAATTAAGGTGGAAAGTTCCCGTTAGTGATTGAATTATTTATTCGATTATTGTTTTAATAGGTTAAATTCATATATAATTTCATGGAAAAGTGGTAACACTTATTGTAAGTTTTCTAAAAGTAAATAGCCCGCGCAGTTACAATTTGGAATGCACAAACAGAACTAATAAAAATATCGATTGTTTGTTTTACTGCAAATTGTTATCACTTATCGCTTTCCTGATTATTAGTTTATATAGTAATATATTTTTATATTAGATCCATTTGCTGATCTGTAATAGAGCAATAATACAGAATTCCCGTGTATTTTTTTATAACACCACACCCGCGATATGTTACAAATTAAAGTATGTTTATGTCATGTATCGGTTTGATGTTATTGCGTGAATCACCAATAAATTGGGGACGGCTGTCACTGATGGTGATTTCTTATCTGGTAGACTTCTATCAGGGATATCAAATGATAACCCAATTCAACCCACTCCCAATGTGCATGGTGACAACGTCAGGCTTGACTTCTAAAACAGGCTTGACTTCTAAAATAAAATTTAAAAAATGAAGGTAGTCCTTGCTACCTATGATAACCGTAAACATCATTGTTGGGTGGAAAGAAACTTATTTAATCTAGCACCTTCTCCTCTGACTCATACACGCATGTACCACATGTTCTCACACAGGCATCTCCCCATCCACGCATATACACACTCGCACTCATACCCTCGCATACACATCCATACTCAGGTATAGGCAAATATATTTAAATAAAAAAAATACTGAAAAATGACTCACCTCTTGTTTGATGACCCCTCTTCAAGCCTCCAATCTCAGTCCTGCATAATAGAGTGCACTGATTCCACTTCAATTCTCATATAACAACAGTACAGGAGGTTGTGTATGATTAGTTTGTCTTTCCCCTTTCCTCGAACGTTTTCCAAATTTGCCAGATTGCCTTTGTTTTTTGGTTCGATTTTGACCTAACAAACAAGCCCTTAGTTTCCATTTTCTCTTTTCGATTTAATTTAATAACAATTTTCCACTCAACATTAAGCGGTGCTACTTTGGTTTTGCTATGTTGTAAGTAATTGCACACAAATTTGAATTCATTGAATTTTATTTATTTTTGAATTTATTGAATCTTAACACATAACAGGTAACCTATTTAAAAATAAAAATTCAAGCAAATATCCCTTTGAGTTACACTATCAGTTTATATTAATTTTACTATCAATTAAATTTGCTTCCTTGTTTATTAATGGAGCTAATTAACCTTGACCAAATTTCACCAAGGTGTTCTCCGTAATCAAGGTTAGCATTAAATTTATGAACAGAGATTTCTAGTAGATTCTATTTTAAGCATTCAAATTTGACTAATTATCACGCAATATAGGTCGAGAAAAGATTTTCGGTGGATTCTAACTAAAAATTCTTTATCAGTTTACTCAACAAACATAATAGCGTTATGGAAGACTTATTGTAATAAAAAAAAATTAATTTATATAACTCTGGCTTTGTATCATAAGATAATTTAACATTAATCACAAATTAAATTAACACTAATCACAAAATAAATTAACATTAATCACAGAAAAAATTACACTCAACAAATAAGTTTGTGACTTTTTTTGACATTTTATTTCCACGAACTGTCAGATAACATGTGATTCCCATTTCGCGAATGATAGAATAAGAGAGATTTTTTTCTGTTTTTAACAGTACAACCTTATAAATTATTTTTCTAAATTGCACTAAAATTTGATCTAATAAAAAAATTATACGAATTAAACTAATGCAATTGAATCTAATTAAAAATTTATCTACTTAAATTTAAGAGAAAATACGTGAATTCAAAATAAATAGCTCAAATTGTGATATTCACGAGAGAATCAATTACACCAGACTGAACAAATAAGAGACAGAAGCTATCTATCGCGTTCTATTTATAAAAAATGGTAGAATTACAAAAAAAATATCGATTACGAAACGATTGAAAGAATTATACATGAAAATAGCGCGATTATGTATTAATGATAATGTACAACTGTTTTATGATAATTTGATAGCGATTGACGATTACAAACTGAATACAAGAAATTACAATGGGAAATAGCACACAACTGTTTCATGACAATTTTCAAACGGAAACCATTGTAGATGATGATCATGGATTGAGTACAAGAAACGACGTTTAAAGGGAAAACGAAAACAACCATGAAAACTTCCGCCAATGCAAATTTAATGCATGTAGGAAAGCGGTTCGACTCTCAATCACGAAATCTGCATCACACTTCGTAACAGCTTTACTAAATTGATTATATTTTATTTTATTGAAAAGCAAACATTTTATCTTACCTTCACCTCTTAAGTAAAATAAAAAGGACATACAATGATTTTCATGACTTAATTGATTTTTCCAAAAATGATTTACTTCTAGCAATTCTTACTATATACTTTTCCAAATATGTATAATATTCTAATCTTATGTTTTGTACTCCGGAATTGTCATTTAAACTTATTTAAGATCAATATATCCTTAGTAAATAAAGGATATGTATTTTATTTAATAATAAGAAAATTTTGAATAGATATAATAAAAAAAGGAAAGATTATAATTAATTTGGTATAAGTTTTTGGTTCTGAACTTTAGGGTTGTTTCAAGAATCAATATATAAGTTTTATTGTAAATTGAAACTTTAGTTTTTGTTTTCCTTCTTTATTTTCTTCTTCTCGTTATCTTTACTTAGAAAATCTGTCGAACAGTAAAATGGTGAATGACTCCTAATTATTTAGAAACCTGAATTCTGATGTTAAGGCTAACTTAAACTCACTGAAAGGTTGAATAGTATAAATCCCATCTTCCCTTTCGTTTCCATGTTCTTTTCAACATCATTGCACCTCATTATTTTCTTCATCGCGATTGCAGGAAACAAAATAACCAAATAATTTCCAAAAACTTTGTGGTTTCCGATCAACTTCAATTTAATAAATTGAATTTGTTTTTCTTCAATAGGTCGATGAAGGTATTGAAGCAATGCTATGTTGTTGGTTACAACAATTACAAGAGTTCGGTGGACCAGAAGTTGAAAAACCGGATCTATTAAAAGGATCGATAGGTTCATTGAAAAATCTTGGACTTCCGGCAGCAAAAAATAGTTCCGGTTCAGGTAGCCTAGCGAAACATAACAATTCAGTAGATTTAAAGGCAAGATATAATGTAAGTCGATTATTGTTATTTATTTTATTTTCTCCTTTTCGTAACAGAATAAGGAAATTGATTTTATTTATTTTTGTTCTCTTTTTCTTTTGAAATTCAATAGAAGGAAAATTAACCTTTTTTCTTTGTATTTTTCCGTTTCTTATTTGTTAAAAGGGAGATTTAGTACAATTAAAGGAAATTCAAATTGGAACCTTAACCGAATTGAAATCAAAGGCGATGGATTTTTTAGTAATGACACACGGTTTAAGGCATGAAAATATTAATCCTTTTATTGGTGAGTGTCAGTTAATTCTAATATTTTATCACATTGTGGCTTATAGTATAAAAAAAAACAATTGTGTTTAATTTCATTTAACTGAATTAAAAAATTTAATAAAATATCCCAAAATTTAATTATGATTTTAAAATGCTTACCATAATAAAGTTATGGTGTTGAAGTATTGATTTATGATTGCGTTTTAAAACAAAAATAATTTTACTACCGTTTTATTGTGTTTTGTTAGTTAAATGGCAATTGTTGTAGAGATTTATTGTTTTTTATATGAATACCATAAATTTATAGAGGAAATTCAGATGATGAAGTAAATAAAAATGAGTCAAAACCGATTATTTTCATTGCTATTTTTTAATTGCAATAATTGCCATCAATTTAACTTACATTTTATTTAGGATGGCTATGCGATGCAACACGAACTGCTATGGTTTTTGAATATTGTTCACGAGGTTCTCTCCAGGATGTTTTAATAATGGACGAAATAAAACTTGATTGGTCATTTCGTCTTAGTTTGTTAACAGATTTAGTTAGAGTAAGCGTGAATAAAAGATTCAATTTATTAAATTTAGTTGTTAATTGAAACTATTTCGGTTCAATAGGGCATGCGATATCTCCATTCATCACCGATGCGTGTTCATGGTGCATTATCATCTCGAAATTGTGTTGTTGATGCAAGATGGGTATTAAAAATAACAGATTATGGTTTACCTGGATTTTATGAATCGCTTGGTATTCAACCACAATCAAAATCAACAAAAGAACTGTTATGGACAGCACCAGAAGCTTTACGAAATTTAAAAAATTATCCTAAATCTGGAACTCAGTTGAGTGATGTATATTCATTTGGTATTATTATGCAAGAAGTTGTTGTACGTGGGGAACCATATTGTATGTTATCATTATCACCTGAAGGTAAATTAAATAATTCAATCAAAAAACTATAAAAATGTTTATTTATTTGGGATTTTTCAGAAATTATAACTAAAATAAAAAAACCGCCTCCACTGATACGACCGTCTGTATCAAAAGGTGCAGCACCACCAGAAGCAATAAATATAATGAGACAATGTTGGGCTGAAACACCTGAAATGCGACCTGACTTCAATACGTAATTAAATTAATTTATTATACAAAATTTAATTATAAATTTTTTATAATTTTTCATTTAAATGCAGCGTTTATGAACGTTTTAAACAATTAAATCATGGTCGAAAGGTTAATTTTGTCGATACAATGTTTCAAATGTTAGAAAAATATTCAAATAATTTAGAAGAATTAATTAGAGAAAGGACGGATCAATTAGATATAGAGAGAAAAAAGACAGAACAGTTGCTGAATAGAATGTTACCAAGGTGAGTATCATTGATTAAATAATTTTTTTGTAATAACCACATAGTGTCATAACAACACAGTGATACCTTTACAGACCTAGGATCCAAAACAACTTAGTTTTGCTGACTGGTTCACGTTAACTAGTAAAAGTAATTTTAGTAATTTAATTTTAATAATTTTTTCATTTATTTTAGCTCTGTTGCAGAAAAATTAAAAATGGGCCTCGGTGTTGATCCAGAAGAATTCTCAGAAGTTACAATATATTTTAGTGATATAGTAGGATTTACAACAATTGCAGCCCATTGTAGCCCAGTACAAGTTGTTGATTTATTAAATGATTTATATACTTGTTTTGATGCAACAATCAATGCGTATAATGTATATAAAGTAGAAACAATTGGTGATGCGTATATGGTTGTATCAGGATTACCTGTTCGTACTCCGGATCATGCTGAACAAATTGCAACAATGGCTTTAGATTTATTGCATCAAAGTGGACGATTTAGAATAAAACATTTACCAGGTGTTCCACTTCAGTTAAGGATTGGACTTCATACAGGTATTGTTGCTACGTTCAATCAAATCAACACTTGCTTTACATATTTTTTTTTTTGTTACAGGACCATGTTGTGCTGGTGTTGTGGGCTTAACAATGCCGCGATATTGTTTATTCGGTGATACTGTGAATACAGCATCACGAATGGAATCAAGTGGTTCTTCGTGGAGAATACATCTATCAGAACAAACACGGGATCGGTTAGAGCAAGCTGGTGGATATGTTTTAGATCCAAGAGGACCAATTGAAATTAAAGGCAAAGGATTAATGAATACGTACTGGCTTTTAGGGAGAAAAGGATTCGAAAAGCAATTACCGACTCCACCACCAATTGGGTGAGTTATTTTGTTTCTTTTACTCATACTTTGAGCTCAATGTAGTTATGGATTAAATTTTATTTATTTTGCTTAACGAAGTGAATCACATGGGTAAGTAGTGATTTAACTGGAATTTTTTACTATCTGATAAATATCTAATAGTTAAATAAAATGTTCGATTTTCTTTTTCTGCTACTAATGTTCTCTTACTGTTCCACAAAACACTGCCTTCAACCAATTCCTTTATTTTTCCCGGCTTTCTTGTATATATTTCATGAATTACATTGTAACCGTATTTCATCCAATTTTTTTTTAACAACTTTGGAATAGTCTCGATGAATCATTGATCCGTAATTCAATATTAATGAGAACGCAAGCTGTTAACAGAATGAATAATAATAACACCACTAATCCAAACTCAACATTTACATCATCAAATCAATCACCATCAGGTACAGCACATGAGTCGTTTGACATTAAAGTTGAAATTACACCACCAGGACTGCAAGAATCAATGTCAATGTCAAACTCATTTTCAATCGACTCAAATCCGAATTTAAATTTAAACATAACAATTCCTGAGTATCAATCGAGATCAACATCGATAAGTCCGCAACAAAGAAAACTATCAGAGCTACCAGCAGAAGGATTATTAAATCCTGCGAACTTTAATCGTTTAAATCCAACGGGTGGATCTGTTAATCGATTATTTAGAAGACTTGAAGATATGATGGATCTAAGTTTTCCATACAATCATTATCGTTGTTTAAGTCCAAGTGAAAGTAATCTACCACAATGTACGGATGGTAAAACACTTTTTAACTTATCAAAATTTGATGGACATAGTAAACCAGGATCAACAAGATTGCTGCGCCGCCAATTCAGTTTAGATAAAGAGGATGGACTTCAAAATCAACAAAGTATGTCGATTAAATCGAATTACAATGAAAACTCAATAAGCGTACAAGAAAAACAACAACAACTTATGAATCAAATTAAAGTTCAGCCAACATCGAGATTGATCATTCACAAACAAAATTCATCGAGTATAGCACAAGATTTGGAGAAAATCGAAGAAATACCAATTTCGCCATCATCACAACTTGATGAAAGTTCAAGTCCGAGTAACGGAACAGTTAATTCCATATCGATAATTGGTGTTTCGGCTATCGATGAAAAAATGGATCATGAAACAATATCCGTTATTACAGATTCAAGTTCAAATAATTCAACGTCAAACACGGAAATTAAATTAAATGTAGAATCACTATTAATGAGGTAAGTTTAAATTATTTCTTTTATTTAGTTGTAGTTTAGATGTAATAGTTATAAAAGAATTGGGTTTATTATAAGGACAATCAATCACGATTGACTATTATCAGAGTTTTGTTTACCTTTAAAAGTTATGGAGATGAATTTTTTTTACCATTTATAGATTTATTAGATTTTGTGAACTCTATGTTCCTGTTCCTGTTATAAAACAATATGATTTATTAAGAAACAAATTTTTAAGATGAGATGTACAATATACCGTGTATCAAAGTATGAAACTGTAGAGTGAAATGTTTGGTTTTCCTTCAACGTTAAGCCTTGTTATTCAATTCTGATGAAACCCAGTAACATAAGCTAGAGGCGGGTTTCCAGTATTAGAGCGGGTTAGTTAGGTTAGCCGGTTAGAGCGGGTTTCCATAATTTTAAAAGCTTTCAAAACAAAATTAGACAATATTGGGAGTTGTCCGAGCAAATGTTCAATAACTTAAAGTCCTTTCATTCGATATCGGTACATAAACTTTTAATGAGGAATAGAATGCTTATAGCTGCCATAGTGGACTGTTTTCATGTAAACGATTGTTATGAAACTTGGTATGTGAGCTACTAATTTTAACCAAAACAATATTCCTTGGTGCAGAACTTTAGGTTTTGCGATATGTATTTGCTATATCTCTATCCAAAACTAAAAACTATTGTATCATATCAGTCTTTCCAAAATCGGCAAAATCGGCTTCAGTAAAAACGAATTCATTAAGTGGCCAAATACCAGATTTGGCAAATCCAGATTGAATATTGTTCATTGAAAATGCCTGATTAAAAGCAATTCGACAAATTGCGGGTAGTTCATAAATTGTTATTGGTCTTGCTGGATTAGAAATCATGTGGTTGTTCATTGTGACTTTTAGGCAGCTTTTGAATGTGTTGTACACGGACACGTCAAGCGGCTATAATCGATGCGAGCAGTGTGGCGGAAATGAAAGAACAACCATCCCATTTTTGTTAGTGAAATAAATCGATTCAATCGAAATGTGACTGACGTGATTGTCAATCAAAAGTAAAATGGGATTTTTCATCGTACATTTAGTATGTTTACAGATGTCTTTAAGACATCAATAAATAATTGTGCAACCATCCAGCCGTTACGCGAAACCAATCCCAAACTATGCGGTGGCGCTCTTTTGATAAAAGAATCCTTATAGCGCAATCGTGGAAAAACGAACATAGGTGGAAATGCCGTGCCACGTGCATTCACAATACCAAATACCAACAAACGTAACTAGTTCACCCCGCTCAGCCGAAACTATTTGCCCCACCTGCCGTTTGCCACACTCGGCCAGCGCCTAGAAATTTACGTTTTATTTATTATAATCAGTGTATCTTAAATTAATTAATAATTTTTACCTTTAGATTCTCCAATACTGTTGTTATGCCAGTTTCTTCAAGGTTCAGTATACGGTCGGGTTCAAATTTATTCTTGACCATGACAGCTTTCAAATTTGTAAAAAAACATCAACATTGTCTTAATTAAAAGCAGATGCTCGGCCAATGCTTGTCTTGTTCGTATTTATTAGTCTTTTTTCTGCGGATTCATACGCAAGTTCCCGGGCTTGTGTCTTTGTTAAGCCAAAACAAATTTTGGATGACTAAAATGAAATATAGTAAAAATTAAATATTGCATAATCGACAAAATAATTATTTATTAATATAGGTATTTTGACTGACCGTAGTAATAGTTTACGAGTGATCTGAGGTCGGGAAGGGGAAGGGGTGAGTTTTTAAAGGTAAAAAACGGTTTATCTCGATTTCCGGCAAAACTAAAAGTCCTATGGAAAAAAGTTAAATCGCAAAGTTGTAGGTTATAAAAAGATATAAAACTTTTGTATGAACACTTTTTTCACATAACCTCAAAATTTATGTGAAAAATTCAAAAAACCAAGTTTTTGATTTTTTATTTTTATCTTTTACAAAAAATTTTTTTTTTTCACGAAATTTTGTGAAAACTTACCTTTTTATGTCCCAAATACGGTGTAATTTATTTGATTTGAAAAATTTATTTTTTACCTTATTTTGAATTAATATCGAAAAAGCACCCTAATTTTCAATCGAAAATTCACCCGTCAAAATATCAGCTTTTTTCAAAAAGTTGGTATGCTTTCTGTTCGTTGAAATCTCTACTTTCCGATGGTAAAAAAAATTATATTACTATTGTAAATCTTCTCAGAAAATGAAAAAAAATGAATAGAATTTTCGATTGAAAATTAAGGTGCTTTTTCGATATTAATTCAAAATAAGGTGAAAAAATAAATTTTTCAAATCAAATAAATTACAGCGTATTTGGTATTATTTACATAAAAAGGTAAGTTTTCACAAAATTTCGTGAAAAAAAAATTTTTTGCAAAAGATAAAAATAAAAAACCAAAAACTTGGTTTTTGAATTTTTCACATAAATTTTAAGGTTATGTGAAAAAAGTGTCGGTACAAAAGTTTTGGATCTTTATATTACCTACAACTTTGGTATTTAACTTTTTTCCATAGGACTTTTAGTTTTGCCGGAAATCGAGATAAACCGTTTTTTACCTTTAAAAACTCACCCCTTCCCCTTCCTGACCTCAGATCATCCGTAAACTATTTGTCCTTTCAAAATGGCACTACAAGTTCACAATTTTTTTTTTCTTAGCTCAGTGTTACCAACAATTTAAAATATAATATTTTTTTTCTTTACGTGACCCACATCGTTTTTTTCAAACCTTGACCCTGACCCAAATGAAAAAAATGCAGCTAGCAATCGGCATTGAGTGCATTAATTCTCCTTTTTGTTTTCTTATCATTTTACTGACATACCTTCCAATTAATATTATTTCTAATTTCATTAAATTCCATATTTATAGTTTCCATAAATTCATTATATGTTTTACTTTAACTTTTATTCTACGTTCCTTGCATTCAATATAATCAAAATTCTATATTTTCAAGCACGTTTCACAATGAGATACACTCACTCTTTTGAAAATTTGTATCTTAATTTAAAAGAAATATAACGTTGAATTCTATAAATTAATTTCTAAGAAAAATATTAAATTAATTAAATACATTAGAATAAAAACATACTCTCCAGAAGACAATCGTTTTTTCTTTCTTGGAAAACCAATTTTAAATTAAAAATAGCAAAGTTTTGCATCGAAATCGAAAAAAAATTTAAAGTTTTAAATTTTTTTTTGATGACATTAAAATTAATGTCAACTTAAAATTTATACAAGTTGTTTTTTTTAACTTATACGGATATGAAAAAAAAATCACTCTGTTATTTTATTCACTGTTAACATTATTCTTCAAACAAACTACGAATAAAAAGAAAAGTGAAAAACCCACCGCAAAATTTTAAAAATTGATGAAAAACTTTTAACCAAAAAAAAAACTCAATCAATTAAAGCATAAAAAATTCAATTAAATTTTCCAATTATTATTGAAAGTAAAATAAAATAACGAAAACTTTTAAAGTTGTTATGTAAAAACAAAAGAGAAATTAAATTTTCTTCTTCAACTTAAATCAAGATAAGATTTTTTACTTTCTTTTTTCTTCGATGAATAAAATATAAAAAGTTTTAAATTTGGAAATAAAATAAAAAAAAACAATAAAATAAAATAAGACATCAAAAGTTTTCACGTTATAAATAAAAAATTCATAGAGCATAATTTACAGAAAATAAAATTAAACAAATAATAAAATTTTCTTTTTATTTTAATGCTAAAAGTTTAACATAAACTTACAAAATTTTGAAATGAAGATTATTTAATTAATTATTTCAAATTATCGTTAAAACAAAATGCGAGAAATTCCTTCACCTCAAGAAATAGTTGTTGTTCTAATTATATTGTTGACATTAGTAAACAATAAAAATATTGGAATTAGATTGAATTAGAATTTCATTTAATGTTATTATTTTTTGTTGAATTTATCTAATGGAAACAAGGGTTTTGTTAAAAAGAAATTGATTAATTTACATTTTGATGTCGATTTGATTGACCTCTGACCATTGTCACAGTTTTTAAAAATTGAGCCCGTCTTTTGACGTAGAAAGTATTGCTTATTTGAAATAGGCCGAGCTTTAATTTAGTTTAAATTTTTTCTTAATCATAAACGGGTTAGAACGGCATAAAGTTTTATATATCACAAAAAGGAGTAATTTTATGTTGATCTGAGATCGTCTGAACGTTTGAACAGTTTTGAGTAATCTGCTAGCTGTTAAACAGGACTTGAATTAACCAGAGCTTTATGAACTTTCAAATTTTTTAGTGGATAGAAATGTTGTTTTCAGGTAAAAAAAAATATTTATTATGGTAAATACATGTATAATATTTCTCTCCGAAAATGAAATCTTGGATGGAACCAAATTATTCTATTTTCTTTACTTCACAATGAAATTTTTTTCACGTGAGATTTGTGTTTGAAGTTATTTATACCAAATTTCCAAAAACCTTCCATAATATCGGTAGAACAGGTCGCATCGATTTCAATACCGCAATACTAGATTGAAATTTCAGTCTGGTATTGAGTTCCAATGTTATCCTTGGGCTTGGAAAAATATGTCAAGTGTTCCTTGAAATTTATTCATATAGCATTTAATTTCATTTCCAACAGTTCTTGTTAGGGGGTTAGCCACCTGCACCCTTTAAGTAATCATAGAAGTATGACTGAAGATTTAAAACATGTGTCTGAGTCACTGTAGTAAGTTGTATGTCTCTTACAGGATGTACTTTAAGGTATAATTTGTTTGTCGCAATTGATATTCTCTAGCGAAAATTCCTAGCTTATTCCGACTAAAGCGGTACATAAACTACGACAAGCCATAGAAATCAGTAGCTGGATCCGCCTTTATTTGAAAGATTTGGACTTGTAATACAGCTGTTACATTTTTGTTTACCATTTTAGTATTGTTTGGTGTCTTGATGAGTTTTCATGTTGTTTGTTCATTGTTGCTTTTTCATTTCTGCGTTAATTTAGATTAGATTAGATCAAATTCGGTGGTGATATGTTGTACTGCGACCAAAATGATCTATTGTACCCTACCCTACTACTCCCTGGTAAATATCCAGTTAGAACACCTCCTCCAATCCATCCTCCATTTGGAATTTGAGAGGGTATGGAGAGGGTTAAGTTTATGCAGGTCATGCTCGGCAATATTATGCTCCCCCAGATGCAACCTTCTCGTGTAGATCAACGCTCCACAATCTTTGTTAAGATGGGCTGGGGTCTCTTCTTCCAATAGACAGAATATACATTCGTCGCTCGGCTCCATCCCAATGTTCTTAAGGTGTTTTCTTAGTTTTCATGTTGTTCCTACTCATCTTAGAGCACATTACTGCTCTCGTTTGATTAAACTGTCAAATCAACTCCTTGGATTCCATCATAATTACTTCCCTCACCTTTTCATAGATGGATTTTGTCCCCAATCCACAAAAGGGTTCCGGACCGACAAAAGATGTAAAAACACCTCGCCTTGCCAATTTGTCGTTTTCTTCATTATCAGCGATGCCCACATGACCAGGTATCCAGTAAACCGTAACTCTGTTACTATTCCCAAGCTTGTTTAGCTTCCTCACACAGTCTCCAACCAATTTGGATGTGATGGTGAATGAGTTTAACGCATTAACTGCTGCTTGGCTGTCCGACAAGATGGCAATTCTCTTGTTTTTATATTTCCTTCCTAAGCTGAAGTCAGACCTTTCGATAGCACATATTTCGGCTTGGAAGACGCTTGGGCAGGTGCCCATGGGTTCAAAGTATTTGGTCTTTGGTCCAAATACTCCTGCACCCATCCCTACCTCGGTCTTTGAACCATCCGCGTACCATTTGTTTACATCATTACTCAGATGGTACGTAGTGGATTCACTGCTCCACTCCGCTTTTTTGCACAACTGCGATGTAAATTTCATATCGAAGTTGAACTGCTTAATCATTCCGTCTTTAGGAAATTCAAGCAAGGGATTCTGCCTTGAAAGACTTTCTCGATATTTAGACTCGATAATTTTTCCCTTTCTCATACCCTGTATGCTGAATCTCAGTATAATTTCCCTTGCTACGCTCTTAACCTGCAAGTGGAGTGGAACAAGTCCTAACAACATCACCACTGAAGCGGTAGAATATGTCCCCCTCCCCATTCTCATTGCCCCATAGATGCAGATACAAGCCAGCCTCTGCACCCTTTCCAACTTTTTCTGCCAAGCTTTAAGTTGGACTCTTTTGTTCCATGCGACTGCTTCGTAAGTGATGGCTGGTATACATCCACCTTAGGATACCTGGGCTGCACCCCCATGTTTTACCCGCAAGATTTTTGCATACCATCAGAGTTCTTGCGGCTTTGCTTACTACCGTCTCCATGTGGTTTCTCCACAAGAGTTTACTATCGAGAATTACTCCCAGATATTTAGTCTCCTTTTCAGATTCAATTAAGGAGCCTTTCATTATGATTGGCTTCATACTAAGTTTTCTTTTCTTGGTGAATGGGACCACAGAAGTTTTACTCAGATTGAGTTTTAGTCCCACAGATGTACACCAGGTGTCTACCAGATTCAGTCCCTTCAATACAATATCACAGAATTTTTTTTCAAACTTCCCTCTGGCGATAATGACAATGTCATCCGCGTATCCTGACATTTAATACCCTGGCTACTTAATGCAACTAGAATTTCATCCACCACCAGACTCCACATGAAGGGTATTAAGACCCCACCTTGCGGACAGCTCCTAGTGGTGCAAAAGCTGATTTTACAATCACCAGCCTTGGTTTCTGCTACTCTAGTTCTCAGCATCTCACACATTCAGTCGGTTGTGGTGCTGTCAACCTTTTTCCCGCTTAGAGCCTTCCTGACTGCTCCATGCGAAGTGTTATCGAAAGCTCCTTCAATGTTCAAAAAGGCACAGACAGCAAATTCTTTGTTGTCCACTGCCTCCTCTAATTCTTTCGTAAAGCTGAACAGCGCGGTTTCCGTTGATCTTTCTGTTCTGTACGCATGTTGACTATCTTGCAAAGACAATCTCGCCAAGATATTGGTTCGTAGGTGGTTGTCGATCACCTTTTCCATCGTTTTTCACATGAAATATGTTAAACTGATGGGTCTATGAGACTTCGGGTGGGTGACATCTTTCTTACCTTCCTTTGTAATAAATATCACTCTTGCCGTTCTCCATGATTCTGGAATATGCCCAAGTGCCAGACGCTCCTGAAAATGCCCAAAAATCGCCATTTTTATAATTTTCCTTCAGAACAAAAAAAACTGATTCCCGACAGTCATATGCACAACGAATTTTATCTCTAAAACAAAAAATATCGCATCTCCTAAACTTTCACAAGTGGTTAGATATAAAATAAGCTTCAATTTAGTTTAAAAAAAAAAAAGGCTATGCCATCTTTTTTTCAATTACACCATTTTTTTCTTATGTTACACCGTTAAAAATTATTTCAAAAAATTAACAGTGTTCATTTTTAAAAACTTTGTTCTAATACCTATTCAACGACATATCATTTATGAAAATCGATTGAGTAGTTTTTCTACAATCGCTCGTCAAAACGCACTCACATCACAAAATAACAAAAATTGAGGGGCACCCTGTGAAGACCCCTGGTCGAAAAAAAAAATTCTAAGAGAACTTGTATTTTTTATTTATCAAAGACTATCTATTAACAAAAAATAATCAAAATTAAAAGGGGTCAAGTCAAAACGTTGTTGAATCTTCGTGAAATTGCTCATATTTACTTTGTCCATCACAAAAAGGAGTAATTTTATGTTGATCTGAGATCGTCTGAACGTTTGAACAGTTTTGAGTAATCTGCTAGCTGTTAAACAGGACTTGAATTAACCAGAGCTTTATGAACTTTCAAATTTTTTAGTGGATAGAAATGTTGTTTTCAGGTAAAAAAAAATATTTATTATGGTAAATACATGTATAATATTTCTCTCCGAAAATGAAATCTTGGATGGAACCAAATTATTCTATTTTCTTTACTTCACAATGAAATTTTTTTCACGTGAGATTTGTGTTTGAAGTTATTTATACCAAATTTCCAAAAACCTTCCATAATATCGGTAGAACAGGTCGCATCGATTTCAATACCGCAATACTAGATTGAAATTTCAGTCTGGTATTGAGTTCCAATGTTATCCTTGGGCTTGGAAAAATATGTCAAGTGTTCCTTGAAATTTATTCATATAGCATTTAATTTCATTTCCAACAGTTCTTGTTAGGGGGTTAGCCACCTGCACCCTTTAAGTAATCATAGAAGTATGACTGAAGATTTAAAACATGTGTCTGAGTCACTGTAGTAAGTTGTATGTCTCTTACAGGATGTACTTTAAGGTATAATTTGTTTGTCGCAATTGATATTCTCTAGCGAAAATTCCTAGCTTATTCCGACTAAAGCGGTACATAAACTACGACAAGCCATAGAAATCAGTAGCTGGATCCGCCTTTATTTGAAAGATTTGGACTTGTAATACAGCTGTTACATTTTTGTTTACCATTTTAGTATTGTTTGGTGTCTTGATGAGTTTTCATGTTGTTTGTTCATTGTTGCTTTTTCATTTCTGCGTTAATTTAGATTAGATTAGATCAAATTCGGTGGTGATATGTTGTACTGCGACCAAAATGATCTATTGTACCCTACCCTACTACTCCCTGGTAAATATCCAGTTAGAACACCTCCTCCAATCCATCCTCCATTTGGAATTTGAGAGGGTATGGAGAGGGTTAAGTTTATGCAGGTCATGCTCGGCAATATTATGCTCCCCCAGATGCAACCTTCTCGTGTAGATCAACGCTCCACAATCTTTGTTAAGATGGGCTGGGGTCTCTTCTTCCAATAGACAGAATATACATTCGTCGCTCGGCTCCATCCCAATGTTCTTAAGGTGTTTTCTTAGTTTTCATGTTGTTCCTACTCATCTTAGAGCACATTACTGCTCTCGTTTGATTAAACTGTCAAATCAACTCCTTGGATTCCATCATAATTACTTCCCTCACCTTTTCATAGATGGATTTTGTCCCCAATCCACAAAAGGGTTCCGGACCGACAAAAGATGTAAAAACACCTCGCCTTGCCAATTTGTCGTTTTCTTCATTATCAGCGATGCCCACATGACCAGGTATCCAGTAAACCGTAACTCTGTTACTATTCCCAAGCTTGTTTAGCTTCCTCACACAGTCTCCAACCAATTTGGATGTGATGGTGAATGAGTTTAACGCATTAACTGCTGCTTGGCTGTCCGACAAGATGGCAATTCTCTTGTTTTTATATTTCCTTCCTAAGCTGAAGTCAGACCTTTCGATAGCACATATTTCGGCTTGGAAGACGCTTGGGCAGGTGCCCATGGGTTCAAAGTATTTGGTCTTTGGTCCAAATACTCCTGCACCCATTCCTACCTCGGTCTTTGAACCATCCGCGTACCATTTGTTTACATCATTACTCAGATGGTACGTAGTGGATTCACTGCTCCACTCCGCTTTTTTGCACAACTGCGATGTAAATTTCCTATCGAAGTTGAACTGCTTAATCATTCCGTCTTTAGGAAATTCAAGCAAGGGATTCTGCCTTGAAAGACTTTCTCGATATTTAGACTCGATAATTTTTCCCTTTCCCATACCCTGTATGCTGAATCTCAGTATAATTTCCCTTGCTACGCTCTTAACCTGCAAGTGGAGTGGAACAAGTCCTAACAACATCACCACTGAAGCGGTAGAATATGTCCCCCTCCCCATTCTCATTGCCCCATAGATGCAGATACAAGCCAGCCTCTGCACCCTTTCCAACTTTTTCTGCCAAGCTTTAAGTTGGACTCTTTTGTTCCATGCGACTGCTTCGTAAGTGATGGCTGGTATACATCCACCTTAGGATACCTGGGCTGCACCCCCATGTTTTACCCGCAAGATTTTTGCATACCATCAGAGTTCTTGCGGCTTTGCTTACTACCGCCTCCATGTGGTTTCTCCACAGGAGTTTACTATCGAGAATTACTCCCAGATATTTAGTCTCCTGTGCAGATTCAATTAAGGATCCTTTCATTATGATTGGCTTCATACTAAGTTTTCTTTTCTTGGTGAATCTTGGGACCACCGAAGTTTTACTCAGATTGAGTTTTAGTCACACAGATGTACACCAAGTGTCTACCAGATTCAGTCTCTTCTATACAATATCACAGAGTGTTTCTTCGAAATTCCCTCTGGCTATAATGACAATGTCATCCGCGTACCCAAGACATTTAATACCCTGTATACTTAATACAACTAGAATTTCATCCACCACCAGACTCCACATGAGGGGTATTAAGACCCCACCTCGTGGATAGCTCCTAGTAGTGCCAAGGCTGATTTTACAATCACCAGCCTTGGTTTCTGCTACTCTAGTTCTCAGAATCTCACACATCCAGTCGGTTGTGGTGCTGTCAACCTTTTTTCCCGCTTAGAGCCTTCCTGACTGCTCCATGCGAAGTGTTTACGAAAGCTCCTTCAATGTTCAAAAAGGCACAGACCGCAACTTCTTTGTTGTCCACTGCCTCCTCTAATTCTATCGTAAACCTGTACAGCGCGGTTTCCGTTGATCTTTCTGTTCTGTACGCATGTTGACGCGGTGAGGAGATGCGGTGATAGCTACTTCTGCCCTCTCTGCAGGAGAGCTGGAACTATTCCGTCCACTCCTGGTGATTTGTATGGCTGGAACGTGCCTCAAACCCACTTGATACGGTCCTCCGTAAACAGTGAGGCAGCCACCCCCCCCCCTCCCCCCCAGTCCTCTGGGCTTGGTGTTTTACTTTTCTTCTTACTCGCGTCTTCTGCAAGTTTTAATCTCGACACCGTCCTTGGCCAAAGTTTTATGCAGCCTAGCCGCTACAGGCGTTGCAGAGATATTATCACAGAAGATTCTGAAGCTGCCCCTTTTTGTCTTCCTAATTTCCTCATTGTAAGTGGTAAGCGCCCTAGTATACTTTTCCCAGTTTTTGGATTGTTTTGCTCTATTAAACAGTATCCGTACTTCTGTTTTTAATTTTGATAACTCCTTGCTCCACCAAAACGCGTCCCTCTGCTCTTTGACCTTAGTAATTGGGCAGCTGGCTTCGAACGCCTTGGTGATTGTCAGGTTTACCTCCGCTACAGCTTGTTCCAGCGTGGCATTGTGTTTTACTGTCCCTCTAACCGTTACTAGCTGTAGACCTTCTTTTAGATGCTCCTCAAATTGATCCCAATTTGCGTTCCTGGTTCCGAACCGGGGATGATTCCTCTTTCGTACTTTCCAGATCAAACAGAATCATTCTATGATCCGATAAGGATGGTTCGTTTGAGACTCTCCAGACCCGATTATGAGAGGCCACTTCTTCTTGTTGCACCATTCCACCTGCCCCTGCACCTCTGTAGGCGGTGTCTGCGTCCCGTCCCCTGCAAAATATGTCGATGCTACCACTACCTGGCGGCAAGTGCCTCCGAGTGTGATGGTAGTTGATATGGCCACCAAGTCCCTGGTAAGACAATCTGAAAGACAAATATAATTAATATTTTTCCTAATCATAATGCACGCTCTAGGTGAGTTTGCATTAGTATTCCATACTACCTTTGCCTCGCTGTTTGCAAGGCCTCTCACCTAGTTTTTATGAATCCAGGGTTCCTGTATCCAAGCCACGCGCAATCTTCCTGCCACCTCCATCAGATGTTATCGGAGAAGGGCGTACCTGCCCCTTCATTCAACAAATACCTCTCGTCCTCCTTGGTCCCTACGTCTTCGATATTACTGTAACCTCTGCAGAAGCATCCTCCTCCTCTTCCACATCCATATTTGCCACCTCAGTGGGTGTCGTTAAGATTGCGGCTGCCTCCCTGGGCTGTGGTGATATCTGAGTTACGTCCCTCGAGATGCCGTCAGCTCCCTTTTCCCCCCGTACCTTCTGCTGTTGCCCTTATAGGTCTATGGATAATGACTTTGCCAAACGAGTAGTTGAGGGTATTTCCTACCCCCATAGGCTGTCTTTGCCTTGTTCTCAATTAGAGCCGTCAGGAGTTGGCCTGTGCTCTCATCCCGACTTCCAAACAGCTTTCACTCCTTAACAAATAAGCCGGCGTTTTGCCCCTATAGCAAAGCGAGAGACTTCTCCCTGGTTTGACCAGCACTCCTTGTAAAAAAGACAGTAATCTTGTAAGGAATCGGAATTTCATCCCCCATTTTCGTCACCAGTATATGTTTACCGACTTCTACTCTAGGTAAAACAGACACAAACCGTTTTACCGTCTGCTCATCGTCGTATTCTACCACCACATAACCAGGTTTTAAGTGGATACCCCCAAATCCAATCCTGTGATCAGCACATCCTAGAGCTAGTTGGTTCACTAGCCGCCCCAGCAAAGCTGGTGCTTGGATTGAGATGGTGTTGCTCTCTGTCCTGACGGGTGGCTAACCTTGGTTTCTTTGGCGCATTTTCCTGCGGCGTCGTTGACTCTCCAGCCCCCTTCACGTTTTTTGCTTCGACGGTTGGGGCCTTCCCTTTCCGTTCTAAAGCCCTTTTCGTTGAGTCCTCCGGAGAGATCCTCTCCGCGAGGAACCTTAGGTACCATCTGGTACCGGATCCACTGAGCCCCGCCTCAATGGGTCGTCCAGCCCTCCAGGGTGTCCTAAAGGTGGTAGAGGTGGACCTCTATGTCGTTTACTCTTACCAACTCTAGTCGGCACAGGGCTACTTTCTGCTGGCACGGGAACTATACTGCTCCCGGTCACAGCAATACCACTTGCCGGCCGCCTGTACACTCCCATCGTAAGCATGGCGAGGAGACTTGCTCCTACGCCTGCCACTTGTACCCTCTCCTCTCGTCAGCGCGGTAACATTCTTCCTTTTATGTTTGTTTTTGTTTCTTTTATTATTATTTGTTTTCATTTTGTTCCCACGAAAATCACGAGAAATTAGGTCGACCAAGTCAGAGCTTTGTTAACTTGGCAAGGCAAAAATACAGCTGGAGGTTGCCCGGTGTCCAGGCGGCTCCGTTCATGACTGGGCTATTTGAATGGGCCCCCAGCCTTGATCCAGCCCATTTGCTAGTCATTTAGCGTGACCCGTTCCACACCTGGATCATTAACACACGTGCAGAGAAAGAGCACGTAGACCCGGAGGCGATATAGCATTATGGAGCGTTAATACTTTTTTTTACTATATCTCGCTTTTTTGGACAAATATTGAAAAATCATATCCCTGCTATTTTTGTCTTGGACGATTTCTATATCTTTCAAATATGTTTGAAAAAATTCCAACTGCTTAGATTTCGTAAAATTTCAGCACGTGACGTAGTTCATCGATCTTTTTTGTATTCAAGAATAAACATTTTCTTGAAGTTGAACGAAGTGACTGGTATACCGAAATCGATATTAGGCGATATTTTTTCATTGCGATGAATTTGACAAATGGTTTGAGTTTTGCTACCTTTGTTTACATCTGCTGGTTCCGTTTTTTTGTACTTGGCGATGTAGTAGTTCCGGTAATTTCAATCGTTCTTGATGGATGACACGAGCAAGGCAGGAGACATGTTATTTAGTTGTCTCAATCAATCTCGATTGGCTCATTCGTTCCTTGGGATTTGCATGCTGGCATTGTGTTTTTCAAACATTTCAAAAATCCCTTTTGCCGTTTGGCTAGTCATCTTATTTATTTCCGATTACTACTTTTGAAAATGTTTCCTACTCGATGCGTTCCTGGATTCTTAACTTTATCTGAACGAATTAATTAATCCCTGAGAAACGTCATAAATGTAAACGACGACCAAAAAATGAACCGACGACTGAGGTGATAGAAATCTGGTTCATTTGAATCCCACCAAACACGTTGATCGTGTTTCTTGATCGAAAACCAAGCTTCAACTTTCAATTTTCTTCATCCAACTTGATTAAAATTAATAATTTTCTACCAATTTGTAAGATTTACTAAATAAAAAAAAAACTCTATTTTAACTATAAATGTTTATATATTTCTACCAAACCAAAATAATAAAATCAAAATATATTTATTATAATATAATTATTAAATGTTATATTTTATTGTAAACATTAAAATACACTTTATTAGATATTTTAATAAAATAAGATTCTTAATTTCATAAATGTTATATATAAATAATTAAATAAACCTTTTTTTAAGTTTTATTTATTGTTACTATTATAACAACGTTAATAATATTATTAAAATATTATTAAAACATAAAGAGAATTCTAAAATAAATATTTATGTAGTATAATTTTAAAATTATATATTAATGTTTTTGTTTAAATTTTTATGAAAAATATAAAATTATATATGAATGTTTTTTATTATAAATTGATGTTTAAACCATTAATTCAAATTTTTTGATTAAGATAATATTGAGTCATATGTTCATAAATAAATATTTCAATTAGTAGCTCTAGCTACACAACTAAGACTGTCAACTACTTTATATTTTCGAAATTAGACACCGTCACAAGCCTTTTTATTGCTACAGTAATCATGTTGCACTTATGTACTTATCTTGGTTTTTGTTAATTACCACTGGAAGGAACGGTGAACGTTGCTTGGTTTGCCTATGTTGGTAAAAGCAACGAGTTGTGTCTTAAATGCTTTGCTCGTAAGAGTGTTTTCTTATACCAATTGTTGGTTATTTCCAGACTTTTCAGTAGAATTAATTCGTTTATGAGCTTGTACACCATCAAATTCCCCAGCAAAGAACATAGAATAAGAAATAAAACGGTTTTAAGCAAACAATTTTATACTTAGTTGATTCTAAATTTTTTATGTTTTTGCTTTTCTAAACCAGTTTTTGAGTTCATATCACTACGAGGAGGTGAGGTGAAAATTAATTTGTATTTAAACTTATACTAAACGTTTTGTTTTGGTGGCGTATGGGTGTCCGTTTGCGAGTGTGATATTTCGTTAAATCCGGCTCGAAGGACCATCAAAATTGTTTGTTGCTCAGTTTAGTTTTTAAAATGATTGTTAAATAATTTACAATATTTAAAAATTATGTCATATCAAAATATTATCTTAATTAAAATTACTACAGTTAGTCCAATTATTCATAAAACAATAAACAAAATGGAAATAAAGTTATCAACATAGTTTGTTGGTGTATTTAATTTTTTTTTTTAAAACAAAACTATGTAAAACACTATAAAATTTTTTATTAATTTATAGTTGATAAAAGAAAGTTTGTAAACAATTTAATTAGATAAAAAGAAAAGTATAAAAAATTTTAGATCATATATAAAAGTAAATATATTTATTAAAAACAAAGAAACAAACAAAATAGCAATAAATAAAATGTGACAAGAAAAAATTTCAATAAACTTTTAAGAACTTTTATTTTAAATTAAATGAGAATTAAATCTAACTTTGGTAAGTATGTATGTAGGTTTTTTTGTTCTAGGAAAACGCAATACAAATTATGTCTATGTTTGGAGTAATGACTTCCTAAAAAAACAGTCTAAAATGCTTCAAATAAACAATACAATACCGCTGCAGCACCATCCAAAGCTTTGTAAACAAAAACACGAATAATAACACTGTGCGACAAATGGTAGGGATCAGTGATCTGCTGGGGTTCTGACTACCGGGAAAAGTTATATCGGTAAAAAATAAGTTATACGTGTCCCGGCGTTTCGCTGGGTCACGTCTAGGAATCGAGATATATCGATTTGAAGTTAGTATGTATCATATAGGGGAAATAGTCACGTTTTGGGCACTTTTTTTTGACATAACTCGAGAACGACTAGTCCAATTTTACTGAAACAAATTTAGAAAAATTAAAAATTACAATTTCTTTAATCTATTAATGCACTATTTCTTTACACAATCAACAGTTTCGCAGTTATAAATAAATTTATGAAGAAAAAAAATAATTTTTTGCCTACAAAATAAAAAAATTGTATTTTAAAAAATCATGAAAAATTCAAAACGGGGAAAAGTGTGAAGTCTTATTACTTTGACGTAAAGTCACATAATTTGTGCACAAAACGAGACATGGATCATGAAAATCGATGAACGCATTTCGCTTTTATTCACAATGAAGTAAAGGTATCTCATTTTGACAAGAATATTGATTTTTCATAGAAATTTTTTTTTTAATATTTTTACTGAAATAAACCCTAAAATTTATTGTTTTAAATGTATTTGGACATGTGTCTATGTGTCTACGATTATTAATTTTTTTTTTTACTTTTTTATTTATTATTTTCTATTTTCTATTTTTTTTTATTTATTTATTTTATTTATTTATTTTATTTTATTATTTTTATTATAATTTTATTTTATATTTTTATATTGTTATTATATTTTATTATATTATTAATATTTATTATTATTATTATCGTTTATTATTATTATTATTTATTATTATTATTTATTACTATTATTATTATTATTTATTATTATTATTTATTATATGTTATTATTATTTATTATTTATTTATTATTTTTATTGTTTATTTATTATTTATTTATTATTTATTTAGTATTTATTTATTATTTATTTATTATTTATTTGTTATTTATTTATTATTTATTCATTATTTATTTATTATTTATTTATTACTTATTATTTATTAGTTACTTATTATATATTTTATTTATTTATTAAATTTTTTTATTTTATTTTTATATTTTTATAATATTTTGATTTTATTATTTGTATTATTTTTTATTTTACTTTATTATTTTTATTTTATTTATTTATTTATTTTATTTTTTTGTATTTTTTATTTATTTTAATTTTAGTTTTTTATTTTTTATTTACTTTTTCAGTATAGTATATTAGTAGATTAAAGGACTTGTAATTCTTAATATCTAAACTTGTTTCAGTAAAATCGGACTAGTCGTTCTCGAGTTATGTCAAAAAAAGAACCCCAAACGTGACAATTTCTCCTATATGATACTTACTAACTTCAAATCGATATTTCTCGATTCCTAGACGTGACCCAGCGAAACGCTGGGACACGTATAATTTTTTTTTACCGAAATAACTTTTCCCGGTAGTCAGAACCCCAGCGGATTTTGGCTGTCGCACAGTGTAGCAAATATAATTAATTTTAAAAAACTTATTCAACAATCAACAGTTTTCACTACAGCAATAACGTTGATATATTATTTATTAAATTTAATTTAACTTTTTTTTCGTAGTTGAATTTTTGTTTATCAATTTATTAATTGCAAACAATTTTCCGTTCAAGTATCATTTATACTCTCGCATTTTTTATGAACGTGAAATTGTTTTTTTTAAAATGAATTAGTTGATGGATATGGTTGGTATATACGAAATGTTTTATTGAATTTTATTTCTGGAAATTAAATAAAAATTGAAATGAATCACAACGGTAATCATGAAATGGGAATTACTTCAAATGGCAAATTAGGTTAATTTGAGAGTGTAAAGGTGAAAGGTGAGGATAAAATGTAAGGCAAGTACAAGACACGTTTCGTTTACGTTTAATTATATTATTTGCCGCATCAACTGTTGTCTAGTAATAAAACTGTGGCTAAGCAAAATAAAACCTCTTCCCAAACGCTTCATAAAATTTAAAAAACCTTTTCACCTCAAACACATTTATTTTTATTGTACATATAATTATAGTTTCTTAACGCTTCCTAGTCAGTACATTTTAGAAGGATAATTTCCTGAAATAATATCATCAATATCTATTTGAAATATATTTTGTAAAGTTGTTCCCAATTGTTGCAATGATAATCTTCTTAGTCCCAATAGTAATTTACCATAACGTGGCCATGGTTCTTTTTGCATCGTATATCGTCCTAATGCTATTAAAGCACAATCACTAAACGCCTCTAGTTGTTTTGATTCATTTACCGTTAATCCATATTCTAAAATTAAGAGAGAAAATAATTTAATCTTTTTAATCTTGTTACATAAATTCATAAATTCTTCGTGCCTTGTCCTTAATTCTATTTTAATATTTTAATCAAATTAGATTAATTAAATTAAGGTTTTTTTTGTTGGAAAAAATGTTTCCATTTTAAAATTTGGTTATCTAAGAAAATTAATATAAAATTGAGGATGTTTGAAAATTAAACGAATTTGGTTTCGAGTGGGTTTCAATTATAATTAATTTAAGATGTTTGTTGATTGATTACTTATCGTTCACCATTTTCAAGAAAACATTTTATGATACTAAAATTAAATTTAAAATTCGCAATGTAATTAAGAAACAATATATTACCCTTCCGACACAAAATCAAGGTCTCTAACAGCGATAGTTCTATGAAATCAGCTTTCAATTTTTTAGTTGATTCAATGGCAAATTTTAAATTACTATCGCTACACTGTTCAATGATAGGGGAAATATCTAAGCACCAGTGTGACGCACGAAGGACAAAACACTCACTCCACACATTTCTTAATATTTGTTCTTGTTGTATTTTACTAAGTTGTTTGAAGTACTCATTATTTCGAACTTGAGCAATAGCTGCAATTAATATCTGACCAAAAATTTTATGGTTCAGTTCTTGATCATCTAAAATAATAAAAATGCTTTTATTTTATATATTAATATTTTAGATTCAGTTCCTACCTTTGATTTCATTTTGAGAATTTATGAGAATTGGCAAACGGTATACGCTTGTCTGAGTGTTATTTGTTTTACAATTAATAGTGCTATGGTAGAGGCCATGTTTTTTTGGTTTTCTTGGACCTCTTTCTTCTTGAACTGCTAAATGATATACAATTTACACAGAACAAAATTAGTTAAATTTATCTACAAAAGTAAGACAAAATAAATAAATGTTTTTTTATTAGCTTCACATTGTACACATGAAACGAGTGTTTTGGTTTTCTCTGAATAAATTCTTTCAGTTCGTTCATTTATAATCATGTTTCATGCTCGGTTTCGAACCTGCACTCCTTAGTATCGAACTAGTAAGAATCATATTGATTCGAATCAGTATGAAACTTTGAGGTGCAGGTTCGAATCCGAGCACTCAACAACATTAGATACTGTAACCATTGTTAAAAAATGCATTTCTAAACATTTCCTAAAACATTGAACCCACTTGTGTACAATTACTCTTAATATTAATTTTGATTTTACAGTACAAATGCCATATCAGACTTTCATCTAAGGAAATCCGTCAATACCATAATTAAAACTATTTTCGTAACTTGCTTTGGGATTATTCGTGTAAATCTAAGCCACCAAAATTGAGTACGTTAAGAAAATATCACAACAAAGTCAATTGATACTGCTGAATCAACAAAACAAATAACTAGAAAATAGTAAATAAAGGTGAGTGATATCAATTTTTTTTATGATTTCGAATTATAATATAGTTTCAGTCTAGATAATTGTGTTTGTTTCTCTAAAAAACCTGGGAGTTATTCAAAACCCATCGGTCTTACATTTTTCTTACATCGGCTTTAAGGTGTATCTCCTCCGTTTATCGTATAGTAGATCTTGATTACTGATGGTGCTAGGCCATGAAGGATTAAATAAGTCGTTTTAGGTGTTTGATTACAAATATACTTGTAGTTAGTTTATAATCTGCAGTGTTAAATTTCATATTATACATTCTCATCCATAACGACTTTAAACATGCATTAGGCATTCGAAGCTTCGTTTTTTTTTTGACTGGAAAGAGTTTTATATTTTCTTCTGAACATCTGCTTGTCTGCTTGTGTGCAGACAGATATCATCTGCTTATAAGATTGGTCCTTAAACCAAACTTGTTGGCCTTCAAAAGATACCATTATGAGGAATAGTAGCGCAAATAGTACACAAATTTGGCGAGATGTCGTTTCGCTAATTACTTCGGTCTGAAAGACCTAATTACTTCGGTCTGAAAGACCTAAGTATTACATTCATGAGCCAAAAGTGAAATTCGTACCCCCACTTTTTTTTGGCATTTCTCGACGTTTCAGGACCACCTAATTCTAAAAAGGTAAAAAAAGAAAAAATGTATGTCTGTCTGTTGGCAGACCGTCCGACCGTCCGGCCGTCACAACCGACGAAATCTAGAAAATGGCTGAAGGGATTTGAAAAATATTGAATTCTAAAAATTGGTACACTCAATGGTAACTGGTAAGAGCCGAAAGGACGATGTGTTCGATAACTGTACCGGAAGTGTGTCAAAAAAATCGTCAAGTGTGTCAAAACAAGGAAATTTGCATATTTTCTGCTTAAAAACTTTCATTTTAAGTGATAATGAGTAGGAACAAAGAATGTGGAGAAATCTGGATGGTCGGGATCGGTATGTGAGACCAAAAACTAGATTATTGCATTATAAGTTTGTCAAAAAAATGTTGTCAAGTGTGTCAATAGAAAGATTATTATTTATTTTTTTACCCAATTTTTTGGAAACAAATAAAATTAATTATTTGTTTGAAATGAAATTTTATTATTATTATTGAGAATTATGGCATTATAAGTTTGTCAAAAAAATGTCTTCAAGTGTGTCAAAAGAAAGATTTTTATTTATTTTTTTATCCAATTTTTTGCAAAAAAAATAAAATTGATAATTTGTATGACATGAAAATTTATTATTAATATAGAGAATTATGGCATTATAAGTTTGCCAAAAAAATAATATCAAGTATGTCAAAAAATAATTTCAATTATATTTTAGCCAATTTTTTGGAAAAAAAAAATGTAGCTGTTTTTATGACGTAAATGTAATTGAAAATCAAATTGGATAAGGAAATTTTTGAATTTGTTATAGTTTTTGAGATATTTTTGGAATTTTGAAAAAAGTTTGTATTTTTGATTTTGTAATAATTTTTGCAATATTTTTAGAATTTTAAAAAATTTTAATTTTTGATTTTGTAAGAATTTTTGGAATATTTTTAGAATTTTGAAAAATTTTAAATTTTTGATTTTATTATAATTTTTGGAATTTTAAAAAAAGTTTCAATTTTTGATTTTGTAATAATTTTTGGAATAATTTTAGAATTTTGAAAAAAGTTTGATTTTACTATAAATTTTACAATATTTTTGGAATTTTGAAAGAAATATGAATTTGTGATTTTGTAATATTTTCTCGAATCGCTAAATTCATGGACATTTTTGGACATGGACATTTTTGAATTTGTTATAGTTTTTGAAATATTTTTGGAATTTTGAAAAAGTTTCCATTTTTGATTATGTAAGAATTTTTGGAATGTTTCTAGAATTTTGAAAAATTTTAAATATTTGATTTTATTATAATTTTTATAATTTTGGAAAAAGTTTGAATTTTTGATATTGTAATAATTTTTACAATATTTTTCGAATTTTGGAAAAAGTTTAAATTTATGATTTTATTCTAGTTTTTGGAATATTTTTAGAATTTTGAAATAAAAATAGAATTTTTGAATTTTATATATGGAACGTTCTTTGTCAAACGTAACAACGCTCTGACCAAAATGCCGTTTGATAAGTTTTCCCGAATTTCGACTGTAAATTATTGTTTTAGAATCCGCTATCTGGTTCCGTTGGGCGATTTTGAAAATTTCAAAATGGCGGCTCACAATTGCGGCTAGAAATCCAAGAAAATTCGAGTCTCCATCCAATAGCATTGTTTTTGTTTCTCAAATTGTTTGCAAAAGATGGCTCTAAAAATTTGATATGATAAGCTGGTCAAATTCAACATGGTGGATTTAAGATAGCGGATCAAAAACTGATATAGCTGAGATTTTAAGATGGCGGAGCTAAGATGGTGGACCAAATTTTAAAAAATCAACCGTTTTATACCAAATTTAGTGTATAGAGGGGTTTTCGAGGTTACTGAATACGATTTTGAATTCAGATTTATAAAATAAAAATAAAAATAAAAAAAGTTACTATAAGGAAGTTTATATTATGTATTATTAATAAAATAAAAAATTGCATTTCATTTCTAAGAAACAATCACAATTCATAAGTGATCTTAAGAAAAATATAAAACAGAATGAGGGTGTCTTGGAGGTAGATTATTCTAAGAATTATGCATGTGTTGCTCAGAACGCAGCCCAACAATTTCACTACAATAACGACCAATGTAGTATATTTGGTGCTATTCTACACTACAGAGAAATCAAAAAAGTTAAACATTTCAGTTATGTGTGCTCTCTCAATGCACAACTCATGATACTACGGCTGTGTATTTATCACAAATATATCTTATACCTGATATAAAAAAAACTTTCCCAAAATTATAAAAATGTTGTATGTGTCAGACGGAGCAAAGCTGCACTTCAAAAATCGGTACCAGATGGTCAATTTAGTGAACCACAAAGATGACTTTGGCATAGAGGTAGAATGGCATAATAATGCTACAGCACATGGAACGGGAAGTGTTGATGGACTATTAGCAATATTAAAAAACCTGGCAACAAAAACTAGCTTGCAAGATAAAGGGAATGATTTTATTCTAAACTCTACTGAACTTTTCAGCTAAGCACTTTTCAAAAAACACAAACAAATTAAAAAGTTGATAAAACAATAAAAAAAATTTAAATTGAATCAGAATTAACGTAAGAATCATTATTATTAACAGAAATCATTTTCTTGATTTGGAGATGGTTAGAAATCTGCCCTCAACTTTGCTATCAGTCATCTTAGATCCATCATCTTAAAATGTAGAGTTTTATAAATCTGACTTCAAAATCGTATTCAGTAACCTAGAAAACCCCCCTATACACTAAATTTGGTATAAAAAGGTTGGGTTTTTTATATTCGGTCCACCATCTTAATCCGCCATCTTGAATTCGAAAATTCTACATACAGATTCGTGATCAGCGACCCCACAAACCCCGCCCAAACCAATTTTGTGCAATGTTTGGAGGAAAATATTTGATTTTTATCAACCTCTCAGCTATATCAGTTTTTGATCCGCTATCTTAAATCCACCATGTTGAATTTGACCAGCTTATCATATCAAATTTTTAGAGCCATACTTTGCCAAAAATTTGAGATACAAAAACAATAATATTTTTTTCACGAACATTTTTATCTGAAGACTCGAATTTTCTTGGATTTCTAGCCGCAATTGTGAGCCGCCATTTTGAAATTTTTAAAATCGCCCAACGGAACCAGATAGCGGATAAGAAAACGATAATTTTAAGTCCAAGTTCGGTAAAATTTATCAAACGGCATTATGGTCAGAGCGTTGTTTCGTTTGACCAAGAACGTTCCATAAACATATTTTTAGAATTTTGAAAAAGTTTCAATTTTGATTTTGTAAGAATTTTTGGAATACTTTTGGAATTTTGAAAAATTGTAAATTTTTGATTTTACTATAATTTTTATAATTTTGGTAAAAGTTATAATTTTTGATTTTGTTATAATTTTTGCAATATTTTTAGAATTTTGTTGGAAAAGTTTGAAGTTTTTTGAGTAGTTTGCTGATTGTATAATCTTTTCACTAAACTATTTTAATATAACCGACAACGTATTGATGTTTCGTGTTAGTTTTGTAATAAATTTCTAAACAGAGATAAAAAAATACTTGTACTTCAACAAAAAGTTATGTTTGATATACATCGCTGCCCAAAACTAAAAACCATGTCCTCATAAAAGTTCTATAGTTCAAACTATATCAAAATCCCTAACCCAGACCGAAGTTTTGATATCTCAGACCTTGGCTGAAGCCCCTCCATATATTTAGCATTAAAATCTCCCAGAACAATTGAACAATTGTGATGCCATATCAATATGCGCTAGATATTGTTACTTGTAGTTGTTGATATAAAATTTATCTATTGTTGTACATAGTATCTCTCATCATACAAGTGGTAGTTTCATTATATCTTTTGAATTGGAATGCAGACCAGTAGCGACCATTGGGTTTTTGAACAACAATCAAACAATTTATACGATGTATTTACCACCATTTATTTTAAAATTATTATAACTAACACTTAACATGTCTAACTTTGTATAGAAAATGGTTTTGTGAAGATTAAATCACATTTAAATGAACAGTTTTAATTTGTAAGTGCTTCAAAACTAATCTAAAAAAATAAAACACTTACCCGCTGCATTCATTTTGGCATTAAAACATCTTTGTAACCGACAATAAGGACACCAGTTTCGTCTAGCTTTATCTACCACACAACTCCCTTTGCCAGCTTGCAAATAAATAAATTTTACATTGAAATATATTTTAATATTTCAGGTAAAAATTACCTATACACGTATAGATTGCACTTTTTCTAACACTTCTCTTAAAAAAACATGAACAACCATCACAACAAAACGTACCATAATGTTTCCCTGAGCTACGATCACCACATACTTGACATGGATGATCAACTAAATTTCTTGTATTCACTATAGAACAATTAAAATAAATTTTTATCTTAGAGTTTTATTGTTGTATTCACTTAATAAAAGTTTCAAGCTTTCATATTTTACCCATTCTTAAGATATGATAATTTCACTTTTTAACAAATCCAATAAGAAGTTGATTCAATAAAATTCTAAATATTAATCGTACAAATTTATAACCATGCTATCGTTTATATATGAAAATATGTCTTTTTTACCGTTTCTTAGATTCTTAGTTTGACAACAAGGAAAATTAACTAAATGTCAATTACAAGTGGCAAGAAAATAATAAAAATAAAAGAAAACTGTTTTAAAGGATTGGGGGCGAGTTCTTTGTGGATATAAGGTGAGTTTCATTATTTTTCCTTTATTTACAAATCATAACGTGTGTTGAATGGAAATTTTTGTTCAATAACTTGACTGTTAACTATTGTAGTTTTAACACTTATGGTTTTAGAATGTTATAATTATGTGTTGAAAGAGGTGAACTTTCGCTTTTACTATATTTTATCTGACTTTAACTCTACCACAATAAGGACGCTGGTTTTGAAATTGTTTATCACAGCTGAGTCTTTGTTACCTATGTTGCATAAGCTGCAATATATACTTAAGTAGAATGAACTTGCTGCTTGAAACAATCATTCAGAAAAATTATAATTTATCACTTTTTTAGAATTAGGTCCGACCATAGTCGCATAATAGCTGAGGTAGGATTTAACCATTTTTCTCTGATTAAATATAACTTGTTTTAACTAATTAGAAACTGTTGCACTGCATGTGTCTCGCGTACTCGTATTCTGGCGTATGATGGTTAGAAAGAATGCTTTGAACATTTATTTAATTAAAGTTAACGGAAATCAGCAGCTTTCAGCATAAAACAGCCCATAAATCGATCCCTAACGGAGCTCAGTCGCTATATATCTAGCAGCTTCCAAGAGTTATTTTTCTCACAGTGCTTTTATCTGATGGACTTTTGTTTCCCTTTTACTAGTAGGAACATTCAAAACATTAAAATTAATACTAAACAAAATAGTCGGACAGGACGGATAGATAATTTTCGGATGAAAGATGTCAGTCTTAAGACTAATGAAAGTTGCAAGTGGATGGCAGGGAGCAGCCAAAACTGACCATTACTGAACCTCTAAGGAGTTGTTAGAAGTACTCTGGTGCTACCAGATATGTCATATACCAGAACCAAGGAAAACAGCAAAGTTGATAGCCATTCTAAAAATTCAAATGGTGGTCCCACCATTTAGACTGTAAAGCCTTATGGTAGATGAATTCTGGTTATATTACATAAAAAGAGCATCAATGTTAGTTCGACAAGACATTTTGTGAAATTTTAGACTTAATTTCCTAGATACATAGATAGTGCCAATCTATGGGACTGAAACTCAACTTCAGAACACAGGACATATTCTAATACATTACACTAGTTTACAAGAAAAATCTCGCTAAATAAAACCCAACTTTTCTTGTAGATTTTGACCTGTTGAACACGAATATCATATTCATTTTTTTATGTTAGCTCTTGTTTTTGAGATATTTGCGAAAAGCCAATTTTTTGGGTGAACAAAAAGGTTATTCCGGTTTTTAAAGACAATTTTCAGGAATTTAACCGGCATTTCGTCAGAGCCAACAGCATTTGATTTAATAGAAAACAGGGCTTGCCAGACCTTATCCTCGGAAACATTTCTGAAAGTATGCGAACAAGCAGTCTCCTCTCGAAGATCAACTAAGGAAGGCAACTGTACTTCCGATTGAATAGAAGAAAAATAATCATTCAGATCATCCGGCTGCAACCCATTTGTTTCTACCATAATATCAGAAGTAATACCAACGCCTCTGACTTTACGCCAAAGTTGCCTAGGAGGTTGCTCAACCCTAAAGAAGGTAGCTCAAAATTCCCTTTTTGCAATTTTGATCAGTTTGTTCACCTTATTGCGATGAGAACAGAAAACCTTCCATCTATCTTGTGATCTGATCTCACTAAAAGCACGAAATGCTAGTACACGCATCGCATGGAAATAGCGTTGCCCGTTTCAGGTGAAAACCAGACGGTAACAATTTCTCCTTTATACAAAATAAACTTCACCTTTTACGCACCTTTGATTTTCAGATCAATTCGTTCATCCACATCCCACTCATTCTAATAAACTTAAACACCTCATTTGCCATTCTATCTAATTTTAAGATTTCAAACAGACATCTGGAAGGTATTGAACTGCCCCTGCCCCTGATCAGGGGCAGGGGCACACCAGAATTAGATGCTCAATATCTTCAACCACACTACATCTGTCACACAAATTGTTTCTACTCAGATGTACAAACAATATTTGCAATTGCCATGATTCCTTCGTATCCTCTAAATTGTTCTTATCATTCGTGTACTTCTATTCGGGTCCTTGTAGTAAGGTTTACTCAATGGGGTACACACTCGCTCTTTATAATTTTTGCCTTACACCTGACTTAAGGCACTAATAAACAATGCTATGAACACCTTTTAACGTTGGACGCATGATGGTTTTTTTTTAATAAAATTCATAGGAAATTCATTCAAAAAACCGTCATGCGTCCAACGTTGGAAAGTGTTCGTAGCATCGTGTAGAGCCGGCTTTATTCTCAAAATCATTCTGCTATAGCTGTACTGTTATAGACTCCAAATTTAAGACAATGTACTCCTGTATCAGACCAGTCTTTCTCGATCTTCAAATTAACTTTTTGATTAATAAAATTGCTTTCCAAGAAAATTAAATTATTGTTAATTCTGATAAAAGTTCATTTAATTTCCGTACCGGCTGAATATCACCACTGAGTAGAAGCAACTTAAAAACATATAACATTTTCATTTAAATGCACTAGTGAAATAGAAAATAAAAAGATATCACTCATTCTTGTAAATCGAGATCAGCATTTTCCATCAAATACTAAAATATTTAATTTTTGTTTGAAATTTGATAATTTCCTGCATGTTAAAAAAATGTATTATTTGTCTGTATACATTTTTCAATTATGCAAGTATAGTTTTGTAATTTGATTCTTCTGCATATATGTATAATGAAATAACATGAAAATATAATTGTCTTCATAGGAGTGAGATGAAAAAATAAAAATTTTGCTCTTAGGAGTAAGAACAAAATAAAAAAATTTAGCTTGTGAACAAAATATTAATGCGTCTAAGGAACGTTCAAATAAAATAAAATTGTAAATTCCATTTTATTATAACCCTTCACAAAATCCAATATTAGTAGGTCCGTTTCTTTAGTGTTGCATCAAAGCATTTGCACTGTGGATACTAAATAAACCACAACTAATTTCCAAAGGGCTTATAACAATACTTTAAAATCCGTCTTTTACCTTCCTGCACTTAACGTTGATTCAACTGCTGGGTTAACGAGTAAAGCCGTGCATTCACATACAACAGAAAAGAAACCGAAACTGAAACTGAAAATTTTCAGTTTCTGTTTCTAATTTGGTTGACTGTGGTGAATAATAAAACAGAAACGGAAACCGAATTTTGTTTGAGTTTGTGAATTTGTTATCCATTATGAATAATAAAATTGAAGAATAACAAAAACAAATAATTTTTTATTTATTAAACCTATTTATTAAATTCAAAATTCAAAGCTTTTGTTATCACAATTCAAAATAATAATTAATATTATGTGACAGTTTCTGGTCATGTGATAGTTTCGGTACTGAAACAATTCAATTTTAATTGTTTCCGTTTCAGACAAAACAGACGAATTTTCCGTTTCTGTTTCTGTTTCTAAATTCGGTTTTTGTTTCAGTTGCTGTCAAATTTGTATGAAATTCGGTTTCTGTTTCTGTTTCCGTTGTATGTGAATGCCCGGCTTAATACCGCACTTTTACTATATAAATTTAAAAAAAAACTTTTACTCAATTCAGACGAAGAAAACATAAAAGGTGCCAACATGAAGAACTATATAATCACTGGTGATATATTGAAACAAGTCTAAGACCAATCTGCAGAAGTTAGTTTGAAAGAATTTACGATCACTCAGTCGTTCATTACAACAATGTAAGAGTGTAGTCGTAGTCCAGTTCGTAGTCACCCACTTTCTGGGGTATTAGCATATTTTTTTTTATCATTTAAGACTCTTAAGACCGGTCCGCACCAAATAATCGTATTGGAAGTTTTATCGCAATCCCAAGCAATTTTTACCTTAATGAGTTTTCTCCGCTTACAGCAATCCTTTAAATTTTAAAGTCAGGCGTCTTAAATTCATTAAAGAAACTTAAGAATCTAAGAATGGTAATAATCAGGAAAAAAGCATAATACGACAAAAAACGAGCATTTTTATATCTTTAGTCCTTAATTGCAAAAAAATCCATTCCATAATTTACAATATGCAAGTAAATTCAATTAAAATATTAGCTCATACGAAATGCATACCTACCGCCACTCTTGTATAAGAAAAGTTTAAAGATTTGTTCATTACCTTTTACTGTATCACACAAGCTCTCCTACATTTTTTCTCAATTGTTTTAGTTTCATCCTCCCACTAATTGAAAACATGAATGAACACGCATTTAAATGAGATTGATCCATCTCATTTTCATCGATTTGTCATTTGTTTTTTTTTAATCTTCTCTTTTGTTTGTTTATTTTCGATCTAATTATAATCGATAACGGTAGTTTTCAAATTGAGAAAAAGTAGTTTTGTTTTTCTTTAAGTGCGTGAAACAATTTTCCTTAAAGTGTATAAGTTTTTATTATATTAATTTTGTGGTTTTAATGTGATAAAATAAAAATAAAATAAATATGTTTTCGATAAGTGAAAAAATGTTAATTTGTGTGTTTTTGCAATCCACAGGTAAGAAAGACGCGCAATTATAATTTATGACGCCATTACAGAAAAAAATACTTATTGTTTTGTTTTAATGAAGTAGAACTTTTTAAAAGTTTATTATCCTGTTTCGTACACAAAAAACTACGCGGTTATGTTACATTTCTAATAAGAATTTTTAAGGATATTGTTTTCATTTGATCTTTTAAATATAATAGAAGGAAAGTGCGGTTTGTGTGTTTACTGGTTTACTCAGTGGTTTAATGTGATAAATCCTTTTACAGAATATTTATTAAATCTATTTAATTAAATCTGTTTAAACCAGAGGTTCATGTAATAATCAACTAAAACCATATTGTTTTTGTTTCAAGAAAAAAAATATTTCACTACGCTAACCGCTGTTTAGGGACATTACTACAGTTCACAAATTACGTAACGGTTTTAGGCGTGCAAGTATGTTTGGTGATGTGTTACGGAAGAAGCAAACATTTCTTCGCTGCTTTGTACAATCTGTTACGAAGGAGAGGGATGGGGTTGGAAAACGTCAAAAACTGCGTCACATAATGTTTGAACAGTCGTCCCTTAGCCTAAATGTACTAGCCATATTTTTTTGTTGTTTTTTAAAAATAATTCATCCATGAATTCTTTCAATTCATCCTTGAATTCATTCAATTCATCCAATTACTTCTTGTTATGTCCTGATCTCAGCAACCCGTACGAGATTATCAGCTCCACAAATACTGCTTTTACTCGACCCGTCTCGCCCATTTGCCATTGATTTACAAGCGAATTTTCATCCATAATTAGCAGTTGACACGCGTATTCCTCATCTCTTATATAACATACTCTTGATGCCATCTTTTTCAAAAAAGTTGAGTCATTTCCTGAATAGTTGTTGTTGTTGTTGTTGTTGTTGTTGTTGTTGTAGCGACAGTTTTGGTGCTAATCCTCCGGCTCCCTGTCCAGGTTCAGGAACTCTGCTACTGCCCTTGGGTGGTACCACAAATCTTCCTTCGTCAAGTTTGTTTCATTTTCAGGACAATTAAATAGGTGGTCTACATCGTGTGGCGTGCCCTCACATGCGGGACACTTGTCAATAATTTCAGGATCAATTCTACTCATGTAGTTATTTAGGATGCGTGACCAACCGGATCTAAGTTGAGCAAGGATGGATCTAGTGCTACGGGGCAATTGGACTTCTTCGGCAGCGACTTTTGGTGGCTTTCTATTTAGAACACGATTTGAAATATAGTTCTTTATTACGTTTTCGACCGTTTTGGTGTGGAGTGTTTTTAAGCCAGTTCTATATGTGGATTCGTCGATGATACCAGAAACCTGGCTCTCTCTGATATCTTGCAGAAAGCATCTCGCTGTCTTCCTTATGTTAGGTGGTTCTATTGTAGTTAAGATGTCATTGCAAGGATGTTGCTCTTTGTGACAGGCCAACAGATATTGTTTGGTTAGCATTTCATTATGTTCACGGAACGGCAATATGTTACTTTCCTCGTGTAGGTGATCACGGTGGGCCATCAGGTTACATCCGGTTGCGGTTCGCAAATCAGCATTTTGTGTTGTTTGTAACTTATTCCAGTGAGTATTGGCAACTTGAGGGGTTCATATGGGTGCAGCATAATTTATAATGGGTCTTCCTATTGCTTTGTACGTTGTTAAGATCGTGTTTTTATCTTTGCCACATGAACTACCCGCTAGTGCTTTCAATGCGTTATTCCTGTTTTTCAGACTTGAGTTTATTAGTTGTGCATGAGCATTAAATTTAAGCAGTGGGTCGAATATTACACCCAGCAGTCTCGGATTTTTTACTGTAGGAATAAGTATGTTGTCTATGCAGATGCTTAGTGTTGAATTTACCTCCTTCGTCCATGTGGTGAAAAGTGTAGAGGTGGACTTATCAGTGGAAAGTTTTAGTTTTCTGGTTTTAAACCAATCATTTAGAGTATTAAGGTAGGTATTCAGTGTATTTGTGAGTTGCTGCAGGTTATTTCCCGTTGCAAGCACTGTGCAGTCGTCTGCATATGATGTGATAGTTATTCCTTCTGGTGGAGTAGGCAAACTGCTTAGGCAAACTGCTAACTGCTTAACTGCTTTCCTAAATAGCGTTGGTATTACCAACCCTTCCCGGGTGCGAGAAAAAGACCTTAAATAGTATATGTATTGACCTATTGGAAGGAAAGGTGGCCACTGGTTTGAAGTTGGCAGTTGTGAGGCGTCTGCAAAATCAGAAGCTAAAAGATCCGATTTTTTTTCAGGTGTGGAATTAATTATATTATGTGATTTGAGAGGAGAAACTTGTGATGCCTTTTTGTTTTTCCCATGAAATTTCTTTGTACCAAGCTAGCAAATAACCAGAAAGTTTTGGGGTTATTTTTACCGTTCAGGATATCTCTGACTCTGATGTTTCTAGGTCGTCTAATTGTTTTGCATTGTTTATAGCATTTTTAGCATTTTTACGGCTATGATAACTTCATAATTGTTAGATGTTTGTTGAAACTGTGCGTGAGTTCTATGCTTGGAAACAATTGCTGACCAGCAGGTTTCAGTAAACCATAAGGTGTTTGCGGTCTTCAATTTTTGAATGGATGCTGGAATGAAAGATTCCGTACCCGAACGAATGGCGGATAATATTCTCAGCGCAATTGAATGTACGTTTTTATCTGCAGATAAATTAGTCCAGATGAGATTGGTCAATAAGTTTTTCATATCACGCCAGGTCAGATTCCTATAATGACATAAAGTTCGTGGATGTGAAGTATTATTTATTGCAGATGGCTTTGTTTTGAATTCTGCCGTCATCAGGCAGTAATGCAGAAGAGCCAATAGGCGGATCGACCATTATTATATAATTCGGGTGAGTAGAAAGGAATAAATCCAAAAGATGAGAAGTGTGACTGTTAATGTCAGAAACGCGTTGATTTATCAACTAGATGAGTGAGCAATTTTGACTGGACAGACTTTGCAGAAACAAAAGCTTACTTAAGCGTTTTCCTTTCATTCTATTTCTTTGCTGATTGACTCCAGATGGAACAGAAGTCCCTACAATAGTTCAATATTTTAAAACAATCTGTAAGTACAGCTTGGGAAACTGAATTCCTAGGTCAATTCAGATTTTCAAAGGATTTTCTTTGTGTCTTCTTCCAACTACACTACGCAAGTAAATAAATAATTTATCAAAAATTCATTACTCAGCGAATCAGATTGTGTCTCTTGTTTATTAATTATTGATATTCCCATGAGAAAAACTTATTTTTCAGATTCATCTAAATCGGATGCCCGACATTTCGATATTTTGTGCTTAGTATTTTTCACAAAGTTTTTAATTTTAGCGAATGCTGTAGAGCAAGTAATGGCGTTCCTTTAGTGTATTATTTTAAACCCCGGCTCCAATTCAGTGGCGATAGTTATTGGATTCACTCTTTCTATAGCACCCACTTGTTTTTCAACTTTGATAATTACAAGCGATTTCAATTCTTTGGCAATTTCACTTGGCAATGAACTGATGAAATCAACTTGTTACCAGTGCAATATCTTATCATCAGACACTTCTTTGGTAACAGCTTCGAGTGGTCGTAAAATTTGTAATACAGAAGATAAAATTGCCAGTTCTGACGCATTGAGCATATGAGGTCCCATTTTATGCCGAATATAGACTAGACAGAACAGTTTTTCATTGATTCGAAGTTTTTATAAAAAACATCGATACATCGAAAAGAAAAATTCTGTAAAAAAACATCGTATATATCCGATGTATCGTATGTAAACATCGAGTAAATTCAAAACATCGATGTTTAGTGAATATCCCTAGCTCTGACCATACACGAAATCTATTTTCATATGCAACATTTTTGAAATCGCTCCAATAGTTTTCGTCGGACGTGACGCTCGCTCGGTCGGCAGACAGACAGACATTTTTTTTTGCTGTTTTAGAGTCGTTACGACCTAAAACATGGTCACAAAAGTTTTTAGCGCACCTCTTGAACTAGATGTTGGCATTAGTTGTCGACAATTACAATTTGGAGGCACAACAATAACAATCATGAGCTTAAACTGTTAAAAAATGTTTTTTAGTAGGTGAAAAACCCGCGAAATCAGCAAAAAACATGCAATTTTGGAAATGAGGTTTTGATTTTGTATATTTAGGTATTGGAATTCGTTGACATCAATAAAAAAAAATTTTCTGCGTTTTTAGTTTTTTTTTAACCCTGTCTTAAGATATAGGGTGTTGGAAAATGAAGAAATGGCTCGACCCTGGTGTATTGAAATGGCTCTACAGTCAAAACTACTGAGCTGATTTTAATGTTATATAGCTCAAAATGTAGGTATTGAACAGAGCTAATCAAAATAATAATTCACATTATATGACCTTGAACATTTTCTTTTCGAAAAATAACGGTAAAAAATTCAAATTCGATTTTCTAGAAATGCATGTTTTTTAAATTTTTGATTTTTTAATATGTGATAGGTACATAATACATATGTTACTAACATTATATAAAAAATTCAGGAGGGGAAATTTTTTTGTTTTTTTTTATTAATTTTATTGCAACACGCCTTAAAATTTTTCATCATAAAAAAAGTGGAGTTAAAAAATTAACAGTTTTTTTTGGATTTACATATATGTTTTTATAACAAATTTTTAATTTTAACTCAAAATAAATATTTTTCACATTTTTTATCATTTATTTAATTTTACATTACTAAATTCCGTAGAGTTAGAATAACGTCTAGCTAAGATTGATCCATCATTTGTAGGAATGTATAAGTGATATCCTCATGTTCCAGGAATTGTTTTTAAATTGGCGTATCTATCAGCTAGTTGATTTCGTTTTGCAATGTAACCTGCCTCCGTTACATAAAAATACATGTTATCTTGAAAATTGCCTGGAGCTGCTGCCCAGTTATATAACTCCAGAGGTGTTGATATAATTTGTCGTATTCTTTCTGAAGACTCCCTCTAGCTGCTTTTCTTTTAACTGTTCCTCCAATTCCATCACAAGGTCCTTTACCGTGCGATGTTGCATGAAAATGCCACTCACATGCTATTTTGTGGCCATTCAAATGAAGCAGGATCTTAGAAAAATTCTTTTTATTTTTATATTGTAAAACAGCGCAGAAATATAAATAATCCAATTTTTTGTGTAGTGTGTTTTGCGAATTTTTTGTGAGTTGCGATTTTAAATTTCTTTCAGAAAATTACTCATTCGTAATACAAAACGAAGCGCAAGGTTACCATTGGAACAATAAACAAGCAACAATTCATCCTTTCGTAATATATTACACGGATGCATATGAAACATTACAACATACCAATTTCATTATAATATCGGATTGTCTTACTCATGACAGCGTGGATGTGAATCTCTTCATAGATAACTTAATTGATTTTTTAAAAACAAAATTTCAAAAAGTTTTAAGACAGGGTTAAAAAAAAACTAAAAACGCAGAAAATTCTTTTTTACTGATGTCAACGAATTCCAATACCTAAATATACAAAATTAAAACCTCATTTCCAGACCGTGCTGATTTCGCGTATTTTTCACCAGTTATTTCTTTGTGCAAAAATGTCACTAGTGATGAGGTGAACATATAAGCTCCATGTTGTTGTGAAGTAACTTTTCATCTCTGTCGTCAGGACAAGTTTACTCTATAGTAATAAAAAATCGTGGTAATTTCTCAACTGATATTCCTTCGCAATTGGAGATATTCTTTCGAGAATGATCATTGCTAGTATTAGTTATAGAAGAATATCTCCATCAATTAACATGAAACTAAGAAATGAACAAGCCGGCTTTAGACCAGGAAGAAGCTGTACCGATCATATCAACACAATCCGTATCATCATTGAGCAATCAAATGAATGGAATTCACCATTGTATCTCCTCTTCGTGGACTTCGAACGCGCCTTCGACTCAATCAACAGGAGCGCGATATGGAAGACACTTTGTGAAATGGGCATCCCGAAGAAAATAGTTGACCTAATCAAAGAAATGTACCGAGATGCTGCAAACAGAATACAATACAAAGGACAGCAAAGTGATGAATACTACAACCACCGAGGAGTGAGACAAGGCTGTGTACTATCCCCGCTACTATTCCTAATAGTACTAGATAGTATCATGAGAAAGCTCGATGATGCAAGTCCAAATGGAATCCAATGGAATACAACAAGACGGCTCAATGATCTAGACTACGCAGATGACATCTGTCTACTTACACACACACATACTGACATGCAGCAGAAAATACAGAAGCTATCAGCCCTTGCACATGAAGTCGGTCTCAACATTAATATCAGAAAAACAAAGGCTATGAGATTGAACACCAAAACGATAACACCAATTACCATCAACAATACACAAGTGGACGAAGTGGACAAATTTGTGTACCTTGGTTGTACTGTAGCAAAAACAGGCGGGACTGAAGAAGATATCAGTCAGCGTATTAACAAAGCCAGAAATACGTTCAATATGCTTCACAAGATTTGGAATGCATCCATCCTGTCAAGAAAGACAAAGCTACGAATGTTCAATGCATGTGAAGTCAGTACTGCTGTATGGGTGTGAAACGTGTAAACAAACAAGAAAGATCACAAATAAACTACAGGTGTTTGTGAACAAATGCCTGAGAAGACTGATCAAATGCTTCTGGCCAAACACCATCAGTAACCAGGAGCTTCTACGGCAGACAGAGCAGCTAGACATTGAGACCGAGATAAAACAAAGAAAATGGAGATGGATAGGACATACACTGAGAAAATCAGTCGAAGATATAACAAGGATGTCCCTAGAGTGGAATCCACAAGGTAAAAGGAGAGTTGGAAGACCACCCATGACATAGAAGAAAACGGTGCTAGCTGAAGCAAAACAAATTGGCAAGACATGGGGTGAACTGAAAGCGATTGCCCCCAACAGAGTTAGATGGTCCAGTCTAGTAGACGCCCTATGCTCCTAAATGGAGATAAAGGAAAAAAAAAATTCCTTCGCAATTGGGAGTATGATAGTGTTCTAAACTACTGCTAGAACGGTTAATATTCTGTTCAAATCCGACCCTAATCACCCATAAAAATTCTATATACTATATATATATTTGATTTGAATTTTTTTTTCACTTGACCATTTAAGTTGTGTCATGTCATTTTTATGTCAAATAGAATGTTAGATTAAATATTTCAGTTTATTTAATTTTTTTGATCAATTGATCAGTTTGAAGTGAATAAAATATAAATCGCTGGAAATCGAAAGAATGAAAATTATTTTCTTTTGTGAAAAATAACTAACAATCACTGTTAGGTTGGGGTTATATGAATATTTCAAATAAAAGTTAGGGTTATTAGATGATGAATTGATAATTTTTATTATGACTTATAATTATTGTTGAAATTATTTCTTAAATATGTATAATTTTGTTTTGGCTTATTTTGTTATAAATAGTATTTTCTTTAATTAAAGAAAAACTTTTTTTTCAACCTAACGAATATTTAGATGGCTAATTACATCTTAAATTCTTTCTGAATACATACCACGTTTATAATTTTTAGGTTTATATCTGATGTTGATGATTCTCCCTGAAATGGTTGTTTAACTAAACAAAAAATCCAAAAACTAATTTTCTTTTCAATGGTAATTTTTTGTAAATATAGCTCAATACATATATATCTAATATCAAAACAAAGAAACATATCCGAAATTTATCTGATATAATTAATTGATTTCCTTAAATATATTTTATTCAATCACTCAAGCAACCTTTACGATTATTGTATGGCTTTCTCCAGGAACAATTGATAACAAAATGATTGTGCAAAATGAAAACCTATAATAAAAGGAATTTAGATTCTGATAAGATAAAAGTAAAAGTGAAATGAAAATGTTTATTGATTGATTATATGATTTGAATGAAAGATATTGTTACAATCAAAAATTTATTATCAAAAAAATTAAATATTTTGATTTTCGTATAAACATTATTGATGGATTTGAAAGTGATAGCAATATGTTTTTTATGTTGGACTTCTGAAGAAAATCTGTGATTGTTTGAGATTTGTTGACTTATGTTAGGATCAGTTTTATGTGTTAAACATCTTATTTTGAATGCATATTTTTCAAATTTTTGTTTGAACGATTTTACGTAGTTATCGTCTTTTGATTACATGGACGCAATTTTGATTACATGGATATCCGGCGCTTGTTTCCAGTATATTTTTTCAAATTTTTGAAAACTCAAAAACTGCAGAATATTTATGGAAATCGTACTTTTGTTCACTGGGAGGGGAGTAATGTGGCGTACATAATTTCTCCATTGAATTAAATCTGTCAATTTAAATTTCTAATTACTCTATTTATTAATTATGGATTATTGTTATATACATACAGTAGACTCTCTTTGAATAATGTTAAATTTTTATGTCGTTCTATTTTCTTTTATCCTTGTACATGTCATTGATATAAATTATTCTCAACCATCAAAATGAAACAATAATCTATTGAAGCTTTAAATTATATTTTATTTTTTAGTTAATATTTATATATAGTAATTAAAATATATATAAAATAAGTCTTATTCTAAACGTGACGTCACTATTCTAGTTTTTTATTTGATACCAAGAAAAATATCAAAAACTAATTACCACAAACTGACTTAGTCTTTGAATTTATTTTTTTTTTAACTATAATTTAAATGTAAGTAGTATTTTAATAAATTAATTAGCCAGGGAAGAATCTAGACAATATTATAAGTGTTAAGGTTTGATTTTATGATGGATAGATAACTCAACTACCTTTAAGTAATCATTAATAGGTTGAGCGTCTCCAATACAAAAAAAACTATCAATCAATGCTACCATTTACACAGTCGTCATTTTTACCTTGAAATTGTTTAGAAATATTAATGTTTTGGAAATTTGCAAATTGTAGCCTCTGCCCCATTAATTGATTCAAAAAACAATAGCATTAATTTAGCCATTTCCTTTAAATATCATGACGCTCAACTTACCAACGATACAAATTCATTTCAATTCATGGAATTTTTTTGGATTGCACTACATTGACGTTATTTAATTCTATACATTGCGGCCATAATTATTACAAGTACGCGAATAGCTAAATTTAATTATATCTAAAAAATTATAATTTTAAAAATTATTCTAATATTTATCTAACTAAAAGTATAAATTATTTAAAATGTTTTTAATTTAAATTTAATTATAATAATTAAATTCTCACAAAGGATGGTGAAAAGAAAAGGAGGAGTTGTGAGATGTTTGATGAATTTTCTTATAAATAAAAAAAATCGTCAAGGAACTTAGTTCGTTTTAATTAATTAACGATTTTTGCGGTTGGTTTTTTCTGTTATATAATTAAATATATATATTTTTTTTTTCATAAATTTTTTTAATGAAAATATAATTCTTTAAGAATAGAACAAAAAAAATCTGAATAGAATAAAGGATAGGATTTTCTTTTGTTTAAGATGATGCCATCAGTTTGGCTGCTTGTATTACATTATGCTGATGATGATAACCTGCTAAATCAGTTGCCGTATGTCCACTTCCTGGTGCACTCAAAGGACTAAATGTTCCACCAAAATAACCACTTTGTAAACAGTTATTCATATAATCATAGCTTGGTGTTGATACCTCAGATTTAACTTGACCAAACGATGATGGTGTTAATTGATTGCCATGTAAATAACTTGCTGCTGTTGAATGAGGTGTATGTAAATGCGATGTTGGTGTATGATGATGTGATGTTAAATCATATTTCGATGATGGATTTGTTGAGAATATTGATGGATTATTTGTATGAGAATGATGGGTTGTGTGATGGGATGATGTTGGTGTTGTATTGTAAGGTGATTGTTGTTGAGTGTGATGTGATGATGAACGTGATAATGAAGAGGGTAGAGATGAAGACGGTGATGTAATAATTGATTGATGTGATTTTAATGTTGGTGATATTATATGTTTTGAAATTGAATTCCTATCGTTTAAGGAATGATGTGATATTACAGACGCTACTGATGATGCTAGTCCATTAGAAGATTGATTTAGTGATTGTGATAAATTTGATTTGATTTCTGGAAATAAAATAAAAAAACATGAATTTAGTAGAAGATAACAGAAAGTTTTGTTAATTTTATTTGATAAATTTGTATCAATTCTTAAGCTGTGTGAACTTTGAACCCGAACTTAAGAGAAAAATTAAAAAAAATATTTTTGGAAACTACAAACGACGTAGATGTTTGTAGTAAAATTTTTTTATTTGTAGTTGTAATAAATATAACTCAAATCTTTAAAACAGGTGAATCCCCTACACACAGTGATAATTTTGATAATCCAAGTGAACAAGATTGTTAAAAATCGTTTGTAGTTTTTTGTAGTAATGATGAATATTTTTGGAAATTTGTTTTTCACTCAAAAAATATACAGTCGAGCAAAAAGTTGAAATATTCTTTTGATTTCAGAAAATACAAACGACGTTGATGATTCTAGTGAAATTTTGTTGTTTGTAGTTGTAATGGTAAATCTTTGTATTTTATGAGTGAAAAAAAAATTTTCAAAAATATTCATCATTACAATAAAATACTACAAACGATTTCGAACAATCTTGTATACTTGGTTTACCAAAATAATCACTGTGTGTAGGGAATTCACCAGTTTTGATGATGTGAGTGGTATTTATTACAACTATAAAAAACAAAAATTTACTACAAACATTAACGTCGTTTGGGGTTTCCATATTGTAGTATTTTTTTTAGTTTGTAGTTTTAATAAATATCACTCAAATTATCAAAATAGGTGAATCCCCTACGCACAGTGATAATTTTGATAATCCAAGTATACAAGATTGTTCGAAATCGTTTGTAGTATTTTATTGTAATGATGAATATTTTTGGAAATTTGTTTTTCACTCAAAAAATAAAACATTTTACAGTCAGCAAAAAGTTCAAATACTCTTTTGATCTCAAAAACTACAAACGAAGTTAATGTTTGTAGTAAATTTGTTTGTTTGTAGTTGTAATAAATATCACTCAAATCATCAAAACAGGTGAATCACCTACACACAGTGACAATTTTGTTAATCCAAGTATACAAGATTGTTCGAAATCGTTTGTAGTATTTTAAAGTAATTATGAATTTTTTTTTCACTAATAAAATATAAAAATTTATAATTACAACTACTAACAACTTGAAATTTTACTACAATCATCTACGTCGTTTGTAGTTTCTGAAATCAAAAGAATATTTCAACTTTTTGCTCAACTGTACATTTTTTGAGTGAAAAACAAATTTCCAAAAATATTCATCATTACTATAAAATACTACAAACGATTTCGAACAATCTTGTATACTTGGATAATCCAAATTATCACTATGTGTTAGGGATTCACCTGTTTTAATGACTTGAGTGATATTTATTACAACTACAAACAAAAAAAATTAACTACAAACATCTACGTCGTTTGTACTTTCCAAAAATATTTTCCTTTTTTTTCCCTTAAGTTCGGGTTCCAAGTTCACACAGCTCGATTCTTAAGATCTCAAAACAAAATGAAGAACAACGGCAAGCATATTTTCAATAAACAAATATTGCGACTCTGATGCATAGGCTGACTTCACCACAGCTCTGGAAACATAGTGTTCTGGATATATAATGAGCTAATATCCATAAAATACTTTAATTAAAAGCTAACCAATATTATGGACTTCGTAGTTCTAATAATAAAAATATTAAAGCAGGCAGTAGTATCCCAACAAACATAAATTCTGTTGTACGAGAAAAAGTAAAAAAAAAATTTATCGGAAGTGACAAAGCGGAAGTTAGGATGCAGAACTCTTGTAAACCGTACTAAATGTGTATGTACCAAATTTCATCCAACTCGATTATCAGGTACAGAAGTTATTGAGCTTCCAAAATAACAGGTGCTTAGAGGACCCCCTACCACTTTGTTCACTATCGCTAAAAAAAACTAATCAGTTCCTTGCCATACATGTTTGCATCTTTTTGCAAAGTGTAATCAAAATTACTTAACGAACGAATGTTGTATGCTTCCAACAAACATTGAAACAATAAACAGGTGTTCGGGAGGACCCCACCACTTATCCCAATATTGTCCAAAAACTAGTCAATTCTTTGTCATTAAAGTCTTCATCTTATTTTAAAGTGCCATTAAAATTGATTAATGAATGAAATCTGTATGCTCCCAACAAACTTTAAAAACAAAGTGATTAATTGTGATATAACCCAAATGGTGCTCGGCCTTATCCTTGTTTAGGTGCTAATAATATTTTTTTTAATTTTAATTATTTTGTTGAGTATATACACGTAATTATTGATTAAAATAAAAGTTGCGGAAATGCTTAAAAAAATATTGCGACGCTGATGCATAAAACTCTGGAAACAAAATGTCCATTAAATACTTCAAATGATGGCTAACCGATATTTTCGATTTAGCTTAGTTCTAATTATAAAACATTAAATAAAACTGTACCATCACAAGAGACATAAATTCTGTTGAACGAATAGAAAAAGTAAGAAAAAATTTTTTTACCGGAAGTGACAAACTGAAAGTTAGAATGCGGAATTGTTACAAATCAAAAATGGAATTCTCATATTTTTAGTCTAGCAAAGAACGCTGTTCAAAAATTAGGATTTTTGGGTCGTTGTCGTAAGGTTTTTAATAGCGAGCAGCTTCTTTTAATATATAAATCATTTATTCGTCCCTGCATGGAGTATTGTTCTCACATATGGGGAGGAGCCTACATAAGTAGTTTGAAATGTCTTGATTCTGTACAGCGGAGAGCTGTTAAATTGATCGGCAACTCGACTCTTACTAACGAGCTTGATTCCTTGCAACATAGAAGAGACGTCACTGATTTGACGGTGTTTTACAAGTATATTATGGACGAACGGACGTCTGCGGAGATCAAATCGATTTTGCCTGAACCAGTAAACTTAGCGCGTTTCACTAGAGCATCAATATCAGCCCATCCTTTTACGGTTCGAGTGACTAGGTGTAGAACTGTCGCTTTTCAACGCGATTTTTTTAATAGAGTTTCTCATCTCTGGAATGCCTTACCGGCGTGGGACTTTCCTGATAATTTTAATTCTCAAAACTTTAAGATCAACATTAATAAATTCCTCAAAGAAAATTGAATAATACTTTCAAGCCTTAGTTCCTTAGTTAGCATGGTATCTTCGGATATTCAGAGACGTTGATCTATATTGGTTAACACTAAACATGCCTAACATAGAATAAAAAAAAAAATCACTCTAAGCATTTATACCAAATTTAATCAAAATAAATTATCAAGAACTGATGTTATTGAAGTTTCATATAAACGGTGCTCAGCCTGAGCTCAGAAGGCATCCCACATCTTTTACCCAAATATCATCCAAAAACTAATCAGTTTTTTGTCATTTAAATCTCTATCTTTTGTCAAAGTGTCATAAACATTGATTAATGAACGAAGTTTGCTCCTAACGAACTTTTAAAACAAAGTGCAAAAACTCAGCAGATGTATAGCACTTATAGGACAAGTTGATCATTATTTTCTCACACTAATTGAAACCTCAAATTAGTTAATTTATCAATAATAAAAAACCTCAATTAAATACTACAACACGGAATTTTATTTACAATTATTCATCATGTTTCGCCAAGTACCAGCGGTAAAATACATCAAATTTACTAATTGAAACCTTTTTCATAAGCTTCATCATAATAACTTAATTATTGCAGGCTATAGTGTCGAGAAAAAGATGCTGAAAAATGCAAAAAATTGCCAAAAAATTTTCTTACTGGAAGTTGGGATGCAGAACTGTTATAAACCGTATTTAATGCTTATGTACCAAGTTTCATTCAATTCGATTATCAAGTACAAATGTTATTGAGCTTTCAAAAATCCAGTGCTCGGGAGACACTTACCACTTTGTTCGATATCGCCCAAAAACTAATCAGCTCCCTGTCTACATATTTGCGTCTTTTTTTAAATGCTCACAACAAACATTAAAAACATAGTGAAAAAAAGGTATGATCCCCCAACCCTTTGTCCAATGTACCCAAAAAGCTAATAAATTCTTTCTCACATTGATTGAAACCTTCAACCAACGTTTCATGAAATTCGATGTGTAACTACAGCAGGGATAAACACTTCAAAAACATTTAACCGGAAGTGACAAACAGGAAGTTGGTATGCAAAAATATTGGAAACAGTAATGAAGCCATATACTAAGTTTCAATACGATTGAAGTTCAGGATTAAAAGTTATTGAAAATTCAAATTTACAGGTGTTCGGGAGATCCCCGCCATTTTGTCCAGTTTCGAAATTAATTCAGATCTTCCATTTTCAAGTAAACCTTGTGCATATACCAAAATATTATCAAGATCCCATACGTTTTTGTTATGAAACCACCCACCCACATACATACACCATCTTTTTTGGCTATTTAGATAGAAGATAATCGAAAACAAAAGATAAAATAAAATATGGGGAGTGTAAGATTCGGCCAGATATTTTATGATATATTATTTTAAAATAATGTATTTTATTTTCCACTCGCTTCGGTGATCATGCAGACCTTCGACGAATGATAACTTCCTCCCCCACACCCTCCCTTACCCCAGTAAATAATTAAAAATTGCAGATTTTTTTTATTAAGGCGCCTAAACTAGGAATCAGACAAAACTCATCCGCTATTGGTCTATATCATATCCTATTTTGTTTTGGAAGTTATTGTTTTGTTATCCATCCTGTAAAAAAATATTAAACCAAAAAAAAAGTTGTTGTGGGATCTGGGTCTTAAATGGTTTTTATGTGTTGTTGTGACACATATTGTTATTCATTCTACACAACATATTTTATTCTTAAAAAAAATTCATAACGCTCACATTTAAACCGAACTAATCTCTGCATATAAATTAACACCACCCAAATCCATAAACATACAGCTACAACTAATTAGCTTGATCCTTTCAGAATACAACTCAAATCAGTTACCTCCTAATTATTGCGCACCTCACTTAAAAAGATACTTGCGTCTTTAACTGTAGCTTATATATATCGAGTTTCATTCAAATCTTATAAGAGGAATTAAAAGTATTTAAACATCTTTCGGGATTTTTCGAGACACTGCGTACTATTAACTATAATAAAATATAATTATTAGTAAAATTACTAATTACAAACTATGTATAACAAATTGGAATATAAAAATACTAAACATAATGCCTGCCCTCTGAGGGCCAACTCTAGTTCTAATTAAAAAGAAAACAAACGAGTTTAATTAAACAAACGGTAAACGTTTTATTATGTAATTAGTTTCGAAATTTCTCTCGTTCGCGGATGAAGCTTTATGCTGCATCAAACGGGTTATAGTATTAAATTAATGCCGGTTTTGGACGTAATCGTAATCTAAATAACTAAACAAAAGTTAGTATAAAACATGTTATTGATTCAATAATATATAAAGTTAATCTTAAACTTGATTAATAATTTTCTCAATTAAAAACAAAATAGTGAAAATAATTAATTTGGTTTGTCCTTGATTTTCTGTAGATTTTTGTTTTTTCATTCGATACAACATTATTAGTGCGTTCATTATGTTAATATTTTTATAGTGTTAAGTTCAATTGTGTTAAGTTAAAGTTAAAGAGAAAATGTTTGGTAAGTTTTTTTTATAATAAAATTAATTGTTATACCTAATGTGTATATTATTTTAAAGAAAAGAAAATAAATTAGACATAATGACATATAATTAAACGTCTTCAAACTTTTCTTATAGAAATCACAAGTCATAACCGAAAGAAGTGGTTATAAAAGATATTTTAGCTTAAGTGAAAATTTTATTAATATTAGTCCCATTAGCTATAATTAGTTTTGGGTAGTTTTAATTTTTAAAAGCTGCGTTTAAATAAGTTTACATACACTTAAGCCGTGTTCGATTTGACTGAACCAACGATTTGACTGAACCAACGATTTGACTGAACCTTGTTGTTTTTTCAGTTGTTTCAGTTAAATCGAACGCACCTTTAGTATGCAGTAAATATTCTAAAAGATATTCAAACAAAAATTTTGATGTAAGTGGATTGATTGCTTTTTGTTCAAGCACATCGCTTTTGTTCATTTATCGCATTTATATGTTAGTACGATAATTTTATGGCCATAAAGTGAGCGCTATAATTTGATTGTGTTAATTTTAGCGCCATTAATTTATCTCGAAAATTTAGCATGATGATTGATTGAATTTAGACTTAGATAGCGCCAATTTGGAATTGGATTTAGGAATTGAATTTAGGAATTGAATTTAGGAATTGAATTTAGATTTATGTTAAGCTTCTGTTAACCAAAAATTACTGTACTGTGAGAGTACTGTCTCTGTTCAAACCAGATTTTAAATGATCTCATAAACAACATATCATTTGGACCTATAATTTGCGAATAAAATGCGAATAAAACTACCTTGCCCAAACAAGATGGTGAGTTAAAAAAATAAGGTTGGTCCTTTTTGTTCGATATGGCTATGGTAATGGCATTATGTGTACACAAATTTTTTGTTCCGCGTCAAGTAGGGTATCATTTGCAATGATGCTAATTAAGGATTTCTTAATAACTTATTTCCAATTTTTACACCAGCACAGTCAGTCCGAACTGAACGAGTCGAAATTTGTAAAAATTCACAATCACTAAAAGTTTTGTTGATTTAAGATAAAAATTACTGTTATGGGATCAAATGCTTATAGGTTTTGGTTTTGTAAAGGAGGGTCAAATAAATGTTTGACGAGTAAAATTATTTATTCAACATCAATTTCGGAGTGACGTGAGTAATGAAGTTTATGATAAGAAAATAAATGGCTTTTTCCATTATATTTCAGCATATTTTTGGCAGTTGTCAACCTTGGAGTCACCAACTATTTGTTTTCCATTTTTTGTATTCCTTATTGAATATAAGCAAACCCATATTTGATCAGCTATTTAAAGCCGCAGTTTTTTCATTTTTGCGATTATTTTTTTATAGTACTCACCAAAAATTGGTTTGTTTTCTGTTCTTATTTGTGCACTTCGACGAATAGACCCAGTATTGACCTAAACATTCTAAAGTAATCAATAATTATTTTCACAAAAGTTCCGTTAGCGTCCCAGTTATTATTAAATAAATGTTCCTAAAATTTTTACTATGGTATACAGTCTCCACTCCATAAAAAACCATCTGAAAGTTTGGCCACCAAAGGGCATAGAATTTGAAAAAGTGAAAAATAACTTCATTTTAAATGTATATCGTATTTTATTATTTACAATTTAAAAAGTTTGATATACCATGGAAAGAAGAAGGTTCAACTTTTTAAGAAAGTCTAGTTTCATATATGACCAACACCTAGTTTGGTCACCATAGAGAGAAGAAAATAGTAAAGCAAATTAGTTTTTGACTTCTAAACCTTCTGGCCAAACTAGTTGTTGGTCATTCATGAAATTAGACGTTCTGAAAAGCTTGAATCTTCTCCTTTCCGATGATATATCAAACTTTTTTTCTAGACTGGTGAATTCGCCACTCTATAATTGTGAAAAATTTGAAACATTTATTTAATCATAACTGCGCCGCTAAGGGTACTTTTGTAAAGTTAATTACTAAATATATTAAAATGATCTAAGATCTTTTAATAATGGAATTTTTCGTATAAGTGCGCTAAAAAGACTAGAAAACAGAACAATTTTCGGTGAGAACTACAAAAAAAATTATTGCAAAAATGAGAAAACTGCGAAATTTCAGAACAAAAACTACGGGTCCGCTTACATTCAATAAGGGATACGAAAAAAATTAACAAACAAAAATTGGTAACTATATAAGATTTGACCAAAATTATGCTACGAGCTCAAATCTGAACCGGTTACAGCTTTCCTTACCACTGGTGGTTCGAATTCGGTGGTGATCGGTAACGGACCAGGACCAGGACATCATTTGTATTTGTGGTCAACCTCACGAATTTCTCGTGAATATCTAAACTTGTCAGATTTGCGGCTAATAATATTCTCAAAATAGTGGTCCAATTATCTAAACCATTTTAAGGTCTATTTAAAGCAACATATTTGGTTTGAATGTTTTCCATGTTTTAAGATCTTAACCTGTTGCAAGAAATTAAATGGTTTATGTGCCTTATCGAAGCTTCAAAACTGCTCACACTTTTTCTTCCGTTAGTCAAACTTTGTTCGTCTACATAGTTTTGCAGCGGTTTGCTTGTGACTTCAGATACCAATCTCTTTTGTACTGCGTGATTCATCCAGGTCTTCTAAAAGTGGTTTCTTGGGGTCGCGAGTATTTTTTCAGCAGCTCATTAAATAGCGTCTTTATGTAAATATCGGGGCGTATTGAAGTCTCTATGGATAGTTTTTGATCTCGGAGAGATCATTTAAAAAATTTTGAGACAGTTTTTCGAAATGTTTCGGGAGTATGGTTTTGATACTGCTCTTCAATTTCAGGGATGATATGTTAAAACGTTCCCATTGATAAATTTTTTGATTATTTTTGCATTTGGAGAGTGATGTGGCTGGACTTTTAACTTTTTACTATTAAAAATATTCCACATCACGTGCTCATGTGAGTATTATAGCGATGACTCAACAATAATAATAGCAGGTGCAATAATGATGAATATAACAAGCGATGAGTATCAATTTTGCAGTTGTTGTAGTAATATAGCGATAATGATAGTAACAATGTGTGCAACAATGATGATGATCATTCTCGGGAATTTGAGTTGAAGAATTCTTATCCTTCGTTCGACAAATACGTGTAACGATGGACTATTTTCAATTTTTACTTTAAAATAATAGTTTTCAAATTCAATGAAATTAATAACTAATAATTTTATTAATTTTCTTCTAATGTAATAAATATCGACATTTATGTGTACCACTGTACAATTAAATATTTTTTTTTGTTGATGATTTAAATAAGTTCGATTAAAGATACGGATTTTTGCATAGATGATTTTTTTTATTCGAAAAATAGGGGAATCGCTTATTGGAAAGGGAAACGGATCGTAGCCATGGAAAGAAGAGAATACAGAAGAGAAAGAAAAGAATACAAAAAGACTAAAATAAACGAAACAAATAAACGAAATTTTTTGAATTTCTTCAAAACCCCCGATATAGAAGCCTAACTCATTTTTAGCACAAACAAAGTCGTGACCTTATAGCGCAATTTTGAAATTATAACTCAATATAAAAAAAATTCAAAAAAATCGCCATAACGCTAACTGGAAAATAAAACTCCAATAAAAAAAATTCAAAAGGATTTAATCATAAACACCAGTTTTTTGTAGATGGCAATGTTCATTGTTTATTACAAATAGCTTGAATCTATCTAGCTATGATTTAGGAGGTTTTGGTTTCTTCCAAATTTTATTCCCATCTAAATTTCAATTTATTCTTTGCTTGCGGATGGACGTATTATTTTGGATTGTGATTTTATTTCAGGCTTAAAAAAATACTTGTTTTGAAAAGTCAGCAGTTGTATGGTAGACCCCCGCCACTTTGATCAATGTGTCCCAAAAGATGATAATTATCTTCTTACACTAATTGAAACCTTTCCATAAGTTTTATCATAAACACTTCATTATTGTAGGCTGTAGTGTGCATAAAGACACTGAAAAAACAATTAAAAAAAAATTTTTTTTACCGGAAGTTGGGATGCATAATTTTTGTAAATCATATTAAATGCTTATGTACAAAGTTTCATCCAAATTCATTATAAGGTACAGATGTTATAGAGCTTTAAAAAAACAGGTGTATGGGACACCCCCCAACCACTTTGTTCGCTATCGCTCAAAAACTAATCAGTTCTTTGCCACACATGTTTGCATTTTTTTCCAAAGTGTCATCAAAATTTGTTCACGAACGAATGCTGTGTGCTCCCAACAAACATTGAAAAAAGTGTGACACATTAAACAGGTGTTCGGGAGGACCCCCACCACTTATTCCAATATTATCCAAAAACTAATCAGTTCTTTGTTACTTAAGTCTCCATCTTTTTCCAAAGTGTCATTAAAATAAATTAATGAATGAAGTCTGTTGTTGGGAGCACCAACAAACTTAAAAAACAAAGTGTGAAAAGTCAGCATTTGTATGGTAGACACCCCACCACTTTGATCAATGTGTCCCAAAACATGATAATTATCTTTTCACACTAACTGGAACCCTATTCCATAAGTTTCATCATAATCACTTCATTATTGTAGGCTGTAGTGTGCATAAAGACACTGAAAAAACTTCAAAAAAGTACAAAAAAATTTTTTTTACCGGAAGTGAAAAACCGGAAGTTGGGATGCAGAACTATTGTAAACCGTACTACATACTCATGTACCAAGTTTCATCCAATTCGCTTATCAGGTACAGATGTTATAGAGCTTTCAAGAAAACAGGTGCTCCAGGGACCCCCCCACCACTTTGTTCACTATCGCTCAAAAACTAATCAGTTCTTTTTTCATACATGTTTGCGTCTTTTTCCAAAGTGTCATCAAAATTCGTTCACGAATGAATGTTTTATGCTCCCAACAAACATAAAAGCTTTGTGGAAAAAACCACCTGTTGTATGGTGGACCCCCAAACCCTTTATGTTCTCCAAAAGCTGATAAAATCTTTTTCATGTTATTTAAAAGCTTTTAGCAACGTTTCATGAAAATCGATCGGTAATTGTAGGCTACAGTAGGAATAAAAACCTGAAAAACAAACTTTTTAACCGGAAGTGACAAACCGGAAGTTGGTATGCAGAAACAGAATTGGAAACAGTACTAAAACCTTATATACTAAGTTGCAATAAGATCATAGCCCGGGATCAGAAGTTATTCAAGATTTAAACTTAGAGGTGTTCGGGAGACCCCCAGCCATTTTGTCCAAATTTGAAATGAATCAAGATTTTCCATTTTCAAGTGAACCTGTATCATTTACCAAAGTTTCATCAAGATCCTATGCAGAAAACTCACCCACCCACCCACCCACCCACGCACATACAGACGTACACCAAAATTTTTTTTTGCTATTTAGATAGAGGATGGTCCCATCCCAAACAAAAGAAAAAATAAAATTTGGGGTATGTAAGATTTGTTTTGTTCACGATAGATTGCATTACTTCACACAATTGTGGTGAAGTAATTAACGTAATCATAAGACATATTTTGCATATTTTTTTCGAAAAGTTGAACCAAAAGATATGTCAAAATAACATTACAATACATATAAAACTGGCCATAACATACGTTGGCAAAGTTTCTCTACATCTTTTTAGATTTGTATAAAATTATTGTCTATTATAATTTATGTCTGGCTTATGACACCCATAACATTCTGCACCGTCAGAACGTTTGAAAAATTTCGCGCAATCTGGTCGATATAGATTACGTACGAGTCATGATTGCCGTGAACATGTAAATTTTACTCTCGAATTGGTTATTTTCTTCACCTCCAAAATGAACAATTTGGATGGTTTAAAAACCATCAGCACATTTAATAAATGTAATGGAAATGCTTCTCTCTAGTCACTTTTCCTTCCTCAAATAAACAAAATTTTGTTTACCAAATATGTTAAACTAAATGATAGTACGGGTTGAATCAAAGAGCCTCTGTCAAATAAATATATAAAAATTTAAAAAAATTTAAACTTGTTTTAATTATTTTTTTTGTTAAAATTTAATGTAAAATACCGTTAGTTAGACAATCGATAACTAAAAAAAATCAATCAAAATCAGTTTGTTGCGAAATTTAGCCATTAAAGTCAAAAAATTTAACCGCGGTTTTGAAACAATTAATAGTGATTCTAATACAAATATAATATTATATTAAACTATTATTATATTTTAAGTTTTTAAAATACATTAATATGTATATAATTTAATTAAATATGTTTAATATAATATCATATTTTTATAAACTAATGTTATAAAGTATAAACTAACGGTTGTGTTAAAATTTTTATTAGTTTTTTATTTTGAACAACAAAAGAGTAGCTTCAAAATTAATTTTAATTTGTTTTTTGTTTCATTTTAATTTAATGTTAAATAATATAGCAGTAAAAAAAATAATGTTAGCGAATTTTTTTTTAAATTTTTTGTTTGCAAATTTCAATATTTTGTTCTTTTATTTTTTTGTAATTTTACATTCCATTTTCTTATTATTGTTTAGAAAAATTTAATTATGTAAATAACAAGGGAAGAAATTTATGTGTTATATTTTTAAATCATTAATATTTTCATTTCGGTTTAAAGAAAGTGAGAGTGACATTAAAGAAATATTTAAACAAGCCAATTGTTGGCTTTTTTTTTATTGAAGTTACCGAGTGAGTTTTCTATTTATTTTGTTTGATTCTTCTAGCTAGACATTTTAAAAATTTGTTGGCTATATTTGTATGTTTTTGAGACTGTTTGAAAATTTGTAAAATTTACGTTGATATTATGGAAAGTTGAAGGTTGGGTTTGATGTTCTCTTTACTTTTTTTGAACTAGTAAACATATTTTGTACTAAATTAATTTTCTTCAATCATAATTTTATTATGGTTGTAATACCAAAGACTATACAAAATTTTTGCTTTCGTCTGAAAGCTGTCTTTTGTACGAAGGTGTTCGATTAGAGCCGACCTAAGATTTTACGTATACAAATATGGCAGCTGTCGAATGCCAGGGTTCGACTAAATTTCAGATGCGTATTATTGCACGAAGATTATAAAAAAAAATTCGTTTATATGTTACTGTGGATAACTTGGAACCAGAAAATTTATCAGACAGTTTTAGTGAAGAAAACATTTTAAATCTTCCATAAAAGAGGCACGTATTCCCAATAAAATAATTGGCTCTAGTGAATGGTGTCTTCAGACAAATTCAATGAATTTTTATGAAGCTCCTCCACCATGGCATGGCAGGCCTACGTACGATACGTTGTGAGTAAATTATTTTTATTAAGCAGAAAAGAATTTTGTCCCGAACTAGCTACCTTGATCAGTTGTATTCTCAAGAGAAGTACCAAATGTTGATATGTGTCGCAGATCAAATGTCTTAGCAATTGATGATAGAATCATCTGAAATAATAAGTTTCAGGCCAGCGTGTAAAGAAATCTACAATAATTGGTATGAAATTCAAATCGTAGGAAGAACTCAATTAGGGTTTGCCAGGCTTTGAAATATGGCCAAGCACTGGTCCATTAACGGTTAATAGTACTTGGTTATTGTTAATGGGCCAGTACTAGATCCATTCATCGGCCGATCTATGGTTTACAGAAAATAGCCAGTATATAATTAATTACCTTTGAATGGCCAAGCACTGGCCCTCAAATGGTAAACAGTACTTGGATATGGTTATTGGGCCATTACTGGAACCATGATCCGGCCGATCTACGGTTTATGGAAAGTGGCCAGTACAGTTTACTTTTAATGGTTAACATTAACCGATCTATGTCATTTGTTTAAAATTCGCTAGACCAATATCCATTTCAGAAATATATATTTGACAAATTTTCACCTATTGTTTATTTATCGCTTCTCGATTAAAAGACTATGCTAATAATATTGATGAGGTTGGAATTAGCTGTAAATTTGTTTTTCATTAGGCATTTTTATTTTAAGGTAAATTAATTCATATTTCTTCTTCTTTAAGTTCCTAATCCAATTCGGACGTTGGCCATCATCGATTGCAGCTGGTGTTTTGATTTGACAATGTTTAATAATCCTGTTGTGTCACTGTTGCACCATTCTGATAAGTTTTGCAGTCGGGGTGTCTTTCTTTTGCCCCTGCTTCTCGTTCCGAGTCCGACGATTTTGCCTAATAAAATCAGCTGTTGTAGCCTGTATTTGTCGTTCCGCATAATATGATCAAGATAGTTTAGCTTTCTTTCTTTTATGGCCGGCGTTACGTACTTTGTTGTCCCAATTCTATTTAGGACTGTTTCATTCGAGATGTGGTCTCTCCAGTGGATTTTTAAGATTTTTCGATTAATCCACATTTCAAATGCATCAATTTTTTTCACCATCTCTTTCGTAACTGTCCAAGTTTTACTGCCGTAAAGTAACGTTGGACATATGGAGCACTTTAACATTTTTTTCTTTAGGTTTAAGTTTATTTCGTTTTTACAAAACACGCCCGAGATATTTCTGACGGCGGCTCTAGCCTGCTCTATTCTAGATCTTATTTCTTTGTTGTTGCTGGTTGAACTTTCCATTATGGTACCTAGATATTTCACTTTTGTGACTTTTTCAATGTTTTGTACTCCCAATGTTAAGTTGCAGCTTATTGAGCTTTTTACTGAAAACCAAATGTTTTGTTTTGGTCGTATTTATTACTAGCCCGCATTTTTCCCAGCTATTAGATAAGTTCTGTAGCATGAGTTGCAAATCGTTTGCGATGGCAGCCAGCAACACAGCATCGTCTGCAAATTTTATATTACTTATTTTTCTCCATTAATGTTGACACCTGTATTTACGGAGTTTAAGGAAACGTTGAATACTGCTTCAGCGTACGCATTGAAAACACTTGGAGAGAATGCAGACTTGTCTTACCCTCCCTTCTTATCTCGATCTCTTCTGAAATTCCGTCCGCTGTACTTATTACAGCTACTTGTTTCCGTTACAAATTTCCTATTATTGTAATGTCCTTGGTGTCGAGACCTTTGTTTTTTAGAATTTGTATCATTTTGTTGTGTTTGACTTTGTCAAAGGCTTTTTCAAAGTCGATGAAACAACTCTGAACCAGCGTATTAAGTGCGAATAGCGCATCCCTCGTTCCTGAAACCATTCCTGCATGCATTCCTGAAACCAAACTGAGTTTCGCTAATATCCAGTTCAAGTTTTCTGTATATTCTGCCGTGAATAAGTTTCAGAAATATTTTTAAGACCTGACTCATGAGTCATGAGGCTTATTAAATGGTAGTCGTTGCATGATTTTGCGTGCTGCTTTTTTGGTATTGTGATGAATGTAGATTTCAACCACTCAACTGGAATATTGCCATGCCACTATCGTAAATGTTTTTGAATATTTTTGTCAGCATTCGTATACTATTATTACCTAGCATTTTTAATAGTTCATTGGATATGTCATCTGGACCTGTTGCCAGTCTATACTTAGACTTCTCTATCGCTGCCTCTACTTTATCTACTAGGATACTGGGGCCTGACTGACTGACTTGCCATGACTCAGCATAACGGCTCCTTTCTAGAATCTTTAAATAAATTAGTAATGTATTCCTTCCATCTGCGTAATCTTCCTTCTGAATAGACAATAACTTCAACATTTTTATCTTTTAGGATGTTGCTGTTTTTTTCCCTATTTTTTCATGTCATGTTTTTGATTTTTTGTGCATCTTAAAGGTGTTTTTGCATTTTTCTAATTCTTCTAGTTCGTTACACTGTTTGTCCCAGTAGTTTGCTTTAACTTTTTTGATTTTCGTCTTTATGAGTTTGTTGAGTACTTTGTAGCGTGTTTTCCTGTGGTTTTTACATTTACTCCGTTCATGCATCATGACCATTATTTCATTTGTCATCCAATCTTTTTTCCTAGTATTTGCAGTATTTTGGAGAGATAATTTGCTGTTCACTTCTTTGAGTGCTTTTTCAAATAGGTTCCACTTTTTTATTTAATTTCATATTTAATTTGTTTAAACTTGCATATGATATTATTTTATATTTTTTATAATGGACCAGTCGTGGTTGCCAGTACTCTGCCATTACTGCAATACTGATCATCATTATTGGTTCGTTATTGGGTCAATTGCATAACATTGTATGGGTCATTGCTGTTTTTTCTCTGGCCTATAAATGGCAGGCATTTATTATCCGAAGTTATCATCCAGTAAAATTATGTTAATGGCCCAGTCATGGTCGCCAGTACTCGGCCATTGCTGCGTTACTGGTCGCCAGTACTGGACCATTACTGGACCAGTTGTACAACCTTTTATGGGAAGGTTATGTCTTTAATTCTTTTAACGTTGTTGTTAATTAAAAACAGGATGTTGCCTGTTATAATATTTATATATACATTTACGGCTTATTCCATTATATTTCAGCAGGTGGTCTGTTCTTATCGATTTTTGTTTTTTAATTTGTTCATTAATACTAAAGGGATTATTAATTAATTTTACAAAGGTACTGTTAGGGGCGCAGATATGCTAAATTAAATGTTATCAAGTTTTTCTGCTGTATAAACTGTCAGCTGCCATTCCATGAAAATTTTATATACCATCGAAAAGGAGAAGATTCAACCTTTTCAGAAAATCTGATTTCATGTATTGCCCACACCCAGTTTGGCCACCAGACGGCTTACAAGGATAAAAACCTTTTTATTTTAAATTTAAAACTAAAAATATTTTATATGCCATCATGAAGGGGACGATTCAGCCTTTTTAGAAAGTTTAATTTCATGTATGAACAACAACTTGTTTGGTTACCTAATGGTCAACTAATTTGGTTTGGTCAACTAATATGCTCTACTATTTGCTTATACAAAAGCTCTCTTGTTGCGAAATTCGGTGTTGGCAATACATAAATCAGACTTTCTAAAAAGTTTGAACCTTCTCCTTTCCGATGATATATCAAACTTGTTCATGGAGTAGTGGCTTCACCCTCTACAGGTGCGAAACTTGGTAACATTTATTTTAGCATATCTGCACCTCTAACGGCACCTTTGTAAAATTAATTATCAATTCCTTTAGAATGATCTAAAGTGGTTCAATATTGGTACTATTCGTATAAGTGCATAAATAAGAACAGAAAAAAGCCCAATTTACGGTGAGTACTACAAAAAAATAATCGTGAAAATGAAAAACTGCTGAATTTAAAAACCGTATAACGGGCAAACTGAAGGTCAAACTGTTGAACAAAAAAATATGGGTCCGCTCATTTTCAAACTACAAGACAACTGCCAAAAAAATGCTGAAATAATGAAATAAGTCGTATACATATATATATATATATGATATCGATATGAATTTACACGCTACTTTTAATTGTTTTTGAAATGTTGGTTTGTTAGAACAACTAGATCAGATCGAGTTCTACCACGAATGTTGTCTTGATTTCCAGATATTTAACACGGTTTGGTTTATTTGATAAAGCCACTAACATATGGACCAGACTTTATTTCCTTTCTTTAGTGCTGGTATTACTTTTAATTTTGAGTCTGCATATGGTCTTTGTCTGTTTAGTAATTTTGATTTAACACTACCAATCGGAAAATCTGTCCTAAACAAAGTTTAAAGACGGCGTCTTATCAATAATTCAGATGGTGATGGGAGATCATTTTGCGGTGTTGTTCTATAATCTAGCAATACTGAATTCATATCTGTTCCATCTTGAAATGCTTTTTTCAACAAATGTTTTATCATTTGAACTGATCTTTCAGCAAGACCATTTGAACGAAAATTATAAGACCATGATTGATTGTGTCTGTCATTTCACTTGAATTAAACGGTGGTCCTTGATCAATAACCAATTCATCCGGGATACCATATCGCGATTAAACAAACAACTTTGCGGGCCAGTAATTAATTTTTGTTGTAGTAAGATTTATTGACTGAATTGAACAAATAAATAAATAAAATAAATAAATCAGTCAAATCAGCAGAAATCTTTTGCCATGAACGAATCGCTGAGTTTTAGTGAGCTAATTGTACATTTTGATTCGACACTGACGACACTGTTAAATTTCACATCGATTCATATATTCTTCAATTGAAGAATCAATACCCGGCCAATATAAATATTCTCGTGCCTTCATTTTACTGGCAACTATACGTTGTATTACTGATTTTGGTCCTACAAATCGTTGACCACGACAAACTTTACCATTTGATTCATGTAATTCAGCATGATAGTGAAAAAATGCTCGTGCTCCTAAACGAATGTCAGATTTTGAATGAGGCCAACCTTTACGAATATGATATATGTAGAGTATCTGTTAGCGATGCTGAACCATATGTTACCGGTCGATCATCTTATGGATTTATGTTGCAACAAGTTCAAATTGGCTTGCATCAACGAAAGTTTTACGGTTTTATTTGTATTAAATAACGTCAATGTTGGTTGGTGCTTTCGTTGAAAATTTCTTGACATTATTGAAGGCTAATTGTATGTTGGCATCCCAAACTCAATTTTTATTCAATTTTCAATAATTGTCGAAGCACCATTTACACAAGTTTTATTTTATATGTTCAGATAAAATGTTGTAAGATGGTTGTACTTCACGAATTTCTTCAAATATATCGTTCATTGTTTGTTGATTCTTCAGGAGCGTTGTTGAGCCAATATGGAACAACACATCAAATGGTGTTGCAAATGTTGTTAAAAACAAGTTCTTTTTTCTAATGGGTGTTGCCAAAATACCGCTTTAGCATCAAAAGAAGTAAAGCATTGACTACCTTCAAGTGACGGCAAAAGATAGTTAGGTATCGGATAATGACATCTTTACAGTTCTTTATTTAGTGGTCTAGAAATTTTTCGTTTTTTTTTCAATTGCCAGAATGTGGTTAGCATTCTAGCAGCTGAAGTATGAGAAACATTTTCACGTAAAATAATTTTCACAGGACGTTTTAAGTAACCACGACCCTCAGAAACATCTTTAAATTCTTAAAGAATTGAATCGGGTGTTTCCTTTTCACATTTCAGTTTTTTTGGCACGATTTCATTTATTCGTTGAATAAAATCAATTTTTATACATAGTTCGAGTCTAATAATTGTTTTACATTTAACACCAATTATTACAGTTTTAAATTAAAAAATACTGCTTTCGTATATAATTGAATGGGATTGGAACGTTCTTGAAGAATTTGATTTTTTAAATGTTGCATGTTTTGGTCTGACCTTTCAGATAATATTTCATTTACTAAGATTTGTGACAACTAATTTATTTGTATTTCAAAAAGCACAGGTTAACCCCTTCCCCATTTGGCATATTTTTGACAAAAAAAAAATTAAAGAATTGTTGTAAGAAAGTTCTGTCAAAATTTGTCAAAATAACAAGAGTACAAAAGTAAAAATAAAAAAATTCCGTTAGCCGCAAATTTTCTTGAGAAATATCTTATCCAATACACAGAAACGAAGTGAGTAAAATAATTCCTAGTTCTTCGGTTCCAACAAGCAGGCATTTTTTCATCCATGCCCTGGAACTAGATAGACAACTAGTCTAAACGAGAAAGCTATAGTTCTTAAACGCATTTTAAACTCCTAAATGATATATCCTTGGTTGATGAAAAACCTCAGCTCGGGAATAAAACTGTTATAATTTGACTCGGTTATTATTTAAATACAACAGATCCTAAGCCTAAGCAGTTGATGTATCGAAGAGAAATATAAGATCACCAATCGATAAGTGAGTCCTAGCCTGCACAAAGAGAATAACACCAAAACATTCAAAGTAAAAAATCACTCAATAACTGCAAACTGTACAGAAGACCGTAACATACCCACAAATTTTCAATATTTTATGAAGCAAAGAATATATCAAATTAAATTAAAATTTTTTAAAAAACAAACCTTCTCCTAAATCATCTTTCTTGCCGCCCAAGTGATCAGATCCTTGTGATCCACCGCCACCGCTCCCACCACTACCTCCGCTTCCACTTTTCTTTGGTTTTCGTTTTCTTGTTTGAATTCCATCTTTACGCATCGCAAGTGGTCTATTAACTCCATGTAACTTATAATACAATCCACATGCATTACATACAGGTTCACCTTCAAGATTACGACGCCACAGTGTTGTAGCACGTGTACCACAATTAGTACAGCAAAGACCCAATCGACGGGTTGCAGTCTAAAATATCAAATAAAATTATTGAAATAATTTTAGTACAAAAAGCTCTAAATATTTTATCGTATTTTATTACCAGTCGTTTACTTGGTTTGATTAATGGTCTATTCATTCCATTCATTTTATGATATAGCCCACATGCATTGCATAAATAATGTCCGGTTCCGTCTCGCCGCCATAACGGTGTTGAAATTGCTCCACAATTAACACATTCCCGACCTTCACCAAATTGAAATTCCATTCCATTATCTAAAACAATAAAAATGGTTTATGTCAGTATAATATTTATTTTTTTTTAGAACGAGAATAAAAATGTAGTAGAGTTGTATTAAATTTTGTAATACGAATTTTGTATTTAGTTAGTGTCTTTGCTATGGGTGTATTTTTTTCAATAGCTTCAGAAAATAATTTATCGGGTTGTTTTTTTGGATACATTAATTTGTATCATTTGCATTAAGATACTGAGGAGCTATTATTAGATACGGAAGAGCCTTGAGTTTTATTGTTTCGAATTACGTAGTTTATTTATTTTTTGTTATCTTAGTGAGTGGCGTGAGAATTGTTTCCATATAAGTTAACGATATGCATTTTTTTATTTCTAGCAATCGAAAAAACTAAATTTAGTATAATATATTAAGAAGGCTTTTCATATTTTAGATAATAATAATAGAAACTGGTAGCATGATTTTTCGTCAATATATCGATTCGATCAAATATCGCCGTCAAGAGAAATCGACTCCTTGGAGTGTTTAAAACCTTTAAAAGTTTGTGTTACTAGAACGTATCTGATTTGAAATTGTATAAAATTGCATTGTATGCATTTAAGAAACATTAATGAAATTTATTCCGGTTAATTAGTAAATCTGCCACAATGTAAATTTTGGTGTTGGAATATTTCGCAAACTTTATTTTTTAATGCTAGTCTTCATCTGCTAACTACCAGGTAGCTAGTTGATTGAAAATTTTTTACTTTTTCTTTAAACTCAAATAGATCCTGTTCCATACCCGAGTGGAGTTCCAACAAATTAATATGAGTAAAACAATTTAGCCCACTCGTTTGATTTTAACATCGCCCAACAATGTTTCAACCATAAAACTTGATAAGTAAATTTATGAAGGCTGAAGCTAAAAATCCATCCTCTATTACAAAACAATTTGCCTTGGGAAAGAGGTAAAGATCACAAGAAGCGGAAGTGATCGCAAATCAATGGCAATTGTTCATCCTTCCAAGACACTTGGTGAAATACTAAAAGAAATCTTTACTGCCGCTGTATTAGATACAGAAGACGAAAACGGCCACATACGGGGGAAACTACATAGTAAACAAAGCTTAGTTGAGTCAAAAAAGCTCTTTCTCCTTTTCCCACTTCTTTCTCATAAAAACATATAAATATAGTTATTTGACACTTCGCTATAGTTTCCGCTAAGATTTATTGATTTCAAAGTTCTTGTGAATTTTTGCAAGTTTTTCTGTCAATCAAACTTGGAACCCGGGTAGGAGGGAGATACTTCCACTTCTCACAAAACACTTCCACTTCAATCAGGGCGCACACGGAAAATGTTTTAGGGGAGGTTCAAAGAAGTTTTTTTTTTAATAAAAAGTGTTATGCTATAGAAATTACAATATTTGTCATAGCAACACATATATACCTTTTAAGACCTAGGTCTCACAACAACTTGCATTCTGAGGTGTTGATGAATATTTTTTAAGCTTTTATGGATTGAACGTTCCCGAGACTTTTGATTCGAGCAAAGCATTCCATGTGTACGATTTGTACAAAGAAAACCCTCTGAATTATGTCACTATGATAGTGAGTGGTCTCAACATCCGAGCACTGCTGGTGACGAAATTTATAAAAAACAACGAGATCAGCAACAGTGCGTCAATTGCAATGTTGTATAGGGAAGCAAAATATGATGTTAAATTTCGACCATCCATAACTCAGAACAGAGTCCAAAAGAGCTAGGATGGACACAAATGTAGCGCTCCAGTTTTGACAATAATTCTCCATACAGAAACGAATATAGAACTTATAAATGTGGAGTAATTGATGCGGAGTGAAATAGTTTTTACATCTAATAAGGAGTCTGAGTTAATTGGTTACTTTGATTTTTAAAAACATTTTACAAAAACAATTATGTTATAGACCTTTACACGCGTTGGGAATACACATACTCACTACTAACACAATATACAACGCGAAAAAAAAAACAAATTTTACGTTCCAGCTAATTCATAATCTTCACTCGTCTTTATAATGTATTAAGTATACTGCTACTGTTCAAATGCCTATCTCTAGCCGTTTAAACCATCCTTTGGACGATGTTATAATTTATAAGCTTTAACATAATTCTTTGTATATTTCTACTGAGATCTTAAACAAAATTACATAAGGATACGTACCGTATGGTGATGTTCTTTGGAATCCATCATAAGCTCTCCATGAGCTCATCATAACTGCATTTTGTGCATACAAATGTGGTGGTAATTGTGTATGGGCGGCACTAAATCCATCCCCCGGCCATCCATTTTGTGCTGCTGCCGCAACGGCTGGAAAATGTGCACTTGCAGGATACTGAGGATGGGAAATCGCTCTATTTGAAGGAACATAAACTGGTGTGTTTGGTACCCCTGTCTGTGATTGATGATATGAAACATTAGGCATCACACTTCCTGCTGATACGGGTGACATATCCGAATATGATGGTGCTGAATGAAACATTTTTTACACGAAACAAAATATGTTTAATCTAAAAATAAAAAAGAAACTGTTATTAGTATATAAAAAAAGAACTGTTTCAAATCAACCACCCACTGTTTGTGACTTAATTTTTGGTGAAAACGATTAGTTTGGTTTATTTAAAAACAATAAAGCCATCATCTGGTAATAAAGTTAACAAACGATTGAAAAATAGCAACAAAATACAAAAACCAATAAATTGGTGGAATTCGTTTTTTTTTTTTGTTATAACCAATATGAATTTATGTTTTCGTTTATTTTTAGTACATTTACAACAATTTTATAGTATTCGATTTAAATAACTAAACTTGCTTCTGGTTTACGGATACTCGATTTGGTTTACAATAAAGGTTTCGGTTCAGTCTGTTATAGTCACGAGATTATACAATTAATTTTAAGGAACGTACACATAAAACCATATGATTTTGAAGAACATTTTCAAAACTTTAAAATAAATCGTTAACACTTTGTTCGGTCTAATTACTGTCACCACGATTTACAAACTGTGTTGCATCTTGAAAATAAAGCTTTCTCATGCCAAATTCTATTCAGAAAAATCAATGTTGTTATCCGATTTCTATCAATAATTAATTTTGTAGCAAAAAATTGTTTACACATTTTTCAATCATTTATATTTTAATTTTCGTTAATATTGTGGATTGAAAACTATTCAGATGTCTGTCATTCAACCAAAAAAAACGCATGCAATAAAATAAACGTTTTATATGTTTTCTTCAGGTTTCACCAACGAAAAAAATTAACTACACTTTGATTGTATTATAATTAATTAACTATTTTAAAAATGCAAAGTGTTTTTATAAAAAAAATGTTGTATATGTTTTTTGTTTGCTTAATTGTACCCAGTTCCATGCTCTTTAATTCTTTTGCTGTATATAATTTCTTTCAGAACCGTAATCCAAATATACACATTTGTATTTAAATTTCTTATACATTTTTTACACTTCAAATATTTTATGTAACACATTATATTTTTAAGATAAATTATATCTCATATTTAATCTTAAACGCTTTCAAAGATGTGAATTTTCGAAACCGAACGGCAATTGTATTAAGCTGTTATAATAATTGGCTTAAATATATAAAATGCTCACAGCTAGCAAAAATTATTCACAATCGTTGCAGAAATGTAAATTTAATATTTTTAGAAAATGATCATTATCAATCCTACAACGATTGGTTTCGGCTATAACTGATTAATAATCAATGTTTTTCAACATACTTCACTTAATTTTGTTTTGATTTTCAAAACGATAACTATTAGTCCCTGGGCCCACGCCGATTTCATGTGATGATTACCACATATTTTATGCTTGTCTTTGACGAGTTTGAAAACTTGACTTGACGAGTTCGGCGAGCTCCGAAAAATGCCGATTGCCCGCGATCTTGTAAATTTGTTACCACATTTTTTTTAACTGTGAGAGTTGGAAATTTGTTTTAGAACACGAGGGTAAGCTTGTCCGACAAAAATGTGTCTGCTATTGTGGAGTTCGACAACTGACATTTTGGTATGTTTGGGTTGTCTGACTAGACACTAGCAGACAAATTTTTGTAGGACATGGTTACCCTCGTGTTCAAAAACAAATTTCCAACCCCATAGTTAAAAAAAAAAATTTACAAAATCCCGGGCAATCGACATTTTTCGGAGCTTGCCGAACGAAAAAGCGGCCGAATCGAGAAAAATGGCCGAACAAAAGTTTTCGGACTCTCATGGAGAGGCGCCTCATGAAGTATAAAATATATGGTAATCATCACATGAAATCGACGATGGGCCCAGGGACTATATGCATTTATATACTTTTAAAACTAGAAATAATAAAAACCGTTATGCCATTATTGATTAATTTTTAAAATTTTGTGGAATTTGTTTATGAATAGTTTTTGGAAGAAATAATTTTGTCCGAAAATTTACAAAAAAAAATATAATATTTGAACCTTAGAGAATTTTAAAACTTTACGTATGGTTTTTTGTTTGGATTTTTTTATTCACTGTTTTAATTTTAAAATTTGACTTTTGTTTTGATCTTATTTGTCGTTGACTTTTGCATTTTTTTTGAAAATTAGGTTTCGAAATTATTGGTTCTAGAAATTTGTTCGTGTAGAAAAAATTTTTCTTTAAAGGAATATCAAACTCATTAAACGAGTCAAATTTGTTGGCACAATTCTATGACTTAATTTCTTAAGCCATCTCTAGGCCGCCTATTTCTTCTGGTCAAAATGATAAACCTCCTCATTGAACCTTCTCATTTCGTTCTGCCCTATCATGGTCGGATTCTAATGCCGTAAACGCACACCCGTTTCTTATCTTCCATTTATATATAGAAAATATGGAGGGCTGAAATCTCACAGCTCTGAGATATCAAGACTTTGGTCTGGGTTAAGGATTTTGATATAGTTTTCGGCAAAAAACTTTTATGAGGACATGGTTTTTAGTTTTGGGCAGCGATGTATATCAAACACAACTTTTTGTTAAAGTACATGAAATTTTTATCTCTGTTTAGAAATTTATTACAAAACTAACACGAAACATCAATACGTTGTCGGAAAATTATAACAGATCATAAATTAACATAATTTAGTGAAAAGAATATACAATCAGCAAACTAATCAAAAACCTCTCCATTTAGCGTTTCGAGAAAATATTACAAAATCACAAATTCATATTTCTTTCAAAATTCCAAAAATATTGTTAAATTGAATAAAATCAAACTTTTTTCAAAATTACAAAATTATTCCAAAAATTAGAATAAAATCAAATATTTAAACTTTTTCTAAATTCCAATAATATTCCAAAAATTCTTAAAAATTCAAACTTTTCCAAAATTCTAAAAATATTGCAAAAATTATTATAAAATCAAAAATTCAAGCTTTTTTCAAAATTCCAAAAATTATAATAAAATCAAAAATTAAAAATTTGAAAAAAATTCTAAAACTATTCCAAAAATTCTTACAAAATCAAAAAATGAAACTTTTTTCAAATTCTAAATATATATATATTAAAAATTCAAAAATTCTTTTTTTTTTCAAAATTCTTAAAAATATTTCAAAAATTATAACAAAATCAAAAAAAAATTGAAACTTTTTTCAAGATTCCAAAAATATTCCAAAAATTAGAATAAAATCAAATATTTAAACTTTTTCTAAATTCCAATAACATTCCTAAAATTCTTAAAAATGCAAACTTTTTCCAAAATTCTCAAAATATTGCAAAAATTTTTACAAAATCAAAAATTGAAATTTTTCAAAATTCCAAAAATTATAATAAAATCAAAAATTAAAAATTTTTCTAAATTCTAAAAATATTCAAAAAATTCTTACAAAATCAAAAATTAAAACTACTTTTCCGAAATTCTAAATTTTTGATTTTGTAAGAATTTTTGGAATATTTTAAGAATTTTGAAAAATTTTAAATTTTTAATTTTATTATAAGTTTGGAAAACGTTTCAATTTTTGATATTGTTATAATTTTTACAATATTTTTAGAATTTTGGAAAAAGTTTGAATTTTTAAGAATTTTTGGAATATTTTTAGAATTTTGAAAAACAGAAGTTTTGAATTTTAAATATATTTTTAGAGTTTTGAAAAAAGTTTCAATTTTTGATTTTGTAAGAATTTTTGGAATTTTATTAGATATTTAGAAAAAGTTTAATTCAAACTTTTTCCAAAATTCTAAAAATATTGCAAAAATTATAACAATATCAAAAATTGAAACTTTGTTCAAAATTCCAAAAATTTTAAATTTTTCTTAATTCTAAAATATTCTAATATTATATAGTAAAGTGGATATAGTAAATTTTTTTACTATACGGACATAAGCAATCAGACTATTTCGTACTGAAGAAGGTCCCAACAAAGGACCGGAAATATTTAGAAACAGAAAAGAATTTTAAGGTCTAATGCGTGGTGTTTTCATTTGTTCATTCAAATAAAACCATAGACGGTAACAATTTTTCTTCAATTTTTCTTCAATTTTAATATTTTAAAAAATCCAAAAATTCTATTTTTTTACAAAATTCTAAAAATATTGCAAAAATTATAACAAAATCAAAAATTGAAACTTTTTTCAAAATACCATATATTCCAAAAATTAGAATAAAATCAAATATTTAAACTTTTTCTAAATTCCAATAATATTCCAAAAATTCTTAAAAATTCAAACTTTTTCCAAAATTCTAAAAATATTGCAAAAATCATTACAAAATCAAAAATTGAAATATTCTTCAAAATTCCAAAAATTATAATAAAATCAAAAATTTAATATTTTTCAAAATTCTAAAAATATTCCAAAAATTCTTACAAAATCAAAAATTAAACCTTTTTCCAAAATTCCAAAAATATTACAAAAAAATTATTACAAAATCAAAAATACAAACTTTTTTCAAACTTCCAAAAATATTTCAAAAACTATAACAAATTCAAAAATTTCCATGTCCAATTTCATTTTCAATTACATATACTATACGTCATAAAAACAGCTACATTTTTTTTCCAAAATATTGGCTAAAAAAATAAATGAAATCATTTTTGACACACTTGACGTTATTTTTTTGACAAACTTATAATGCCATAATTCTCAATAATAATAATAAAATTTCATTTCAAACAAATAATTAATTTTATTTTTTTCCAAAAAATTGGGTAAACAAATAAATAAAAATCTTTCTTTTGGCACACTTGACAACATTTTTTTGACAAACTTATAATGCCATAATTCTCAATAATATTAATAAAATTTCATTTCAAACAAATAATTCATTTTATTTTTTTCCAAAAAATTGGGTAAAAAAATAAATAAAAATCTTTCTTTTGACACACTTGACAACAGTTTTTTGACAAACTTATAATGCAATAAGCTAGTTTTTGGTCTCACATACCAATCCCTACCATCAAGATTTCTCCAAATTTAATGTTCCTACTCGTAATCACTTAAAATGAAAGTTTTTTAAACCAAAAATATGAAAATTTGCTTTTTTTGACACACATAATGATTTTTTTGACACACTTCCGGTACAGTTATCGAGCACAGCATCCTTTCGGACCTGTCTCTTGAGTATACCAATTTTTGAAATCCCTCCAGCGGTTTTCCCTGTAGCGTAGGTAATGACGGCCGGCCGAAGTATTTTGAAATATGAAGAAAACCAAACCAAATTATACAATTTTACAAAACCAAAACTTTTTTTAAAAAACAAGTTAAAATGCTTACAGGATTTATTTTATAAAGTTTAATTTTCGTCCTTTTTACCGAGCGTGTTTGACTACTGGTACTGATCCTATCGACAGTCTTCATCCTACACAACTTATTATTTAAAAACGGCATTCATTTGTTCTTGATTAATGAACACATTCACTATTATCTTGTGACATTAAAAAACATTTTACGAATACATCGCCTTTGTAGACAAATAAAATATTTGCATTTCGAATGATTTCGTTAATGAAACACTTAAATTGTATGACAACATTGGAAAGGGTGATATCCGTGAGAGTTTCAATCCTCTACTGGAACGGTGTGCTTCAAAAAATTTTGTTCCTCAAGAACGAAAACATTGCTATATTTACAATTTTTAGTTAATTTTTTTGTTTTTTTTTTAATTTATTATTTTAATTGATATTTTGATTTTTAGGAGTTATATTTGCATCAAAATAATTATAATTTTTCTTTTTGTTTTTCAGGTAAGAATTTTCTTATAAAAAGATTGAGATTTTCAATGAAATTATAAAAGGGATAGAGGGACAAAAGGATTTCAATTCAAAGATAAGTTTATTTTGTCATTTGTATTTTTGTTTGACTTCTTTCGACTCAGTAATCGAGTACAGTCAACTCTCTGTATAATTTACTTCCTTAGAATTACATCAAGCGTTAATGTTTCTCAAATTATAGTAATAGATTCGCGTTATCCCTATTGAAGTAATCAATTCAGATTTTATATGTTTTTGTATTATTGATGTATTTCACTAAAGTTTCGCTTTGAAATAAAATAACAAAATTATTAATTAGTTATGCAAACATAAGAGGATCGAACGTGAATCTTAATCCAGTCCATATTTATCTTGAAGATATCTGCCGGTCAATAGATCGATAAAAACTCAATTCAACCATTTTCTGGAATTTTGTAAGCTAATTTTTTAAAGTATTAGTCTGCGTAATAATAATTTTATAAATGACTGGTGGTTACAGTTACGTGATGTACCATGTGATGTCTGACGGGTGAGTTTAAATTAAACTGTGCTGAAAGAGAAATACTTTCTTTAATAATAGATCGAAGCCATCATTTGAGTTTGGGTCCGATCCTGTTCATACTTTAATTTGTACTGAAAGGTTCATTAGAAAATTATGTATTTTAGACAATTTGAATTGAGCTTCGCTTCCCGAGGCATTTCATTTATATCAAGAATGTTGCAGCACTTTAGAGATACAACGTCTTTCTCGGCTCTAAACAAAATGTGTATAAGGATTACTAGTCACTGAATTCTTCACTAGTTAGTAGAGTTTCTAGATACTTATAGTCAAAAGAGTTTATTTAAATTGCACCCACGTTTTCTTCTTTATTTAAAAACTTTGTTCCCTCGATTTCTCTTTATTCCAATGCTAGAAAAATCTCCTCAATTTATCGACAGATCAAATTCAACCGTTTAACCTGATATTAAAACTATATCACTGATAAAGGGGTGTATTTGGGATAAAAAACGCAAATAAAATTATAAATAATTAAAAAATTATTAAACGTAAACCGCACCTTAAAATAAGATGTAAAACGGTGAATCGGTGAATTCAATCCAATTAAATTCAAATTCAATTCACTTAATTTATTTGATCATTTTAAAACTCCTCAGAAAATGTGGAGAGTAGAATAATAATAATACAGTAAAACGTTGTATACGGTCAGATATTATTTATGAAAAGATCTTAAGTTGTTCAATGTTACGGAATGAAATTATGATTAATGTGTTGACTGTTTGTTTTTAGATTTTAAACGAAAATGATCAAATTTTTGTTGGTCGTTACAAAATACTGTATTATGATTTATGATACCAATCTTAATTTTAAATTCCTTATCAATACCAGTGACAAAGTCTTAGTTATTCCTGCTACGCCTGTTTACAAACTAAATATAAAATCTTGCTGGGTGCTTATTCCAGTTAACTTATATTGTATCTACATCGGAATGAAAACTTGAACACTGAATCTAGAACTTGATAAATTGTGGGGCCCCATTTTTTGAACATTTTTAATCAAAACAAGCACAGCTTCCTCAGTTAAAAGTTATAATTATAATCTCAAACATGATTTTAACAAACTAACAACGTTTTTGTTTGAATCTTTTTCTACGTGTTTTCTTTGCAGAACGTCCTGATCAACGACTAATCAGCTATTCATCTTTAAACCATAACTAGTCTCGACACTTTTCTTCTATATCCCATTTTAATCCTGTGAATCAGAACCCTAACTTTGATCAGCTTACCATGCTCTTTTTGAACATTTACAGAGAGAATTTGTCAGATAAAGCACAATATTGTAACACTATTTAATAACAGTTACTTACTAAAACCGATAATTGGCTCTACTCCACAACAAAATGTTGACACACTTTTAACGTGGTGTTATTAGCAATATCACTAAAAATGGGGTGTATGTGGAAAACATACAAAAATAATGTAAATGTGTAATAGATCATATTTTTTAAAACTTACTGAACTTACTGTTCAATAATCAAACATATATGTGAAATAAAACAACATCTAGTCAATTAGGCAAAATTAAAAGCAATCAACATGTAACTTGATGAATTCTGATTGCTGAAGGTCTTTGTTAATTTTGATTGTTGTAATTATAAAATTATGATTAACGAGTCAATTATCAAAATCTAAAATAATCCCAAATTGTTGAATTTGACCATACTAAACATTGTAGTCTTGAAACGTGTCGAAAGATTAAGGTAAAAAATTTTGATTTGAAGAATCGGATTTATGGTGATGGCATAGAGACAAACTTATCGTCAACACTACTTATAGCGAATTATAATTATTAATTATTAATTATAATCCTTGTCAAATTATTTTGTGTTAGATTCAGGTTTTGTCAATTATAGTGGATAACGTGTCATGAAAAACCAGTAAAGTCTAGTCGTATGTTTCTGGTTGATACAATATTGCTATTTAATCCTAGAAAGGCTAGACTATAATCTTAACAGTGATCACAAATGTTATATTAAAATGTTTTACTCTTTTTATAATTTACTAATACTGTAGGTGCTATTGGATTGCTTGGATTGACTTGGAAACCGTTTAAAAGCAATTAATTTCCATTGAGTAAGGTTAGGCCCCCCCATCAACTCAAATAAAAATTTTTAGCATGCACTAAAATTAATTTGAATCATAAATCAAGATCCGCGACACCAATCATGTTTTCAAACCGTATAAAATAATCGTTATATGTCGTTTTTATTCTTATTTAATTTTTTCCAAAGAATTTTAATGAAGTTTCGGTAATCAAAGCCATTTAAAAAGAAATCAAATAAATTAAAATGACGCAAAAAAAATTGTCAAAACAGAAAAATTTTGATTTTCAATAAATTTCTTGAGTTTTTTGTTTCATTTCTTTGATAATAATTCTTATTTTTTCTATTAAAATAACAAAAAAAATTGCGAAAGTTGATATTAGTTTTTATTTAATATTTAAATTAAGAATATTGCTGTTTTTTTAGTTATTGACAACTTGAGCAATTTTATTTTATTTTTAATAGTTCTCATTAACCCATTTTAGATGAGGCTGAATAGATATAGATATTTTGATTTATACAAAAAATAAATCGATCTAACAGTTTATTTCGTTGTATTTATTTGCTATAATTAATTATTGATTGATTTATTATAATTATACTATAGAGTATAGACGGAATGCAACATTTGCAAAGATTTGTCAAATTTATCTTATCACTGCATTAGCATATTAATTATTAACAGCTTCTCATATGTAAATTTCATTTGCCGACTGTTGCCTAATCAATCATGTTTTTTGCCAAGCCTCTAAATTTAACTGTTTACGATTTGTTTATTACGAATTCAAACATAATGTTATAAATCAATATAATCATATAAAAGTGAATTTCTCTGCTAATTTACAAGTTTTTTGACTGCATTTTTCTTTATGGATTGAATATGTCGTATTGTATTCAAACAGGTCAGACATTAATCAGAAATGCTTTGTAAACGTAAATGCCAAAGATTTCTTTTTATTTACCGCTATAAGCGATAAACTTGTAGAACGTTTCTTTATTATTTATTTATTATGATAAAATAACCTAGCTAGGTATCAGCGTTATATTTTTATTCCACACTAGTGCGTAATTAAATTATAAACAATATAATATAACTATGAATTCAACCAATACAAAACCTGAGAATAAAAACAAATTTTCAATTGAAAAAAGCATTTTCTTTGCATACAACTTTTTGCTATTAATTATCTTTTACTTAGTTATCAAAAAAAATGTAAAAAAACTATTTAGTTTATACAATTTGTTAATATTTTTTAATTTTCTGTTCGAGCTCTTTTTTGTATTCTTTGGGATTATTTTTTAAGTTATTTTTATTTGTTTTTTAATTTCTGAGGATATGACAGTCAGCATATCCAAAATTATACTGGAACTAATTCAGCAATCATGTAATAAATTAACAGATACTCAGATACTAGTTGAACGCAATAATAATTCAAACATTCATTTGATAATATAACAACCGCATTACAAATATGTTTTTCTTCGAGTCTTATCGATAAATCTAGAGGGAAATTAATTTATTGAGATTTCCTAAATTAATTCTCTGAAATTCCCAATAATGGTTTTTGTTATCCAAAATTCCGAAAACGTAACATAAGCACTTATTACATAATTTATCTACAGTTAAACAGTTTAATCGTACAAAAAAATCCACCCTCTTTGCTGATAATCGTTTAACAAAATAAAAAAAAATGAATAATAATATTGTATTTTATGATAACATTTTTTAACTATTTTTAAAACTAAATCATTTGATAAAATAATACAAAAACACCGGATATTCAATTTCTAATCACAATGAAATAGTTATCTACATCAAAAAAATGGTTTATAATATATTATGATAAAAAATGAACAAAAAAAATTATCTCAAATTATTCATTTTTTGTTCAAAGTTTTTGTTTTATCTTCGTCTGTTGATTGGGATATAGTTTCTGTGATTTAGAAAACAATTATTTTGTGTTGATGTTTTGCAGAGATTTGGATTTGATCTAAATGATTCAGTTAAGATCGTGATCAGTGGTTTCGATGTTGTGGTAACCACCATTTTCTCTGAAATTAATTAAAACGTGGAAAATAGTAACATACTTTATATCAACCTTTCTCAGAGCATTTAAAGCGTTTTATATCCGGTTTCAACGTTAATCAATTTTTTAAAATTTGTTTACCTTTTATATTGATTCAGAAAATTTGCACCTTTTGGACGTCAATATAATAATGATTTTAATCAACTAATTGCTGTGCGGCGCTTAAATAAAATTTTTTGTCATTACGCTCAAGAAAAATACACTTTTATATAAACCATCAGGGGTACAAAATGTGTTCTTTATATCGTTCAATTAATGTTCTCTCTGTTTACCCAATATTTATTTGATTACAATTTTTACACTATTTTTTATTTGCATCTAAAATTTGTTACAAAACTATTTAATAAAAGTTTTTGACAAGCAGAGATCGCAGAGGAGATCAAATTGGGTTCCCTTCAAACAATTTAGAAAACTTTCTGTGTGACGCAAATTTTATTATTTTATTAATTTCATAAATTAATTTTTCTTTGGGTTCAATATAAGAAACATAATCGTTAATTCAATGTTTAAATTATGTTATGTAAAATGCTTATGAGAATTGTTGTGCACAAACTAGAAATGTAAACAAACAACCTTGAATTGTTAGTAGCTTTATATGTTTTTTATTTTACTAAAGATTTTTACATGCTAAACTTTTCTACAAAATTTGTTAGAAGCGTTGTTGGATATTAGGAAAGCACTGCTTCCCTATGACAATACTGGTGTCAGAAGTAAGATTGTGTTCTGAAACTTAAAATAAATTTACCGAATAAATCAAATAGTAAACAAGGACAAACGTAAAAGCGACAGCAGCCCTCTCTCTCTCTCGCCTTATCATAATTCTGTGGGAAGAGATTAGAGTTTTAAACAGGTCATTTAAGAATCAGACAGAGCGGAAATTGAGCGAGATATTATCATGACGCTCAGAGAACAAAATCTAGCATATTTTGATCAGACCCAAATCAGGCTACTTTTGAGGCCAAAGTGTCAAGCAAACGAAAAGAAATCTTAAAGTAAGAAAATGCACAAACTGCTCGTAGTTCTTACAGTTATGGCTTAGAACCTTTACAAACTTTAAGACTAGGACATACATCTTCTATTTATTAAACCATTTAACTTTGAGTAACCGTAACAGCTATATTTTTTCCAATAATAATAATCTCAAAATTCTTCTAGAATGTCACCTTTATTGCTACTGTATTTTTCTACTTTTGCTTAAATGTTTAAACAATTTTTTTTTATTACTGTATTTTATTTGTATAAATTAAGTAAACCAAAAAATTATTGTAGCTTGAGTTTTTGTAAAATTATGTATATTTTTTTTTATAAACGTCAAAGCTTTTGAAAAAAAGGGGAAACTGCCAAAATTAGTTTAGTTTCGTGTTTTTCGGTAAAATGACAAAAAAATATTTAAATTTAGATTGTTTAAACATATTCCATTCTGCAATTTATTGTAAATTTTAAGTCATTTCAATTTTAAGTTACTATCCCATAAAATAAATAGACTATAAAAACGTTCTATAATAACCATTAACATGATATCATAATAAATGTTCACTTCCAAGCTTGGACGTTTTTGTTAAACGATTGTAATCAACATCAATAAACTAACAATTTGAATTAGAAAAGAATTCATCTGAATGGGCTAAATTTATAATACGAATAATAAAATATAAAAAAATAATTTGCGTAATGATATTCCAATCAAACTTTCGTAAGCAGTTCAATGATTTTCGCTACCAACCAGTTTCATAGGAACGCTCATTCATCCGTGTTTATTAATATCAGAAATGTGATTGAAATAAGGCTTTAAGAGATTTTTGTTTGATTCTCATTGGTCAAATATTTGACATTTTCTTTAATTCTTGGATCAATATACGAAAAAACAACTTTTTTGTATATTTATAATACTTTTTTCACTCAAATTACTTTCAAATTAATTTCGTTGATTAATTTCTCCAATTATTCATCGATTTGACTGGTGTCGGTTAATTGCTTAATTTATTGGTTTTTGCTTTTTTATCGTCTAGTTTTTTGTCAATAAAAAAATCGATTTGTTGATCAACGGAAAACTAATTTAATTTAATTTTAGTCGTTTAACACATCTTAAGACTTTTAAAATGTTTGAAAATGCATAAATAACAAATCATTTTTAAGGCTACTTTTTGATGATTGAGTGGTTTTCTTAAATCAAATAAAATATGTAAATGTTATATTATTGGTATTTATCGAAAATTTACGAAATTTTCTACTAACGGAATTCAAACTAAATCTATATCATAATAATATAGTTAACAATACGAGGGTATTTTAACAAGTTTGGTAAATATATATAAAATAAAAAAAATCAGATTTTTTTAAGGATTTTTATACTTTTTCTCTCTAGAGATAAAAATATTTTAATTCATTACAAATTGTGTACATGCTTTAACCATTAGAAATTATTTTAGAAATGATTACTAAACTTAAGGTACTAATCTGACATTTCCCTTCAGATATGATAAAATTTTGTAAGATGGCGCAATCGGAAACTAACCACGACTAGATCGTTTGATTAAAAAATGTATACAAAGAGTGATTGGAATCTTGAAACCTAAAATAAAAAATATCAAAACAAACAAACAGAAAATGATACTAATTTTTAGAAAATTATTTATGATTAAATTAATTATGGGTGAGTGTTACTATATAGAATATTGTGCTACTATTGTATTTGGTTTTTTTAACGCGTCTGATGTATTTTTCAATAGAAATGGAATTGTCGCCTATCATACAAATTAGGCAAACTCCTTAGCATTAGTAGCACACAATGCGTTTGTGTGGTTGTAGATTATGCTAAGAAAGTAAACTAATTTTGAATGAAATTTACCGTTCTCTATGCTGATTCACCGAACATATTAAAATGCTCTAGTATATCAATAAAACATAACAAACATCAAACAAAATTCAAATTGGCTCCCACATAAATATTTTTTAAAATTGATTGTAATGTTAACACAAAAAATAGGTATCACTTTTTTGTTTAGAAATAATTTATTATCATTAAATAGTTAAGAATTTTTATGGTTAAGAAAAAAAAATAAATTTGCATTGCTAATACTAATAACCTAATAAAAAATTAAAAATACGCTAATATTTATAAAGCTATGAACCACATTAGTTTAATGAATGGTGAATTTGGATTAGCTTACTTTTAAGCGTTATGTTTACTCGTTAGCTGAAATGAAAGTTTGATTTGAAAAGAAAAATCAAAATTTCTTACGCATAAATATTTGAAGAAAAGAAGATCAAACGCATAAAATATGACATTCTAAAACTAAAACACACAATTAATTATGAGCAAAAATTGTATTTGGGACATTCTCGTTATTATTTCTAATCATGGTATCCTGTTACAAGCGCCAAGCTTGGGAGGTTCATTGATTTTCCTGACATGGTAACACTTTGAAATTGTTTTCGAATATTAGTTCTTCTATAGGTGTTGTAAGTTACCGTTACCTTTTGTTAAAATCCGAATATTATGAAAGTAAGCTGCTCAAATTTTATGGGAAAATTTTTCCTATTGCGATATAGAAAATTCGAAATTTTTAAATAAGAATTAAAATTGGACTTTGCCAGGACAAAAAATTTTGAAAGCTTTTGAAAGCTTGAGCGAAATTTAATTGAGATGTTTTTTTTACAAATTACTTATATGTGATAAACTAATAGACTAGGTAAGAGCCCGCGACGGCCAGACCTTCGTTATTTTATAAAAGCTGAAAGTTTCTCTGCGCATACCCCCTACTCAGGTAGGAACGATTAGCGACATATGAAGTTTGGGCTTTGGCAGGGAGCAGGTTCCAAAGGGGCCTGCAAAGTTTCGTGAAAATATAAAAGCTAATTTTTTTATATATTCTTCGGGATAGTATTAGAAGTCAAGTCACCCATTGCCAGATACTTACTATCATGGAAACCCCTGTCAGACATCCTTAAACTTTAAAATTTAAGGGTGTCTGGCAGGGGGTTTCCACGATAGTAAGTGTCTGACAATGGGTGACGTGACTTCTAATACTATCCCGAAGAATATATAAAAAAATTAGCTTTTATACTTTCACGAAACTTTGGAGACCCCTTTGGAGCCTGCTCCCTGCCAAAGCCACCATGATCCAAACTTCATATGTCGCTAATCGTTCCTACCTGAGTAGGGGGTATGCCCAGAGAAACTTTCAGCTTTTATAAAATAACGAAGGTCTGGCCGTCGCGGGCTCTTACTTTATAAATTTATTTTTCATTTATGAAAAACAGACTAGTGCGAATATTAAATTATGGTTCTAAAACAAAACGCATGTTATAAAAAAGATCAAAAACGACAGGTTAAAAAAAATTTGAAAATATTCTTTATTTTTATATATAATATTTTTATTAAATATATAAAATATATTTATTATTAGATCGTATATCGAATTGGGCTTCTATTTTATCACTGGTCAATTGTATCTTCTGTATAACAAACTTGTGGATATCCTCCAAGTTTTCCCTGATTTGGTAGACGTATTCTTGGGCAGACCATGATGTTGATGTTACTGCTCCAAATTTGAGGTCACCCGGTAGTCTTAAATCGTTTCCGAAAATAGTTTTAGCTGGTGTCATGGCCTCGGTCTCAGGAACTGCTGATCTGCATGCTTTCAAAAATAAAGAAGTATAATGATCGCAGTTACGTTGGCTCTTACTAAAACTGGTTTAGCTAGAGATTCCTCCAATTTAGCACTGAACTTCTCCACCATGCCATCAGACTGTGGATGTGAAGCATGTCGTCCTCGTTTTGTTAATACCCAGCAACTGACAAATTTCCTGGAAGCTGTATTGTACTCAAAGTTCCGTCCCTCATCAGTGTGGAACTTCATAGGAACTCCATAACTGCTAATCCAATTATTTATCACAGCTTCAGCGATTGTGATTGCTTACTGGTTGGGTATCGCACACACTTCCGGGCATTTACTGAAGTAGTACATGATCACATATTTTTCTTATGTTATCAGTTGTTGGAAATGATCCCGCTACATGCATTGTGCTTCTTTTCGTTGCTTTACTTTCCCATTACTTCTTCATGCGGGTCCTTTTGCCGCACATTTATCGCAATTTTGACACCACTTCGTGATACACAATAATGCTGCTGGTTATTTTCCTTTTGCTACTATTGAACGGGATTGGTTTATTTTGCCATCTGAACTCTCCTATATAGGGATGGCAAACCTGGTTTCGGTTAACCGGATAATTTTTGCAAAATTTTACTATTCGAATAACCGGGTAATCAACTCGGTAAACCGGGTAGAGCAATTATGTTATTATTTCACAACTAATAACATTTAAAAAATTTATAAAATCACTATATATGTAGAGCAAACAATAGCGTGCCAAGAAATATTCCATAACTAAAATTTAGGGTGCTACCGTTTACTGAATAAAGTTCATCCGCTAAGGTATCGCATTCGCCAGTTTTAGCTTACTGTTGTTGCCAGTGGTATATGAAATCACACGTCAACTCATATGGCTATAGCAAGGACTGGAGTATGCAGGATTGTCATACCTCTAGACCAATAACATTACAAATCACCAAAAACTGATCCTTCCATGCGAATTTAATATTACTGATTTTTTTACAAGGTTCCGTTTTTTCATTGATTACTCCTAGTAAATATGATGATACCGTAATAGCGAGATTTTCTTTCACTTAGCTCAGGGTTTCGGAGTCATAAAAATATGTCGGGGATTAAGTAATCCCAGCAATCCCTAATCACAATCGAAATAGGATGGAATGGAACATATAAATTAAATATAGCTAAATCGTTAATTTATTGATAATAAAAACGGAATTGCGAAATACTAATAGTCTAAGATCCGGCTGCAGGATTAGTGCGCTCATCGATTTTTTGCTAAAACCAAATTTTTATGTATATTTATAATTAGGAGAATATATATATCTACCAGGTTGCCTATCAAAATTTGGCCGCCAGTATTTTTAAATTAATTATTTTTAATTGATTTTTGGGAAAAAATTTCGTTCACTTGTTTTTTAAATAAAATATCGTCTACATCACGGCAATTTATATAAAGATTCTAAAAATTCATGGTTGCCGTTGCGCACCTGGTCACACCTCTTCGCAGCCATGTGTAAACCGGTATGATTTCGATACATTTCAAATTGAAGCTAATTTTTTTCTATTTATTATCATATATGGTTGCCTAATTAGATCCGGCCGCAAATAAGGGTTGCTGGCTGTTAAAGATGATAAATATTTAAGGTAGAGTGCAAGAGAGTTAACGCGTAACATCATTTGTCAGACGAGGATAGCGATTGCCAGCTGTACGACGCTTTTATGCCATTGCGAATGCGTCGAATGTTAGTGTTCTCAACCACCGGGGAGTAATAGAGACGACTTAATAAATACTCCAAAAAAATTGTCTTCCTTTTCAAAATGACAAATTTAAAAATTACAACAAAAAATGGTACAATCCTAGTTTATCCCCCCAAATAAATTTGCGTTTTTTTTAGATAAATAGAAAGATTAGGTCATCTGCATCCTAATTATGAAAAAAAAATTTGCAGAAATGAGGGGGTCAAAGGTTATAAAGGATCAAACTTTCAATTTTACCTTGGTCCCCCCTTTGGTTTTTTTTTTAGTTTTTTTTTCTTTTTTTCCTTATTTTTATTTATTATTTATTTATATTTTATCACACACTAAAATTTAAAAATTTAGAAAAATACCTTGGTCCCCCCTTTGAGTTTTTAGAAGTAACTTGATTTGATTTTTGATTTTTTTTTTGACTCGCTTCTGCGACCTTGCACAACTTCGATCAAAAATTTATCTGCGTGTTTATAAAAATAAAGATAGATAAGAATAAAGATATTTAATAAAAAATCCCTGAGCGTGTTTAATGTTGCAAGAACAAACATCCTGGTGTTACAAGGTGTTAGACTTAATAATAAGAGAATTGGATGCTTAGGATGCTCAATCCTTTCAAATTTGAAGGGAAATACAAATCGGTGTTGAAGGATACAGCAGTGGGGAGCAATGAGTGCACTAAATACCATTTCAGTAATACTGTAATCAAATTTTTACGGGACTGGTTGAACATCCAAGTGTTGGTTATTGATAAAACTCAAGTAACTAGGGGTATGCGAACCGAACATCAGATACTCAACTGACGCCATCGATAGAGCCGCAAATTTTAGCTTAAGACAGCTAGGAAAAATGCAACAACACTTTTAAACAGCCGGCAATCTTTTTGATGGATTAGGTAAAAAACCACGAAAAGATAACAAATAAAATAAGGAAAGAATGGTCTAACACATGGTAAAAAGCCACGAACTTAAACAAGTCCAAGGAATTAATTATGAAATTAATTGGATTGTTTAACCGAAAAGATGTAATATGCGCAAGGCTGAATAGAAAAAATTTAATTTGCAGATTAAGAAAACCGCTTAAGAATATAGGAATGCAGGGGACAAACTGATGTAAATTCCGTTTGTTGGCGCAATCTGAAAAAGAATGGAAAATACGATGACTATACTATATATACTATATTAATGAGAGTATTCTGTAAACATTGATTTCTTTCTTGATAACGGGCAAATCCTGGTGTAGACTCGTGTGGTACCTACACCTTCTTATTATTTTACACCGACTTCGTTTATTTTCGGATCAAATTAATTTTTTTTTTCTTTAACAAGTCAGCCAGTGCAACGGATATGTTGGCACAATAAGCGATTTATCTTCAGTACCAGTGGGTAACGATTAGCAATCGTCGGCTTTGTGTGACACTTTTTGGTATGAAAAAATTAGAAATTTATCGCTTTTTACGCTTATATCATCTATTGCCAAATATATATAAGAACTCTTTCCGATATTTGCAGTCAACCTGGTTGATCTTAGCTGCCGTATGCGACCTCAAAAGGAGTCATCAAGATAAAAAATACTACGGAGCCTCGTGAAGGCACCGTGGCATCAAGATAATAAATATTACGGTGCCTCGTGAAGGCACCGTAATATTATTTTGTGCATCGTTCGGCAATGTTTAGGTGTATTACAGAGACGAAACAATTAATGGAAAACTTGCGGAATGCATATTTTAAATTAAAGCTGGGTATATGTAAGCTCTCTTACCTAGGTGGCACGGTAACTTATCTTATCTTTCGTCTGATAGCGTTAACGCGATCGATATCCAAACCTAACTTGATTTCACAATTTTGTTTACGTGTGATAGCTATAGGTCACAACTCCAGTATCCACAGGGTGACCCGAAATTTTCTCTTCGATTCGTTGATAATATCGATCACGTGCATCTTCCAGCCATATTTTCAATCAAATTCACGTAACAAAACTTATTGTCAATTTATATAATTGATACACAAATTATTTAAATTTAATAAAATCATGGAATTTAATTCAATATTTTTTTTGTTTTTATTTTTATTTCTTTTTTTTTGTCACGGTCATCTAGAAGCAAAAAGGCAAATATTTTATCATTATGGCTGAAAACTATTAAGTAATAAAAATTGTTGAATGTCAAGAGGTAGTCAATTTTTTTAAAAAATACACTTATTAATAGCGCGTTAAATAATTAATATTTTGTCGAATAAATTAAAAATATTTTATTCGTTTTATTGTTTTAATAATTAGTAGATAATGTCATAATGAAAAAATATGAAAAATAAAACTTAGAAGAAAAAATACAAAAAAAATCAGGGAGGGGTACAAATATTAATCTTAATATTATTATAGTATAGTATTTGAATAAATAAACTATAAAAAATAGATATAATTTTTTTTTACTGATTTTGATTAGTTATGATTAGTAAATTTTTCAACAAAATGGTGATGAAAGGTTCGCTGCCGTTGAAAAAAGACAACCAATTAGTTAGCTTAATCTTATGAAATTTATTACATTTAAATCTGTAAAATGATTTAAAATGAAAAATTATAAAAATTAAATTCAACATAATAAGATAAAAAAAATCATTTGTTAGTTGATAACGTAACAGAATTGCTATCGCTCTTAATTTTTTTTTATTAGAATTCAATTTTTATCAGTTATCAAACTTGGACTGTGTCTAAAATTTGCATAATTTGATTTTATTGTTATGGTTTTTATGAATTTTAAATGGTTTTGCTGGAGCTAGGAGATAAATAATTATAATTAATTAACGGACTTTTGGCAAGGAATTAAAGATTAGGTACGGTTATGTTTTTACATAATTAATTTTCTGCATTAGTTGAATGACATATATTTGGAGAAGTAGAGTGGAATTAAAACTTATAAAATAAAATCTTGTTATATAGAATCGTTTTGACAACAAAAAGTGGATGCTATTTGTTTTTGTTCCCAAAAAAATTTACGTCCCTATGTCCATAAACTGTGAAGGTGAATTCTCAACAAATTTTACTATATCTCAACCCCACTAAATATGAAATTGAGATTGTTTCGACTAATATTCCCGGTTAAAATATTTCACAGCCAGATGATCCTTTTTTTTGGTAGATAAGTTTTACATAGCTTACGATAATGTTATTTGATTGACCTTGAGTGGAAGCGATTTAAGGGATTTTTTTATGAATCCATATATTAAATAATCTACGTTTGTTTCTAAGAACAAATTCGATCGTTATCAAAATCAAATATTTTTGTTGGGGTTTGATTATTGAAAAGAGAACGAATTTATTAATACCGATTTTAATTGTTTTAGTAAAGTTTTTTAAGATTGCGTATCCAGGAATCCACAAACCACAAAATCAAGGGATAACTTGACAACATTTATTTATTAAAATAAATTTGGAAACAAATTATGACATTAAATTGATTGTCGAATTACTGAGAATTACTACGAATTACTCTTTAAAGTAATCAAAGTTAAATCATCTAACATTTTCTAATTTTTCTCTCCCTCGAGGGAATGATGTAATATTATTAAGATCTTTCTTTCAATTCTCTGACGGCCGAATTATCAAAAATTAATATACACATTTTATTTCAAAATACAAATTCAAAAACAAATAAATTGAAAAAAAAAATTAAAACAATAATTTCTTCTTAATTGAAATACAAAAAACATTTGAGCACTAATTAATTAGTTAGCTAATAAATACATAAAAATATTAGTGCAAATTGAAACCCATATATGTATTCTCTTAAACAAACAAAAAACGAAGATTTTGTTTTTCTAATCAAATTCATATTCAATTCATTAACTTATTAATTTAAATTAATAGTCAATATTTTTAATTTAATTATTAATATCCTCATAGAATTAAGATAAAAATGACAATATGAGCTGATTTTGATGATTCACTAAATCTATAAAAAAATCGATCAAATCAAATTTCATTTCATAGAAGAAATCACTTCCTAAATCACTTATGCATAAAATTTATTAAAATTATTCTTAAAAGAAAAAAAAATTGCACGGAAAAAAAATTTGATTTGTTATCTTCTTAGTTTAGGAGGTTCGTCGCTTAATTAGAAAATGATTTAAATGATTATTCAAATTAATCTTTTTATTGAATAATAATTTTTTATTTATTGATGAGCTTAAACTTTAAAAGTTCGTCAACCAGTACATTTCATAATGATTGAAATGTGTACAAGACTTGTGTAATTTTTAATTATTCGTGATTATTGGATTCAAAATAACAGGTTCGTCGCTTCTTCGTTGATTGATATCTTTACAAAGGCGAAAATATTAAAAAAAATGTGTTTAAGAGTTGGTATATTTTTAATCTAAATACTGTTTTCCGACTAGACTGTAAAGTAATAAGTATCGTATCACAATTCATTGACATTGTTAATATGAGGATAAAAACATGCAATTTTACAAACCCATTTTCCAAAGTCAAGGAGGAATTAAAAAGCAAAGAGATAGGTTTTCTAGCCGGGCTACTGTATCAAACAAACTAAACACAACAAGACGAGTGATCAAACCGTTTTCAACTCCCAAATCTCCTGGTTATGAAAGAGTTTTATACGTTTTCTACAAGTGAACAGTCTCCTTCTACATTTCGACAGTCATCAATGCAAATTTCTAGCTTTACCAACATTTCTCAAATATGAAGAAAAACGGGGTCAACCAGGAAAGACACCAAATGAAACCAAATCATACAGATCAACAAATCTTACATCCTTTCTATTTAGAATCATGTAAAAGGTGATGCACTGAAAACAATTTGTAGGTAAATTTAATAAACATTTGTCTGCTGAATATATTTAAGGGAAATTTTCGAACTTGTTTGTTTTATTATCAAGATGGCCGTTGTTTTTGACTTTTACGACTTTTACGAGAACAAATTGGTCGACATTTTCGTTGTTAAATAAAAAAAAATTACAAAACCAGCGAAAAAAATTGAGTTGGATGATGTATCCCACGCATGCGTATGAAAGCGTTTGATTTAAACTTAGATAAGAACACACGAAGCTTAATAGTATGTATAGAAGCCGATATAAGTTTGACCGGCTTCCGAAAATCGCAAGAAGAGGTGGAATTTTATTCAATCATGTCGATTGAGGTTTAAAATATCAAAACAAAAACGACATTGTTTGTATACATTGCGCATGCTCTCAACAATATCAACCGTTTCAGAAGTGTATGTCATTTCAACCACTACAATTAGGCACTGGCCTAACTGACATTGACAACTGTTTTGGTGCGAAACGCAATAATTAAAGTTAGTGGGAAACCGTCACTATATAGGAATACTGAAAATAGTCACCCTTGGCCATCATTTTTAAATTATTATGATTATGACTTGGTGAATGAAATAGAGTCTCTGAAACCATTGTTTTCAGCATTTTTAAGATATTCTGGTTTATGTGAATATCATTGAAACATTAATCTGGAACAGCTGTGCTAGGAGCTCATCAACTCTTTGTTTATAGAAAAATTTCCACCTTTAAGATAAATGCTATACAATATCGACGGTTACGCAATTCATAATTGTTCGCTCAATGGAGTGGAAAAAATTAAATATTGATATTGAACATAAAATTATTATTTTATATATTTTAACCGAAACGATATAAATTTTCAATCAATTATGTGCATTTACTGGCGCGATATATCAATACTGAAAAATACAAATTAAAGTAATGACAACCACATCATGAACTTGGCAGTTTATTATTCAAACAAGGAAAAAATACTTGCGAACAATTTCACCGTGATTGTGACAACTGCACCTTTACATTTTCCTGACAACAGAATGAGATTTATTTAAAATTTAAAGTGTTGCGTAGTTGAATAAAGCTAATAACTATTTCCATGAAACGAAATTTCTTTGACCTTATATCATGAATTTTTCATTTTAAAATTGAAGTACATATTTGAAATTTATTGAAATATGTTTAATTTTCACATAAACATAACGCGAGGTTGTCTCCACACGTCCGTGTGTGTGTCGACTGTCTATCTATCTGTAAACACTTGTATTTTAGCATAATATATCCTTTGGCCTTGAGTTTTAGATCTGCAGGTCAATTGTAAACCGAGATATGGAGGTAAAAAGTTATGTGTGGGTCAGTCAGAACCTAATTGGACTATTGACCCTAAATAGGGTGTACCCACACAGGTATCCTATAGGTCAATCTTTTCTGTGTCTTATTTTGCTCAGTGTATAATTCAGTATATTCAGCAATGTTATCGAATGCTATAGAGATAGTTTATACGATTGTAATCCGGTCCGTCTGTCTGTCTACCTGTGAACAAGATATTTCAGAAACTACTTGACTTATTGGCCATAAATTTGGCACACAGGTATCTTAAGCCAATAGTTCCTTTTTTGATTTTTTTGTGCTTTTTTGTTATCAGTGATCATAGTTTTCGATAGTTTTAGGAATGCTAACGGATGTACTCTTTTCAGTCAATTTAGCACGCTCAATCTTAGCTATGGACTATTCCTTGATTATGACACTTTATTGCATGCTGGAAGAATTGAGACTTTAGGTAACTCTATATCTATGGGTTTTAATAATTCAAGAAGCAAATGCGTCTCACTTGATCAAGAAATATGCAACTAACTTGCTTAAAATGACAACCTCAATATTGTTTTGTTCCAACGAATTTGCTTTGTGCTTTTCATTTTATATTTATTTTCTATAATGAAATGTTGGCCTATATTTTGTATGTGCGATATGATTTATTGTTTATCGTTATCGATTTAAAAAAAAAATATAAAATAAAAAAAACATAGATATTCAACCATCAACAACTTAGAACGCACCTTGTCGTGGAACCTATAGGTTTTTATGTGTTACTTTATTTATTGTAATTCCTACAACACATTTTATTAAAAAGAAATATTTGTCCAATGAATCCAAATGAATTATATTTCTGGCCTAAGTTTGTTATTTTCACTTGTCAGCTTATGTTGTTATTGTTGTGTTTTAATTTATTGTAATATAGAAGCACTGAATTACACACTAAAAGAAAAAATGCGGACACCTATTTTGTGCCAATCGAGTTTTTCCTGTTACAATAACCTCAAATTCGGTTGCAATATCTTCAAAAATCAAATTTGAAGACACAACAACCGAATATATAACTAAGGCTATGTAACAGTAATAGAAACAAAAATATTCACTATTTTTTCGTGAATGTGTTCATATTCATGACTGTAAAGTGATATTTTGACTTTTCTCGACGTTTTGGGTCGTGAAAAGTTTAAATATTAAAAAAACGAATGTCTGTCAGTTGGTGGCAGCCCGATCGTGCTACCCACAATAATCATCTGAAAGCTTTCGAATTAGATTTCAAATGTGTTTGTTCATCTGCCAACACTTTTACTTATTAATATAGTTTTGTTTGGGTAATACTCTATAGTCTATACATACAAAACCAGGAGAAGTATTTTTCTAATTGTTTGCTCATTCTGCACAATTCATTTTTTACATAAATTGCGTTTGATAATTTTAGTTTTTAAATGAGTCGAAAATGTTATGCAAATGTTGCATGTGTTTTGCTATAAGGTTGAATTGTTTATCAAGATGTTTATAAAAAATATTAAAAATTGTTGAAATTTACAATTACGTAATCATGTACATGTGCTTAACGATCTTTTATATAAAAATTGAAACAAATCGCTTAATTATGGTGGAAAATTGAAAGATATCGCTTGCTATAAGAAAGAATAAGTTTAAGTGTTGTACATAATGTTCGAATGTTGAACAGAATTTTATGATTGCCCTATTTCAGTACATAAAAGTCTAAATTACATTACAAAAAGTTCAGTTTTAATTTCAAAATTCAAGTAGCCTAAAGTTGAGCTGTTGAGTTGGATAGTCTATCTTCCCTTGTACATTGAGAAATGTGACAGCCCTAGATTCAGCACAAACATTACAAATAACTTTTTTAGCCAAGGACAAACGTTTTAAGATCGATGCTCATAAACGATTTTAATTTAACAAAAATTCGACTTTTGAATTTCTTATTGAGATGAAGGATAAAGGGAAAATTGACGATGGTCAATTTTCCCTTTTATCAAAAAAACTTGTATGCATGATCCCGATGTATGTGCGAATAAAAGAAGAAATGAATGAGTAGATCTGAACAACGATTGAGTGTCGACCAGATAAATTCTCAGAGCGTTTACGCTAAGCGTGATATGCTGCGAATTGATCTGGCCAATGATAGTATGGATGTCGTGCTTGTTAGTGAAACGTGGGAGCATGCTGATAAGACGTTTCGAATGCCCGGCTAAAGATTCCTGTCTAAACCCAGAGGTGACGGCTATGGTGGATCCATAATGTCGTTCTACCAACCTTTGAATTTATGGAAGCTATTGCTGCACAAACGGAAAGTTTGGAAAAATCTATTACTAGTGAGTGTGTATGTACCACCAGCAGTAAATGTGGAACAGAGAGCGTGTACCTTGAAGGATCAACAAAAGTTATTTGAATGGACGAGAGGAAAAAGTGATCTCATAATTTGTGGAGATATGAATACGCATGCACGAATGTGGGGATGTATGAGAAATTGTGTGAGAGGAACCCAGTTGAGTGGCCTCATTCAAGATAGCGAATTCGTTATTTTAAATGACGGTAGACCAACGAGGTTAGCGAGAGTAGGTGGGGTAGCTAGTACGATCGACGTCTCTTTGGTTTCGATCGAGCTAGCACTAGAGATTACTTGGAACGTTAGCGATGAGAATTTGGGTGGGGATCAATACATGATCGACATGAATGACAAAATAATAGGCTCTATAAGGACAAAAGAGAACTGATGAATGAGAAGAAATGGGTGGAAGGAATGGATGAGATTCTCAGAATGAATGATGTTGCGAATGCGGAAAAACTTAAAAACGAAATAGAGAAAATGAATGAAATATGCGTTAGAACAGTTGATATGAAAGATATTCGAGTGAAAGCTTGGTGGAATAATAAGATCCAGTACTGGTATGACAAGAAGCGGATGGCTTTACGAGACTTTAACCGGTGTATTTGCACCGAAAACAGAATTACGCTGTCAAGAATGACAGCGAAGTTAAAAAAAGCCATCCGTAAAGCGAAAAGAAAATGTTGGCGAAATTATGTGTCAGAAATGACACAAAGAACGACAACAAGGGATGTATGGCAAAAGTTCAATAAAGTGCGAGGAATGAAAGTTGGTGGAAGGAATGTGGTTTTGGAAGACCGTGAGAAAGGTTTTGAATTTATGAGAATGATGACAAATGTGGATGATACTTTGAATAGGATTCTGTGAGTAGACCATTTGAATGGAGTGAGTTCATGGAAGTATTGGGTAAATCAAAACCTACTCCTCCAGGGACGAACAAAGTGAACTTCAGAATGATTCAGAAGTTGGGTACGGAAGCAAAACAAGATTTGCTTACCGTACTCAATGAGACCAGACATGGATGAAAAATAAAATACCGGATAAATGGAAAGAATGCAGAGTGGTTCCAATACCCAACAAGGACAAGGATCCTGAAGTGGCAACAAGGGGTATTTGTATGTTGAATGTTTTAATGAAATTGGTGAATGGAATGCTGAATGAGCGAATTGAAAAATTTATAAATGATAATAGTTTGTTACCAGATACGACATATGGTTTTAGAAAGAAACACTCTGCAGTAGAGTGTATGGAGAGGTTTGTATGGGAAGTGAGAAAGGATAAAAGAAAGATTGTAACGGTATTTTTGGATGTTGAGAGAGCATATGATTATGTAGTTCCTAGGAAATTGATTCAAGCTCTTATCGACATGGGATTTCCGAAGAAATGGACCGAATGGATACATGAGTTTATGAGGGAAGGAGAATAATACTGAATGGAAAAACGTTTAGATTGATAAGGGAGGTGGGATTAGGACTGCCACAAGGTAGTAAAATTTCGCCAACTTTGTTTAATCTATATACAAGGGAAATACACCAGATCAGCGACAGCGAGTTAATCATTCTGCAATTTGCAGATGATATAGTTGTCTTTGGAATGGGTAGATCTGCAGATCAAGCGATTCAGAAAGCACAACAGGATGTTAACCAGGTTGTGTTAAAATTGAAGAACTTAAATCTCAAAGTGAACGCGAGTAAATGTAGCTGCATGAGTTTTAGAATGGGACCACAAATAGTATTGGGTGTGAGAATTAAGAGCGATAGGATTGAACAAATGAATGTGGTTAAGTATTTGGATCCTGGCCGATGAGTGTAAGAAAAGATTGAATGTGATCAAAAGGGTGAGCAACCCAAAATGGGAAGCTCACCTTGGAGTGACTGATATGTTAAGAAAGGCATTAGTTTCCACAAAAATTGCGTATGGAATAGGAGTGTATGGTGATAGTTCTGTAGCTGGTTTTTGTAAGTTGATGAAAGTTGAGAATGCATGTGTAAGGATGTTATTGGGGGCGATAAATTCAACCCCAATCCACTGTCTTTATTTGGAAGTTGGTGATTCACCTTTTGATTAAAAGAGAGTGAATAACAGTAAGAGAGATAGTGCGAATGAAAACGAACAAAAATCAACTAATTGAGGAAATGTTAACAAGGTTGCAGATCAAACCCCCTTTTAAAAATATGTATAGGACAACCATTTTGCCCGAAAACCTAAACCAGTTCTTGTTAATTGGAAATAAAGGTCCAGGGGTTAAACCTGCAAACCTTGTAGTGTGTTTGGAATTTGGGAAACATAAGAAGAATAAAATGAATGAAACCATAGTCAAAAGATTGTGGTTGGGTGTTAAACTGTTGTATTATGCATATTTCGCTGTCTATACATATGCTAGTGTGAATGAAGATGGATGTGAAGTGGGATTGTTTGTGCCTGTCACAAACTATGAATACTCGGGTAAAATGGAAAATGGCATCTGTATAATGAATGCTGAGTTGATTGGAATGTATGAAGGAATCAAGTTGGGATTATATGAAAGGATGAGGAGAATAGTAATATTCTCGGATTCCAAGAGTGGAATGATCTTGCTACAAAACGGAGTAGGTATCCAGGGCAATGTATATGTGGATATGATATATGAGCTAGTGAGAGGACAGCAGTGTGATATATCCATACAATGGATACCAGCACACTGTTAGATCTCTGGGTATGAAAGGGCTGATATGTTAGCGAAAAGGGGTAACTTGAATGAGCAAGCCATTGTGTATGGAAAAAATGGATGCATGAGATGTACTTAGGATCTTTCAGAATATGATTTGTAGAAAATGGGAGATTGAATATGAGAGTAAAAGTCAGGTGAAAGGCAAAAAAGTAGAAAGAGCTAGATTGTACCCCATTGAGGAAACCTTACTACAAGGACCTCAGTGGAAGTACAAAAATGATAAGAACAATTGAGAAGATAAGAATGAACCATGGCAATTGGAAGGAGTGCTTGTACAAACGTCATCTGAGTGAAAATAATTTGTGTCAAAGATGTGGTGTGGTGGAGGATATTGAGCATCCGATGCTGGTATGCCCGGTGCACGACCAGATCAGATCGCAGTACAATTTCCTCCAGAGTGGAAGAAGTTTGACTGAAATCTTAAAAATAGATAGAATTGCAAATGAGGTGTATGAGTTTATTAGAATGAGTGGGATAGAAGTTTGAATGTATATGAAAAATTTGATCTACAAATGAAAGGTTTTCAACGACTATATTTTCACTTATAAAATTTTATATATTTTATTGTATTTAAGAAATGAAAAATTTTTTTTATATAATTGTAATTGATACTGTAATAATTGATACTTATAAATTGATGGGCAATATGACTCCAAAACTGGAGCTAAGCCTTTAAATAAAAAAAAACGAGATGAAGGATTTACTGGAGATCAATTTTGCAACCGTTAGTTTTAGCAACGTGTTTTGTGAGCTTTAAATGAAAGGGACCAAGTTTATTTGTTTTAAAACTCAACGTATTGTGAGTGTCGGGTAAAACAAACCTGTTTCTCTTACCGTTTATTATCTCGTAAACTTTTAATCCTATCGATCTGAATTTTGGATTAATACAACTTGCTTGCTTAGACAATACGATGAGTCTTAAAATAAATAAAATTGGTTCCTTTCATTTGGCAAAGCTGTAATATGGTGCCGATTTTTTTATATCTAGGTCATGTAGGTGATATGAAAGTTTTTAGTTCAGGTTTTAGGACTCTTTAACAGTTTTGCGATTTAACTAAAAAACTCGGAACATTTTTACAAGCCAGAATCAGCCGGCAAAATTTTGGAGACAAACTGAAAGATTTTGTCTAATATTTTCAAGATTTGTTCAAACTTCAAAGTATTTTGTACATAGTTTCGTGTTTATACATCCCGAAGTCGTGAATGAATTACGGAAGTGATGAATGAAATCTTTATTAATATCTCAGAAATTCTGCAAAAGCCCTTCATAAACTTTTTGTATCTTTCATTGTCCATAAAAAGAATTTGAAAATACGCGAGTAAGTGAAAGTATTCTTATCAACCTAAAGATAATTTTACAGAACAACAGATAATTTCATCTAGAATAAACGATTGAAAACAAAAAAAAAACAACACAACAATTATACTGATAATGAATGAAATTAAATTAAATTGGTGATTTTTAAAGAAGCTATAAATTTTCATTAATTTCTTGTGATTATGTTCGATTAGTAGTTTTTCCGTCATATTTACTGTTAATAAATTTATATAAAAAACACAAAAATCACTTCATTAAAATTCACTTACTTTTTACAGCAACATATTATAAATCCATAACGATCAATCAACTATAATATAAATTATAAATACAAATAGGAAAGTATCTAAAATCTTTGTTAGACCTTTAATTTTATTCACTTAATTATAATTTTATGTTTTCGAAACTGTTATAAAACTAAGTCAATAGAAAAAAAATTATACTCAAAAATCATCACATAATTAAGTCACACATAATATAAATAAATTAAAAAATCAACAATCGAACGGTTTGTAAATTTATTTAATTAAAATGCACAAAAAAAAATTCCTCGTATAACCGGCAATAATTTTATTAATTTTCAAAACTGCTTCTTCACTATTAAAAAACAACTTATTTTTTTTTATTTATTTTTCTATTAATTAAAAAATTAACACTAATTTAAAATAAATCACAATCAAATTAAAATATGAACTCACAATAAACTTTATTTTCAAAAATCAGTAATCCACTGATTTTATTTTTAATTTATAATAATAAATAAAATCTTCATAATCATCCCTCTAATCAAAAGTTGAACTTTCGACACTAAACACAAAAAACAAAAAAAAAATTAACTTATTTCGGTAGATAAATAAAACCTCACTAACTTTGATGGATTAGTATTAACACAAAATATATAAATTTTATTTTTATTCCACACAGTGTTGATGTTTTTGATATTGTATTGTCAAGATCAAAAATATGTTTAAAAAACAAAATAAAATTATCAATTTTAACCCAAAACATTGTTGGATACGAGTTTTGCGTGTTGTGAAATTAGTACATTTTTGTTTTATTTTTTTTTTATTAATAAAAAGTGCGATGTAGTAGGAATTACATTACGATTACCAATTCTACTCCTGTAGCGGATGACATTAGAGAACGTGACATGATCACACTCGTATAGATCATTGTGAGATTTTGAACATTAATTCAATTCACACTAGTTTTATCACACTAATTTGTTCATTCCTCAGATTTCCTTTAAGTCCAAATATTCAAAAATTCTACGAATATTACGACAGAGAAGTGAATGACCGCGAGATAGACCACGACTATTCAATACGAAACGGACGAATGAACGACCTTAAAAAACTGCCAGCCATGCATGCTGTTGCGAATGGCCGTGATGAATTTTCGAATCTGATAAGCTTCCCAAAAAAATAAGCTAACAAGCCATATTGTATCGGAAGCACCGCAAAATTTTTCAAAATAAAGTTGGCACTTTGAACCATATGTTCATATGAAAAAACTTTTTGTCAAATTAAACAACAATTTAATTTTCGAAATGAAACTTCTTTAGATTAATGTATGTATGTGTATGTATATGTTTGTGTATGTTTGTGTATGTTTATTAAAAAAAACAACTGGAACAAACCGTAAACACAAACAACTTTCCTACAAATGCATTACATCTTGATCTGGCGTGATTTTTAAGGGAAAATTCGCGAATCAACATCCTATAACATGTCAGTGAATTATATCTTTTGTTTTTTGTACAAGTTTGTGCAAGAGTCTAGAATATAAAACAGTGTACACTTTAACCAATAATGTTCTCCAAAAATTCGAGATTATGACCAAAAAGTATTGTTTTAACAGTAAATGTTGCACATCTTTCGCACGCAAAGATTTTAACCTGGAATACTCTAAGACAGGTGCTAATTGGTTTATAGTATTTGGTTCTCGGTGCAAATACTACTACGGCAATGCACTCTTTGATTTTTATTCTATCTGCATACTATTTGATTACATAATTACTGATCAGCCTCACTTCTCTACTCTCGTTTGTTGCTCAACATCGATGTGTATTTCCTTTAAAAATGAACTGCTTATTCCATCTTTAAGGTGCTCAATTCAAGAAACAGTCCTGTTGAAATTTCTGTTGCTGCAGTAGAATGTGTTTTTCCTGCCCCCATTATGCAGATATAGGTAATTTTTTGTACTTTTACTAATATTTCTCCTCAGAAATGTTCTGCGCACTTCTATTCAATGCGACTGCTCCGCTACACTCTCATGCTTACCGCAGGATTTGTGAATACCTATCACCAGAGCTCTTATGACTTTCTTCACCGCCGTTTTATGTGGTTTCTCCATAGGAGTATCAAATCCAGTACTCTTCCCAGATAATTTGTCTCCTGTGGACCAAACAGGACCACAGTATAGTTTCACTCAGATTGAATTTTATTCCCACAACTGTGCACCATTTATCTATCAGATAAGGTCTCGTCTGAACAATTTCATAGAGTGTCTTTATCTCAAATTGTCTCAATCGATAATGACTATTTCCTTTTATCTATCCCGGACTTTACATGAGGAATAATAAGAACGCTTCCTGTGGATAACTTTTAGTAATGGAAAGACTTTCGGTGTTCCACTTGATATATCCAAAGCATTTGATAAGGTTTGGCACAAAAATCTAATATGCAAGTTGAGATGCTATCGAATAGATGAGCAACTTCTTTCTTAGTTACAACTTTATAGCTGATCGCAAATTTCGGGTCAATGTTGATGGTGTATCATCGGACGTCTTTTCAACCAATGCAGACGTTTCTCAGGCTTTTCTCCGCTTTGTCACCATGCTGTTTCTTATCTATAATAATGACTTGTTGGATTCAACAGTCCATCCTATCCATAGTTTTTCTGATGAAGTGTTAAATTTAATGCTAGCAAAACACAGGTTTGCTATTTTACTAGATTATGCTTACCTAATCCGTTTACTTTAAAGTTTGATGCGAAAGATCTTGTGGAGAAAGAGTCTGTCAGACTTCTGGAGGTTGAGGTTGAAAATAATATGAATTGGAATTCTCATATTTTTAGCTTAGCTAAGAACGCTGTTCAAAAATTAGGGTTTTTAGGACGTTGTAAAAAGATTTTCAATATCGAACAGCTTTTTCTGGTCTACAAGTCTTTTATCCGTCCTTGCATGGAAGTTTGAAATGTCTTGATGTTGTGCAGCGAAGAGCTATTAAATTGATTGGTAACTCTGATCTTACTAAGGAACTTGATTCATTGCAACACAGGAGAAATGTTGCCGATTTAATTTTTTATAAATACGTTACGGATGAACGGGTTTCTGAAGAGATCAAATCAATTTTACCGAGGCCTGCATTATTCTTGCGTCATACTGTAACGTAATTACTATCAACTCTATGGATGATCTTCAAACAATAGTTTAAGTATCATAAATAAATTATTCTAATTTTAATTTTTTATGTCTAATTTTAGAGAACACACCAATTGTCCGGGGTCTTGTAAATTTACTACCACAATTTTGTTTTTTATTAATGGGGGAGGGGGGTGAAAATTTGTTTTAAAAAACGAGGGTATAACCTTGTCCGACATAAATTTGTCTGCTATTGTCGAGTCCGACAATTGACATTTTGGCATGTTTGGGTTGTCGGACTCAGCATGAATAGCACACAGATTTTTTTTCGAATAAGGCCTATATTTTTTAATAGTTATTTACATATCGAGGACTGAAAGTAGAAGATTACGCCAGCGGTTCATATTGAAGCCCGACGCGAAGCGAGGGCTTTTTTTGAACCAAGGGCGTAATCCTCCTTTCAGCTGCACAACTTTATTATAGCATAAATCAATTTTTGAATTTTTTAAATTCGCTAGATATTTTGAAAATTATGCTAAACATGCCATGATTTTCTCTATAAACTTCATACAGAAATTTATTTTTTCTACTCCTATCACAGTAAATTATAAATTACATCACACTATCCATGACATGTAAATTGATTATTTCAAATAGCGTGCGGTAAGTAAAAAAAAGCGTGCGGTAATGGATTTTCATATATATATTACCGCACGCTTTTAATAAAAAGTAAAATTTTTATGTAGAGAAAAATTTGATTTTTAAAAATTAAATATTTCAATTCATTTTGACACAGAGTAATGCAAAGCCTACCACAATTTGTAAACTATTTGCATTTAATTTATAATTAGTAGTTCATTTTTTCAAGTAATTATATGCGTTTGGGCATTAAAACAAAGTCGTAGAAAAAGTATATAACAAATCTCGAGTTGTAAAGCATTTTCCATGCTCGTGAAGATACTGCACTCGACGCTACGCGTCTCGTGCGCAAAATTTTCCCTCGCATGTAAAATGCTATTTACAACTCTAGACATGTAATATACTATTTCTACTCCTATCATAGTAAATTATAAATTACATCACACTGTCCATGACATGTAAATTGATTATTTCAAATAGCGTGCGGTAAATAAAAAAAGCATGCGGTAATGGATTTTCATGTATATAGCTTTTCCAGGTTAAATTAAACCTTTTCCAAGTTGACTGCAACTTTTTCCAATCTAAATGAAACTATTTCCAAATTCAATGCAACTTTTTCCAATCTAAGTGAAACTATTTCCAAATTGAATGCAACCTTTTCCATTACAAATGAACCTTTTTCCAAATGAAATTAAACTTTTTTAATTGTTTTTTTTTTAAACAGAACACTTGCTCAGAATACTATTTATTCATTTATTTCAAGTATATAATAGTACATTATATATAAATGGGTTAAGAAGTAAGCTATTATTGACCGAGAACTTTTAGATCCTGAGGCGCGTAGCGCCGAGGGATATAATGTTCGAGGTCTATATTAGTCTTCTCAACCGAGGTATATATAGAATTTTTTAACTACTAACACAAATTATCATATTTGCTTTGATAATTAGTCATTTTCCATTTCCGTTTTTAAAAATCTTAAAATTCAAGTGGCCTGGAAGTTTAGTTTCATAGAAATAAAACGAAACAAAGGAATGTAATTATTATTTGTTTGTGTTTTTTTGTTCATTTCAATTAAAAATAAAACAAAATTTGTCATTATTAACCTAGGTAATTTTCTGTTATTATTATTGACTTAGGTTGAGAAAAATTACTTCTCATTGGAGCATTCGAGTAAATAATGACGATTTCTCAAGTTAGTAGTTAAAAAAAATATTTTTTGTACGAGTAAACCGTAAAATGCACTTTTACAATTCAAAAATTGTTCGTAAAGCAGCCCCTTTGTCCTATTGAAATAACAATGCCGAAATTGATAAGCAATGCCTAAAGTTATTATTATTGCTATTACATATTTCGAAAAACTACTATAAAATAATTTTTAAAAAAAAATATTTACTATTTTGTGTAAATATATATATTTTTATTTATGCAAATAATACATAATCTTACTCGTACAAAAAATCTTGTATGCAATTCGGGCATAAACTATCTATTTTGCTTTCCAGTGATTGTTTCTCTCGGCTAACGCCTCGTGCAACACTTTCACTCTCAAGCGGAAAAGACATACTTAACGCCCTTAATACATAAATAGCTATTATATACATGAAATAAATGAATAAATAATATTCTAAACAAGTGTTCTGATTAAAACAAAAACAATTAAAAAAAAGTTTAATTTCATTTGGAAAAAGGTTAATTTGTAATGGAAAAGGTTGCATTCAATTTGGAAATAGTTTCACTTAGATTGGAAAAGGTTGCGTTCAATTTGGAAAAAGTTTCATTTAGATTGGAAAAAGTTGCAGTCAACATGGAAAAGGTTTAATTTAACCTGGAAAAGCTATATATTACCGCACGCTTTCAATAAAAAGAAAAATTTTTATTTAAAGAAAAATTTGATTTTTAAAAATTAAATATTTCAATTCATTTTGACACAGAATAATGCAAAGCCTACCACAGTTTGTAAACTATTTGCATTTAATTTATAATTAGTAGCTCATTTTTTCAGGTACTTATATGCGTTTGGGCATTAAAACAAAGTCGCAGAAAAAGTATATAACAAATCTCGAGTTGTAAAGCATTTTCCATGCTCGTGAAGATACTGCATTCGACGCTACGCGTCTCGTGCGCAAAATTTTCCCTCGCATGTAAAATTCTATTTACAACTCAATATATGTAATATACTAATTGTTTGTTCTAATTTTATGAATATTTTACGGTTGTTTTTTTTTTTTGTGCGGAAAGTAGAAAAATATACTAATATTTTATATAGCAACGGGATTTTATTTTACGGATGTAAAGTTCAACTTTCAGCCACGATAACTAGGATGTAAAATGTGTTTTACGATTCGTTTGTGCGTAAAATAAATTTCCACCTTTCAAAACTAAAAACAAAATTTTGGTAGTAAATTTACAAGATCTACTCCTCCACAAAGATTTTCAAGTAGCTCTTTGTAGATGCGCCACAGAGTTCACGCCTTTCAATCGGCGCTTCGATCTTCGCACCTCACTACAAGCATTGATCTCGTGCTTTATTTTTGTTATTTGCTTGATTTGTCACTGGTCAAAAAACATCTCGTATACCACCCATTTTCTAATAATATGGGTTGCACGTGCAAAGGTACAGATACAGGTGTGAGAAATATGTGTCGTGCCGGATAACGACTACAGTTGTAAGGAAAAACCATCTACACCTTAGTTTTTAATTTGTTTGGTTTTTAAATTAGTTTTTACCGACAAAAAAATTATCGTGAGTTAGAAACAAAAAGTTCAAACAAAATTTCTTCTCAAACGATGCAAATCGGAATAGTTAAACAAACCATCAATATACTAACAACACATCAAAATCATAATTTTGAATTTAAATTTAAAGAAAAACATGACAAATAATTATAAATAAAGCTAAATTGTAATACATAAATAATTATGTTATCAGTTGAGTAGCTTATCAGCATCCATGATTGTAGTTTTTCTTTTGGAGAATTTGCAAGAAAAACGATAAAGTACATTTACACGATAAAAATTAAAAAATAATGCATTATTCTTTCATTATACATTTATAGTTCAGGGTTGGACTTCATCGTTAATTATATATAAATATATCTAATAAATATAAATATATGCGTAATATATATTCACCCTGTTTGAAGTGTTATCTTATTTCTTTTTTGGCAAGTGATTATTATATATTGAGATACGTATTTATGTTGCAATCCAATATTTTCTTATTTTTTAATGTTATCTTTTTAAATAAGACGATAACTTCTGTGTTCTGTGTCATTATCCTGGCGTATTATAGTTTTACAGATAATCATTTATAATTAAGATATTTTCCAAGTAAATATTATTGTTATATTATTTTCTTTTTGTTGATTATCATGGGAACATTGACTTTATTTCTATTATTTTAATTATATGCCAATTTTTTGAATATATCTGGTATTATTAATTAACAGTTTATAAGAGATGATGATAAATCTTAATTTATTATTTTTTATGTCAGTTTTCGACAGATGCCCGATAATCTAAAACTATCAGTACTGTATTTTTATAAAAAACAGATAGAAATACTATATCATAGATAACAATTAGTTAAGAATAAAGTTTATGAATAAAACGAAAAAATTAAATAAGAAATATTCATATATAAAAATACATTTATCATCAAAAAGGAAAAGTTTTGTGGTTTTAGTATTTGGTTATGTTTTAGAGATTAGATTTTCAAATTTGGTTATAAATTATTTATCAATTAAAAAAGTATTTTGTTACGGTTTATGATTAACCAAACATGATTATTTTGAGATATATTTAAAAATGTGGTCATTTTTTGTCTTTCTGATTGTTAGTTATTAGCGTAAAAAATTGAAATTGTTTGGCTTTTATGGCTTTGATGAACTGACATGGTGTTTGCTTACGGGTTTATTTTACACCTTACTCCGTAAACTGTATGTAGGGTAAGCGCCAACATAATAGTTTTTGTGATATTATGTTACATGAAAGAGCACTATAAAACTTAATAGATAAGACAGAATTTAAATTTAGTTGCATCTAAAATTTGTTAAGATTACGATCCGGTACAGTCACGCGATTGAGTCGACGGTAATCTCCACAACCTAATCGAATTGAATTATTGAATTCATGATTTTTGACTTATTTTCTGTCCGTCGTCATTCACAATTATAGCCAATGTTTTAAAGATTAAACACGAAAATTATAGCGGGCGACTCATCTATCAAAATGTTATTGCGAGGGAGTTGAACCAAAATTATTGAGCCTGTGTATTTAGAGATCTGGTGGTTCGTGAAAGTTCACCAATTGGTCGCGCACGCAAAACCTACATTCGCCGCCGCTAGCTCAAGCTGGCGTGATTCCTGGTAACCAATATTCTCACAAGCATATTTTAAAACAGATGCTTGCAATAAACACCAACGATGAGTGGTTGCACTGCCGAGTTACAAGTCACCTTAATTCATAATTACGTTAACAAATCATTAAAAATATCAACTATATGTATAGATATAACAGAAAAAACAGAAAATAACATCCTTGATGGTGATGACGATAAAGATTCTATTGATCATGAAATTATATGTCGTACCGTAGTCCAATATTAGTTGAACATGCCCAAATTTATGTCAAATTCTTATTTTTTGATCGCAGCATTACACCACACTAATCACTGTATAAACATAACTTCAATGTTCCAATTTACTTTTTCTTTATCTTGATTCTTTTTGATATGCGCATTTGTTAAAAAAATTTATCTTCCATATAAGATGTGGTTGTTGAGGGTAGTAATCAATTTAGTTTTGTTTTTGTTTTATCTTTTATCATTTTTTGACGTAGGATTGTGTGGCAGAAAATCAGAAAAACAACACATTTGAACTTTCCAATTGAAATTAAATTTTATTCCGAAATTTAATTCAAATTTTACAATTTCTAAAAAATATTAGCTTAAGATTTTTTAAATTTATACTTGGAAATAAGCATAAGCACACCTAATCTTTTATATTTAGTAAATTAATTGATGCGATGTCGATTCGCAAAGAACTGGAGCGAAAGTGATTTGATTTATTTATTAATATTCCTATCAATCCGAAAAAATGGAAAAAACGACCATTGAACCAAAATCGAGTTTCGAGATTTTGGTTAACTTTTGAATAAATTAATTAATTAATTTATTAATCGATTAGCGCTGCAATATGTATTTTACCGATAATGATGGTAGATGGCACGAGTAAAGATGGTAGATAGCACGAGTAAATGATCGTTTGATCGTTTATGTTTGTAGGGATTAATTATTTAAATATAAATATATTAACCTCTACAATTTATACTACAATATTCACTGTTAACATACCATTGAACAAAAACACAATTCATATTGTGAAAAAAATTAAAAATTACACTTTTTATTTTTGGCAACCATTAAAATCTATTTATTTAGTTTTTGGTATGAAGTTAAATAAACCATTTCATCATTTTCCATTTAAATTTCAAACCAGAATTACAGCCACTCAGTCGTCCAACTCAATATTCTAAAACCAGCTGTCTGAATTTAAAAAAAATAGACAAATTAACAGCAAAAATTACGCCGCAAAACTTTAATTATTTTTATTTTCACATAAGTAGGCAAAAATGAATGGAAAATAAAAAAAATATTATATGGCCTTACCGGAAGTGTCAAATGTACTTGTAAGAAATAATTGTTCATAGATTAAAAGGTTTATGAAAATGTATATATACATTTTCGAACTACGCTTTAGTATATAGCTACACATAAAAAACATTGAAGTTGAAATAAAGTTGACACCGATAATATTGTGTCCATTATAGGACAGGACGAAAATATGGGATCTGACCCACTACATTCGTTCTGAGAATCATAAAATAACAACGAAATTTGAGTCGGGCTTGGACCCAAACCACGAGATAGACTCTCAGGCTCTACCAACTGAACTAGACGGTCTAAACAAAAGAGTGACTGTCAATAGAGCAGGCAGAATGGACAAAATATGTCTGTGAGTCATAGATTGACGCATTCTACCTTACACCCACGCAACAACAAAAAACTGACTTAAACCGAAAATGCCTAATATTCAAACAACCTAAATTTAACAAAAAATAGAATTTTGAGATGTTGTTTCGGTGAGGCCAATGGATGACCAGAAGATAGAGACCACCAGAAAGCCAAGGGCGTAGGAATTGTTTTTCACGAGTTATTTTGTGAGAGTAGCAATTTTTTTTGAAATTTTCAAGAGTGCAATTTTCGACTTATTTTCAAAAATGTGTAATTTTTTTCTATTCCAGTCAAAATTATTGTTCTGTGAAATTGAGATTAGTTTTTCTTCTGATGATTCGAATGGTACTCGAAACAAAAAAACTTGCTTTTCAAACCAATTTACCACATGTGATAATATTACGAACTATGCGACAATAATGACGAATTTATTTGAACTTTCATAAGGACTATATTTGATTGATGACGGTAAGTGTGACAGTAAAATGGTCTGGCGGCACCATCAAATTTGCAAAATTTACATAAGTCCGATCGATTGGTATTGAAAATATAAAATTTGTTTTAGCTCTGAATGATTTATTCACTCTTAACTTGGAACTGGGCTAGGATCGGAACGTTCAGATATTTTAGAATTTGTTGCAATCGGTTGACTGTGGAGCAAAATTGATTGATTGATTTCGATAATGAATCCTAGGTGAAACGTGGGACGTGACAAATCAATTTTGAGTGAAATCGAAACCTTTAAGAAATTTTGTATATTCTACATAAAAAAGGTAAGGAAGGAATAAAATTTGAATTGGCAAAATTACAGAATGACAAACTGATAAAAAAAATGCTCGATCGAAAAAAATAATGGCTGAGTGCGAGTACATTCATTAGGTATGACAAGTACTCATGGGATCAGAGTGAATTTTTGACAGAGCTTCTTGGATAACCGCTAACCTTCAATTTAATTTTTCTTACGATGTCACAGGACTATGATGTGATGGATCGTTCTTTCCTTTTACCTCGTATCGGATTACTTATGCGGATAAGGAAAACGAACGACAAAAAAACTAAAAGCGGTCGTATAGTAGCATACCTTCTTTAAATACAATAAAGTACAAAATATTGTCTGCAACATAAACAAGTATAACTAAAGTCTGCACCGTTGAGATACTCGGCAACTGTTACCACTTAAAAAACGGTAGCCGGAAACCGCGGCTTTGTTTATTGAAAACACATAACACCTTAATTAACTGACAATAAACATGTTAATTAATATAAACAGTTTTATTTTATAATAATTAATTTAACCTTTAATTTTCACAACTATTTCTTGATTTGTTAATTTAATTTCAAACTTTTTTTCTCCTTGGAATTTATTGTTAAAAATGATAGTTCACCAGACTAAAATTTGAATAGATTTTTTTAATTAATTAAGATTTTTATGAGCAATTAAACTCAAGTAACTAAGGGAATCATTAAAAAAGATGTTAATTCTAATACGTATTTAGATTTTTCTCAGCAAACTTTTTAGTTCATGGGAAAGCCAAGATGAGTTTAAAAACAAACGAAATAATATATTGGTTATTGACACATCGTGCAATAAATCTGTTCAATTAAAGTAGGTCACAAACATCATCAAATGATTATTCCAATGAATCAAAGCAATTTGTTAAGTACGTTTATGTAGTACAAAATAAGTTCACGCAAGCCTCACAACAATCTTTACTTATCTTCAACATCAGGATTGTTTTAATTTTATTCAAGCAGTTCCATCAAAACCGCTTACTAGCAACTAAAGTTTTAAATAAATATATCCTTGAAAAGATCTCCCGTACCTTTTTCAATATCGCTCAAAAACTACAAATAGTAGGTCAATGACCTTAAGATTCTATTCATACTATTATTCTCATCATATTTTTAATAGCTATTTATCAGTTTTTTCGAAATCACTTAAAAACAGATGATTGAAATTAATGGTCTAAGCCTGATACAAAGATACACACCCATAAACATACGCACATATACAACAGGAAAGAGAATCAGTTTTTTTCCGATATAAAACTTATGTCATTTACGAAAGTCGTGCATTTAGTTTTAATCAGTGATCAGATTTTTATTTTTAAGGGCGCTCGCACTTATTTTAAAAATAAAACCATGCGTTTTGTTTTTCGCTCTTGCACTTAGGATAAAATTGAAAAGTTTACGAAAAAGCTCTTTATAGGCAAAATAAAAATTTACAAGAAAAGATTTTGTTGGTAGAAAGTTATTTGACAAAAACAAATATAATGCTCTCAGAGTTTTTTTTTTAATATTTTTTTTGTTTAATATTTTTTTTGTTTTTCTTTTCTTTTGGTTTAGTTTGGTTAAAATTTTTATGAAAATAAGTGGTCGATATGAATATAGAATAGCTAAGTTTACGAGAAAACAACAACAATGATAGTCTTTTCAGATAATACAGTTACTTCAGTCAAATCGAAGGCGACTAATTTTTTTTTACTGTTTTAATCAAAAAAAAAGAAAAACTTGGATTAGCGCTTATCAGTCGGAATAGATAGAAATAAAATTCATTTAAAATTAATTAATTAATAAAAATATTAATTGAAAAAAATTAATTAATTTATATTTATTTTTATATTTATTTTAATTTTAACTAAATTTGTTCAATTTTAAATAAATAATAGTAAATAGTTTTTCATAATTTAATTCATGCATAACAAATTAAAAATTATTCATTATTAAATTATTTACCAAAATGGAGATCATTATCTAAAATTGCGATTCAATCATATAAATTTCTAAAATCTTTCTTTTCTTATCAATCAACGAAATAGAACGAAAACTAACCAGCAGCAAAATGTTGGAAATCATCGAATTTTCGATCTTCGATAATTTATCATAAAAATCGATGATTATGTTGGACAGTTAAAAAAAGGAAAATTTCAAAGAAAATATTTTTTCAATTCGATGGTGAAGGTGATGTGATGATGGAGTGATACCCAACATTTTGCTGATTTTGCTGGAAACAGATTTTATTTTATTCCTCTTTTCTTTGAACGAAATAAAAGTAAAAAAATAAAATCTGCCACGCACAAAAATTTATTTCTAAAGTAAAATTAAAATATACGAGGGCGTAAAATAGGAAAGTAAAAATTAGCTCTTTGAGTGCAGATTATAATTTATATGCATTTTATTTTGGGAGACAAAAACTTTTTAAGGGCAAAATAAAATAAAAATCGGAACACTGGTTTTAATTGCATTAAACCCATTTGTTTTTTTCCTTTTTAATTTTTCTTCGGTATTTGAAAAAAAAATAGAAATAAAAAAAATACAGAAGAAATGTTACTGATCTGATAATTTTCTACATATATATAGTCGCGTACTACATAAAAGCAACCCATCCTTTTAACAAAAAAGGTTCAAATAATAAAGTGCAAATCTGTGACCTTTCAGGGTTTTTCAACAGAGTCTCTCATCTCCGACATGCCTTACCATCATGGGTTTTCTTGATAACCTTACTCCTCATAATTTTAAAGTCAGCAACCATAAATTTCTTAAAAATTTTTTATTTATTTAATTTTAATCCTAATCCCTAGTTTATGTGTGAAATTTTTATGTCAAAGTTTTGTGAGGTGTCCAGATGGTTTAGTTGTAGCTTATAAAACTGATACCTACAGACTTAGACTTAAAATTTTTTGAAGATTGTGATAGAATTGGTAGTCTTAATAATTTTACACAAAATAAACTTAAAGATGATAACATTTGATTTATTTACTTTTGTGACCTCCCAACGGGAAATCCCTAGAAATAACTCTTTTTCAGGATTTTTTAGAAGACCAGATAACATATAGACAAGTTTATGACAAAAAATTAAGAAATTTTCGTAGTGAGGGGATGATTTATACAGCAACAAGGCTTAAAATACATGAAAGGTGAACCAGATGACGATTATATGTATCATTTGACATGCGCGCCGTCAAATTGAATTGTATAAACAACAATAATTGGGGCACGCAATTTAGAAGGCGAGAATTTTCGGGTTGTGATTTTAACTTATATTCACAAACACTTATCAAATTCTGTTCTGTAAGCTTAAATGATTTATAACTGTTCAACATTTCGTAGACGCTTTAATCTTGTTCTGTCACACATCAAACAGTTCTTATTCATTGAACCAAAAATAAAACGTCTTTGGTATTATAAACTAGTTTTGACATAATAAATTTTAATCAATTCCCATTGGTTTTAAAAAAAAATTTCACCACATTATATTGTCGTGTATAATGTATTTCACATATGAAGCAAATCAAAAAACAGATAAATGATAACAAATGATTAGAATGAATGATTTTAACAGTAAAAAATATCTGTTTTGTTTTTCTATTTAAAGGAAAAAAACGTTAACTAATCTAAAAATTATTTGACTTTTTTGATGATAAGCTAATTAGAATTGATACTATTTTGTTTTCTGATTGGTTGGAATTTAATCATTATAGATTACATTGTAAAATATGTTATTGTGATATGGCCAAAAAAGGTTGTGAAGATCATTTTCGAATTCTTGTTTTTTGTTAATTTTTGATTTGATGTTAATTAATTATTTTGATGGTTATTTTATTTTTTTATGTTTGATTATAAAATGAGGTTTTTTGTTCTGATAATAAGTTCCAAGTGTGGTTTTTTGATTGACATGCATTATCCAATTTATATATGTGCCATTTTGCTTAATTTGTTTTAAGATAACGAGACATCAGTGTTAATATAACGGTATGTACCGTAAGGCACTACCCAAAACTATAAATTATTTGCTATAACGTACGTTATTGAAAAGTCACAAAATGGATTTGATAATTATAAAAACGATATAAAGTTTGGATTAAAATTAGATGATAAGAACAGTAATAATTTTGCAGATGATTGGGCGCAATTGCTGTTTTTTTTTTGTTGAACAATTGTTGCAATTGTTCTGAATTGTAATTGTGTATCTCATTTAAAGCGTTAAAATGCTTTTCATACTTTTTTTTTATAAATTGCTTAGTTTGAGAGATGGTGAGTTGTAACTATGGATGTAGGACTATGCTGGTGATATCACACTATATACTTTGAATTTTGATTTTAATTTAATTTTTTGATCGTGAGAAGTATCAAATTTTAATTATTTCGTGTAGTTTTGTCAATTTTGTTTGAAAAATTATAGGAGAATTAGTTTTACGAAATTCTTAAATAAATGTTTAACTCGTTTTGTTTGAAAAATCACTTTGGATAAATTTGTATGAGGAAAAGAGTTTATTACTCATCTCAAATTGTTAATCTCACAGTCAAAAATATATTCGAAATTAACCGATAGAGGGGCAATAGGGTTAGAAAGAAAAGCAAAGCTATACAGAACTTATCCTTGATCTAAATATACCAAATTGCCTAGTTTATATTCATTCAATTTAAAATAGTAATAAAATTGTTTGAATTTTAAATAATTTTTGTTGATATAAAAACACAATATCAACAACTTTAGAGGTAATATAAAAAATTATCAGCCCGATTAATAATTTAGTTTAAGGATAATAATTGAATATTTATTTGTTAAAATTATATTATCAGTACAACACAAAAATAATAATGGTGGAATAATTTGCATAATTGCAACTATCTAAATTGATATAACTTTAATTAATTTTTGTTAATTTTGTATTTAGGTAGAAGGTGTTTTATGATTACTCATCAACTGTTCACATATTTGCTTATCAAATTTCCTGTTACTGGAACGAATTTTGTTTTATATTTCCTGTGTTCGTTGAAGTGTGCACTATCTTATCCCTCATTGTTATAATTTTATATAGTTGATATAGGTATAGTATATGCGATTTGTCACCAACTTTAAAATGTTATAATAAGCGATAGTAGCAGTTACTTTTTGACTTTTAAAAAAATTCAAGTTTTTTTTGTTGTTTACCTTATTCGAATAAAATGGATAATGTTCTTATTATTTCTAATTATTCTATAATTTTCTATAATAAATAAATTGTTAATAGCAATTGATATCTCTTTATCGCCTTAATGTAGACTATTCTTTCAACTTAACATCACATAATAGTAAAGCACAAAAGAAATCTACTTGATTTGTTTCTAACAAACAACCCAAGTACGATTTAGACCTAATTACAAAATATACATAGGATAGAGCTATGTATGATAAAACATAACACAAATGTGTGTGTGGCTAAATAGGGCACAACATTTTGAGTGTGGCTAAATAGGGCACAACATTTTGACTTTAAAAAAACCCATAAAAAGTCTAGTGGTGTTAAATCACATGATCTAAGGGGCCAACCTTGATTACTCAACAACCTCTCTTTGCTGTGTGCAGTATGTTGTTGTGTTAATTGAAATTTGTTAGTATGAAAACGAAGATCTTTAGTTAGTATACGCTGAGAAAGCTTTTTGGAAGTTGAACTTCTAGCACAATCTGCAACTCACTATCACTGAAACTAAACGATTTACGGATATAAATAATTCGGCTGAATTAATAATTTTTTGACATACTTAGATTAGATTAGAAAGGGATGGACAGGTTGCGCGAGACGGAACTTGTCCACTCTACTCTACGGTCCATAGCACCGTGTCCGAGTTTGGTCGCATAACAACTATTCCACAAACCTTTCTGTCTTGTTAATGAACTCCAAGACCAGCTGTATTGGCGACAGTTTGATGGTGCTGGCTTCTAAGTGTTCGAGCCAAAAATCTTCGCTCTGATACCAGAGAAGGCTTACTCTTACTTACTTGCTGTGCTGGACACAGAAAGTGCTGAGAGTCTTCCTCCTCTTCAAGACCACAATCACAGAGAGGACTTTGTTTAAGTCCCATGGTAAAAAAGTGTTTTGACTTTTAGCAATAATCAAACGTATTTTAAAGCATAAAAGTTTTTGTAATCAGTTCCGAGATTTGATTCCGTTAATAGTGACGATAAATCGGGCGTCGGGTAGGCAGATTTACACTTTTTTGCTTATTTAGACTTTGGATCATCTGATATCGTTAGATTTAATTGTTATTTTTTACGCAGTTGTTATCTTAGGAGCACTTGTTAAAAGTCTGTGAGCGAAAGTAAGATGCTTCAACCACTGGAGAAGTCAGAAAATCAAAAGCACCATGACAGTGAAATTTAACGCAATTAAGGTTGCAATTTTGGTCGAAAGCTATCTGCACACCATGTTGAGTGCGGAGAATCTATAGAGATAGTAGAGTAGCCTCTGTTGAAGAAGTTATCAAATGGCTCGGCTTACAAAATTGTGTTTTGAAATATCCAATTCAAATTATGTGAGCACAACATATCATCGCAAGCAGGAGAGATGGTTTATGGCGTAACAGTTATGGTGTAACGCTGCACAAATTTTCTCACAAAAAATTATAAAGAGAACAAGCAGGAAATCTTTAAGTGGCTCGAAAGAATGCGAACCACAAAAACCTTTACCCGTAGGTGCAGATGTTGCTGGAATGGTATCATTTATTTTCGGATGTCAACACTAGGAACCACGACGGTGGAATTTTTGTTGATAGAAACTTCCAGCAGAGCAAGTGCACACGACGACTCACAGCACAACAAGTAAAAGTAAGATGACCGGCTATGCACAATACTGTGCGAAGGAACACGTTTGGTGAGGCAAAGAGCTAGTAAGCATAACAGAGTTAATCAATCTAGAAAATGGGAAGATATTTATTTATAAAAAATGATGCTTAACTTTGAATTAAAAAAATTAACTTTTGTTTTTTTTTACACAAAAATTTTATAAAAATCGACTGGTTTTGAAAACATTACCTATTGGCACTTCATCTTTGGTTTTCCAAAAAAATTTCTTCTTAAATCTCAATATATTATATGAATTAGAATATCTGATTTTTTCATGTTGTCTCTCTTTGCATCTCAACCTTAAAAATCAGAAAAGTGTTTGAAAAGAAGAACCTTTTGATTTTATTTTGTGCTGCTATTATTTATCTGCGACTGTAAACTTTCGTAATTTATTATAAAAAAATGTGAATATAATTCTGATGACAGCAATAATATTATATTAAAACCCATAAATTCATTATTTTTATATAAACACGAAAAATCTTTATATACATATATGCAACAATAACACCTAAAATCTACTTTTTTTTATTTTTATATTTATTAATTTTACGACCTCAAACAATCATATATTTAATGTAAACTGTAATAAATATTTATGATGAAATAAATGTTGAGATAAATACCTTTTAGTTATGGCTTGGTTATAAATCCAATTATAATTATTTGATAACTGAAATTTAAAAAAAGTTGTTACTTGTTAAAAGAATCATAATTGTGAAATCTAACAAAATACTGCCCCTGGTAGTGAAGCGAAACGATTCGGATGATATAAACGTTTACAACATGAAATTGTAAATGTAAGATATATATTATATATATATTTTATCTATTCATTTCGGTCACTAGAGGGTTACTAGTCGGTTGCTACTTGTAATAAAAGAGTGTTGGAGGTTGCATTTAGTGAGGTTATAAATTGATATAAAACATTAATATGCTTATTACATTCATGCCACTGAAACCATTGTAACTTCTTAAGGTTAGAAGCAGATTGTGTTCTTTTTTTAGGTCATTTAAATTTACGCCTTCAATTCGTCCTTAGATTTAATAAGAATACTCTAAACGGTTTTAATTACCTTCCGAATTGTTTACGTGGTATGTGAAATGTGCTCAACAGACCAAATGAACTATCAGTTCTTGGCACTTGCCATTTCACAACTACTGCCTATGACGTTACATATATGTACAGCAAAAACTTTTAGTCCGGTAATATAGGCACCTACAACTGAATTTCGTAAATATCAATAATAATGTGAATTGAAAATTGATCGAAATGATACAAAAATTGTTAAATCGGTTTAAATCTTATCTATATAATAAAAAAAATGTCTGCTTAAAGCGAGCACAACTTTATCACATATTCACCCGGATTTCTTTCAAAAGTCAACATTTGTTACATAATCAAAAAATTTGTTTGCCCTCCTGTAGTTCTATGGTAGGACCGGAGCTGTGTTAATTAAGCTGCAGCTGTGACAATTGATCGAGTTCTACTTCAAGACTTGATTCAATCAAATATTTTTGTAATTAGTGTTGAGCTCACAGGGAATTGGGGAACGACAATGTCGATGTTGCTTATAGCTGGGAGCGTTTCAAAAGGCTAATATATCATCTAAATTGTGTTCCCAATCCACATACCAAACATAAACTTACTAAAATAATAAAAATAAAACATAAAGATCTGAAGCTTTAAAATAATATATTTTTCCATCAACATTTCTGATTTTATATATGGTAATTTTATTATATTGTTATTATCAAATTTAAAAAAGCGACATCGTCCCACCTCCAAAAAGGAGTGTTTCAAAACATCTCGCCGAACTTTTTTCTATTCATGTCATTTCTTACTCGTTTATTCCTTTTTTCACAAAACTTTTTTTACTGTACATCTTTAGTTCTTTTTATATCAAGAAAAATAATAATAAAACAAAATTCATACTATATCATATATGTTTTTGTAATCACCATTTTCTTAATGCTGTATATTTTTTATTTACTCTCAGTCTCAAGTCTCAACCTTTTTTTATTTCCTTTAAATACGAACAAAAAAAACTCAATAATATTCCGTGACTTGATTGAATTCAAGTTATAATAAATTTATTGAATCAATTCGCCATTTTGTCTTCTTTTAATTCAATTCAATTTAATAAAATTTATGCTTTGAATTTGAAATAAGAAAGAGGGGTTGGTTTGTTTCTTTTATTACTCCTATATATTCATATAATTTTTGATTGAGAAATTTAATTTGCTTGAGGGTTGATTATAGGATAGCTAACGCAACATTAAGCAAATACAACAAAAATTCAAATAAAAATGTCATCTGGCAATCCTATTTATTAACAAAAAACAAAACTAACCTTATTCCGTGTAATATATTTAAGGAATTTAAATTTGGAAATTGAGTTTTTATTTCGGTATACATACAGTGAAAAATCGTTGAAATTACAAGAATGCGTGATATAGGATTATTATTTGTTTGATGAATGAGAGGTTAAATGTCAAATTAGGAAACGAATATAAATAAGGAGTGGTAAATGTAGTAAAAAAAGGGAAATTAGAAAAACATGTCCGTTAATTTTATGAAAAATGGCTTTGTATTTACTACATTCAAAAAGTTAATGCGGAACTTTTCCCTAAACAATAGAATTCGTTTTATCAATTACCGTTTGTAGGAAGTTGGTAGTTAATATTTTACTAAATAAATTGTTTTTGCATTTCTTTTATTTATTGGTATTCAATGTTTTATTTTTACCAGCTAAACTATTTTTGTTGAAATTCCAAATTTTGCATTTAAAGGATGCTTTCATAATGTTTTGCTATATCATCAAGATTAGACCCAGATTTTAACAAATTCACACCGAGGGAAGATCGTTACCGACCGGCGTTTACTCAATTTGAAAGACACTACTAGTATATATATTGAGCACCGGATAGGTTTTACAGGTTAAAATTTTCATTTCGAATAATTTGAATTTTTTCTACAACTGTATTCAAAGTTATCAACAAAAGTATATATTATTTTACTATATGTTACTCATTATTAAAAAAAAGTCAGCATTCATGTTTTTTATGAATGTTTTTAAAATCAAAATTTTGCTTTCCCAAACTTTTAATAAAATTAAATATTTTTACACTTTTTATACCACGTTGGTAGCACTGGTAATATATAGTAATTTAGTATCATTTTGGGGAATTTTCAAAAACAACCCAAATGTACAGAATTGAAAAACACAAAATTATGCGAATTGAAATTTATTATCACTCAATATTGATAATATTTAACACCAGAAAGAAAACTTAAACACAAACCCGGATTAGTTTGCTAGGACATATATTTGTTTGACAATAATTCAAAAACTGTTCTAATTCTAAAAAAAATTGTAATGTTTCTTAATTTTGGTGCTCTTTCAAATGATACCCCACTTGACCTTGACCGGATTTTAAATTGTGTTTTTACCCCTTCTCATTTCCACCTACTTTATAAATATAATTATTAGTATATGTTGATTGTTTAGCACCGTAAAAAATTTTATTTTAGTTTTTCTAAAAATTTTTGTGTGCTGTAGTCCTTCGTTTTAATTTTATTTTAGTTATATCTTTTGGCAACAGTGGGTCAACCTGCGCCGTAAGATCAGACGATAGACTAAATTTTTCATTCAATTGAAACTCAAGATTTAATAAAACATATGTATTTTTTCTTTCTTAATTTTCAAAACGTTTATAATTTTAGAGACCTTTCGGTGATTATATGTCACCTTTATCACTCTCCATATCTAAAAAACACAATATTCATTTTATTTTTTATCATAAGTTAGAGGTTAAAACTATTTTGTATAAAAAATGGAAATTTAATATTAAACTTACATTATGTAACTTTTATATTATTAAAACTAAACTTATTATTTATATCTCATAACTAATTAAATAAAACAAAAACATGGTTGACCCACTGTTGCCATAAGATATAACTAATAAGAAATAAATATTAAAGTTTGGTACTTTACTATTTTTTCTTTAAAAACTTACTAATTTTTCTATCATTCAAAATACTTTTAAAGATTTTCGATTACTTAGGCATGGAGCTAATCAAGGAAAGAAAACAAACAGAAAACGCCATTATTTAGAATTACACAATAACTGGTGGGGTGTAAAATTCCAATATACATTTTTTAGAAATACTGAAGTGAAGCCCTTTCATATGATACCCTACTTGACTCGATAAAAAAAGGTATTTTAAAAGGCCTCACACCGTAGTTCTGTAAAACAAACGAAAACCATTTTATTTATTTTTCAACCCCAAATTTCAGGTCCATTGGATTTATAGTATTCGAGATAATCGAAATAATGGGCAAAACATGTTTTACTCTCACCAATAGGGTTCGTTATAAAAAATGGAACCCTATAAAGTAAAATCTGGAGTAAAATCTCGGTCCACCATAATTCATTTTCATAAAATAGGTCAAAGTTTGTTTACATCCAAGAAGTGACAGTGAATATATTACAGGTAAGTTAACTTTTTATTTTCTTAACTAATTTACAAACTCAATTTCTAATATGCTTTTATTCTTCTTTTATAAAATAAAAAAAAGTCGGACAAGTGCGAATAAAATTCGCTGGCCAAGGGTTCCGTGAATGTAAAAGAAGACAATTTCAAAAATAAATGCATAAAGTTATGTTGTAAAGTCTTTATATCGCCAGACTATGGATGCATAACAGAATAAATATTTAATCGTAGACGTCAATAGTAAGGTCTGAAATTTGCACATTTTTAAGAATAACTCAAAAACTTTGCACCGCGAAATTCTAAAAAAAAATTGCAATGGTTCCTAAATGGTGATCGGTGCTCTTTCAAATGACACCCCACTCGCTTGGATCAAAAAAGTTTTTTTTCACTCTTCCCCACCCCAATCCCTTAAAAGCACAAAAAAATAATTATTTGAGACTTCGCTATAATTTTCGTTCAGAGTTTATCAAACTTCCTGTCTCTGTGAATTTTTTCAAATTTTTCTGTTAATTAAACTCGAAATGCTAGGGAAGGAACCAACATTTTGTGTCACTTTTTTGACAATAATTCAAAAACTATGCATTGCAAAATTCTAAAAAAAATGGCAATGTTTCTAAAATCAAGTGCTCTTTCAAATGACACCCCACTTGACCTGGTTCTAAATGATGTTTTTACCCCTTATCATTCCCATCCCTTTAATAAATATAGTTATGAGAATCTGCCACTTTTCGATATATTTTTCATTAAAAACCTACTCATTTTTCTATCATTCCAAATATATTTTAAAATTTTCGATGAAATAGGGTCGGAGTTAATCGGGTATCGGTAAATAGCTTATGTTTTTTTACAATTAAATATTAAATGAATTCTAATTTTTTTCTTTTTGGGAAATGTGATTCTGTAACTCAACTGTAACAAAAATTGGCGGATTTTATGAAACCAAATCTCATTTTAGCACAACAGTTTAGTACAACTTAGCAGCGAACTGGAATCTACCAATAATTTTGCAAATATAACAACGAAGATGGCGCACTTTAGTTTACATTAGAATATCTTAAATTTTTTTATAAATTCGTTAAAGAAATAATATAATTAACAATTAAATAAATATTTATTCAAATTTGTGCATTTGTTTAAAAAAAATAGTGTGTATTACGATTTATTCTGCTCATGGCAAAAAGAGGCTAAAATTAATTAAGGTTAGTTTTATACAAAATCTGAAACCCTATATTTAATTGGTGGTAACTGGTAAGAGCTAAGTTATAATGTAGAAGTGACGATTGATTCTGCTCATTGCATAGAGGAATGTGCTTGTCTGGCTAAAATTAATAGGAGGTTAGTTTTCTCCTGAGCAGCTAGTGCACAAAATCTGAAACTCTATATTTAATCGGTACAATCTATAATGGCTCTAGTAAAGAAATGACGATTTATTCTGCTTATAGCAAAGAGGGCTTTGCGTGTGAGGTTAAAATTAATTAGTAGTAAATTGCTCCTGAACGGCACGGGTGCAAAATTTGAAACTATGTATTTTATCGGTACAAAATGTAACATATGTATGACTAATCTAATTAACATACAATACATATGTTATTCTTCCCATTAAATTAACTTAAATAATTAAGCAACTCATCAACCAAACAAATAACAAATAATATAGAACAAACTAAGCTCAGATATTTAAATTCTCATAATGTATTTTAAATGATGTAATTCAACTTATATAAAATTATATTAAATTTGATGACTACAACCTAAAATATCACAAAATGAAAATAATATTAAATTTATGGAAATAAATATAATTTCCGCTGAATAAGGTAAATATATTTATTTCATATATAATTGACCGATATTACCTGTATATAATAGCTCGATCGTCAATCGGATAATCAATTAATTTATTAAAATAAATATAAACCTGAGAGGGGATTTTTATAGAATATAGCGGAGAAATTATATACTAATTGTACTATAAATTAATTTAAAATTGTAATTAAAAATCAAACAATAAACTTATCTTAAAGTTTAGTTTTATTTAAACCTTTTACTGAAAGAAAGTCTGCCCAATAGGTTTTATTCTACGGGTTTAGCATGGGGTTCCCCCAGCATAAAGACTCTCTTTCCATCATTTATTAAAGAGAAATCAAGTGGACATCACATCAAGGCAGCTCAACTAGATACGTCCACCATAAAAATATAATGATTCTATATAAAAGTGACAATTGAGTTTGCTCATGGCAAAGCGTACTTTACTTGTGAGGTTAAAATTAATTAGGGGTATGTTTTCTCCTGAACGGCAAAAGTGCAAAATCTGAAACTCTAAATTTTATCGGTTCAAACTATAATGCTCATTAAGAGACCATTAAGATGTAATTTGAACATTTTAATGTTTGCGCAGACGCGTGGTGTGTTTAATTGCATATTATTTTATTTTATCATTCACGAACTTTATCTGTAGGTCTCTATTAATGGTTTCATTTCTGGTGTACCACGGAGCATTAACCTTGAAACGCAGAACTTTGTTTTGGAACGACTGAATAATTTTCGACGGTTTTTTCCGGTGGTCAAAATTGCGGTATCATCTGCAAAGGTTGCAATACTTGTTTGGCTTAGGGTAGGCAAGTTTGTTGTAAATAGCAGGCAATTCTAGACACCCATATATCGGGGTGCTCTTAATTAGGGCGATGACGCATTCTATAACAGGGCCAGTCAGGTCTTTGCAGATCAGATCATTAGTACAGGTAAAATTTTGCGGGTTATTAATAACTTTAAGGTCGTTTATGCAGAAAGCCAGGTGGCATCGCCACTGTGACCATTACAAAAATCATTGACTTAACCATTTATGCCAGAGGATAAAAATTTACAGAACCTCGTACTATGCACATTCCTAGCAAAAGAACTGAAGCAAATATAATATTTTCACCTAAGGGGCAAGCGAACTTATTGCAACCCTAATCAGCTCAAGTCTGTCTCTTAAACGCACTGGATAAATCAATAGAAAAGTTTTTATGCGCATGATTGAACCAACAAGGTTGGCCAACATTTCTACATGTGTACTGCCAGGGTTAGTCTTTATAGGTCCAAATGAGAAATATTTCGACAGCAATTAATGGTTATTTTCTATGATATCGAGGGAGTCTTTACCATCGTTAGTACCAAGTGGATCGTCCGCATACTTGCTGATCAGCTTCATCTACCTGCTGCTTGGGAAGGGTCGTCAAGGCTATTCACAGTAAGTACCTCAATTGCAAGTGTGTAAGAAGAGGCATAGCATAAGAAAAAGTACTGTCACCCCTTCGTCGACACTTATAGTTATAAATGAAATTGGTAAACCTTGACTGACAGATTGGTAAACCTTGACTGACAGTGTCAATCCACAGAATTTGAAATTGTTTCTTTTCTATAGTTATCACAAACCACCTAAATTTTACAAAGCAAAACCACTATTTTACAAAGAAGGGGATTCAAGCTCCATGTTGTCTCCGACAGTGTTGTTTAGAATCATGGCTTGGTTCCCGACCCTCAACAAAATGGTCAATCAGAACCACTGCAGCACTAGAAATGTTCTCCCATCTAAATTCCATCAATATTTTATCCAAACAGTAATCCTCCATTAAGGCTGATGTCTACCGGATGTATTTTCGTGTGACGTGTTGTCACTTTCTACACGGGTGGGTCAAAAATGCATGTACCTGTAATGCAGTTATACGTGTATTTAAAATTTTTGTTTTACTCTTATGATATGCCCTGACCTCGCAGTAATTATTATTATTCCATAAAATTGTACCTATAAAATACTTTCCTAATAAATCACTTCATACGTATCTACCAATAACAACCGAATCATTTGCAATCTCATACAAACAAACAAATTAACCAACTAACATTAATCATTAATAAAAAAAAATAAAATAATAAAAAATTAAATAAAAACGAATAACTTAAAAAAACACTCAAAATTCCATTATCATAATAATGTAATCATAGAAACTATCAATATCATGACAATAATGACAAATATTATTGCCATCAACGTGAATGTTTTGGTTTTCTTCTTTTAAGATTTTTTAAGAAATTGAATTCGTAAGTAAAAGATTCTTTGATCCTTTTTTGTCTACTCTCTGGAATACTATAAACAAATGTTACAACAAATTATTTTTTTTTTCTTGCGTTTTTATTTCTTTGAAGTGATCTCATAAACAAGAAAATTTGTCTTTTGATTTTGATTCTGATGCCGATCGCGTTTATTATTTAAATATAACAGAAATAAATTTAAATAAAATAATGTTATATCATGAATATTGATTGTTTAGGAAAGTGGTTTGTAAAGTTTGATCTACTCTTGAATCGATATTATTTGTAACACTAACTGTTTTCTAATTGTGATCAATTTGTACATTTATTGTTTATACACCAATTTAGAATTTTTCCAAAGGTATTACATATATTATTTCAAAAATAACATCAATCGGTCGAATATCGATATACCATGAGATTTACCAAAACTGTAACGTTTGCATTCGGTTCCTTATAACCAAACTCTATAGAATTTATTCAAGATTCCAAGTTGGTAAAACTTTTCTGTTCAACAACAAGAAACAAAATTATTTTCTTATACTCATGAATCTATTTCAAAATTCTACCTCACCGATATGTTAAAATGAGTAATATTCGATTCATAAAAATTAAACTTGTAAATTATTTAAACCTATTAAGATGTGAATCAAATTTATTGATTATCAATTGACCGTTACGGTACATGTAGTAAATGCAAAAGAGGAAATGGTTTTGGATCAAATTTATATATAGGTCAATGTTAATAATTATTTACATTTGAATTACGAGTTTTTTTCTATGTATAAACAAATTAAATTTCTTGATTTTGTTATGCTTGTATTTTTAAATTCAAAACAGCTGATCGCAATAAAGATGGATTATCATTGCCATCTATTAATTAAATAAACATTACCGATAAACTGCAAAGTAAATTGGGATTCTTTATTTAATTTAGTTTTGATAAATTTTGATTTATTTTTGCGGGTTTCCGGCAAAAATTAAATATAAGAGATGGTTTTCTTTCAACTTCCCTCTCTTACTAGCTATAGCTAGCTGTTACTAGTTCTAGGCTTCTAACTTGAAATAAGTTAGCAAGCGTGGCTGTGGTTCCAGCCCAATAAATTTTAAATTATGCACATGTTGCAAGTAAAAAAAGTTTTAGTGATATTCACGTGCTAGCATCATCTTAATGATGATATAATAAATTAGATTATTTTTGGAACCAGTGAATTCATTTATTTTAGGAACTAGAAGTTCATAAAAAAGGAAAGTTTTAAAATAAAAAAAATAAGCAGTTTAACAAAATCAAAGTTATTTTAATTAATCATAAAAGAAATTATGTTGACCTTAACTTCTTTTTAAAACAAAAAAAAAGTATTTATGTGATGATACTTAGTATTGACTAAAAGTATTTATGTGTATATAAGCCAATACGATAATTTATCCTATGTGTAAAATAAATAGTTATGTCTAATATTTATGTACATTTTTTGTTAAAAATATTACAATATATGAACAAAATAAAATTTTTGGAATGTTAAAAGTGCTAAAGTTAAAAGTATTAACAAAAAAACAATAAAATAAAACAAAAATTCAGCTGAAACAAATGATATCGTGTCTTTATTATTAAACGTAAATGTCGACAGCCATTGCTGTTTGAATCACTATACTAACCAATGAGAATGATGATCACATGGTGTGGATATGTTTTTTTTGAGATATTGAATTGAATCATAGTTAGATATATCCAAATAAGTACGACTGCGACTCAACATTTATAAATTACAAATAAGATTCAAACCAAAATACGAGGAGGAAGTTGCATGAAGAATATATTTTAATTTTGGAGGGTACACGGTTAAAGAATGTTTATGAAGCTGTTGAAAGGAAGGTTACTCGTGGAAGAACAAGATTAAAATTACCAACATAAATCATCTACCGGAAGTAAATTGGATTTTTTTATTTGTGAGTTATTTTTATTTAATCTAACATATTAACGTAAAATAATTGACAGTAATTTATTTGTTTTTATTTATCTATTGAATAATACAATTAAATGAAAGTTAGTTGTTTGATTATTATTATTATTTAAAGTCCTTTTATTATTGCATAATGTGTTTTTAACGTTGTGAATTGAAAGTGAAGATGACCGATTTCCTTTTTACTCTAATTCTGGGCGATCGTGAGTAAGCTATAAAGTGGAAAGTAGATTTAATTCCTTTTTTAATTTTTTTGTTATGTGGGTACTCTGAATATAAAAATTTTTCTTTGTAAGTAATGATCACTATTATGAACCCTGATACTGAGACTTTAATTCTCGTGGTGATAGAAGTACCCGGTGATCATCTTTCGGTAATTCCTACCAAAAAGAATACGTTACAACGATATGGCGCCGAAACAGGGACCTGAAGAGGAATATCTCCCAAGTTAGGGATGTTAAAGGGAATTCGTCTTTTGTTTTCCTTAATAGATAGTATCCTACAATAGACAATGTGCTGCATGAGTTTATATGTTGTGTCAGTTATGCATGATTACATGTTGCATGAGCTGTATGTCGCATGATTGTTGCAGAAAGTTTCTATGTTGCATGAATTCTTATATTGTTTGTATCAGTATCGCATTGTTAAGTGCTGCATTTGTATTATTGTATGTTGCAATGTTTTTAATTTTACACTTTGCATTATTTTAATTCTTGCATGATATTGTTTGTTGCATGTTTTCATAGCGTTTGTAAAGTCTACTATTGAGGATCACTGCTTGTTAAACTTTATTAGGGAGAGTCAAAGACGTGTCTTTTCTACTTTTGGTATTAATTTATACGCGCAGGGGTGGAATGGTCAGCTCTGAGAGGTGACATTCCAACGGGGTTTACGATCCCGCGCACTCCAGTTATGGTGTTGAACTTTGCCTTTAATGGGAAGGTCAGGTGGGGTGTACCATACTTGAACTGGAAAATGCTGAGACATGGTAGTTAGTAAGCCACGCTCAGACCACCAAGAATGATTCATCCACCCTGGGTTCTCAGACAAGTCGGCGTTCTTCACCAACCACATTTTTAAATAGTATAGTTATCGTTTTTACTTGATATTTCATTTTTATTGGAGGTGTTGATCGGGGTGGTGAAAAATACTGGTCAATCATTAGGGTGTATTGATTATGAATTGATTTGCTCCTTGAATGATATGACCAGCCTTTGTCTCATTACAAGCCGAACAACACAACCAACCGGTCTTGTTTTCTAATTTTTCACTACAGGTTAGCTGGGCGTGCTCTTGGTCGGAACAGAATCAGAGTTAGTGGAAAATGCTGCATCTATGGCTATCAAGCCATAGTGAGACCACATCTGAATTCTTTTTCGACTTGGAAGACTACCAGTCTACCCTCCCAAATTGCCAGTAACGTAGTCTATTTCAATTTTGTTTTGTTGTTTTTCTTTCCGACGCCCAGGGTTGCAGTGATGGGGAGATGGTCATCTTCACATCCAAACTCACATATTAATAAAGCTTTGATAATATAAATTAAATAAGTATATTTAAATTTCTTACTTGAAATCAGTTAAATAATTGATTATTTTGAAACAAATATATAACTAAACTAAAAAATATAAATAAGTTTACAAATTATAAATAAAATTTAGAAGTATTTAAAACAAAATAAATAATTTAACTTCTAAACATAAATAGATTCATAAGTTATAAACAAGATTTGAACATATTTAGAACCAAATAAATAATTAAAATTTTTCAAGGCAATTAAATAATTAAATTTAAAAACATATATAAACTAATACTTAGAAACAAAGATACAAATCTAAATAGGTATAAAATAAAATTTTTTTTTAGCTTAGGATTTTCGATTAAATGTAAAATTTATCCAACACCATTATTTTTTTTTGCATTGAATTCGTAATTTTTTGTGTTTTACGTATGGGAATTGTGGAACTTTTGTCCCGAAATAAAAGTTCCTGTGTTATTTCAACACACATTTAAGGTTTTGTATTAGGTACAAACCATTATTAAAAATTTTCCATCGTCTACAATAGTCGTAGTATACAAGTTTTTTCTTAATTTTCCAAATGCAGTTGTAAGATAAACTGCCGAGTTAGAACTTAACTTGAATTTTTTTTTGGGTTTGAACGTTCGGGAATTGTGGAACTTTTGTCCCTAAATAAAAGTTCCGGTGTTATTTCAACACTCTTTGACGGTTTTGTATGAGTACAAGCCACTATTAAAATTTTTCCACCGTCCACAATAGCCATAGTATACCAATTTTTTCTCACATTTCCATTTTTAATTATAAATAATGCAGAACGATAAGTCCGGAATTTGTTCCATCTGTCAAGAGGAACTATTATCTACTCAAACAATTTCGGTTACTCCTTGTCGACACATTTTCCATGAGTCTTGCGTAACTGGATGGTTAAAATCAAATCAAACGTGTCCCAACTGCCAGCAGAAAGTGAAGTTAGATAATTTGTTGTTACACTCGAAATTGTCGAGATTTGCTCCGACTGGTGCGATTTCTAAACCTCTGACGCGGTCACAAACAGCAGAAAGGCGTTTATACGAGGGTGAAGCATCAGCTCCTAGTTCTTCTTTACGTAATCCATCTAGACAGCCTAATTTCAGCTCAACGGTTGTGGATCCGCCTCAGCAGCTAAATACAGAAGAACAACTTCACCAAACACTGAAAGATATGATGCGAGTCTCAGATGACTTCATTCCGCGAAATGATAAGTTTGCATCACAACAACAACGGTCTCGGACTCAAGAGTCTCCTCTAACTCCACCCAGTCGTATTGTAGAAAATGTTCACAATTCTACTTTATTTCCTAATCCGATAGCAATCCGAACCACAGCCAATAATGAAAAGAATTCCAATACGATTAGGAATTGGCATGTTACGTTCAGCGGAAAGCCAGGCGGTCTTGATATTAATGAATTTATTTATCGAATCGGTGTTTTAAATAATTTATCCTTTTCTGGTAATCTCGATGTGTTGGTCGCTCACTCTCACTTACTTTTTGTGGATAGAGCTGCAGAGTGGTATTGGCGTTACCATCATAGGACGCCGCAACTGAATTGGGAAGATTTGTGTAATGCAGCTAGGGTTGAATTCAGCGATAGACATTCTGATGATGAATTAATAGAAAAAATCCGAGCGAGAAAACAAAAACCGATGGAAACTTTTGACGCAATGTATAACGATGTACTCCGTTTGTGCGATAAACTGAGTAATCCTTTGAGTGATCGAATAGTATTAAGCATACTGCTTAATAATCTGAAAATGGACATTCGTAAGGAATTATTGTACGTAAATGTAGTATCAATTGATCAACTTAGGGAATTATGTCGTAGGCGTGAAAAATTGTTTTCGGTTCCAACGACCAATCGTAGTTCTTCATTCCGACCTAGCGTATCGGAAATGGCTTCAGTAAGTGATCAACCAGATAATAATCAAATAAATCAACTACAGGCTGAAGTAATTCCGTATTCTTTGTCACATCTGGGCATTCCCAAAGCTGAATTGTATGCATATCAAGGTGTTCCAGATGTTTTGAAGAAACCAGTAACCTGTTGGAACTGTAAATTCCAAGGTCATGGGTTTCGCCAATGTCCAAACCCTCTTAGACTCTTTTGTTTTGGTTGTGGCATGGACAATACTTACCTTTTTAAATGCGACAAGTGTCGTTTAAACTTAAAAGGGAGCGCGATCAACAAAGACTCGCGCTCCCAGAAATAATACCCACCAAGTGTAACTCCGTAATATTACCGAGTTCGTCACTAGACTTGAAGGACAAAGATGCTACTACCAAGGCAATTGATTCAAAGGGGTCAGAAATGAACCATACAACGAACTTGGAACCACCAATCAAGATATTAAAACGAGATTCTACGATGAACTCTTCAATGTTAGTTTCTGCTGATCTTAAGACACCTTATCAACGGCTTCAAGATTACCTAACGGCAAGGTCGCGCTTGGGGATAGATGAACTAATAGGAACTTTACCTCGAACACGATCTGCGGTCAGAATAAGGAAATTCTGGAAAGCTCGACATTCATTCAAATCATCTCTAGTGTCATCTGTCTTTTCAGTCAAAAATGATCCTCGACCATATGCGGAGGTTGTCATCCTTAATACTAAGCGAGTAGGTCTTCTCGATAGTGGTGCCTCTCTTAGCGCAGTTGGTGGATCTTTCGCACAAGAACTGCTGAAAACCCCTGGTCTATTGACTCGATCTACAGCAAAGGTTAAGACTGCTGATGGAGCCAGTCAGAAAATCATTGGCCACTTTCATACAAATGTTTCTTTCCTAGGTGTCAGGAAAAATATAGAATTGATGGTAGTCCCTTCACTCACTCAGGATCTGTACTTAGGTATCGACTTCTTCATTAAATTTAATCTCTATCAACCTTTAACTCAACAGTTGTCGTTCATGACAAAAAATCCGATGTTGTCCAGTCTAACAGTAGAAGAACAAGAACGACTTGAAGATACCATCCAACTCCTGCCGTCCTTTTCGAAGCTGGGGTTGGGTAGAACTCACTTGTTGGAACACGTCATTGATACAGGTGACGCGGTTCCAATAAAACAACGACATTATCCAATTTCTCCAGCTATCGAAAAGTTAATGGGAGAGGAGTTGGATCGGATGTTGTCGTTGGGCATAATTGAACAATCTTCAAGTCCGTGGAGTTCACCAGTTGTTCTTGTTAGAAAACCAGGAAAAGTAAGGTTATGTTTAGATTCCAGGAAAGTAAATAATGTCACAAAGAAGTTAGCTTACCCGTTACCACAAATTGAGGGTATATTAAGTCGTCTACCAAAGTCGCACTTTATATCTAGCCTAGACTTGAAAGATGCTTTTTGGCAAATTCCCATGGATTACCATTCCAGAGAAAAAACTGCGTTTACAGTTCCAGGTAGACCTTTATATCATTATGTTCGAATGCCCTTCGGTCTCTGCAATGCGGCACAAACGATGACCATGTTAATGGATCGAGTCATACCGCCTGAACTCAAAACCCAGGTATTCGTTTATTTGGACGATTTGTTGATTGTAACTCCCACGTTTGAATCCCACCTTCAAACTCTAGCTGAAATCGCTAAACATTTGAAAAGAGCCAATCTTACAATCAACATCGAAAAAAGTAAATTCCTCAGACCGGAAGTAAAGTATCTCGGATATGTGATAGGAAGAGAAGGAATTAAGATAGATAACGAGAAAGTAGCAGCTATCGCTGAGTTCCCAACTCCTACCTCAATTCGACAAATCAGAAGATTTTTGGGGATGTCCGGCTACTACCGACGATTCATCTTAGATTTTGCGTCCCTCACAGCTCCTATCTCCAACTTACTAAAAAAATCACCTGGTAAATTTCAATGGACAGAAGAAGCTGATGTGGCTTTTAATGCTATTAAAAAAGCGTTAACATCAGCTCCAATATTAGCTAATCCTGATTTTACCAAACCATTCACTCTGCAATGTGATGCAAGCAATGATGGGGTGGGATGTGTACTGACGCAGCTCGATGATGACGACGTCGAACACCCAGTAGCATTTATGTCGAAGAAGTTAAATGCTGCCCAACGCAACTATTCGGTAAGCGAGAAAGAGTGTCTGGCCGTAATTCTTGGGATCAAAAAGTTCAGAGCATTTATCGAAGGTCATCCATTTAAAGTTATAACTGACCATGCGTCACTGAAATGGTTAATGCAACAAAAAGATTTAGCGGGTCGTCTAGCGCGATGGAGCTTGAAATTACAGGGTTATTCATTCGAGATTGAATACCGACGAGGAAGCCTGAATGCCGTGCCAGACGCCCTTTCTCGCATCCCATGTATAGACGGGTTCTCTGCTAATGATGACTACGATGGAGCTGAAATTGATTTAGAATCACCGTCATTTCGTTCATCCGATTACTTAAAACTGACTCGAATCGTTGAGGATGGTGGTATGTCTTTACCGGATTTAAAGTTGATAAACGGGAAGGTCTATAAAAAGGTTTGCTTTTCTTCATGTGTGGAAGGAGAACAGTGGAAGCTCTGGATTCCAGAGGAATTGACCTTTAACTTAATAGCTAAAGCGCATGCGCTACCAACTTCAGCTCATGCTGGAGTTGCAAAAACTTTGCATCACCTTAGACGCTTTTTCTTCTGGCCCCGTATGCTATCGCAAGTGCAATCTCAAGTGGCAAACTGTAAGGTATGTAAGCAAACAAAAGCTACTAATCAGGTTCTTCGAGCACCAATGGTCACACCGGTTAGATCTGAACGTCCAATGCAGAGACTATACATAGATATTCTAGGTCCATATCCTCGTTCCAAGAATGGTAATATTGCAATTCTCGTAATTTTGGATCATCTGACCAAATTCGTTTTCTTGTTTCCACTCTCCAAACTAACTTCAGAGCCGATCTGCAAATTTTTAGAGTCTAATGTGATTCGTACGTTTGGGTGCCCTGAAGTGATCATTTCAGATAATGGGACCCAATTCACCTCACTGTTTTTCCAAAATTTTTTAGCTAAATTTGGAATCCGACACTTACGTACAGCGCTTTATTCTCCTCAGGCTAATGCTTCCGAAAGAGTAAATCGTAGTATTTTGGCTGGGATAAGAGCTTACTTGAAGGATGACCAAACTAAATGGGACACCCACCTAAGCGATATCGCCGGTGCTCTTCGGTGTATGGTTCATGCGTCAATTAATTGCTCTCCGTATTACGCCATGTTCGGTATGAGTATGATCAATCACGGTTCTACTTATGCATTATGGAAAAACTTGAAATGTCTGGAGGAACCTGGTGAAGAAATGGATCGAGAGGATCATCTGTCAAATATTAGAACGCTTTTGAAAAGCAGGATTGGTGAAGCGTACCTGAAACATGCAAGCCGGTACAATTTGAGAGCACGAAAACCGTTGTTTAGAATTGGAGACATCGTTTACCGTCGTAACTTTATATTGAGTGATGCTACGAAAAAGATTTCCGCAAAATTGTCTCCAAAATTCATCGAAACAAAAGTTATTCGACTTGTAGGGAACTCATTGATAGAGTTGGAAGACGTCGCAAGTGGGAAGACAGGCACCTACCATTCAAAAGATATTAGACGTTAGCTTAATCTAAGTTGTAGAGTCATCTGTCATCGTTATGAGAAAACAAAACATTGAAGATTCATTTAAGATTCTTCATAATTCTTCACAAGTTCACCTCAATTCAACGTTTTTTTAGTGTTAGCAAAATCTTCGCTTCTGCGAACACTATCCTGTAACGTTTGCATTCGGTTCCTTATAACCAAACTCTATAGAATTTATTCAAGATTCCAAGTTGGTAAAACTTTTCTGTTCAACAACAAGAAACAAAATTATTTTCTTATACTCATGAATCTATTTCAAAATTCTACCTCACCGATATGTTAAAATGAGTAATATTCGATTCATAAAAATTAAACTTGTAAATTATTTAAACCTATTAAGATGTGAATCAAATTTATTGATTATCAATTGACCGTTACGGTACATGTAGTAAATGCAAAAGAGGAAATGGTTTTGGATCAAATTTATATATAGGTCAATGTTAATAATTATTTACATTTGAATTACGAGTTTTTTTCTATGTATAAACAAATTAAATTTCTTGATTTTGTTATGCTTGTATTTTTAAATTCAAAACAGCTGATCGCAATAAAGATGGATTATCATTGCCATCTATTAATTAAATAAACATTACCGATAAACTGCAAAGTAAATTGGGATTCTTTATTTAATTTAGTTTTGATAAATTTTGATTTATTTTTGCGGGTTTCCGGCAAAAATTAAATATAAGAGATGGTTTTCTTTCAACTTCCCTCTCTTACTAGCTATAGCTAGCTGTTACTAGTTCTAGGCTTCTAACTTGAAATAAGTTAGCAAGCGTGGCTGTGGTTCCAGCCCAATAAATTTTAAATTATGCACATGTTGCAAGTAAAAAAAGTTTTAGTGATATTCACGTGCTAGCATCATCTTAATGATGATATAATAAATTAGATTATTTTTGGAACCAGTGAATTCATTTATTTTAGGAACTAGAAGTTCATAAAAAAGGAAAGTTTTAAAATAAAAAAAATAAGCAGTTTAACAAAATCAAAGTTATTTTAATTAATCATAAAAGAAATTATGTTGACCTTAACTTCTTTTTAAAACAAAAAAAAAGTATTTATGTGATGATACTTAGTATTGACTAAAAGTATTTATGTGTATATAAGCCAATACGATAATTTATCCTATGTGTAAAATAAATAGTTATGTCTAATATTTATGTACATTTTTTGTTAAAAATATTACAATATATGAACTAAATAAAATTTTTGGAATGTTAAAAGTGCTAAAGTTAAAAGTATTAACAAAAAAACAATAAAATAAAACAAAAATTCAGCTGAAACAAATGATATCGTGTCTTTATTATTAAACGTAAATGTCGACAGCCATTGCTGTTTGAATCACTATACTAACCAATGAGAATGATGATCACATGGTGTGGATATGTTTTTTTTGAGATATTGAATTGAATCATAGTTAGATATATCCAAATAAGTACGACTGCGACTCAACATTTATAAATTACAAATAAGATTCAAACCAAAATACGAGGAGGAAGTTGCATGAAGAATATATTTTAATTTTGGAGGGTACACGGTTAAAGAATGTTTATGAAGCTGTTGAAAGGAAGGTTACTCGTGGAAGAACAAGATTAAAATTACCAACATAAATCATCTACCGGAAGTAAATTGGATTTTTTTATTTGTGAGTTATTTTTATTTAATCTAACATATTAACGTAAAATAATTGACAGTAATTTATTTGTTTTTATTTATCTATTGAATAATACAATTAAATGAAAGTTAGTTGTTTGATTATTATTATTATTTAAAGTCCTTTTATTATTGCATAATGTGTTTTTAACGTTGTGAATTGAAAGTGAAGATGACCGATTTCCTTTTTACTCTAATTCTGGGCGATCGTGAGTAAGCTATAAAGTGGAAAGTAGATTTAATTCCTTTTTTAATTTTTTTGTTATGTGGGTACTCTGAATATAAAAATTTTTCTTTGTAAGTAATGATCACTATTATGAACCCTGATACTGAGACTTTAATTCTCGTGGTGATAGAAGTACCCGGTGATCATCTTTCGGTAATTCCTACCAAAAAGAATACGTTACAAAACCGACAACGAATTATCAATGCCGGTTATATAATCCGCTAATAATTTTTTTTTTTCAAACAATTTTATTAGCTATCCGATAGGCATGGGTGTCTGGCACAAAATATTCAACTGTAATAGTAAAACACAATAGTATATTATTATACAAGCATAGAATGATATGAATATTTTACGAGTATAAAGGTAAGGTTTAAAAAAAAACAAACGGGTGGTTTAAATTCAAACGAGTAAATATTATACTAAATTGATAGGAATACCTTTAAAGTTACGAAACAAAAATGTGTAAAATTATAACAGATTAAAAATTGCCATAATAACATACTAACATGAAATAAAGTGAAATGAAGATATGCTCAGTGAAATTCTCAAAAAACCTCGCCATTTAACGTTAAAGAATGTCAATTTTTCGAATAAAAACAACATTTAATCTGCTTATAACAAGAAATTACAACTATTCCTATTAGACTAGAAAACCACTTTAGGAACATCTTTATAATGAGACCATCACGTCATTTAAACCACACAGAGACTTGCTGGTTCACCCATATCTACTTAGCTGTTTCAAAAACAATCATCCATGCAAACAATTGGTACACACTCATCTAGCTCAGGCTCGATAGTCTACATAATAAAACCTAAAAGAACATCTCAAAGTACGGGAAAGCTGTAGTATATACAGAAACGGAGTATGGAATAAACATAGCCTTTAATGATAAGTCTTCACTGGTGAACCCATCAGAAAAGATTTTACCGAGATCAACTATAGAACAGACGGATTGCCTTGAAATGCCGGATTGCCAATCGATGAAAATAACAAAAACAACCAAAATAATAATTTTCCACAACTTTGAATGCGAAATAACATTCTTCAACTTTCAAATCGATATTCAAATTAACGGAAACACAAAAAAACAAATCTATAATATCACATTCCAAGACTCTAAAATAAAAGCGATCAAACGAATCAGCGGCTCTGTTTCATCCCTCAAAAACGTGTTGTAAGAAAAGAAAAAAAACTACTATGGAATACAACTAAATTGAATCAAAACAAAAATGCATTTGTTATATATATGTATAAGAAAAAAACCATAAAAACAATCTTGATATTGAATCTGGATTGCTTGCATACTTACATGCATTTCAAATTCCAATGAAAACTACTCCACAATAAAAAAAAATTTGATTAAATTAAAACTAAAATTGTATTTTTGGATAGTTTTTCATGAAACATTTTGTTATTTTATTTTTAGTATATTTCCTTGGCGCCGGCACTATCAAATTTGGGGTTTTCATTTTGTATTTTTATTATACTATATATTTATTATATTTTTGAGCTTATATCTTTATGGGATGATAAAAATAGATAAATTTTGAACGAAAGTGATATTAAAGTATCAATGGTATATTGTACGATGAGCACAGAAAATAACTTATGTCCAATAATCCTAGAAAAATAATCACTTGGTAACAATCAGACTACAAATTCATATTTAAAATTTCACTTATAGAAAAGAATATTTTTTCTATGATAGCAGTCTATTTTTATGTAGGCTTAATCCACAGTGAAAATGGTTTTTTTTTCTACTAGTGTAAAATCATTTTCGCTAATCAACAAATTGTAGTTGCTATGGTATTTTCATATAATTTTACAAAGTTTTTAAAACAAAGCAACCATAAAAGAAATAGAATATGAATTTTGACTGATTTTGACTTGACGTTCACTGACGAAACAATCGTGTTTCACTTGTAGCAAAATATACTATTACTTTAAAATTTTCTTCAACCTCACTAATTTGAGCAAGTATGCCATGGATTTTATTTTAATTTTTCGTAAGCATATGTCTGATTTATAGGTTATGGTTGCTTTATATCACATGTTTGATGCTCTTTAGATGAGAGCATGCTGTTCATAAATGTGTCTGATCTATATTGGTTTTATCCATTGAATCAAATTTTTGTGTATTATTTCATTACACACTAGTGCGTAATAAATTAATAATGCCTCTGCTATTTGGTTGTTTTTCTTCTTGTATGAACTGTTAGTTCTCTGAGCTCTCATTGATTGAGTTTTCAGGCAAAAAAATAAATCTTGTTGATAAATCTTTAGATCGAAAAAGTATTAATACCCCGAGAGATTCAAATCTGAAAGCGATTAACAATGCTTGTTAATTAAAAACAGGAAAATTGAGGAAGCATGTTAGTCATCTCATATAGGTGGTATTAGGGATAGCTTTTAGTTAAAATTGGTACAAAATTGAATGCAGGTAATAGCGCCCGTATGTGACACAGACGATGTGTTTCAGCAAAACCTACAAAAGGTATCACTTAGATTTTTTAATTCTAGGAAAAGCTCAAAGTGGTTTAAAGAAAAGTTGTATCGGTTGAATAAAAAAAACTTAAACTTATTATTAACTAAGTTTTTCGAAAATGAGGTAACTTACTTAATAAGGTAAGGTAGATAGAACTGAGGTAACTTAGTTAATAAAGTAAGGTAAATCCTTTATGCTATCCTTATTTTCAAAAATTGAAGACTTTTTAAAAAAGGCAATAGCCTCGACAATCATTTTGTGCATGGTGCACGAGTCTGCATATTTCGTGCAAATTTTTATTTTACTACTTTTTTAGTTTTTTTTAATATTCTAGTCACTAGTGTCGTCGATCGTCATACCTATTGGTTTTAACATTTTAAAATCATGTAAACATGTTTACAAAATGTGCATAGAACTTTCAGGCATAAATGAAAATGTATGTGTGTGATTGCATTTGTAAATGTGGCGTCCATTTTTTCGCCTTTTTTTACGATACAACTTACATAAAAAATCATATTTCAAAAAATTTTAAATATTTGGCTTACATATAACAAAAAATATTAATTATCCATAATTTTATGAATAATATAAAAAAATAAATTTAAATATTAGTAAACCGACATCAAAAAAGGTCAAAAGGCACGAAACACAAAAAAAAAATCTGGCACAAAACACAAAAAACACAAAAGGAATTTTCGTCTTCTTTATAACAGAATCGACATATTGACCCCAATCCAAGTCTCACCCGGTATTTATTTACATGATTATGAACTGACAATAGTCTCACTATTACATGCTGCAGGATGAACGTCTACGACTTAGCAGAAATCCGGTGGTATGACGGCTCACTTCTATAGTGAACATGTTGAAGAGTTAATGGATCAACAAAGAAACTTTTCGACTGACGAACTTATCCTACCTTTCGATATATTAATTTTTGGTTCAAGACTTATAAGCCTCACTGAAGAACTCAGAACGGTGATATGCTGTTCTTGAGTCCCAGATATTCGATAAGGACCTAGAGCAGGGTTGAACTATTTTTGGCTTAATATTGAATAACTAACATATGCTTCGATGTAAAGTTTAGTGAAAATTGCACAACCTTCCAGCCTGGAAGGTCGTGCAATATTCACTAAATGGGAACTGTAGCTAAAATCTTCATATCTGAAGTATGCTTCATCATTTTCAGTCTATCTTTCTAGATGTCCAACGTGTTGGTTTCACTGCCTAATACTATGCTTCAGACTGATCCTCGTTTGTTGGAATTAGAACTTCGTGTGTTGCGAAGAGCTACAATGTCATCTGTCAGCTTGAACAAATCTGTCGTGTTCCTTCATATCCTTTCATAGTTTTTCCTGCAGTCTCCAGTAGTCCCTAGAAATGCAAACCTTTACAGCTCGTATTAAAAGCGTTCATTCCAACAATAAAAAAAATACTGATGAGCAGGCCTTTATTAAGACCTCTAAACTCGCTGTATTCGTTGTCCTAAAGGCTCGTATAAGCAATAAAACCGGTCTGCCGTTTTCCGTTTTTATTACCATTTCCTACAAAATTCCATGAGAGCCTTGCAAGGACACAAAGCTGACAATGAATTTGACATGCCAACTGTTTAGGTATATGGGGTAGACTATATAAAAGACCGTTTTGGGAATCGAACCAATTTGCCGCCAAAAGCTCTCCTACTCTGTCACAGGGCTCTAGCTAAAAATTGAAGGAAGAATAAAAAGGCACTGTTTTCTTTTGATGGTAATTGTACCTTGTTGTGTATTAGGAAAATTGATCATTAGACCATTAATCTGACGTCAACTGTTAATTAAATTAAAAGCATTCACAGTTTTCTGCATACACATTCCGTATTATCTCCTTTCAAAAGAATACTAACATAATTAATACCGTATATGTTTAGCTCTTTATTATTTATTTCATTTAGGAGCTGGCCTATTATCAATTTCCACAGCAAGGGTAGTAGAGCACTCCCAGTTCTTGTTTCTAAACGATTTTTAAGACCCTTAAACACTAGACCTTTTTTAAAGGTCGTAATGAAATATGAGTACACAAAACTTTTCCTATAAGACTCGTTTATTGCTTTCTGAATCAGTTTTTTCAAAAGTTTTCTTTGCATCGCTTGATAAAAATCTGGCCTCTAGTGATAAACAAGTTTACATGTTGTGAATTGGCGTCATAACCGACTATGGTATCCAGGTTTTTATTCTTGTCATAGTCAATCACACTTGTTTGTGGGGACTTAAAACGTAGGACTTTTCACTAATAGAATAGATACCTGCGTTATCTATATATCCAAGGGAATTTTCTAATTTTAAATATAAACGAATGTACGGACTACAACATGGACTTTTACACAAGAAAGATCTCCACTGTAACACTCTAATAATTTAATTTTTTTAACTAGCACTTTCAATAGTACGAACCAAAATTTTCCTTACACAAAGTAACAATTCAATAATAATTTAGGACGAATCATGCAAGAACAAAAAATTATATAAGATAAATAAATTAAAATACATTAAGCTTACATTAATTTGTTGTTTGAATGTTGATTCGTTTGAAACGTTTACTGTAAATCCTGTTCGATAAAGAACCATGTACCATTTCTAACGGTAATCCATCTAAAAGTTGAACACAAGATTGAATCCCAAAATGAAACCAAATAACATGCAGGACCATATAAAATAACAAAACGCCACACTTCTTGTCGTTTATCGGGGCGATATATAAAGAATAAATTATTGGAACTGAACAGCTGGATCTGCTTGTCCCGAAGTTAATGCATGAGCTTACTTGAGTAGTCTCAACTGCCTTGATTCTGTACAGCGTAGAGCTATTAAACTCATTGGTAACCCAAGTCTTACTAACGGTCTTGATTCCTTGCAGCACAGAAGAAATGTTGCTGATTTGACTATATTTTATAAATATATTATGGATGAACGAGCTTCTGAAGAGATCAAATCGATTTTACCTAAACCAGCAAACCTTTCGCGTCACACCAGAGCAAACGTAGCAGCGCATCCCTTTACCGTTCAAATAATTAGGTGTAGAACTGTAGCCTTCCAACGTGACTTTTTCAACAGAGTCTCTCATCTTTGGAATGCCTTACCTTCCTGGGTTTTTCCTGATGACTTTAATCCTCAAAGGTTTAAAGTTAACGTTCATAAATTTCTCAGAGAAACTTAATTTGTATTCCATTCTTATCCCTAGTTGGCATGGTATCTTCGGATATTCAGAGACGTTAATTTATAATTTATTATAATTAACACTAAACATGCCTAACTTTGAATAAAAAAAAAAAAATGATATGAAAAAAATCCTAACTCTGTATGCCTCAACTTCAAAATTTTTATATTCCAGGATAGGTTCCAATTACATATCCGTAATTCAAATTGCGATATATTATATGGAAAATCGTTTAAGTATTTATCGCTTCCAACAGACCACAATATTAAGAATTATTTAACTTTATATAACTGTGCCACAACATATTATTACGTTCCGTTGTCTATCAACGTCGCTTTTCTTTATTGAATTCATAACAATTCACAATTTTATTTTTTCATTTTATTCACAATTAATGAATAGCAAATTTTAATTTAAATAATACACAACATATAATTTATTTTACAATTTTTAAATTTTATTAGAACACTTGTGGCACGATGACATTTTCGTTTTATTAAAATTTACATAATTTTGTTTTAAGTTCTTAACACAACTCAAAAAATATCCAAAATTATTTTTCTATTTATAATATTTAAAATAAAATAAACAAGAGAGTGTTGATTGCCTGAACTCTTTTTATATTGCTTTATTTAAGCAAAGAGATAAACAAAAGGAAACAAATAAAGTTCGAAACGTTTTAGAGAGAATTCAAAATATATGACAAAACTATTATAACCTTCATTGTTAATGTAAAATGTGTATTATAGCCGACGGTGAGGCAAAAAGTAATTTCATTTGTATGGTGATCTGTTAAATGTAAAATTACGACAATGCAAAATGTATATTTGGGTAGGTCAGGGTTGGAAATTATAGAATGAATTAAAGAGAAGCTAATCTTTGCTGTTAACGCAACCGGTTTAGTTGTTTGAACTGTCAAGCCTTAAATTCCAGTCAATACACCCTATACCTACCCTCAATCGTTCTGCATTCATGTTTAACAACACGTAATTTGGCGGGCATAACAGACTAATGGAACCATACAGAAGATAAACAAATACAATGTCAATAAGTATCCGTCTTAAGTATTCCGTCCAAATGTTACAGAATTGAACATTCAAAATATGCTTACCTTACAAACAGATTTTGCCTACTTTTCCAGACCCTCTAAGTAGGAGTAAAAACGCATTAAGACTGTTTGTACTTCTCGATCTTTAGTAGCGAAAGATAGTTGACTGCTCGATCATGAGTAGCTCAAATTAGTTAGCAGATAGCGAAATTAAGCAAACAAAAGACACTTTGTTATAAACGTATACATATTTTCAATTATATAATATCATGCATTGAAATAACTACTTTTAAGCCAAGAAATTTTTCTTAACAAACAAATTTTTTGATCCACTTACAATTCAGTGATCGCCAAAACATGCCGAAAACTTAAATAAACTTGAAAATATGCAAAACCTTAATATAAATAGATAACCGAAGCATAAATAATTTTATTCTTCCGACAACTGTTTTTTCACAACCATAATTGTGTGCGTTCCTTAACAGAATAAAATAAACAGCTGTTAATTTTATTCTGTTCCGCGAATGTTGCGGAACACAATAAAACAATTTATTTGATTGTATTGAACTCTAAAGTAAGTTTTTTGATTGTATTTTATAAAAGTTTGATTCTATTTTATAAAAAATCAACAAAAACATTTATTCTCTGATTATATAAAAAACAATAAATATTAAAAATTGCAAAGGCTACTATGATTAAATTGAAGTAAATTTCTCTTGTGATTATCTGTTTTATGATTGTTTTTTGGTGTCTCATTAGTAAAAAATTTGATATTTTTCATTGTAGGGCATTTCATTTTCAAAATAAAATAATTCATTTAATTGTTTGGAATTAATTATATAATAAAATTCATTGTTTATCTTTATGTGTTTTACTTGTTTTATCAATGAATTTCAAAATAATTCAATTTAAATTAATACATGTTACTCAGTCGGAAGGATAACACGTTGTACTGGGTTCGTATTTAATGAATTTTATTCTCTCGCAAATTTGTAAACTTTTGCTTGAAAAATAAAATATTGCATTAAACACTTACACAATAAATTACTATTGTTTGTTTGGCTAGCTACTTTTAAACTGTAACATATATATGTACATATTTCACATGATAATCATCAACATCGACTATGATGATGATGATTATTATAATAAACATTAAACAAACAAAATAAGGATCAAAGTAAATAAAACAGTTTTTATAGTTATAATAAGTAAGTTTTTAAATAACCGTCGTTAAATAAAAAATTTTTTTATGATCTAATTTAGAATCGGCTTAAGAGATTTTTGTTTCATATGAAATAAAATGGAAATCAAATTTTATGGGAGTGGTTTTTTTTTTGGTTATGAAATGAAAGTTTATTTATAGTTGACATGCGTGTTAGTTTAATTATGAATTAAAAATTAGGGGAATTTAGGGTCGATATATTGTTTATGTAGATGAATTATGAAAGTTATATAATCGTTGATGTGAGTTAAAATAAAGAAATTTGGTTGATGATATGATATAAGAGATATAGAACAAACTCTGTTGTTTAAGTATATTATAAGTTTAAAAAATGAAAATACCGCGAACAATGAAACTGTGTCAAAAATGTTCCTAAATGATGCTAAATGTTCCAAAAAATTATTAGACTTGCTCTTTATCCATCCACAATCGTTTTTTGTTTACGTATTTTTGAGCCATAACAAACCTGTTGAACATTCAAATTTTCTAGTGTGTCTCAGTTAAAATGCAGACTTTTTAATCATAAGATTGTAAAACCTTCATGTTAGTGTTAAATACAGATCTTTATTTTTGTAGTATTTTGATTAAACCTAATTCATCCTAATTTCTGGGATTTAATGCTAAGTTGATAACCAAAACCACCGTAATCATAGCCCTACTGATTGACGCCATTTGCAATAAACAATGAACATTGCCATATGAATAAAATTCTATTAGTGTTTTTGATTAAACTTTTTTGAATTTTTTTTATGGCAATTTTTTGAATTTTTTTTATATTGAGTATTAATTTTAAAATGGCGCTACAAGTTCACGATTTTTTTTTGTGCTAAAAAATGAGTTAGGCTTCTATATCGGGGGTTTTGTGATATCTCTCACAACGCCATCACTATTTTTACTTCCGAGCCGAGTCTATATGTTTATCAAATGCGTCGCGCACACTATTTTGAGAAATAAACAATCCAAAAATGGTACCGGTGGGGCCAAATGATTAGCAAATAGACCAGTTCAGTAGCATCTTGGGATCCTGCCCCATGAGCCAAGAAGCAGATTTACAAAACACTAATCAAACTGCTGAACTTTAGATAAAAATTTAAAATAAGAGTGAAAAGAAAAATATTGTCAGTTTAGGATGAACATATGAGAACGGAGAGCCGAGTCTGGTTAGTACAATCAGAATAAAAACTAGTCTTAGAACAATTAAAAAATATTTAGTAAAGAATTAAATAAAAGGCAAACAAATATAATACCAAAAAGTAAAAAGAAAAAAATGAAATAAAAAATTGTGACAAGACAAAGAATAAAATAAAATGGAGTGTCAAGTTAAGTAGACGCGGGATGGCGTACATAATATTTTTGAGACTAATAGTTATATTATAATGAAAATAAGTATAATTATTGTTCACTTCGTGCAACATTCTTGGGACCGTATCATTTAGTCCGTAGGTAATTCGTTCTGAGTGGAGCAAATTGGAAAAGATGAGAAGTTAGTGTGTTGGTGTCTCAAAATCTATGTGCATGTTTTACAAGTTCAAACTGGCTATATTCTCATAGTTATCTACGATTAAAACGAAAAAACACATAACTCAGAAATTTCATACAATATTTCAACAACTAATCAAACGTTTAATAAATCATTCTAATTTCGTAACGGATATAATTTTTCTTAATGTATTCTTAGGCTATATTAATTAAATTTTATGCTCGATTTTCACTCGACAACAAATCATAAATGCAAAACCAATGAGAATTTACGATCACACGAATTTTTATTACCGTACACAAATTCCTTTGAAAATTTTTATTATCAAAAAAAAAAATTTATAGAATCAAACATTAAGCTAACCAACCAATCATATTCGTGTTTAAGAATTTTCCCTAAATTTTTGTTTTGTAATTAAAATTAAATAAATAAAAGAATTTTATCTTAATTATCAAAATACTTAATTTAATTGAAATAATTTTTTTTTTATTAAATTTAATCTCTTTCGGAAAAAGTAATAAGAATTTCTTTTAAATTTTCTTTTATTAGAAGAATTTCTGTTTCTATTACAATTGTTGTTGTTGTTCATTTTAATTTATGTGCAAGAAGTTGGAACCTTAAACAAAACTTTTTAATGGATGTTGTTCTTGTATGTATTATATGTTTTGTGTCTTAAAATGCATTTAATGGTTTATTGACCTGTCAGAACATAAATGTGTAATGGATTTTCAGTTATATTTTTTATGATGTCTGGGGAAGGAAAAGAAATTGTCTGGATGTTAGAACTCGTTGTTTCAATTCAATAAAAGCTTTTTGTTTCATTTTCATAAGTGAACGTAAGTGAATTAGTTTTATTAGAATTTATTTAATGGTTTTTTTATTGTTCAAATTAAGTTTATGTGTAGGTACCTAGCTTTATAGTTTTTTTTTTTGCTCTTGTTATTTTGAAGATAGAAAGGTTAGAAAATTTAATTTAATGTGTATAATTTTAATGAGCTTAGTTGTTTTCAAATGATGTTATGGTGGACATTTAAAATGGTTACGTTTTAAGGTAGATTGTTGTGACTTTATTTGTTTGATATTTATGAAAATTTATTATGACATTTTAATGTTAGTTGAATTGGTAATATTGTTAATTCATCTAATTCTAGCTCTCTCATTATAGTCTGATAACTTCTATAACACTTATATCTGCCTATATAATGGTTATATCTTTTGTAGAAATGTCGTAGATCAAACATGGGTTAAGCATTTTCTGAGTCTTATTATACTAATATGGCTGTTCATCATCCTAAAAGCTATAAGTCTGGTTAACTTCTGATTTTACCTGGGTAGTGTTGGTGTAGTTTTTGGGATCAACTGCAGAGATAAATAGAAAAACTTTATGCCTTTTTGTTAGACTAGATTGACATCACCGAACTATCTACCAGTTCATAGCTGAACAATCTCATCTTTAAATGTTTTGAAGTGTCTTCTAATCTTAGACCTTCAATTTCATTTGAAGGGGAAGGTGAAAGAGCGATATCACTTATCGAAAAAAATTCTAGAAGGAACGGCCGGGAGTGAACACCAACAAATTCATGACAACGTTGGTACTAAGGAACATTTAGAACAAGTTGTATTGATGGCCAACTTCGAGAAATAATATTCACTCTTGCCAGCGATCACTCTTGCCAGCGCAGCACATAATATTTTTTCATTCATTAGGTGAGGAAAAAGCAACCGTTTTTGCTACAGTTTGGTGTTTATTATTGCGGAATATGCCGAGACTCCGCATGCCGCACCTCCACTTAACAGTTTGTAGTTTGTTCGAATATAATACGAGATCCCTGGAAAGCGGCTGCTTTCACAATCCAAATTGACTAAGATACACCCTCAATCGTTTTTGGGTAGATGACGTAAAACCAAAGATTTTTAAATTTCTATAAAGGTTTAAGTCTTTTCGTTAAGACCAAGCTAGTTAGTACAAAACTAACATAAAATAAACGCCACGAAAAATGTTTAACTGATATCAGGAGCAATTAATAAACGAAGTTTAACTCATAAGCCCACAAATTTATTTCCGTGAGACATGCTTTAAAATCTTTTTTAATTTTCTGATACCTACTTAATACTGATAAAACGATTAAGAATATTATTAATATCGTTTTTAGATGCGTAATCATAAAAGCTATGTGATCTGTTCTGTAATTAATTTAATAAAATCTTGTTCACACGAACCCGCGAACTGAATCACTTTAATCATAATTAAGAAGTTCAATTATTTAAGAATAACTGGGATAATCTTACATTTATATTGCCTTCATTTCTTACGCTATTTTTTATGAATCACATTGGTCATATAAATACGCGGTGGAAATTTTTTTTCTTCTTTCAGTTATTAATAAAACAGAACAAAAAATAAACAGATTCTTTCCATTAGTTAGTTATCATGGTAAGGCGCCATAATATAACATAATGAAGAAAAACAAAACAAAAAAAACTCAAACACTTTTCTTAATGTTAAAGAATAATGAAAAAAAATTTTATAAATTAAAGAATGTTTTTATTTTTCATTTAAGAAATATAATTCCAATATTGGGTTATAAGAAAGAAATTTAAGAGAGTAACCATACATAGTTGATTATTTTATATAAGTTGTATGAGATTTGTAATTTAAAATGTATGCAATGCTTGCTACAAGATGAAAGGGTTATTTTAAAAATAGTTTTCGTCAAGTCAAAAAGAGATATTTTTCGACGTCGGAAATTTCTACACTCTGTAAAAGCCCTGTTTCAATTAATTTTTGTTGGTTCTATAGAAAAACTTTGAGTAATTCTCCACTACAAAAATATTTCTTCTTTGACAGCCATTTTTGTTGCTGTTGATTCCATTTACTATTTGGGAAGAATAAATTCAGTAAAAATTTGAACTTTTTCTGTTTTGTATTTTTGTCCGATTGATGCTCGAAAGAGCAGTGTCTACCAACATATGATTGATTTCAGGTTGGTCACTTGCAGCTTATTTTTCTTTATTTTTGAAGCACTTTGATTCAACATATCAGAAGTGATGAAAGTTGAAATAGTAATTGTATAAAAAAGATATTGGATTAGATCTTCCCTGTTCTACGCTTTGGCCACGTTCATATAAAATTTTACGTTTTTACGTTTTTTTTTTAAGTAGAAAAACTTTATTCCCGCATTATAAAAGAAATATTTTACTCTTCAGTTTTCGTATTCTTAAAGACCATTCTAACTCCTGACGATCTCTTAAAGTGATGAAAATTGAAACACTGCAATTCCATTTTTGTTTAATGGTTTTTTTTAATAAAAAAATCAATGTATTGGTTTAGGAAAAAATTGGTATGATATTCGCGTTCATGGTATTTCCCTTTCTTGATGGGATTCCACCCCAAACAAGATCAACATTTGCTCCTTTACATTGTTTTTTGTTTTCATGACTTTTCTCTTAGAGCCTATTACAAGAAAAGTTGATTAATTATCTTGGTCGTTCCGTACAACCCAAGTTGCAAGTGTTCGTTTTGATTTCCGACGGAATCCAATTTTCATTCACATGTTTCAGAATTTTTCTTCTGTTACCGAACAAAACTAATAATTATGAATGTTTATGTGACACAAAACGACCAACATGGTATCAGAGGATGTTAAAAAAAATATTGAATTTAGTGCTCAAACCCTAACTTCGTTAAAAGATTTGACTCTGTTCCGAAGTATAATTGAAGTTTTAACTTAAGTTATCAATTTTAAAATTTTTGCATTACAAATTTAAATTTCATGAGTGTATAATCATTAGATGGCGCTCTAAAGTGTAGTTTTGTTATTCTTACAATAGATTTTTGGTTTAAGTAAACAACGATAAAAACCAACATCAACTAGATTACTAACAATTATTGTAGAGATTGGCCTTTTTAACAAAAGAAATAACACAAAAAAATACTGGAACGAAACCGCATCAATCAAAAAACTCACATTATCACTATCAAACTATAAACCTGACCTAATTTATAATATATTTAAATTTATGCAATAAATAGTAAAAAAAGTTCAGAACTAAAGTAATAATCAAATTAACCTTACAACTACGCAAAATTTTCTCCTTGAACAAATTGATGCTTCTATAGTCTTGACCGGGAATGCTGCTTTGTATTTTGTAATACCAATCAATTGTCAATCGTTGATAATCCGTTATATCATCAAAATATCTCAGCTGTTTTCGGTTTTTATCTTAGAGAATTGACCGAAAGGCCTTCTGTGCAGTTATATCCAAAACATGCCACTCAGTTTTTTGACTCTCAATTGTTATCACTCGGCTTCAAATTCTCCACCAATTAGTCTTTACGATATTTATTGACTATGCAATTATATTGTATGCTAACACTATTGCTTAGTTCGAAAAAAAAACACAAACACCAAACCACTATATCCAGTTAGAAGAAAACGTATTAATTGTAAACAAGCATAGGAATATATATTTTTTATAATGTTCACTTTACTTTTATTACAATTAACCATGGAGCAAAATATTTTACAAATGTTTTTTATTTGTTCAATTCAATCTATAAATATCCTGCTACTAATTACCTACATAGTCAAAAAAAATATAATTTAATTGATTCGAACAAGAAAATGAAGAGGAAGGTTTGAATTCATTCGAAACACGTAAAATGAAAAAAGAAGTTTTTTTCTGAGAAACTTCTAACTATACCTTTGAATTGAAAAAAATATCAACAACTTCCTTACTTGAGCTTAATTGATCTAAAAATTGTGAATATTATTTAATGTCCATTTTTGATAGCCAAAATTATAATTTCCATAATTTTATTTATGAAAAACGGTAAAGGGATAAAGGGCTTTCATTTTTAGCGCCAAATTTCCATGTGATGACCAGTTTCCATTTCCCCTTAAAATAAAATTATTTCCCACCACATAATTTCAAATATCCAAACAACAAAAATAGTCAATATAACCAAAACAAATCATTTACCTTCGCTAATCTGGTATATACCTCAATTTATTACCATTAAAGTAGCACTAACGTGATCGCAAAAAAGATCGTATTTTAGGCCGAATGCGGTGATCTGAAAAGCTTTTGGACAAAGTGGAGAGAAAACGGATCTTTCAAAATCAGTTTTTTAGAAACTTTAATAAATTGAAGTCCTGTCATTTAATTTTGAGGAAATAAAAAGGCGAGGGTTTGTCAAGGTAAGGCTAGGTTTAAATGTTCATTCTGAGGCAAAACATCGACCTTCAGATGCCCTGTTTTACCGAAGATGCCCTGGCGCCCAGACCAAAGTGGATGTTAGACTGATCATCTCGTTAAAAAATGTTATACACTTCAGGGCTACCTTTGACGTAATGAGTTTTGACTGTAGAACCTTGATTGCAGCCTGACAATCCGTAAAGATGGTATACCCCTTATACAGATACTACATTAAATTTCAGCCTATCTGTGGTCTTTTTAATTGTTGTTCAAGCTAGAAACGATACAGCGCGATAAGAGAATTTAAATTTGATTCAATTTTTCCATTCATATTCAACCAGTCTATTTTTCTATTAATCTATTTATCTTCCTTCCGCAACTATCTATTCGTCTAAGATGTCGATGGGAACTAGATGAATGAAAATTTCTACTTAGTGGTGCGTTGGTAAACTCTTCAGAGCTCTACTAATACACAATACAATACGAGTTTTCTGAACTTTTATTTTCAGTCAGTTTCTAACTGACCATCTTTTGTAGTGTCGGCCACCAAACAGTAACCTCATGTTTAAACAGTAACTTCATTAACAAATTTTTTATTGATCCAACGAAAAGTAGTTTATTAGCTGTTTATTAACACAACAAACAATTTATTGGATTATATTAAACTTTTTTTAGTGTGCAGGGATCATGGGCATACCATTGACCGTCAGCTTTAGATTAGTTTTTTTTAGATTAATGTAATTCTCGATTAAGGATTGATGCATGTAATTGTTGTTACGTGCCAATTTAATTTCAAATGTAGAATCATACACCTTTTTGCCTTGGATGCTAAAAACATGAGTGAACATGGTATTTGGGCTACCATTACTCTAATCGGTAACGTCACTGTTTTATCTTTATTTTGTTTGAACAGAAAGAGAAGCCAAGGCTGCAAACAAGTGGTATTTTGCCTGAATTAACTTAAGCACAAAAATGTCAAAAAAATTGTATAATAATGTTTTTTTCAGAAATCAGACTTAGAATAAAAAGTTAAACGATTTTGCCATTGTTTTATATTTATCAAAAATTATCTCATTTAAAAATCTCAATTCGATCAAGTTTTTTTTCACTTCGTTGCGTTCAAGAAGAAGAAAAACAAGATTAGGTTGACATAATGATTACAATATTTATAATTGAGATGATTAAGTAACACGGGAAGGCAATTGGAATTATTTATCTTTTTTACCATTATGAAAAGATTATTTTTGATTGAATGTTTGATTTTTTATAATTCCGCGGAAGAACGAAAAATGTTCATTCGAATTTTTATGTACTACCCGCAATCCATTTTATAACTACATATATTGATTCTTCAATTCAACTATTTGTAAACTGCATTGCGCTTGACCTGGATTTAAACATTCGACCATTAAACATGAATACTCGAGTTCGTTAGCGACTCTGTCACTACTATTTCCCACAATTTAAACAAACTTCCAACAAGTTCCCAAACAAATTTTATTAATTTCATAATGTCAAGTATTAAATCGTTTATTTCATAACGTTTTAATAATTTCAATCAAATTTATTGACATCTTATAATTATTATAACCATAAAAATTACTTAAGCTAATAAACATTAACGCTCATTCACTCTTGGTTTTCACTCAATTTCGTTTTTCTAATCCTCAAACTTTTTTATAGCTTTTAAATCGTAAATCACCAAAAGATTTGTGACTATACGTTATAAAATGTTTGTGTTTATTAACAAAAGCCATAAAATCATAAATATTTCAATTAAAACTAAAACATTGAGCTGAACCAGAACTTTTCAAAAAAAAAATCTACCAAAAACTTTTAATGAAAATACGTTTTTAAGTTTTTTCTCAGTGCTTTTTGTTGTTGCTGTTTTGGATGGCTTAACAACAGCCATTCAAATTGAATATATAATAAAAAAAACAATAATAAGAAGAAAATCATTTCTCATTTTCATGCAAAAGTTACTGTAGAGATAGATGATGAGGTATAATAATTAAATGAAATATATATTTCTTAATCCTATTATGATTTTACGTTTGTGTTGTACTTTATTTTTGAGTGTAAAATAAGTTTTGTCGTTTGAGATTTGTTCAAAATTTCAATTTTCTACAGCAAAGAGCAACTACTACCTTATATATTTTACATTTCATTTTCTGTTTGTATTACTTTGGTTCCAAGGACTAAATTTAAGATATTCTGTGCAATGAAATATTTTTTATACAATTTAATCTGAATAAAATGGTTACCCCAACAGAAATATGTTATGGCTCGAAGAGGGCCCTGATTAGGTTTGCTCTAGTTTGATGGAATCCTGATCATGAGTGTAACGCTTTTGCCCAATCAGGTACTGATTGGCATAGTCTGAACAGGCCCTGATCCAGTTTGGCATACAAAATTAAATAGGGCCTGGTAAGGTATTTCGTATCAGGCCCTGATTAGATTGACCAAATAGGGGTGAAATTTGAAAAGGTTAGCTCTAAAAATTTATTCCAATTAAGGTCCGGAACAGGCCCACATCAGATTTCCCTAATAGGACTTGCCCTCTCTGGCCTTGATCTCGCCCTGACTATATTCAGCCTTTCCCTAACTAACTTCTGTTCGGGTATGTTTTTGTTTGTCCAAAAACATCCAGACCTTTTGGAGTATGAAATTCAACAATGCAAATATAAAATTCTAATAATTATACGTCAACCATATATGTATATCGTCTTTTATATCCACGGTTAGTTGGTACAAAAAGCAAAATATCAAGATTTTACGCGGTCATGAAAAGCTGTCCGAACAACATTTAAAAGAAACAATTTGTCGTTATAACAGTAGCCTCGATTAACTTCACCGAGTTAAAAATTGTTCAACGATACCTCGCAATAAACGTTGGTTTGGTACACGTTAATCTTAACATATAGATTACAAACTATAAACCACTGTCGCTTCCTGATTGTTATGTCTATTTGCAAACGACAATGTTAAGCTCAACTTATTTATTTCCAATGCGTAATATTGTTTAGTTCCCTAAATAAACGACATTACTTTTCATGCCATCAAAAATAAATCAGAATCACATGGTAGAAAACGATATAAAAAACACAAATAAAACTTGAATTAAAACAAAAAGAAGAAAACACTTTTTGTGACTGTCATAAAAAAGCACTTGTAGATACCGACAAAACAAACAAAAAATTAAAGCATTCAAAATAAAAAAAATTAGAATTAATTTCAATAATTGCCGAAAAAAAGTTAAACGAATTAAGAAAACAAAAACAAACAACAAATTGAAAGATAGTTTATTGAATGATTTTTTCGTTACGAAACTCCTAAGAGAGCAAGAAGAGCAAACTGAACTTATAATTAAGTTAATTTAAAAAAGATTTTATTCATTTATTTGTAAGAGATTTTTTAAATATATATATATTTTTTTTTTATTTAGAAATGAGATTCCCATTTAAGTGATTTTATTTCGTGGACACAATATTGTAATTCGCGGTTCTTTAGATCTTCAAACTAGAACTATTCCTTGTAGTTGTTGTTTTTTTTCTTTGTGTTTGTTTTTTGATTTTTGAAGATTTTCGGTAGAAAAAATATTTTTATTAATTAAATTAAATTCAAACAAAAAAATAATAAATTTTGCGAACTGGGAAATTAATTAAATAAAAATAACTGTCAAGGTAGCTTTAATTTCTCATCCAATTAGATCGGTGTTAGACTGAACTTTAAGATAAAAATATGAATACTAATAATACAAAATTAATATTCAAGTTAATTAATAATGGTAATTATTTATTTCGTTATTATAATATTTTTAATTGATATATTAAGGACCACCCGAAACAGGTTTGTCTAAGTGCCAGAACCAATAATATTTAATGTTAAATGTGAAACAATACATTTAACTGCATAGTTTATTTGTATTTTTCTATACATGTTTTTTTAAATAAAATGATCCCCCTGGTGTTGTGTAGTGGGAATCTTGATTTCGTTGTCAAATCAATTTAGTCCAATCATTAAAATGGGTTTCTGCTCTTTATTGCCTCAACCACCAAATAACTCTCCATGAAATTGCTTGAAAAAAATTACTACCACCAAAAGAATAGCAACCAAAAAAATGCCTTGCACTTGCATGCTCCATTCAGTAACGTTAAGTGGCTTTGCGAAGTACTGATTTAAGTTCATTCTTTGCATTCATAATAACTGCTGATGCATCAAACACTGTCGTTGTGCAATTAGCGTTATACAATTAGCGTTATAGCTCCATTAGCAACCCATTAGCGTTATATTTGTCGTAGCAGAAAACGCTACAATCTCTGAGCTTGATAACGCGCTTTTATTTCCGGTTGACATAGTCTTTCACCGAAACCTCCTTTTGAGTAATGCCGGCAAGCAGGAAAGTACTAAATTGGCCCTAAAAATTGCAAAAGTTATAGTTTATGTTCAAACTTCAAAGACTTAATTCCACTGTCATGTCCATATCGGTATATCAATCTTAAGATTACTAGGGTGTTTAGTTTAGCTCAGCTCGCTCGGGCTAATGAGCGTGAGACTGATCATCGTTTAGGTTCAAGTACTTGTTCCCATTTATTTTGCTGCTCCATGCCTTTCAGAAGAAATGTAGTCATCAAGACTTCTACCTTTCGTCCGGACTTGTAATAGGCGGGTGGATAATAATATACAATAATAATTATTTAGTGAACTGGTAAATTTAAAGATATATCTGACCAATAAAAACAACGAAGTTTATAACAGTTAACCAACAAAATATTTAGCAGTCAAAATCATGTATTCCGTTTTAGACATAGATTTTTTTATTACGTGTCATCCATAATGTCCCGTGTAATCCATCAAACATTTGATCCTACTATTAATCATTGACACGCAACACACTTCATGTAAACATATCTTTATGACCTAAAAGTTACAAAACTGGAACACATTGCGATTAATTTATGACAGATGTCTAGTTACTTTCTGGATATATATTCCACCAACAGATCTTCGACATTTTTTGATAAAACGGACTGTTTTAATATATTGGAAATATTCTTTATCCACAATAAATTTCCATGGATTGATCCCATTGTTTATATATTTGTTTATATGTTTATATATTTGTTCTATATATGATTAAAGAAAGTCATCGATAATTAAACTACTCACACACACATGGGTAACTCTCTTGATAGCAGACTAGTTTACAAGCCTGTTATCAAGATAATCATTAAATTTACTTTATGTCTGTTGAACGATTTAAGCCACTAATTTAATTAAAATAAAGAATTAATTAGTTACCGCCATACGTAAACGAATGTTACCCATCGTCTTTGCTATCTGACAATAAAAGAATTCAAATAAATAGGTGCTAGAATGACATTCTTCTTTTAAAAAAAGGAAGATCAATTCTATTTTCATATAAACATGGATAATAGAACAAACAAAAGAATGGATAATAGAACAAAGATTCAGACTGATCCTATTCGTTTAAGGCACATAACGAACTCTCAGGTATTTCAAACAATCCTCCCCATATCGATCATAAACTTTACATTTTTCCGATAACACTACATAACTGCACTACCCAAATCTTGAAATTTAGACGATACGTCTGGATCATTTTTTATTTTTATTCGGATGTAATTCTTTAAAACTAATCGTCGATATGTTTTTTTTATAACATTTGAATTTTTTGATTTTATAACACCCAAAATTGAATAAATATCCACGACCCCGCTGTTGTTTATAACAAATGGAAATAAATTAAAAAATTAAATTAACAACAATATTGACCACATTTTGAATTGTCTTTATTTCAACTAAAAACAAATTAATTGTAATCACAATTATTATTAAGAAATATTTAATTTATCATTTATAATGAATTCAATACAAAATTACAACAACTTTTGATTTTGAGAATATAACATTCAATCCAATCTAAAAAATATCACATTTGAACGAATGACATATATATAATAAGATGTTCCATCTTTTGTTTCTTTCTTTATTCTCCCTTTCATCGTACACAAATTAATAATTCCCCCATATCATCTCAATATAAAATGCCAATATCATCTCACCAAACAACTTTTCTACTAAATAAATTTGAATAGCTGTATTACACCTACATGTAATGACTATGACTTAGTTTTACAAACAAAAAATGTTCATCATTTATGTAGACTAATGACTATGACTTAGTTTTACAAACAAAAAATGTTCATCATTTATGTAGACATAAAAAACATGTATTACTAACTGACATTGTGACGCATCAAAACAATTAACTGAGAAAAAATGTTAAAATATTATTGAAATACATAAATGCTTTTGTGTTTGTTTTTTTTTTAAAGGCCGGAATCGAAATAAATTAGCAAATTATTAGCGAATTTCTTTAAATATGAATATTCTTACTTTTGGAGAAATATTCGAAATAGTCCGTGGTTACAGTTACTGCATGGAGTTCTGTTTTCACATTTGGATCACAATAAATGATCCTTATTAGAAGGTTAAATTTTTTGATTCTATACGGTGAAGGACTTTTAAGTTGATCATAGACAAAATGTCGCTAGTCTGACAATTTTTTTCCAAGTAAATTATGGCAGTCTGCAAGTTTTTCGCGAAAATTAAATCGTTTTTCTTGAGTCTGCAAACCTCGCGCGTAACAATAGAGCATGCGTAAGAATTAGTTCATCCTTTTACGGTTTAAGTTATACAACGTGTATAACTGTCGCTGTCCAGCGTAATTTTTTCTTGCCTTTAACCTGCCTAAATTAAATCTTAAATAAAGAATAAAACGGTATGGCACACCCTCCAACGGTGTTAAATGATCACCAGACCAGATTATCAATTTAACCTGTTCAAACTAGCCAAATTACAACTAACTTTGTCCACTGGTAGAATAACTGAATGGCCAACTCAGAGTTTAAGTGACTGGTCAACTGTCACGTAAACTGAAGTAAACTGACAAGGTTAAGTAATAAGAAAACTGTCAGTTTACATTCTATCGTTAACGTGACATTTTTAATAAAACTTACAACGATTAACACTAGCTGTCTAACATCCAACGTGATTTATATATAAAACATAAATTTAGCTTTAGCAAGAATTGGCAAGAAAGAGACGCATATAATATTACGTTTCCTCTGTTGCACATCTGGAATTACAATGTTATTTTCAATTTTATTTTATTTTGAATTTACCCTGGCATAATTGTTGATAGGAGATCACTTCTCTATACTAGAATAGTAATAATGCTGTATTCATTAAAAATTGTTCTCCAATTAAAACTTCAAATAAAACAAATTTTATTGATTTTAACAATTAATGAATAATTTGTCTGAAAGCTTAATTAAATTACTTTATAAATAAAAATACAAAGATTAGTGTACAAAACGTATGACGAAATCTCATAATGCTCATAATACCATACTCGACATGACATATTCACATTTCCAATTTGTTAAAATTTTCAAGCGCTAATTAATTAAGTTTTTTAATTTCCAAATAAATTTAAAATGTTTGTTTCAAATTAAGACAAAATCAAGTTTGCCTAAAAATTTAAACTTCAAAAAGATTTTGGTTTGTTATTTTTCTTCGTTTTTTTGTTGAAAAAAAAACAAAAATTAATAATACATTCGTCGTTTTTTTTGCGGTAGTGACCGCGTTAAATTTTTTTTTATTTTAAAACATTCATACACGAGCATTAGAGTTGGTTGCAATAATATTGGGTTTCAATGCAAATTGATTTCAATTAATTTGCATTCACCATTGATTTTGAATTGAATGGTTTGCCAATTAGAGTTTTTTGAATGCAATAGTAAACAAAGTATGTAGATAATACGATGAAACGGTAAGGCCTGTTTTGTGTGTTTTTGTTCTAAATTAATGGTATGACAAATATTAATATTATTCTTTATCTTATAGTTCGTTTGTATTAAATGCCATATCGCAATTTTCATCCTGGGGTCTGGAAACTTGATACGTCAATTTTAACAAATATATAATATTTTGAAAATATTAAGCAGGATGATGTTGGTAGTAGGTAGGCCATAATCCACACTTCCTAGTAAACGAGAGTACGATGCAAGTTTAAGAAAACCTGATTAGTTGTCCACCATTCGTAGGTAGGTCGCATGTGTTTTGATTCTGACTATTTTGTTTGCCGACGGTATTTAAGATTGAAACACGACAATAGCGATATGTTTAAATTTTGTTGTGTATATGTGGACTGTTTTCGTTTCGACGGTATTTATCAAAATCTACCTTCGATGTTCTCCCAGATGTTATGTTATAAACAAAAATGTCTGAATTTCTTTCAATTAGTTGAAAATCTAAATCAAAAAAAAAAGAAAAGGATTGTGGTGAGACGCTTCAAATGAAGAAAAGGAAGATAAACAAGATTTATTTAAATAAAATAAAATAATTAATAATAGAAATAATGTAGATCTTTAAATCTTTGAACATTTTTTGATATGCCATTACAGGTTTTGTATATTTTTTTTAAGATAGCGTTTATTTCATGTTTTTTCCCCGCATAGTCCGAACCTATAAATTGATTGAAAAACCTAAAAAGTGTAAAATAATAGAAAACTTAGTAAGATTTAATTAAAAATACAGCGAAGTGTCATATTATTAATATTAATTAATTAAGCGGTGGTAGTGAGAAGTGTTAAAATCACTTTTTTAAATCCAATCAAGTAAGGATTGTCATTGGAACTATAGCTTGATAATCTCGCTATAAAATCCTGAATTTAAATTGTCATAAACTTACAGCTAGAAATTCAGCTATATAATACTGGAGCTAAATTTAAATCAAACTGCAATAGGCTTTTATTAATTTGAATTTACTAATTTTATTTATTTTATCTTCTGGAAGTTCTATTAAATATTAAATTCAGTCTAAATTCAGTCAAAAAGTTCTTAGAAATTACATCTCATATTTAGTAAATGATTAGTAAATCAATTCAGAGATACGCTTCTTCATCGAAAATTTGAAACAATTAGAATAACAATTTTGCACTAAATTTAATGTATATTTCAGAGATATTATTTATAATATTTTTTAATTTAATATCTCCTAACAATTTATCATAGAGTAAAACATTTAATTTTATCGACAAAATATAATTAAGGAACTGGAACATAAAAATAAGAGAATTACTTTTTGCAAAAACAAAAACTTTAAAAAACTAATTTGTTTTTTAAATATTTTTCACGATAAAAACATCGCCTACTAAAATGTTGAAATTTTTTAATTTAAATGTTCGCCACAAAACGAACGCTTGATTAAAAAAAACATTACAATTTTGTTCGCAATTTCCACAGCTTTTGAATTATTGTCATAAACTGCAATTTCAAGGGTGACTCAACCCCACCCCCTCCATAGGTTTCGAGCGTGATTGACATGAAAAAAATATTTCTAATTATTAATAATATTTAGATAATTATATTTGTGTTTTGTGTGGTGGGAGGGAAGAGGACGGGGGGCTGATGTGACTTGGGAAGTGTGAGAGAAGTTTTTTCACCTAAATTTAAGAAACATGGCAATTTTTTCAATTTTGCGGTGCACAGTTTTTGAGTTATTGTAAACAATGCAATGCCCATATACGTAATACGAAGGTACTTCGAAGCAGAATGATGAGTGTTGCCAAAATATGGTTTTATCAGAAGACCAATTTGGGTTTCTGAAGCTGATATAACACACAACATCAGCTTTCGAAGTGTGGATAAATATTTCGATAGCACCGACATTTGATGCTAGTAATAATTTGATTCCAATAATGAAACTGAGCTTGAATTCAATTTCAAAAATCTCTGTTGAACGATAAATTTAATCAAATTAATTTGGTATAGTAGTACGAATGCGCTTAGACTAAAATAAATTAAAATTGAAAATTATATGATGCAATATAGATGGTATGCGAATTTGTTACATTAAATTAAAATTTTATATTCGATCTCAGAAATTCAGGTTTACTTTTAAATCGTTTTCAAATAAATCTTTGGTAGAAAGTAACAATTACATCTATATGTAAAACTCAATTCTATTAAATACCTTTGTGCAACGATTTTTCAAGTAATTGTCTCACTTCACCAAATGTAACTATATTATGATTTTTTAAGACACCCTTTTATCAAGCTGCAGATCTCATTACCAACAAAAAAAATTCATCGATCTTATGATTCTTTCTTTCTACATTTTTCCGTAAAATGTGTGTTGAAACCACAAGTTTTTATCTGATGTCATTTATAGTCAACCTCATCATAAATCAATGGATTAGTTATAAATAAAAAGGAAAAGCAAAAAAATTAAAAAAAAAATTTAAAATTAATAATTGCTTTTATAGCGCTTTTGAAAGCACCTGGCCGCTCCACTTTAAACAACCTTTTTCGGGTTGTCTTTAGCGCAAATTCAAACTATTGAGAGAAATTTCATTTAATTTTGTTTTTGTTTTTGTGTATTTTTGGTATTATGAATAAATTTTAAATTTATTTTTATTACTTTTTAAAAGCTTTTAAGAATTTGTTTTTCTTAAGTTTGAGGAGAAAAAAAATGGTTCCTGTAAGAGACGTGCCGATAGATATAATAGAGGATTTAATTTTAAATAATTACCAAGTTACTGATAGACTAATTATGGAAGCTATTATTTATTCCAAATTCTATTTAATCAAAGAAGCACCCAAAATTTATTAAACCATAAATTTGAAATTAAATTGGAAATTTAATTTAATTTTATTGTTTTCGTTTAATTTTATTGATCGCACGAATTAAACGTTTTTTCGAGTAAAAAGCTGATAACACATATCGGAAGTTGTGATTTACATCTTTCTTTAATTGCATAAATTGCATTTATATTTAACTGCACCATATAAATATTATTATTTACCGGAAGCTCACTATCATAATATTATTAGCAAATTGTATTTTTATTTTAATAAATTTACAAATCGATACGAGAAATTTATGGATTGATTCAACTTATAAAATTCCAAAAAAAAATTGTCTTTTCTTGTTGATTCATATACATAAAAATGCAATTATTAAATTTCTCTTGAATTTCTGCAAAGTTTTGAAGTTGATGGATAATTGTTTAAATATTTTACTTTGATTTAAAAAAAAAATCGAAATTTAAATTATTTAATCAACCCATTGACGTCAAATAAAAGAAAGCAATTTTAATATGATATTTATTCTAAACATAAATTTTATCACTTCGACATTAATTTCGGTCATACTATAAGTAAAGTATACAAGAAAGCTCAGACATATATGTCATAAGTTTCACACGACTGTGTTTATCTGTTGTGTTTCGGTCGACATTATTATATAATAATAGCACAAAATAAGAGGGCTTGTTGGTTTCTATAATCATTTGAAATATTTAAATACAAAAATTCAATTTTTTCGTCTTGAAATAAAAAGATTACTTTCTTTTACTAAACGTTAGTATGATAATGAATCTATTATTAGTATGGTAATGAATCTATTAAAATTTTGTTTGTTTAAAGTTAAAATATCAAAATAAAATATTTCACCTCATTTTAGCTATTTAACAACTGTTATATATAGACGATGGTCCTATACCTATCTATATGATATTGCAAAAAAACAAAGTGATATTCGAATACAACATAAATTTAAAAATTAAATGAATTAATTAATTATAATTCTATGGATATTGATTATGATACGATCGACTAATGTTCTTTAAGCTACATATAAATTGATTTAAATTTAATTATAGCAGATATATGTAAATAAGTCTTTGAACATTTTGTCTTCATGTTATAAGACATCATATAAAGTTATATGTAGCATCGGTTGGTAACTTGAAAAACATTTACTATATAGTCTATAGTTAATAAAATAATATATAATGAATGATTGATGACTTATCGGTTGCAATATATAACATTTAACAAATATTGGGATTTACTAAATTCCTCTTGTTTTGTATGAAATTTTGATTTACCGTTGTAAAAAATCATATAAAAATAGAAGAATATAGATATTCTCAATAGAAAGGTTTTACTGAATAGACCTCATTAGTTAATGACATATGGCTTATAACTTATAAATTATAACTTATAACCCAAAAGACTTTCGTGAAGAATACATTCCTGGCTGGAGAAGAGAGAGCGATAAATTATATGAGGAGTACCTTAGTAGTGGTGAGGCAGAGGTAGCTGATGACTTAATTTACTCACTGGACGCCGCAAAAAAGCAAAAGTGGATTAGCGCTGTTGAAATCTTAGATTTTTCCTATTCAAGCAGGGAAGCTTGGAGTCTCCTTCGGAAGCTGGGTGGCTCAAATTCAATTGCTCGTACTAACGATGAAATAAATCCAGAGGACATTGCAAATCATATCGTAAACATGTCTCGTTTTTCTATTAATTGCCTTCATAAAAGAACAATTAAACGTAAATTAAGAGAAATGAAGCGCAATTGCTCGTCTCCATCGAAGTATGCTAACTCTTTTAGTAGCGAAGAACTTGATTCAGCTCTGTCCCAAACAAAAAACGGAAAAGCAGCTCTGTACGATGGTATATTTCCAGAATTTCTTAGAAATGCTGGAAAAAATATAAAATGGCTTACTAAATTTTTCTCGAATATCCTAGAAACCGGCAATCTTCCAAAACATTTTAAGACTTCAAAAGTGATAGCGATACTTAAGCCAGGTAAACCATTTAATGAACCAGGATTTGCCTTTTTGAGTACCTGCTACAAATTGTTAGAGCGGCTCATATACAACCATATCGCTCCGATACTGAATAACCAGATCCCAGTCGAACAAGCTGGTTTCCGTCCTAATCGCGGTTGCACTCACCAACTGCTCGCTTTAACATCCTACATCGATGCTGAGTATCAAAAACAATTAAAAACAGGCGCAGTATTCGTTGATCTCACTGCAGCATTTGAGACGGTCTGGCGAATTGGGATTATATATAAGCTGTTCAATGCAATACCTTGTAGCACCATCTCGCGTTTAATTAACAACATGCTGAGTAATCGTGTATTCAAAGTTCATCTAAATAATTCCTGTAGAAGGTCCAAAATGCTTAACACTGGTTTACCACAGGGTTCCGTCCTGTCGCCATTACTTTTTAATTTGTACATTCATGACATTTCTGACACAACATCAAAGAAATTTGGTTACGCTGATGATTGGACCCTGTGTTGTGGTCCACCACACCAGTCCCTTAGTCATGTACAATTCTAAAGTTCTTATACACATTATACACCCGGTGTATAAACATATATTGTATAAGGTATTCACCTAAATCAAATTTCGTTAATTAAACAATTTCATATTTAAAATTTCTTAATTCAAATAATAAACAAGAATTCAATTTCTTAGTAGTTCAAAAATGCTTAGTTGCAATTTTGAGCACGTAATCAACTTATTTTATAAAACGAAATATGAGTTCACCTGACTGCTGATTGGTCAAACATTTTAAAATTGATTTTGCTGAAGCTAATGCAGCTCAGTTGTGGTGTGGTTTTATATGAGCTAAGAAGCTCTAATTTTAGTTTTGATTATTAAAAGTTGTAACAGGAAGAAAATTTGTTATTCAAGTAATTACAAAAATTAAATTGTGAAATCGTTGAATATTCAATAAATGGTTTTTATGGAAGCTTAATGATTCCTGAGTGTTATTAATTATTTCTACAATTCATCTGAACATCTCCAACATTTTGGCGATTTAACATTTTTTTTGGAAGTTTAAATATAAATGAGTATCCAACACATGGCCACTCAAAATAAAGATATGGGTGTCTTGGAAGATTTGCTCTCAACTGACCTGGCGATAATGAATGACTATTTTCGAACGTGGAGTTTATTTCCTAATCTAAGTAAAACCGAGAGCTCCTGTTTCCACTTAAACAACAAACTGGCGAAACACGAACTATCAGTTTTATTTAACGGCAGTCATTAAATACAATCAACAGCCAAAGTACCTGTGCATTACTCTCGATAGAACTCTTTCTTTTAAACTCCACCTAGAGAATACGTCAAAAAAACTTAAAACGAGAAACAATATATTGCACAAACTGGCGCAATGAATGATTTGTGGCTTATAATAATGGATGAAGCAAAATTCGTCATGAATCATGATTTGAATTTTGCACCCTTTTTGGCGTTAAAATGTTGTCAACGAAAAAAATTGTTGACGATGTCCTAAGGCGACGAAAATATATATTTGTAATTTTTTTAAATATTTTGTTAAAGCGTCATAATTTATCTTACAGACAGAGATCAATTAGCATATAGAGAGATCAATTTTAAATCAATTAACAATTGCACTTCCAAACTTTGTTATGCTATATTATTCTCTTTGGTAATCTCAGAGATATGAGCCTTCATCTGTTGAATTTAATTATATGTAGGAAAGGAATGTATTTTATGACCAAGGATGATGTCGGTTTATTGGCAAACGCATATTTGATATTGTGTCTCCGTTTATCATCTATAGTCATTTCACAGCACAGTTTTTCCTAAATTTTGATATGACGCACATTGCAATAGAGCTACAGTTTACTAGGAAATTTACCTAAAATTAAATTATTTTTACTTGCGCAATAAAACCTTTTGCAATCATAACATAACCGAGCATACATAGCATAGGTACATAATAGCGATGGTTCACTGAAATGTAAATAAATATATGTAACTGACAGAAGTTGGTTTTTTAACTTTGTGTTTTAAACTCAAACCAAAACGCTGATTATATTTCATAATTACCTTATTTACAACATTAAACAGTATGGGCCTTTGATCCCTTAACATATGTCACTCTAAATATTTAAACAAAAACTGAGTGTTTATATAGTTTTAACCTTACTAATTCATATGTTGTGCTATTTTCGACAGCAATTAAGAAACTATAAATCTATATATAGATTTTAACAATTATGTTGATGTGTTACGGTTCATTTACTTTTATTTTTCCTTAATTATAGCACATATCATGGGTTTTAGTGACATATATGATCAAGGAAATTTATTTGTATAAGTAAAATATGTGTGTCGATATTTTTTTATATTTTGTTTTGACAAATTTTATCTTAATCACACATCTGACTTACCTGTCCCATATTAAATATCTATGAATTCAAATTCAATATTTAATTTAATCATTATTAGAAATCTTGGTGAAAATTTACCTGCGAAAAACAGAAAAAAAATCTTAGAATATTCATGAAATTGAGTTCAAAAGTTTATAAAAATATTCATATATTTGTATATAGGCTGTGTGGAATTATTAATATTAAATTATTATATTTAAAAAAATATGTTTATTAAAAAAATATTCATTTCAACGGTTTGTGCTAGTCATAATCATAAACATGATTTGAATTAAAAGATAAGCTTTTTTGAATATATTACTGACACTGAGAAACCACAGATACAGCTTTACTGTTTGTTGGTTGATTTGCAAAAAATAGCATTCCAGCTTACTCTAACATTTCCGTCCCTTTGTTTCTCTATGCTTGATCACGATTGCCATATGTACCGTGTTTAGTATTTGCTAGGTTGCGTTGTTTAACAGACAGCTCAGATAAAAACTGTGTGTCACGATATCTATAGCTTTTTTGATAATCTTATCTGCATATTGAGGATCCTCCGTACTGATAAACTTGTAAAAAACACAACAATGTTCAAATTTATATAGAGGTAATGAAAATGGCTGAAAGGACAGAGGTTAGCACTCTTCCAAAACTTTTAAAAGCGAACCTTACTGTGACTGTAATAAATAGAGGAGATAATGCCGTCCGTATTCGCAATGAAAAATGGGCGATTGTAGAAATTGCGTTAGCAACGAGTTTCCACTCAATACTTTAGTTCAACTGATCCAATCTGGTTTATTATCCCACTGTAGGAACGAAGAATTACACCAAAGGCTCTATAAGCAAGTTGCATTAAAGAACCAGTGGTCACTTCTGGTCTACAAAATGCCCATCAACTCTTTCATGGAGCTATTGCCAGTTACCTCTCCTAAAGAAAAATCTTATCGAAAAGTTCTAATTCAAATCAAGTCATTGCATGTTTCTATAGATTATTCAATTCAGTAATGAAAGTTACTTCCAACTGGAAGATTGGCAGAACCAGTATGGGAGACTCAACAGGGAATCGTTGCAAGAAAGCAGCATTAAAAAAACGATTTAAAATTTACAAATTTTTTGTAGTACATAAGATTTTTTGTAAAACCTGTTAAAATATTGTATTATTTTTTTTTTTTAAATATTTATATTAATATTAGAAACAAAAATTTGGGCAAAATCTCTTATCAGTTTGAATAGCGAACAAAAATGTGCTACAGAACGTTTGAGTCGTATATTTATCTACGCAGTGAGTTCTCTTTACATAGGTGGATACCGGTACAAATGTGACATAAAACCATTACAATTTTGTATATGTATATTTTGTATTCATTTATACAAATAATACATGCAACAGATTATTGTATTGGCAATATAGTTTGTTTGAAACACTATTAAACTAATCTAACACCAACTTGTTTATAACATATTTATAACTTTTTGTAATATCTCCATAATGGGCTATTTACATGTACCAACATTTTTTTGGTGTATGCGAGACAAGAACAACAATATAAATATGCAAAATTTACTGGAGTTTTTCGTCGTTTTTGAACAAATGCAAATTGAAAATGGTGGCATAAAATATACTTTACCCAAGTTATGGCAGCAAAAATCATTTTATGGCAACATAAATAATTTTTTAGACAAAATAGTACATTGTATATTAGGAGCAGAAAGTACGACATTGCTGCTCGTGCATAAAAATTGCTGATTGAAACCAGCAATCATGTCAGAGCAGCAATGTTACTTTCTGCTCAAAGTATACATACTATTTTTTTAACGACTGCCGACAAATGCGATCAAAGTTGCTAAGGAGGCATTTATTTGTTGTTTAAAAAACTTATCGGACGTCAAGTTAAATTTTTAAATTAATAAATTTATACTGAGTTTGTTTATATCTATTTTTAAATAAAAATAATTTAAAATTTCAAAAAACGAAAAATTTACGTCCATCAACATCTTTGAACGTATGTTGTTGTGGGACCTTGGTCTTAAAAGGTTTTTATGTGTTGTTGTGACACATATTGTAATTCCTACAACACAACACATTTTATTAAAAAAAAAAAAAAAAAAAAAAATGAGCAGTAGTGATGAAAGTGATATAATTAGCACTACACCTCATATAAAAGAAGCAGCCAACAATTTAACTTTAGATCTGTTGCCTGAAAAATCTAAAGTCCGGTATGAAAAAGCTTACCTATTATTTATCAATTTGTGTAAGAACAAAAAAACAGGAAATTTTTATTATGAAGATGTGTTTGTGGTATATTTTGGTGAATTATCACAGACAAAAAAGTCTTCAACAATGTGGTCAAATTATTCAATGTTAAAATCAACATTCATCGTTAAAGAAAATTTGGCTATTAGTAAATATAAAAGATTTTTGCCTTTTTTAAAAAAGAAGCCCTCGGGTTATAGAGCCAAAAAATCAAAAGTGTTTTGGGGAGAAGAAATTAATAAATTTTAATATTATGTCTTTGTCCATTATGTCTTTGGTTTTACTTGTGTTTTTACTTTCCGTCCACGAGCAGAAAAAATTAAAAAATGCACGCTAAACAGCAAAAGCCAACTATCTGTTTTAAACTGATTTATAGAAATAGTAGATTTTTATACAAGTGGTGAAAACGTATCTTTGTGCGTGACTGAACGGTTTGTCCACGAGACGCGATAGCGACGAGTGAAATACGTTCAGGAACGCAAAAACGTTTTTACCACGCGTAGAAAACGCTATTTTTTCTACGTTGTAAATATAAATGATAATATTTACAAATTCATCTACTAAAAACTTATAAAACGACATATCTAAATTTGACTGTGTAAAAAATAAACAAGATTGTATTTATATATAGCATTTTTACCAGTGTAAAATAATGTTATAATTGTGTTCCTCCTACAGATGGAATAATAACAGGCGAACACAATAATAACATTATTTTACACTGGTAAAAATGCTATATATAAATACAATCTTGTTTATTTTTTACACTGTCAAATTTAGCAATGTCGTTTTGTGAGTTTTTAGTAGGTGAATTTGACAATATGAATAATAAAAATAGTTCATATATTTTCTCTAAAAACTTTTACAGATATTACAGATATTTTTTTTACCGACTGGAAGTCATCGTTTAAAGTATAAATTTAAAAAATTGTAGGTAAAGTTTCAATTAAAAACAAATAAAAATAAATTTTTTAATAAAATTTATTTATTTATTTAATAAATTTTTTTTATTTTTTTTTAAATTTTATTTTATTTTATTTTATCGCTCCGATTTCTCCGATATAGAAAAAAAACACACTCATTATTAGTTTAATTAATTAATTACACACAATTGATATAATGATTAGTTTCGATTCGATCAAAATATTCAATCCCTTCAAAATACCGCGTAATTGACAAAAATAAACACAGCAGCTGAAACAACAACAGAAAAAGTAAATCAAGTTCAATCTCAAATATTCAATCAAATATTCAATCCTTTAAATAACCACCACCTGTAGGCGCCCACCGAAACTTATTTACTTTCAGTCCTAGTGACTGAAAACATTTCCAGTCACTACTTTGAAAAAGTTTCCTTTTCACATAGGTTTTACTATATATTAAAATGACATTTTCGTAGTTTGAAGTAGAAGAAATATATTTTCATCAAGAAATTTACTTATTTATGAATGTATGTACGTATTATAATAGGTTCAGTGGCGTAGCCAGAATTTTCCATTGGGATGCATCAAAGAGCAAAAAGATAAAACTGGTATCAATTGGCCATTGTATCATGAATGCAGTTTGTCCTCGATCTTTTATATCTCAGATTCTTCTTGGATTATCAGTCAATCTCCATCGTAAATTCGGGAAGAAAAATATTATTAATCTCTTGAATACTCTTGGTTTTTGTGGATCTTACAACGAAACTCTTTTATATGAAGCATCTGTCACAAAAGAAGCTGATATTGAAATAAAAAATGGAGCATTTGTACAATACGTTCACAACAACGCTGATTTCAATACGAACACGCTTGATGGAAAAGGAACATTCCATAATCTTGGCCGAATAAAAATAATCACTCCTTCAAGTGACGTAGCCTGTTCCTCGCCTCTCAACAATTCCAAGTGCGGCTGAAATTGCAAAACAAGGAGAAATAGAATTGCAATTAAATAAGAGCTTGAAAAAGAATGGCATTGAAAAACTTTGCGTCATAATAAACAACAAACAGTTACAATTACATCAACCGTCGAAAGTCACAAAATTATCCTACTTTTGGATGTTCTTGCAGTTTAAAAACGACAACAAAGCAATAGGCTGGAATGGGTTCCACGAAAATTTAACTCGGACAAATAAACGTTACGAAATTTCCACGATAAACTTCCTGAATTTTGTATATTCAAGTCCAAGTGACTATAATACATTATATACCAAAGCCATCGAATCTTCAAAGTTAGCAAAAGAACGTAACATGAACACATTCTTTATAACATACGATCAACCTTTGTATTTAAAATCACGCGACATTGTGGAAATGGCAACATTTGATGTGAATGTTGTCATTCGGCTTGGAGGATTCCATACGTTAATGTCATTTATGGGTTGTATCGGTAAAATTATGGCTGGTAGCGGCCTGAAAGAATCAATGTGTGCGCTGAGAATACCGTCACTCATATTTTGAATGGTCATGCATATTCTCTGGAGCAGTAAGAGGACACACCTTAATACAATTAACGTTGGCTCAAATTATTTTTGATGATCTCGTGAATACAAATAATAAGTTTTCCGATATCAATGATATCGACGAGGTATCAGAAATGTATTTTAACGATGACAAAAGTAATGATCCAGAAACTTTGTTAACATCGGACGTTTTGCGAAAGTTCGAGCAAAAAAGCAAAACAGGAAAATTATGGGTTCTTTATTTCCGCATGGTTTCCATCTTAACAGATTTCATCGCAGCGGAAAAATCAGCAGATTGGAATTTGCATCTCCGTACCATTGAGCTGATGATTCCTTTCTTCCATTCAGCTGGTCATATGCCGTATGCAAAATCAGCACAGATATATTTGCAAGATATGTAAAATTTAAAAAATATCATGAATGAAGATGAGTACAAGAAATTTACAACAGAGGGATTTTGGACCATTCGTCGTACCGATAAATTTTAAGGTGGAATATTTTCCGACCAGACAATTGAGCAGATATTAATGAAGTCCATGAGTATTGAAGGCGGGCCATTTCGTCGTAGAGCACCAACACATCATTCGAAAAATCATTTCAACACAAAGATTCACACGATTCACGCAAAACAATTGACTCTGCTGCCATTAAAAAGTTGAGTCAATTTTTGCACTACCACAATCCTTTTTCGAATGCTTCGTCTAAACTTGTCTCATTATCGACTGGTTTAATGGCCGATGAGAAAATCGATTGTTTTAATGCTTTTTAATGCCTTTTAATGCTAAAAGGGATCAGCAGCTTTACTTCGAATCAAAAGTCAGAATTTCAAGGAGATAACTTTAAAAAGAACCGACACAGTTGTCACACTGGATCAGACAAACAAAACTGTCACCATTGACAACGATATAGTACATGTAAGTACTGATTTGATTTTTCAACGAGCATGCGCAATGTACATGACATCTCATTCTGATGGAAGAATTCGTAGATTTATTTTTTTACGAGTTGGCTCCATTCCCATTATCTCTGTTCGACAAGTTTGGCATGCAAAAAAATGTTAAATCTGATCTGTACAGTTTCTTCGTGCAAGTGGATGCTGATCTGAAGCGAGAAAATTCGTACTTTGTTGTAAATGAAGGAATGCTATTGCAGAAATTCCATGGAAAACTGTGTGGGTGGGTGGGTGGGTGAGTTTTCTGCATAGGATCTTGATTAAACTTTGGCAAATGATACAGGTTCACTTGAAAATAGAAGATCTGGATTCATTTTAAATTTGGACAAAATGGCGGGGGGTCTCCCCAACACCTCTAAGTTTAAATCTTGAATAACTTCTGATCCCGAGCTATGATCTTATTGAAACTTAGTATATAAGGTTTTAGTATTGTTTCCAATATTTCTGCATACCAACTTGCGGTTTGTCACTTCCGGTTAAAAAGTTTTTTTTTCAGGTGTTTATCCCTACTGTAGCCTACAATTACCGATCGATTTTCATGAAACGTTGCGAAAAGCTTTTAAATAACATGAAAAAGATTTTATTAGCTTTTGGAGCACATTGGATAAAGGGTTGGGGGGTCCACCATACAACAGGTGGTTTTTTCCACAAAGTTTTTATGTTTGTTGGGAGCACACAGCATTCGTTCGTGATTGAATTTTGATGACACTTTGGAAAAAGATGCAAACATGTATGGCAAAGAACTGATTAGTTTTTGAGCGATAGTGAACAAAGTGGTGGGGGATCCCTGGAGCACCTGTTTTTTTGAAAGCTCTATAACTTCTGTACCTGATAAGCGAATTGGATGAAACTTGGTACATGAGTATATAATGCGGTTTAAAATAGTTCTGCATCCCAACTTCCGGGTTTTCACTTCCGGTAAATAAATTTTTTTTGTACTTTTTTGAAGTTTTTTCAGTGTCTTTATGCACACTACAGCCTACAATAATGAAGTGATTATGATGAAACTTATGGAATAGGGTTCCAATTAGTGTGAAAAGATAATTATCATGTTTTGGGACACATTGATCAAAGTGGTGGGGGGTCTACCATACAAATGCTGACTTTTCACACTTTGTTTTTTAAGTTTGTTGGGAGCATACAGACTTCATTCATTAATTTATTTTAATGACACTTTGGAAAAAGATGGAGACTTAATTAACAAAAAACTGATTAGTTTTTGGATAATGTTGGAATAAGTGGTGGGGGTCCTCCCGAACAACTGTTTAATGTGTCACACTTTTTTCAATGTTTGTTGGGAGCACACAGCATTCGTTCGTGAACGAATTTTGATGACACTTTGGAAAAAGATGCAATCATGTATGGCAAAGAACTGATTAGTTTTTGAGCGATAGTGAACAAAGTAGTGGGGGGTCCCTGGAGCACCTGTTTTTTTGAAAGCTCTATAACTTCTGTACCTAATAAGCGAATTGGATGAAACTTGGTACATGAGTATGTAGTACGGTTTAAAATAGTTCTGCATCCCAACTTCCGGTTTTTTACTTCCGGTAAAAAAATTTTTTTGTACTTTTTTGAAGTTTTTTCAGTGTCTTTATGCACACTACAGCCTACAATAATAAAGTGATTATGATGAAACTTATGGAATAGGGTTCCAATTAGTGTAAGAAGATAATTATCATCTTTTGGGACACATTGATCAAAGTGGCGGGGGTCTACCATACAACTGCTGACTTTTCACACTTTGTTTTTAAAGTTTGTTGGGAGCATATAGACTGCATTCATTAATCAATTCTAATGACACTTTGGAAAAAGATGGAAACTAAAATGACAAGGAACTGATTAGTTTTTGGACAATATTGGGATAAGTGGTACGGGGTCTCCCGAACACCTGTTTACTGTGTCAGCATTTTTTCAATGTTTGTTGGGAGCACACAGCATTCCTTCGTGAATGAATTTTGATGACACTTTGGATAAAAATGCAAACATCTATGGCAAAGAACTGATTAGTTTTTGAGCGATTGTGAACAAAGTGGTGGGGGGTGTCCCATACACCAGTTTTTTTTTAAAGCTCAATAACATCTGTACCTGATAATCGAATTGGATGAAAGTTTGTACATAAGCATTTAGTATAATTTACAAGAATTCTGCATCCCAACTTCCGGTTTTTTACTTCCGGTAAAAAAAAATTTTTTTTAATTGTTGGCAGTTTTTTCAGTATCTTTATGCACACTACAGCCTACAATAATGAAGTGATTATGATAAAACTTATGGAAAGTTTTCAATTAGTGTAAGAAGATAATTATCATCTCTTGGGACACATTGATCAAAGTGGCGGGGGTTCTACCCTACAACTTGGTTTTTAAAGTTTGTTAGGAGCATCCAGATTTCATTCATTAATCAATTTTAATGGCACTTTGATAAAGATAAAGATAAAGACTTTATTGACAAAGAATTGACTAGTTTTTGGACAATATTGGGATAAGTGGTAGGGTTCTCCCGAACACCTGTTTATTGTTTCAATGTTTGTTGGAAGCATACAACATTCGTTCGTTAAGTAATTTTGATTACACTTTGCAAAAAGATGCAAATATGTATTGCAAGGAACTAATTAGTTTGTTTAGCGATATTGAACAAAGTGGTAGGGGGTCCTCCAAGCACCTGTTATTTTGGAAGCTCAATAACTTCTGTACCTGATAATCGAGTTGGATGAAATTTGGTACATACACATTTAGTACGGTTTACAACAGTTCTGCATAATAACTTCCGCTTTGTCACTTCCGATAAAATTTTTTTTGTACTTATTCTCGTACAACAGAATTTATGTTTGTTGGGATACTATTGCCTGCTTTAATATTTTTATTATTAGAACTACGAAGTCCATAATATTGGTTAGCTTTTAATTAAAGTATTTTATGGATATTAGCTCATTATATATCCAGAACACTATGTTTCCAGAGCTGTGGTGAAGTCATCCTATGCATCAGCGTCGCAATATTTTTTTATATGTTCAACTTAAAAAATTTTTCATACTAGATTTTCCACATTTTTCTGCCTTTTTTATAAATTCTTTTCGTTTAAATTGTCATGTGACACTGGATGGCAATTTGGAGCACGTTATTATCAGTAAAGACAAAAAAATAAAATAAATATGTAAATAAACAAAATTTTCTGATTTTCCACTTTTTAAGTTGATTTTTTGAGAAATTGATAGCAGATTCATGATCATCGACCTGAAAAACCTATATAATGGCCTGCATCATGCTCATTTCGCCGAAATTTTAAATTCTCCTATACCAGATTTTTCACAGTTTTCCGAAATTTTCCTGGACTTTTACTTCTTTACATTAGAAACATCATTATTCAACTTCAGGTTCGAGCTCAATTCGTCAACGCTAAAAAAGCAGTTAAAAGTCGGAAAATTAACCAAATTTTCCGATTTTTCGCTCCCCATGTGGATTTATCGGAAAACTAATGGCAGATTCGTTCACTTCGCTTGCTAGTCACGAATGACCTAGGGGACTCATGGAAGCTAATGCAAAAAAAATTTTTTTGATTCATCTTCCTATAAGAAACTATTTTATTCGGTCGATTTCCCCGCTTTATTAACTGAACTAAAAATTATACCATTTACTTTCGTAGCATTATGAGAATCTCACTTCGCAATGACACAGCATCCTCCCATGTGCTGCCTTAGATATTAAAAAAATAAATAAAATTAAAAAAATTATTTAATAGGATATATGAAAATTGTCGACAAGTAACAAAGTTCCTTAACATAGATTTAAGTTTTATTTGCAATTTCTTAATTCAAGAATATATTAGTAGTGTTGTTTTTATTGAGTAAAGTCACAATGAAGACGAATGTACTCCCCTTTCTGCTATATAAAATTATACACTAATTTGCATACATATAGGTACAGATTGAGAGAAATGATGCTTACTAATTAATTTGCTAACTGTAATATTGATTAAAAGAACAAGGTGAGGTGAGGTATTTTAAAGCTCGAAGTCCGAAACGACCGTTCGATCCGCCCATTGTTTAATCCGCGCTGATCAATAGTTATATTTGTTCTATGCTATTCCTTGGTGATTGTGCGTATTGGCGTGATCGAAGAAATGAGTCATCATACAACTATTAGATTCACTATATGTGTTATTATGGTTTTCCATATTATTCACTGTTTGTGTGCTTTTGTCACTTTTGAATTAAAATGCAATATTTAAAAATATACTTTTTACTGTTTATTTTTAATTTTTTATTTTATTAATAATAATATAAACTTCCTTATAGTAACAATTTGGATGATTTGGAAAAATAAACAGTAAAAAGTATATTTTCAAATATTGCATGTTAGATTCAATCAATGATTGAGGGTCTTTGATTTTAACAAAGAAACTTAAAGGATTAATAAACATCTCATATATGCATGCAGGCATGCTGTTGTGAACCTAGGTCTTAAAAAATATTTATGAATTGTTGTGACACATATCGTATATATTCCATATAACATAACACTTATTACTAACAGCAAAAAATAAGTCAGAAAAAAAAATTCAAAAGCTCATATTAATGCCAGATCAATACCAATTGTAACATTCATTAATTATGAATGCATTTAACATTTTTTTTTTTTTTTTTTTTTTAATAAAATGTGTTGTGTAATAGGGTTTAGAATATGTGTCACAACAACACATAAATACCTTTTAAGACCTAGGTCTAGACCTGGGTCCCACAACAACTGGCGTTCTGAGGTGTAGATTAACGCTTTTTTTAAACATCTGTGGGTTGAAGCCACCTGAGACTAAGTGTTCCGGCAAACTATTCCATTTGTACGCAGTTCGGACAAAGAAGTCTCTCTGCGATCTGCCAGTATGACAGCGCGGGATCTTTACCGTTTCACTGGTTGCGGCAGCCGATTGCCGAGTGAAACGGGGGTAAGAATAAGTTTGAGGCATGATGCCGCTGATTTCATCTGAGCACTGCTGATGACGATATTTGTAAAAAACAACGAGGTCAGCAACAGTGCGACGATGTTGTAGGGAATCAAGTTTTGATGTCAAAGTTCGATCACCTACAATTCGTATAGCTCGCTTTTGAACAGAGTCCAAGAGGGCCAAGATGGAAACAGAGGCAGCACCCCAAACTTGACAGCAGTACTCCATACAGGGACGAATATAGGACTTATAAACATGGAGCAATTGGTATGGAGTGAAAAATTTTTTGCATCTATTTAGGAGGCCGAGTTTTTTAGACGCGCTTTTTGCCATCGCCATTACATGATCGTTCCAGAGTAGGTCATTTGAAACTGTGACACCCAATAAACGAATGTTTTTACATTCACCTATTGGTTCATCACACATACTAAATAAAATATCTTTGGGGAACTCGGTCTTTAATCTGGAAACAATCAACAGCTGTGTTTTGGTGGAGTTGAAATTGACAAGGTTTTGGTCACCCCAGTCGGCGACTTTATTCAGGTCTTTGTTCACGTTTATGGCAGCGTCTCTCCGGGCAGGATTAATTCGTTCGTGCATTTTACCTTTTGAAGGAAGGGGCTCGAACGACTTGTGCAGAGTACTATCATCTGCAAAACTATTTATTGGGTTGCTGGTGATTTTCAACAATTCGTTGATATAAATCAAAAATAGGGTTGGGGACAATACTGAGCCTTGGGGTACACCAGCGTTAATTAGTTTAGACTCAGAAGAATATCCGTCTAAGGTTACCGAAATGTATCGGTCGGATAGAAAATTTTGAATCAGCTTCACAACATTGGGATGAAAACCGTACGCAACGAGCTTGTTGATTAAGTTGGCATGCCAGACTCGATCGAATGCCTTGGAGATGTCTAAAGCGATAACGTATGTTTCACCACCTTTATCAAGTATGCTGTTCCAACAATGCGCTACATAGTTTAATAGATCGGTAGTTGATCTTTTGTTTCGAAAACCGTATTGGCTGTCGGATATTAAATGATTTTCTTCCAGAAATTTTGAAATATGTGCATTAATATAATGCTCATAGACTTTGGATAGGACCGATAGTAAAGCTATTGGTCTATAATTTGAGATATCGGATTTTGGTCCCTTTTTGGGGACGGGCTGGACATTTGCCAACTTCCAGCACGAGGGAAATATACCAGATTTGTAGGATTGGTAGAATATTTTAGTTAAAGTTGGTGCAAGTTCTTTGGAAAAGGTTTTTAAAATAATGGGTGGAATATTGTCCATTCCTGATGCTTTGTTGATGTTTAACCCCTTTAAAAGTTTAGCGACTATTTTGGGTTTGAAGTGAAGTTCATTCATATTAACACCTGAAGACTGGATTTGGGGTATTTCTTTAGGAGTTTCCAAAACAGTGGAGTTCAGAGCAAAGCGTTCAGCGAACAAGTTAGCTTTTCTTGCGGGATCATTGACGATTAAATCACCATCAATAATAGGGGGAATAGAAAATTTTGTACCAGAATTTAAAGAATTAATGGCACTGTAGAAACTCTTGTCAGAAACAGACATAGACGTAAGTTTTGAGGCTTTCGCTCTGTCAATTTCGGACTTTTCGTTTGAGATAATCTGATTAGATATTTTGTTGGCCTTTAGATATTGGGATCGATTAGTGGGAGTTTTGTTATGAATCCAAATATTAAATGATCTACGTTTGTTTCTAAGTGCCGTTTTGGCAGCTTTCGAATACAAGTATTTTTGTTTGGGTTTTACTATGGAGAAAGGGACAAATTTATTGATAGCAAATTGGATGGTTTCTGTAAAGTTTTGAGCAGAAACATTTACATTGTCAGTGTAAAAACAATGACGGTCGAAAGGGAAACCATGGAAAAAATTTTGAAGACCACTCTTATCCATTTTTGAGTAGTGAAATATTTTACGGGGTTTGGGAGCTGTAGTTTTAAGTAAATCAGTTTTGATAACTGATGAGATTAAATAATGATCAGAATTTCCAATACTACCTTTCGCAACATCGACACTCGTAATATCTGGCATTGTGGTAAGATAGAGATCTAGTAGAAAACTATTATCACCGCCATTACGGGGAGTGAAAGTCGGGCTTTTAACAATTTGGAATAGGCCCTGAGACGCGGCAAAAATTTCTGCCAGTTTTCCACTATTGTCAACATCGTCGGTCGATTTGGAGAATTCCAACCATGATTTGTTGTGGACGTTGAAGTCACCGGTAACGATAACTTCACAATTAGGGGACTTTGCTCTAATCTCGTCCATAATTTTTGTCAGTATATTAAAAAAGTTTGGGTTACGTTTGTTGGGGGACCGGTATAAAGCTATTGTAAAAAAAGTCATTTCTGGAAGACAAATCTTTAAAACCATTGTATTGAAGCCGTCACCGTGTAGTTCAAAATTTGGAAAGCGCGTGTACGCAACACTCTCATGAATGAATGCGCACACGCCCTGATGGAGTTTGAAAGCTGATTCGAGCCTATATTTGGAATTAAGCGATTCTATAAAGAGAAAATTTTCAGAAACTTGTGTTTCTGTAAGGAATAGAATGTTCGGTTTGTCGTGCTCAAGATGATGTTGCACGTGGTCATGGTTAGCGTTCAATCCGCAGATGTTTTGAACATGTATTTTAAAATTTTTTATTGATTCATATATGTTTTGTCCCTGCAAATTCCGTGGACATGCCGCTTTATGGGCGGGTGGATTGCGCAAATTTGCTTTACCACTTGCAGACTTATTTTTTTTCGGTTGTACTGCCATATATATATCAAAATGTTTATTTTATTTTTTTGTGTTTTATTTTAAAATGCATAACTAAGTAAAAAATCCTATCATACTACAAAATATGACATATGCCAATATTTCATGATAAGATGAAGAAATAATAACAAAATAATAAGTGAAAAACAAATTGTGAGAAATTTGCAGAAAACAAAACAAAACTAAATGCCAATAATCCAGCTGATGCAGCGCACCCCAGACGCACCGCCCACCACCCTAATCGAGGCACAAGGCCCACACATAACTACGTGTTGGTTCGATTCCTCGGAAGACCTAATGAGCGGTACCGCTACGGAACGCTGCCCAGCTAAGACTGGAAGTGCTGCCGTTGACTAATTAAAGTTCGTCCGCCAGCACCCTAAGATATCATCTTGGCTAATGACATCTCCTGCCATTGCCAGTGGTATGTGATATCTCACGCTAACTCATATGTCAATGGCAGGGACTGGAGTACGCAGGGTAGTCAGACCCGTAGATCAACATTGATCATAATCGATCAAAATCGATCCCTCCAGCCCTCCATTGCACATCACCTCACTAAGCGTAACAACAAAGAATACCGCCAATAAAATTCAAACAAGAAAAAAAAATCAATTTGAACGAACTACCCACTTACTTAAATAGTTTGAATTATTTTGTTTTTTTTTGCTTTTCAATTAAACCAATCAAACATTTGAATTATTGTTATTTTCATTTTGTGTTCGTAAACCAATATAATTAATCATTTTTTAACTAACCAAAAAGGTAAACTATTTCCTTTTGAATTTTTTTTTATTGTTAATTTTTTATGATAAATTCTTTTCGTAATACGGCAGCAAATATTAATATTTTCGATTGGTCTATTATTGTTTGTTTTTTGTTATTTTTCGGTTGGTTGTGGACGGTTTTTGGAAACAACTTAGGATTATGAAATTGATTTATAATCTAATAATCGGTACTTATGATTTGAAGAATATTACTACAAATTGCTACACATACAGGTGCTATATACATAAAGTTAATTTGAATGCTCTTTCCATTTAACATAGTGCTTGGAATAAAATATATTGCAGTTTTCATTAAAATATAAAGCAATTATTAATTATTAAATATGTCTTATTTGCATAAAATAATATCGCGCGCAACATTTTTTTGTATGATATTTTAATGCAAATTACATTATAATTTTGAGTAACTTTAATTATTACACACCTGTATTAAACACAAATATAATTTGCAGTTTGCTGCAATTAATTACAAATATATTGTGATAAAAATTTGATATTGTGTTTTGAATTATTGTATTTATTTCATATTTTGAATGTAAACAAGATATACATAGTAACTTATAACTTAAACATACAGTTAACTTTAACTGTATAAAACTGTATATCATTTATCAACTGGAGTCAGTAGGAGAAGGTTGTCTGCTAAATTGGAAAATAAAAAATAAATTGTATTTTGTTTTATTTTATTTTTGCATGTATGTCTTTATAAAGACAGAGTAAAGGTAAAATAAGATAAAATACGAGTGTGTGCTAGCGTTAGTGAAATTAAAAGCGAAGTGAAGATAGGAGGCGTACAATTATATAATTGATGAGATTGTTCTTTATTAAAAAACTATTTGGTATTTTATATTTACTGTTACCAGGCGGTAAGCAGGTAAAATTTTACCTTTTATTGCTTTGATGTAATAAATTTATTCATTATTTTAAAGCATAAATTGGTTTTGTATTACTT